>CM073142.1:10140224-11340224 GCA_037039145.1 Fundulus diaphanus | reverse complement strand
TTAATTTGGACATTTTGGTACGAGTCGAAGGACATTAAACGTAGTGATAAGGCTGGCCGCTGGTAAAAGCCCCTGGCTCCGAGGGAAGGGAGGGGAGGCAAGGCAAGGCAAATTTATTTGTATAGCACAATTCAGTACAGAGACAATGCAAAGTGCTTTACATGATTAAAATACAGGAAAATAAAACAGAATATAAGCAAGTAGGAATAAAATGTAGAAACAGAATAGAAGATCAATGAACAGTTGGACTAAAAAAGTTGAACTAATGTTGTTTCAGTAGAACAGTTTAACTAGAACAGTAAAAACAGTCCTAAACAAATGTGTTTTTAATCTTGAATTTAAAAGAACTCAGGTTTTCCGCACTTTTACAGTTTTCTGGAAGTTTGTTCCAGATAAGTGGAGCGTAGGAACTAAATGCTGCTTCTCCTTGTTTAGTTCTGGTTCTGGGTACGCAGAGAAGGCTGGAGCCAGAAGACCTTAGTGCTCTGGATGGTTGATACATTGATAACAAGTCTGAAATGTATTTAGGTGCTAAGCCATTCAGGGATTTATAGACTAACAGAAGTATTTTAAAGTCTACTCTCTGAGATACAGGGAGCCAGTGTAAGGAATTTAGAATTGGGGTGATGTGCTCTACTTTCTTAGTCTTAGTGAGGACGCGGGCAGCAGCGTTCTGGATCAGTTGCAGCTGTCTGATCCACTTTTTAGGCAGACCTGTGAAAACACCGTTGCAGTAATCAATTCGACTAAAAATAAACGCATGGATTAGTCTTTCCAGATCCTGCTGACACATTAGTCCTTTAATCCTGATTCCTAATTCTGAGTCCATCACTACTCCCAGATTTCGGGCCTGATCAGTGATTTTTAGCTGAAGCGACTGAAGCTGTGTGCTAACCTTTGATCTCTCCTCTAATGGTCCAAATATTATTACTTCTCTTTTGTTTTTATTCAATTGAAGAAAATTGTGGCACATCAGGCATTGATTTCTTCTAGGCATTTACTCAGTGCCTGAACTGGTTCATAGACACCTGGTGACATGGTGATGTAGAGCTGTGTGTCGTCTGCATAGTTATGGTGGCTGATGTTGTTGTTTTTTATGATCTGAGCTAGAGGGAGCATGTAGATGTTGAACAGGAGGGGACCTAGAATGGACCCTTGGGGAACCCCACATGTGATTTTTGTCATTTCTGATGTAAAGTCACCTACTGATACAAAAAAGTCCCTGTCCTTTAAGTAGGATTTAAACCAGCTAAGAGCTGTACTAGAGAGGCCGACCCAGTTCTCCAGGCGCTCTAACAGAATGGAGTGATCGACAGTATCGAATGCTGCACTGAGGTCCAATAGAACCAGCACAGTGGTTCTTCCACAGTCAGTATTTATATGGATGTCATTAAACACCTTGATAAGGGGGGTCTCTGTACTGTGGTGAGCACGGAAGCCAGACTGGAAAACGTCAAAGCGGCTGGTCATAGTTAAGAAGGTGTTTAATTGTTGAAACGCAGCTTTTTCAATAATCTTCCTGATAAAGGGGAGGTTTGAGATGGGCCTGTAGTTCTGGAGTAGTAGTTTGTCTAAATTGTTCTTTTTCAGCAGTGGTTTGATAATTGCTGTTTTTAGGGACTGAGGGAAAACACCTGACAGAAGGGATGTGTTTATTATCTGAGTCAACTCAGACGCTATGACAGGCAAAACTTTCTTAAAGAAAGCTATGGGGAGAACATCAAGGCAGCAGGAGGAGGAACTTAGCTGCTGAATGATCTCCTCTAAGCTTTTGTGGTTTATTTGGCTAAATTGGGACATTTTGTCAGGATAGGTTCCTGCTGGATACAGCTTTGGTTCTGGAGTTGGTATGGATGTACAAACTGATCCTCTAATCTTTAGGATTTTCTCAGTAAAGAAGTTTGCAAATTCATTGCAGGCCCTGGTGGAGTGGAGTTCGGAAGTCACGGACACAGGAGGATTTGTTAACCTGTCGACTGTGGCAAATAAGACACGAGCATTATTCATGTTTTTCTTCATGATCTCAGAAGAAAGATTCTCTCGCATTTTTCAATTGTAAGTTATATCTGTAAAGTCTCTCTTTATAGATGTCATAGTGAACCTGGAGTCTCGTCTTTCTCCACCTTCGTTCAGCTTTTCGACACTCCCTTTTTTCACCTCTAACTGCTGGAGCATTTCTCCAAGGAGATTTTTTCTTCCCGGAAAGAACTTTCACTTTAACTGGAGTAATGCAGTCAATGCAGGGAGAGGAGCAGTTAGAGCGTTGAGGCACAGAAACACAGCGCACGTAGTTAAAAAAAGCAGAATTAATAAAAACGAAACTTATAAACAGACTAAGTGGCGTTTTAGACTGCATCTGGTTAGCAGATCTGTTTTCTGATCCAGCGTGCAGCCATGATTGGTTCTGAATGAAGGCTTCATCTGGGAGCCGCTCTCCCCCCTTGTCTCCTGCTTCGCACTTTCACCACTGGTTAAGACCAAAAAATCATGACTCTGATCGCTCTTCCTGCTGCTCTGTTAACATGAACTGCAGCAGAAATAAGATGTGAAAGAAGCTGAACCAGCTCCGCAGAAGGCGGGTTTAGACTGAGCTCTGGATGGACAGAGCTGTGAACGGATCATCCGCAGCCCAGATGGGCTTTGTTATTTTTATGCGTGAGAAATGCCATGTGTTGCATGAGAGCGTGTGAAATCAGTGAAATGCGTGTCACACAGTCAATGTACTCCCGAACAGTAATAGTACGGTTTGGATCACCGAGAACATTCATGTTTTTAAAAAACACATTAAAGCCAGAATAACTTCCGGTTCAAAAGTAAAAACGAGCTGTAGTCCAATCAGCGATTTCTTAGGTCTCCCACTGGGACGTACCTCTTCCGTTTTGTTACTGTTGTAGTGCTTTCGTTATTGTTGTAATGTTTTTGTTAATGTTGTAGCGCTTTCGTTAATGTTGTAATGTTTTTGTTAATGTTGTAGCGCTTTCGTTAATGTTGTAGTGCTTTGCACCTCAGGGCCACCGTACAAAAGCATTGTGGTAGGGTGGCTGGTAAAGAAGGGGGCAAAACCTTAGTGACTGTAGAAAGGTCACAGTTGCCTTCAGACTGAACATCAGTCATCTGCACTTGCAAAGAGATAAATAAAAATAAAAGCAAAACAAATCGATGAAGTATTACAGGTCCAAACAGCCAACGCCTTGATACCATCACTGAAAAATACACAGTATCATTTGATACAAGATGTATAAAGTGACAGCTAAAGCTAATGATAGGGGTTTTCTGTATAGAAGTGAATCTGTAAGCACCTCAATCCAAGCACCTGTAAGTGTTTGTGAGAGTGCACTTGTGTATGTAAGCTTTATCCATAAGAAAAATGCTCAGTAGTGGTTATGAGGATCCAAAGACCTGGCCCCAAAGGGCATAGACAGACACTGAGGAAACCAGAACCCCAGACGCCCAAAAGGAAACCCAGAGCAGAAGGTACCCAAGAGGAACCAACACGGCCTCCCCCATCCTATGGAAGAACAGAGAGGAAACCCATTGTCCTTCTGGCACAATAAACATAAAAAAGAAATCCCAATTACGGGCGTTACAAGCCTATTTGGTCAACGTTTTTTGGCTGCAACATATCAAGCATTCTGTTTAGTGGCAAAGTAGGAAACATGCAATCTACGTTAGCATGTGATTACCGCTTAATTTAAAGCTCATGAAATGTTTTTTACTTACAGTCATTAAGTTGAAGATGAGTTTCCACTCATATGAATTGATTGGTGCTATGGGTTGGCTACAGGTAGCAAATCCCTCTAAATGAATGACTGAACCAGGTGAGAGGAGAGAGAGCGAGTCCCCTTTACAGGTCACGGACATCTCAGAGAACAATGCGCCGCTCCCTGGAGGGTGGCGGTAATGCTGGTTGGGTGGAATTGAAGCTGCTTCAGCTCCGCCTATGGTTCTGCGCTGGGGTTGAGGTTCAGCTGGTAGCACAGCAGCGAGAGTAGTTGGAGCGCTGAGGTGTGGTTCAGCCAGTAGCACAGCAGAGAGATTACTTGGAGCGCTGGGGTAGCAGGAGAACCAGCAGCACAGCAGGGAGAGTACTTGCAGGCGGGCAGGCAGGCGTCGACGAAGGGAACTCTGGCAGGCAGACGTAGGAGGCTCTGGCTAGCAGGCATGGGAGCTCTGACTAGCAGACGTGGGAAGCATGAGGCAGGTTTGGATGAAGACAATCCGGCGGGGATGAGCTGACTGAAGTGAGCTTATATAGAGAGGCTTGCAGGTGGAGTGAGTCCAGGATGATTAGAGGCTGACAGGTGTAGGTGATTAGTGAGTGGAATCTGGCTGGCTGGAGGAAGGAAGGTGCTGAAAAATGTCTAGGATGCAGCAGGCAGAAATGCACCCTGACAGATGTGTTCGTTTATAGTAATATTTCAGTGTCTTTCATTTGTCTGTGATGCCTATGGTGGTGGGGGCGCCGGTTGGGTTGTTTGCCCAGGCCACCAAACAGGCTAGGACTGCCACTGAGGACAGCGTTGCATCCAAGAGATGATGAGTGTTTTCTATTTCAGTTGTCAGCTAAAACAGGGGTTTCTCTAGCTGGTCGTTAGCTTTCCTTCGCTCTGACAATGTAAAGATTTTGCTACAAACTAATTTAGTCAAGGTTTGCTTTGTTAACAGACTCTAGTGCAGGTAGAACCAAAAACAGGCACAGACTCAAGCAGGTTGATGGTTTTTATTACACAAAAGGTTTTTAACAGGAGTCCAGTTTTCAGTAACAGGGGTAGATGATCTACAGTGGGGGATAAAATGTTAATAATGGTGGGGAAGACGATAGTCTGATTGGTCTTTTTGTTTTATTGTTTGGTGAGACTCCTGAGCTAGGGCAACCACTATAGGACAGATCTTGTCTGAAGGATCCATAAGGTGAAGTTCTGATATTATTCTGTGTCCTCTCCTTTCTTTTTTCCAGGTTGGGAACCATGGATAGCAAACATGTATTTAAGTCTTTATCCAAAATGACTGACTTTCTGTGGCTCACTTTGAACTTTTCAGTCAACAATCTAGGGCACAAAGTATGGTGACGAAACAAAACTTCAACAAGAGAACCAGTTTACCAGAAGAGTACAGGAACAATCTTCCTTTGCTCCGTCTTTCCCACTTCACCGCACGTGAAAGAGTTTGATGAGACAAAGCTGGGAGACAACGCACCAGCTCAACCCCACTGTTCAAACAAATGCTGCTGGTGACACACTGATAGGACCCACCTTATGTCAAAACTTGATTTATGACACCTGTCACCCCCCCAACCCCCTCCCCATTTTATGACACCTGTCACCCCTATGTGACCCCCCCTTCCTGACTCCCTCCCCATTTTATGACACCTGTCACCCCTATGTGACCCCCCCCTTCCTGACCCCCTCCCCATTTTATGCTACCTGTTACCCCTATGTGACCCCCCTGACCCCACCTCTCTCACACACACACACACACCCATCCCCCACTCCCGGCTGAGGTCCCGCCCCGTATTCCCCTTCAACCCGCCCATGGCCGCTTCTCTCATGATATAAGCCCCTTTTCTCCAGCTTCCGTAGTGAATGAATACTTTTCAACATGGCGTCTGGAAGAACCACCTTTGAACCTATCATTTCTGCGACACCTGTCACGATCTGCCATGATCAGAGCGATTTTTGGCGAGCTCAGCAGACCCCTCACAAGGCTACGCTGTTTTTATGCAGAACTCAGATGCCTCCAAGCCTACCTCTGCAAAAACAATGGTCTTTGAAGCCCTATGGAGCCCGTGGTAAATGGGGGTACGTCTTCAAATATGAAACTGGTGAGATGTATCTCTATCAACTGGATCATGAAGGTGATGAACTGCAGACTATCTACTCCTTGGACATGCTGACATCAAACGATGGGGCCTGTTCTGAAACTCATCATGCTTCGCAGACTAGGCCCTGAAGAAGCTAATGCAGCAGCAGGCCCCTCTGTAAGACAAGAAGCCGAGGAAGTAATCATGGATTCACCCGTCGCTAAACGAGGCATGCGTGTGCGTCAAAAAACCGAGGAAGTAATCACGGATTCACCCGCCGCTCCCCGGAGCTGTACCCCCCTCCTTCACCCGCATCCCCGCCAACTTCTGATTCTTCTGCCCTAAGCGACTGCGGGAGCGTGAGTATCCTCACGGTGCTAAAGAGAAACACCGTCGACTGGTCTGGGCCTCCCGGAGGCGTGAAACTACGCCCAGAGTTCTTTGTTTTATGGAATAAGAATTCCAGGCTTCCTACCACACCACCTCAGACAGCGACCCAGGACGAAGATTCACAAGCTGTGAATCTTCCTGCCTCATTCAAAGCGTTAATGGATAAAAACGGTATTGAACATTTTTCCACGGCTAGTGAAATAAAAGCATTGGTGGTTGAGAGGTTTAACCGTACGTTAAAATCAAGAATGTGGAGATATTTCACCATAAACAACACTCTCCGATATGTAAATGTGCTTCAGGATCTGGTCAAAAGTTACAACCACAGCTATCATTCAAGTATTAAAATGGCCCCTGTCGAAGTCACCGCTAGTAACACTTTTCAAGTGTTTCAGAATCTGTACGGGACTAATTCCAAACGCTGCACAAAACTCAAGATGGCATTTAAGCAAGGCGACCATGTCAGAATATCCAAAGTGCGCGGAGTGTTTGACAAGAAATATGAACAGAGTTTCACGGATGAAATCTTTACAGTTACAGAAGTGATACAACGATCTCTCCCCGTATTCAAACTGAAAGATTTAGACGGGGAGCTCGTCCGAGGTTCTTTTTACGCTGAGGAGCTTCAAAAGGTGAAAAAAGTGGGTGAAATATTGGGCAAGCGCACTGTCCGGGGAGTCAAACAGGTCTTAGTACGCTGGAAAAATTGGCCGGAGAAATTCAACAGCTGGGTGACCTGTGTGATGTATAAAAGAAAGCGCTTCTCACCGGAGGGCTGACAGTGCAACATGGATCGCCTAACCGAGGACCAGAGATTTTATCTGACGCTACCGTCCAATGCTAGCCTCAACGATTTTAAGGATAATAACATATCGAGTTTCCGCGTGGATTTAGCCGAGCCTATTAATTTACAAGGTCAGCGGCAAGTGGCTTTGACGGAGGTGTCATACCCTCACACATGGCATAACGTCCCCTCAGAAAAGGCTTATTTTGAATGGCGGAAAGCGGGCGAGGAAAAGGTCCGGCGCGTACAGATTGGAAGCGGATACTACACTAATTTGAATCAGCTTATCACAGAGATTGAAGCCCATCTGAGAAAGATAGATTCAGATATTTATTTCAAAGTTAACCGCACCGCAAACATGCTCACCTACCAGGCTGGAGCTCAGAACCGTCTACGATTTTTCGCTCCAATAGCCCACAAGCTAGGTATGGAACCCGGAAAATGGGTCAAATTCGACCACTGGCACGCTCCTCGTCCTATAGATTTTAAGGCAGGCTTCTACCACCTGTATTTCTACAGCGACGTTGTTGTCTCGCAGATGGTAGGCGACGTTCATGCACCACTATTGCGAACAGTTCAAGTCCATGGTGTGTTTGGAGATATTATCACAGAAACCTTTCATAATCCCTACTACCTTCCAATTGCCAAGAAACACATTGAAAATATACAAGTTGAAATAAAAACGGATCAGAACACCCTGGTGAAATTTACATATGGAAAGTGCATCGTGAAGCTGCATTTCAGACCTGCGGCCTCACACTGAACGTTCACATGAAAACAGATTATGCATATAAAAACACACGACTGTGGCTGGTATCATTCATAGCTGTGCAACCAGTCGCACCAGCAACGTTGCAGCGTGCTAAAACGTGAGAAGGAAAAAAGAATCAAGAAAACATGGTTTTCCTGATAGAGGACCCACACCGTTTCGTCTCCTGTTACCAAAGCCAGGTTGGGGGCGCTTTACCCGGTTTCTATGGCACACCTGTTATGTACAGACGCGGGATAGGATCCATATTTTCAAAATTATTTCGTTTCGTATCACCCCTAGTTAAATCCGGCTTCGCTATAGCAAAACCGCATCTGTAAAAGGCAGCCACAAACATCGCCTCGGATGTCATAGGCAAAGCTGTGACCAAAATAACACGGGGGTGTGAATAACCAGGAGGGGTCAGGGGTTATGGTTTTGTCAAGAAGAGCTAGAAAGAGACCTGGGCAACGTGTTTGGCGTTCACAAATACTCGTGCCGCGTAAAAAGAAGAAATCAGTCGACAGGAACCAAGCTAGAAGGAGGAAGACCTCTGCGAGCAAGGATATATTTAACTGAAATTGTATTTTTCGTTAAAAATCAATTATGAATCATCAGAATGCACCCTGGCTGAACTCGACCTGTTCACCGTCCCCATGACTCAACTATCTATCCAAGATAAAGTCTACACAGAAATATTACCCGTGTCAGCGATTACAGACACGGGCCCTATTGAGTTCTTTATCCCCGGAGATGGAGAAAAATACATGGATTTGAACGACACCTTGCTGCACGTCCGTCTAAAGATCACCAACGCAGACGGGAGCGACCTGGCTAACGATGCCGCCTTCGGACTCATAAATTACCCACTGAATACAATGTTCAGTCAATGCGACGTTATTCTGGGAGAAAGGTTAATTTCACAGAGTAGCACGACTCACCCGTACAGAGCAATGATTGAAACTTTGCTCAACTATTCAGAAGACACATTAAAAAGTCAATTTAGCACAGGTCTCTTTTAAAAAGACACCGCGGGAGCTATCGACTCGATCGTTATGACAGATGGTCCTAACGGGGATATGAACTGAAGAGCCTCTTTCACCGCTAATTCAAGGGAGTTACACCTGATGGGGCCGCTTTACACAGATATCTTCTTCTGCGAAAGACTCCTTTTGAATTCTGTCGACATGAGGGTTAACCAGAGCCAGCGATGCATTCTCTCTCATGGGACCTCGTGATTCAACCTTCTGACTGAAAATTCTGGGGGCTTCTCTTTTTGTGAAAAAAGTTTCAGTCTCCCCGGCTATCCGGCTCGGGCATGCATCAGCATTAATGAGGGGAAATGCTCTCTATCCTCTTTCACGCGTGAATGTGAAAACATATTCTATCCCTGAAAGATCCAGGATATGTACTCAGGAGAATATGTTTTTAGGACCCATGCCTAAATATGTCGTTTTAGGTATGGTGAACCACGAGGCATTCACAGGCAGGAGAAGCATGTCACCTTTCAACTTTAAGCATATGTAGGTGGAATATTTAGCTCTCTGCAAAGACGTTAGACAGGTCCCTACCAAAGCCTTTCAACCTGAATTCAATGACGGTATTTCAGTCAGGGAATATTACAACATGTTTACCGCTACAGGTCGTCATTTATAAGACCTTCCTTTAAGCATCGCTCGTGAGGAATTTAACGAAGGCTATTCCCTTTTTGTCTTTAATCTCAATCCGAGCGAGGACGCAGACGCTCTGTCACCAGTGTGTAACGGAAATTTGAGACTGGAAATGAGATTCAGAGTTCCTTTGCCTCACACGACCACCCTGATTGTGTACGCGTGTTACGACTCAATTTTGGAAGTCAACTCGAAAAGGCAGGTCCTGGTGGATTTTTATTAAAACATGAATAACCACGAGGTTGAAAGTGTGACGCATCACCTGTTGGGGGACTTATTTCACGGCGTCTGGACATCCGACCACCTTCTGCTACTCAAACGCACATACAGGGGACCCGCCTATTTCATCGTCAACACTCATCCTTCACACATGCCTGGAGAACACTGGCTAGCTTTGACTTTGGAAGAGAATGATGGAGCCACCTTTTTCGACTCTTATGGATTCAGTCCTGATTTTGAAATTTATCCGTCGAGCATACTGACATTTTTGAAAGATAGATCCTCGAAAATATTGTATCATAATCATCAACTTCAAGACACTCTATCAACCGTGTGCGGTCACCACTGTGTTTATTATCTTCGTCATAAAGCCTGTGGGCTTTCGGTCCATGACATATTGGCTACCTACGACAATGATGTTTATAAAAATGATGTCATGGTATATGATTTTGTGAAAAAATATCAGCAATGTATCAAAAACAGGGCCTCGTGCTTGTTTAATCATGGAACTTGTTCTTTACAAATGTTTAAAGATTGTTACAAACTGTAACTAGTCTAAAAGAAAAAAAACACTGTACGCATGAATAATTTGAAACATTAAAGTATCTTTATTACAAATTCTTTTCTCCAGTTTTTATTTCATACAGACTCTTAGGGTGAAAATTTCAACCATGCGGGTTTTTTGACTCTTTTGCTTCAAGCACATGCGTTCTCGGGGGTTGGATCCTCAAAGTCTATTCCGGGGAATTTAGGGGACAGCACGATTTTTCATTTTCGTTTCATGACAGGTTTGTCACTGTTCTTCTCTGATACGCCTGTTTCTGTCATGTCTCTGTATTTGTCGCGGGCTTGTGGATTATTGACTGACGACACGGGGATGTTTAGCTCCTTCAGGGCTGCCATGAACGGGGTCCAACCTACAGGTTCCTGGGTCTGTATTTTCCTCTTAAACGGAAGCAGAAGGTTTTTCAGCAAATCGACCAGATGTGAGCCCCCAATCACACGATCGCGATAAACAAATTCGCCTTTGGAGGTCCAACTCCTGCCAACTTCGGATAACTTTTTCAGCATGTATTCAGCGTTTTTGCGATCTCTGTTAGGTAGAGCTGTTAAAACCTCGTTAGCGGTTTGGTCCAATTCTGCAGGAGAGGCTGTAAAACCGATAGAGTCAGTCTTATTATTTTCAGGCATAGGGTCACGCTGCATAGTTAAAGTCACTCGGGGTTTGTCCAGCTGACCTTGCTTCATTAGAGTGAGATATCTCTACAACAGAGCGTTGTATCTTTTAATTTTTTCATAAGAACTCAGTCCCGGTTCATTCAGAATCTCTCTCATTTTAGAATCCAAATCCTCTTCAGCCGTCTGTCTGATAGAAGGCTCTGACGGGGTCAAACGTTTGAATTGATGCGGTGAAACGAGATAACTTACATCTTTTGCGCCGTCCTAAGAGACATTTTCTCTCATCTCCTGATGAGACCTCCCACCAGCTCTCCGGATAAAGGGGCCACGACGCTCAGCAAGGGAAGAATAAATAGCATCGAGGGAAGAATAAATAGCATCGAAATAGCATCTAATTCTGAAGTATAATGCATTTATCAACAAAAACCTAATCTCTTTCATAAGACTAAATATTCTGTGCCAGGCAGGAGTTCTGAAGGCTGCTGGAAAGATGGAAAAGCAAACACTGTAGGCTATTAAAAATTTAGATTCTTAGCCACAGCCATCTGAAAAAGAAAAGGTAAGGGTTTCCCTTTTACCAATATTTCGTTGCTATTATTGCTTTAATTGTTTGTCGACCCTTTGAGGCAGTTCAGGCATAAATAGCAGGTGTTATTTCTTTCACATGATATACAGCGCAACAACACTAGATGCCGCCTCAACAATGGCTATATTTTGTTTAGACTTTTGCTTATTTATAATAGCGTAATTAGGATTCCACAAAATGATAGTGCTATTTTTTTCACTATTTCTACTTCTAGAATTAGGATAAAGACAAATACAAACAGAGGAACACTATTTACATTGGTTTTATTGTACATAGATTTCCACACTGTCCATTAGTAAATTAGATATTAGATATTCTCATCATCAGGGGCTTAGCCCACAACATATTTCATCATTATGAGGGTAATTTGGTACACCAAAAAAGTAAGAAATTATTTAATCTGTTGATGTGGTCACAAAATTAATTCAATATAAGCCTTTACATTTGTTAAAGTTTAATCTGCTGTTCTTTAATAGCCGTACTAGTATATACCAATAGTATATTAATATGTTCTCATTTGAATGATGAAATGGACAAACACTCATGTAACAATTCAGTCTTGGTGTCACCAATCTTACTCAAAGTACAGTATTGGGTCCTCCATGCTCCTTATGTATTAAGATTTACTGCACATTTAAACATTGACAACTCACTATTGTTAGGGAAATAATTAGTTGTCTGACAGAATGTAGGTAAGGAGAAGCTGTTTTTACACTTCAGATATATGATATAATAAATATGTTTGGAATGTTAAGATAAATTACATGAAATGGGCTACACACAGAGCAACTACAACCCAGTTGTACATTTGTTGAAGGTTGAATTTAATATCTGAAATGCTGTCAGTGTCAGTGACACTTCTACTTCCAGTGTAGAGTAAATACAATAAATTTATTTGCAGTCCCTTGAATGTATAATTTTGCTGTGTTTTATGATGCAGACATGTCTTAGATAAAAAAAAAATAAGGGTTGGGTTTATCTCCGCACATTTCTATATCTACAAAAGAAAATACAGGATATATCTAGTCAGCAGACATATTTTGAATATATTTGGTTTAATAGGCACGTATTTACCGTCTGTCTCTGTTGCTGGTAAGTTCAAATGCAAACTTTTTCAAAGTGGCAAAAAAGTCCCAATTCGACATTCATCAGATCCGGTGATGCTTTAAACATTAACAAACAGCATCTAGTGTGTGTCGTGCTTATAAAATTTGTATAAATGTAGCAAATAATGCTGCCTTTTCTCTTTAGACAGGACTTCCTGTTTGCGGTAAGGCGTATTGTGTCACTTCCTGTTGTTGCTGTGTGAACGACGGATTTTTGCTCCAGGCTCTCTCGCTTTTTATCTTTAAATGTCTTTGCTGTAACATCTGTTTCCAAACATAAGCACTTTTAAAACATTTTCTGTGGCTGCTCATCACGTTTGGGAAATCCTCGTGTTTCACACGGTTTGTTCTTTGGCGTGATAACAGGGCGCTAGCCTAGCTTTAGCCTAGCGTTAGCCTAGCGCTAGCCAAGCCTTAGCCTCATAATGGCTTCTCCGTCTCTGACTAAGTCTCCTATCTGCTGCTCTCTGTGTCAGATGTTTAGTTATTCCTCTGCCTCCTTTAGTGATAATGGTACATGTAATAAATGTAGTATTTTTGTAGCTTTGGAGGCGAGGGTGTCAGAACTGGAGACCCGGCTCCGTGCTGTTGAAAAACCAGCTGATAGCCGCTCCTTTGCTAGCGCGGAGCCACAAAGAGTAACTTCACGTGGCGAACCAACAGCCGCACTCGAACAACCGGTTAAGCAGGCCGGCTGGGTGACGGTTCGTAGTAAGCATAGCTCTAGATTTCAGCCCCCAGATCACCACCAACCCGTCTGCGTTTCTAATAAATTTTCCCCTCTGAGCGACAGTCTCGCAGAGGAGCCGACCTTAATTATTGGCAGCTCCGTATTAAGAAACGTGGCACTAAAGAAACCAGGGACTATAGTTAAATGCCTGCCAGGGGCCAGAACGGGCGACATAGAATCCTACCTAAAACTGCTGGCTAAGGATAAGCGTAAATACAGTAAGATTGTTATTCACGCTGGCGGTAATGACACCCGGTCACGCCGATCAGAGGTCACCAAAGTTGGTGTTGCTTCGGTGTGTGAGTTTGCTAAAACAATATCGGAATCTGTAATTTTCTCTGGTCCCCTGCCTGATCTGACCAGTGATGACATGTTTAGCCGCATGTCGTCATTCAACCGCTGGTTGTCTAGGTGGTGTCCAGAAAACGACGTGGGCTACATTGATAACTGGCAAACTTTCTGGGGAAAACCTGGTCTGATCAGGAGAGACGGCATTCATCCCACTTTGGATGGTGCAGCTCTTCTTTCTAGGAATCTGGCCGGATTTATTAGTTCTAAATGCTGACAACCCAGGGTCCAGACCAGGAAGCAGAGCCGTAGTTTAACACACCTCTCTGCAGCTTCTGTACTGTTACCCACCCATTATCCTATTGAGACGGTGTCTTTCCCACGGCCAAAACTTAACAGATCAAAAACTGATCTAAAGGGAACAAATCATAAAAATTTAATAATAATCCATATGGATCACTTTGAACCAAAAAATAAAAGAATTAAATGTGGTCTATTAAATATAAGGTCTCTCCCTCCAAAGACTTTGTTAGTTAATGAATTGATTTCTGATAATCAGATTGATTTGTTTTGTCTCACAGAAACCTGGCTACAAGAGGACTACGTTAGTATAAATGAGTCAACTCCCTCCAGTTATTCAAATTTCCACATTCCCAGATCTGTGGGAAGAGGAGGAGGACTGGCAACCATCTTTCAGTCTGATTTATTAATTAGTCCCAGGCCAATTAATAACTACAGTTCTTTTGAACATTTAACCCTCAGTTTCCCTCATCCAAACTGCAAAGCAATAAAACCTCTTCTGTTTATTGTTTTGTATCGTCCACCAGGCCCTTACACTCAGTTTCTGGATCAGCTGTCAGACTTCTTATCTTATTTGGTGTTAAATACTGACAAGGTTATTATAGTGGGTGATTTTAACATCCATGTTGACACTGAATGTGATAACCTTAGTGTAGCCTTTAAAACTGTCCTAGATTCAATTGGTTTTGCTCAAAATGTGCATAAGCCAACGCACTCTCGGCTCCATACTTTGGACCTTGTGCTGACATATGGCATTGATTGTGAAGAGTTAACAGTATTCTCTCACAACCCTGTCCTATCTGATCATTTTTTAATAACATTTGAGTTTAATCTAACTGATTTCTCCACCCCCAAAAGAGGGTTCCATTATAGTAGATCTTTATCGGATAATGCTGTATCAAAACTTAAAGAGTCTGTCCCCCTCTTAATATCCTCAGTATTGCAGAAATGCCCTGTAGATGGCAGCAATGCTGTTTCTTCCCATTCACAAATAGATACATTTGCTAACAGTGTGACTTCCTCATTGCGTTCTGCATTAGACAATGTAGCTCCCTTGAAAAAGAAGGTGATAATTCACAGGAAGCTGGCTCCCTGGTTTAATTCAGAGCTGCGTTCCTTGAAGCACAATGTTAGGAAATTGGAGAGAAAATGGCGCTCTACACACCAAGAGGAATCCTACCTAATCTGGAGGGACAGTCTATTGTTGTATAACAAGACCCTTCGCAAAGTTAGAGCAGCATATTTTTCATCATTAATTAAAGAGAATAAAAATAATCCTAGATTTCTCTTTAGTACAGTTGCCAAACTTACTCAGAGCTTCAGCTCTGTGGATCCATCCATTCCCTTAGCTCTTAGTAGTAATGATTTTATGGGATTCTTCATAAATAAAATTGATGGCATTAAAAATAAAATAATTGGCATCCTCCCAAACATGATTACCTCATCCCCAGTAAGTAAGGCAGCATTGGAGGAATCTTTAGAACCTGCGCTGTGTCTGAACTGTTTAGAAGCAGTAGAGCTTTCAGAGCTATCTAAAATCTTAGCTTCATCTAAACCTTCTACCTGTATGTTAGACCCAATTCCAACCAAGTTGTTTAAGGAGGTATTCCCTTTGATCAGTGGTCCTATTTTAGACATGATTAATCTATCCTTAGTAAATGGATATGTACCACAGGTTTTTAAAGTAGCTGTTATTAAACCTTTACTTAAGAAACCTTCTCTTGATCAAGATGAGCTAGTAAACTACAGACCTATATCTAATCTTCTTTTCTTATCTAAAATTCTTGAGAAAGTAGTTGCTAATCAACTTTGTGAACATTTACAAAGCAATGACCTACTTGAGGAGTTTCAGTCAGGCTTCAGAGCTCATCATAGCACTGAAACAGCTCTGGTGAAGGTCACTAATGATATTCTCATGGCCTCAGATAATGGACTTGTGTCTGTACTTGTCCTGTTAGATCTTAGTGCTGCATTTGATACAGTTGATCACAATATTCTCCTACAAAGACTTGAACATACTGTAGGGATTAAGGGGAAAGCATTAGGCTGGTTTAAATCTTATCTGTCGGACAGATTCCAGTTTGTTCATGTTAATAATAAATCTTCCTCAAACTCTAGGGTCACCTGTGGAGTACCACAGGGTTCAGTCCTTGGACCAATTCTCTTTACTATATATATGCTTCCGATCGGCAAAATTATCAGACAGCATGGGATTAATTTCCACTGTTATGCTGATGACACTCAGCTATATTTATCCATAAATCCTGATGAATCCAATCAATTACTTCGACTGCAGTCATGTCTTGATGTACGGTGGCCGTGAGGTGCAAAACACTTCAACATTAGCGAAACACCTACAAACTTTGAAACACCTACAAACTTTGAAACACCTACAAACTTTAATGAAGCACAATTACAAAAGCACCGTAACATTGACGAAACCCCTACAACATTACGAAAGCGCTACAACATTAGCAAACCGGAAGAGGTACGTCCCAGTGGGAAACCTAAGACGTCGTTGATTGGACGACAGCTCGTTTTACTTTTGAACCGGAAGTTATTCTGGGTTTAACGTGTTTTTTAAAAACATGAACATTCTTGGTGATCCAAACCTGTCTACTGCTATTGCAGAGTATTTTGAGTCAGGACATACATATGACGTGATACTGGACATGCTCCGGACCATCCACGGAGTGTCAGTTAGTTTGCGTTCACTAAAGACTCATTTGAAAGAAGGAGGGCTGCGTAGAAGAGGCAACTACTCTCCACTTTCGGAAGTGAGGCGTGCCATTATGACCGAGCTGAGAGGACCAGGGCAATTATTTGGCTACCGGACCATGTGGCAAGTTCTCAAACAAAAACACAACCTGCGTGTCAAACGTGATGTTGTAATGAGACTGCTAAGGCAGCTGAATCCTCAAGGCATTGCACTGAGGACTCGCCGGAGATTTACAAGACGCACGTATCACTCTATGGGACCCAATTACATATGGCATGTAGACGGTTACGACAAACTGAAGCCATTCGGCTTGGCCATCTCAGGATGCATTGATGGTTTTTCGAGAAGAATGATGTGGCTTGTTTGTGGGGCAACAAACAACAATCCTTCTGTCATTGCCCATCATTATATAAACTGTGTCAAGAGTATTGGTGTGATACCAATGAGACTACGAACAGACCTCGGCACAGAGAACGGGACTGTGGCAGCAATACAGTGTACCCTCCGCCATGCGCATACGGATTATTATGCCGGGTCATCAAGCCATAGTTACGGATCATCCACAGGGAATCAACGCATCGAGTCATGGTGGTCCTTTTTCCGAAGAGGAAGGTGGGTCCTTTTTTTCCTCAAATGTGAAGTACAGCGAAAGCCAAAAGTAAATACTTTTTGTGTGAAAAACAAGGTTCTGTTGACTTTTGTAACGTACACCTAAACGATATGTTAGTTAAGCAACTTTTGCTGGTTCGGCTCTAAGTACGACAATACATATCTGTGATATTAATTTTAGTATTACACATAGGTGGGTAGAGTACTCAAAATCGTAATGGAGTAATAGATGCAACGTAATTTTACTGTTTTACTGCTTTGTGGCAGCTAGCTCTAAGGTTGTTTGCTTATTGTTGTCATGCCAACTCCATAGGAAGTGCCTATGAAGTTGCCAGTCACATGGCTGTCATATTGCCAGTTAAAATGCCATATTGAATTTGTCTCAAACATTTATTTTCATAGGGCTTTAGCAAATGTTTTGTTTCCAAATTAGAATTTGTTTTTGGCAACAGATCCAATACATTTTTTATTTTGTACGTGGAAAGCAGGACACTGTATTGTTTGACATACATTTATAGCATGCTTTCAATGTTATGGACATGGACAAGGACAGACAGTCTTTTAATCATCTTAATATGAAAAAGAACTGAACCGTTTCTAATTCTATGTATCTTCAGGTCTCAGTTTTGGATGGACCTGTTTGGAGATTTGAGAGACTCCGGAAACTTCAACGGAAGCCATGAGCACCAGTGCTTGCTCAGATTCTGCTTCACCAGAGTTCTGCAGAAAGACCTGGATGAATGTAAAGATCTCTGGAATAACCACAGGATCCGGCCAAGCAGACTTGCATCATGTCCTGGTGGGATTCCAAACGAACTCTATCTCTTGCCTCACAGGTAATTGACATCTTCACAAATAGAAAAAAATGGTTGACATTACACAATAATGCGTAAGTGCTGTTAGTACAAGACATCTATGTACAAGTAAGCTATAGCTGTTACTGTACAGTGTATCACAAAAGTAAGTACATCCCTCACCAGTGGTGGTTCCACACCAAATTTATCAGGGGGACCAGTGTTTTCTCACAGGGGCACAGAACAAATGATTGAGAAAAAACCTAAACAGGTCAATATGTCATAGTTTAATCTATTAAGTAAATCACAGAGCCAATTTTTGCTCTGGAAATGCAGGTTGCAGACAAAAAAAAAGGCAATTCCAATTACTTGTACTAAATATAGTACAAGTAATTGTGACATATGTGTCACAATTCTATTATTAATTCTATTCTGACTTTGCAGATATGGTTCAAGAGATTGTGGCTTTCCTGTTGAGGACAGCGATCTGGATGTTTTCCCAGAAACAAGTCAGGTGACAGAGTTGTGTGGTGATAAAGACATTGAGGAATACCTACAGCAAGCATTGCAACAACATGGACAACAGCAGTCACAAGACTGGGAGTCAGCTATGGAACTGTATTTATTGCTCAAACACACAGCGAGGCTGTGAACAAAAAAAGCCAGAATCCAATCTTTTAATATTTTGTCTCCTGTTGATTTTTCTTAAATAAAACCTCATTGTTATACAGAACAGAAACAAAGTGTATTAAACTTTTTTATACACCAAATTGTGCATTCAGTCTGAACTTAGATGAAATTTCCACACATTAAACTCTTAATTGAAGTCTAGATATAAATCTACATTTACAGATCTAATTTATTTTTTAAATTGCTTATAGCTATGTCTAGGTGGCAAAGTCTTGCTATAATTTTTTAAATTATGGTAAGAAAAACATCAAAAACAAAAATACATAGTTTGCACAAAGGGATTGTGCTGATAGCAATTTCTAAACTATCACTTTATAAGGGAAATCATATCTAATCTTTTGAGAAATTAGGGCAAGGTTTTGCCACTCTGAATTAGACAGGAACATGGTCTGGCCCATGGAGTAACTGTAACAAAATTAGCTGAATCGCAACAGAATTAAAACAAGACTGCCAAGAAATTTTCAGTAGCATCCGAATCCCGCAGCATTTTGTATTCCAAAGTCCATGTTAGCCCTAAAAGCAGCATAAGATTCAGAAAGTGGTAATTTTAGTGTATTTGCACAGGTGTTCGCAACAGGAAAGGGTGAGTCACTCAAAAACTCCAGATGTGGGGATGGCATCATGCCCGCTGGTGGAATTGCTGCGAGACCTGTAGCAAACATCAGGACCTCCTCTAGAGACACAGCAGTTGTTTTCTCTGAAAGATTATAAACAATGTAATTAATAATGCATTACACAAATGATTTATTTTTATTTCTGCTTTCCTCTCAAAAATCTAACAATTATCCTTACTAACCTTCGCAATCAAGCAAATAATCTGCCCAGAACACAACTGTTTTGTCCTCCTTTTGCCGCCTATTGCTTCCTACTGGGCTGAGATCTGGTTTGAACATATTTTCCAAGTCTGAAGCAGTCAGGGCCTTGGCAGAGAAACACAGGACTGGGGACAGGACACTGGGATGCTGTTGCAGTGCAGCAAAAAAACCAAGACTTGCCAGTCCATCTTTGAATCTGTTATGTAAAGAAACATAAGCAATGCACTTTATTCATAGTATTGATATGAAATATTCTAAGTCCTGTGTAAATTCAATTCTATTTATATAGCGCCAATTCATGAAATATGTCATCTCAAGGCACTTTACAAAGTCAAAATCAATCAGATTATACAGATTGGTCAAAAAATGTCCTATATAAGAGAACCAGTTGATTGCATCAAAGTCCTGACAAGAATGCAGCAATCCCTCACACTGAGCAAGCATGAAGAGATGGTGGAAAGAAAAACTCCCCATTAACAGGAAGGAAAAACCTCCACCAGAACCAGGCTCAGTATCAACGGTCATCTGCCTCGACCGACTGGGGGTTAGAGAAGACAGAGCAGAGACAAAAAAGCACAGAAGCACACATTGATGCAGTGAACCACATTGAACTACATAAAAAAATATGAAAGAAAAAAACTAAATACATAACGTAAAGCTAATCTTTTACAGTGCTCAAGAATCATTAAAAGTAACACATTTATACAATGTAAACTAAATAAAATAAAATTATTTATTTGAAATTGTTAGTACAACTAAAAATGAAGTTTTCACTGTGCAAAAAAACAAAATTGTGTCATGCAACAGTAGATTTATATAAATCACATTGAAAAATCATTCATGTGCCATGCTTGTGATTAATCTGTGTAATGGTGAGTAATGATTCAAAACAAATTTTATATTTATGATGACCAAAGAAGACAATACCTATTGTACATAAAATTCTGAGTGGGTGATAAAAGTTGTGAAACTTAGAATTTGGCAAGTATTGATCAATATATTCATACATTTCACACAATTTTTCAAAAGACAAAAACGATTTAGGAAAGAAGCTGGTAGAACTTCATATCTGATCAAGTAATTTCATATCTCGACAATAGCTTTTACATATATTATAACTATTATATTTATTAATTACCGTTGAATGGCACTGTGGTTTCTCTCAAGGATGTACCATCTAAGATACTCCTCTACAAAAGCTTGCTTCTCAGAAGTCTTCACATCTCTGAAGCAGCCAGCAGTTTGGAACATCCCGCTGTTTTGCAAAATTACATTTTGCAAAGACTCATCCGATTCAGCTTCCAGGACCTATAAAACAAGAAGTTTATTATGAGAAGTTTTTTTTACGAATACAAAATACAGAAATTACAGACATTTTTTGCATTTGTGATTTCACATCTGTTGAGACAGGCTGAAACTGGACCTTTCAAAACAAGAAAATTTGTCAAACTTTGAGAAAACGTAATTATTTTGTTTCTATTCCCTAAATCTAGGTCTGTTCCTACCTGTTTTAAAACTTTCCCTATTTCCTCATCTTTAACATCTTCAATATTGGCGCTGAAACTGGGATTCCCTATCATGTAGTTCACGACGTTCTTTGCAAGGAAATGTGGTGCTGGTCCCCCATGTACTATCGATACAGCGATCATCTTTCCTGCTAAAAAAAAACTCATCTTCCCTGGCAGCTGTTGTACAGAGCACAGAATTATTGTATGCAATTAAATCTTAGATTGTTTATGACAGAAACATAAGCAGATGTTTCAACAAATTTTCATTTTAGAAGTACTACCACTTCATTAGCCTAAAAATGAGTCACCTCTAGAATTGCACACAATGTAACGGCTTTCGGGGGGTCCATCAAAGATCGGGCGATTTCTCAGAATGGCCATAAGAAGCGTGAGAAACTCACGCCTCGGGCCACCTGCATCCAACCCTTCCTCCAAACAGCCAGCATCATCATTAAATCTGATGAACATGTCGTTGTTGTCGGAGTATGTGCTACGCTTAAAGCCCTGAACAGCCCCATCCCACACATCAGTCCGACATATATTGAACCGGCTGACTTTCGTGTGGTCAATATAAAGGGCCAGTTCAGCAATGATATCCTGTGGCTGCACATTTGTTTCTCTAGAAAAAAAGAAAATTATTTCAAAACATTTGATTGAATAGATCAATTCAGATCAATCAATATCAAATAGATTGGTGTAGTCTCTGCGGAGCAAAAAACGTGCACAATATAGATGGGGGGGGGGGGATAAGGATGTATTTTCAACTCTTCTTCACAAAACATTCAATTTATGTCATAAGTTACATATACAGCATCCAAAGTTAATAAATTTACAATAGATGTGTCTGGGCTCAGCTCCCAGTGCTGTGCGTTTTTCTGCCGACGCTGCCTTTTTTGCACTCTCCTTTCTCCGCATTCCAAGCCTCCCCTTGTGCTCTGATGTCTCAAAACGCACTGCCCGGCTCGCCTCCCTTTGTATCCTACTCCTGACGTTTCTCAGTGTCTATCCAATGCTCCCTTGGTGTTACCAAGCCTGGCTGAGGATTCTCATTGGATCGCCCTGGTTCCTCCAGCTTTGACTGGACCACCTCCCACGCCACCACTGCTCGTGCCCCTCACGGATTCCCCCTGACCGCCCACCGGTCGCTCCGCCACCTGCTGCCATCTCGGGAGATGACTCACTGGGTCAGTCTCTCCATAACCACCCCCCCCCGGCTAGGTCGCGGTTCTCGGCGGTAAACCTAAGGACCTTTATTCATATTTCCCTGCCCGCTGTCTAAAACCTAAATCTCTGCCTCTTATCCGCAGATCGCTTGAGCCAGTTCTCGTGTCTTCCTCCAGTGCTGCTTGTCGTGGTTTTACCACAATTACCTCTGTTAAACCTTTTGTTAAAATAAACATCTTAAACTGCCCTGCGCCTCTCAAGTGTAATCTGCATGTGGGATAAACAACTCAAAACCATGACAAGATGTATCGGTATCACTTTGTCACGATGACCCTACAAACACCCTGTTTCTTTATGACAGAAGCCCCTACACACCTGTAACAGGAGCTCTGGACAGTGACACATTGACTGGTGCCTGGATTGTTGCCGTTGTCATCCATAACCTGAAAACAGAAAAAAGACAAGGGTAAAAGTTAATGATTGACTAATGTTACTTTAATGTTCAAATATTTTTTTTACTTAAGGGTTTGAGACAAAAATCTGTATATTGTGGTGTGAGATAATAAAAAGTTTGTACCTGTTGTACTTCATTTCCAAGTACAAGCTCCCCAACACCATCCCTTAGAGGACAATGAAAAAACATTAATTGGTATTTTGAACATATGCAGTCATTGTATAAATTATAGGATAACCCAGTTTTCTTCAATATCTTGTTCATTTTATTGCCCTGTAACGCCTCTGTGCATCATATGATTAAAACAGACAGAAATGAAAACATGGAATGCCTAACAGCACTATAGGCAGTACAATGACATAACTTAAGAAGCAGTCTTTTTTCTCATTATCACAAGAAAATGCAAAACTGATTGACACAAGTTATTGACTGAAACTCTTGTGGACTTTAGTTCACATATTCATCTAAATAAATCTATATTTGTAAAATGTATAAGACATTGAAGAAAGCAAGGGTGGTCTAATAATGATTTCCATGCCAGTATATTCAAAATTTAAAAACAAGCATCTTGAAGAAAACAACTACACTACAAATACTTCATAGGACATGCTCGGATATTCACATAATTTACAAATATCCACATTAAACATGTCACCAGTACATTGTGTATGAAAATTCTGTGAATGCTATAATACTTTTTGTAAACACACCATCTTATGATATGTCCCAAAAATGTAACTTACTCTGTTTCTGTGTCCTTTTGTAAAGGACTGCTTTCACTCGCAGGTTCCCATGGCTGAAGAAAATGAACAAAATTTCACATAAAAATCTTGACATAGTGCTTTGTAGCTTAGGTAAAATGTACTTGTTGTGGTCACTGAACCAAATAAAAATGACAGACCAAATACATTTTGAGTTGCAATTACCAGTGTATCAGCCAGATCAAAGTCAGAGGATTTTGTGAAAACAATCTCTGGGTCAGAATCAGACAAGTCTGATAATTTTCCAACTGCAAAACAAGGAAAATAGGCAACACAAGCCAACTTAATCTCTACTAAGTGTTAGTACCGTTTCCAGTCAACTTTATTACATTATATCTGGAAGCACAAACACAGCACTGATAAAAATGAATAACCCAGTGTCTACCTATAAAGTTTCCAGGAAGTAACTTGACATGTAGGAGCCAATATATGTATACTTTTTACTTGATTGGTTCATGCCACTAATGCTTAATGGTACAGTTTTAAAATTTAGATTTATTGAATGTGGCAAACAGTACACACCAACCTTCTTCAAAGTCATTTCTCGAGCAGAGGAAAAGACATATCCTTTGATATGGCTTGCCAAGTTCGGCCTTATAGGCTGCAAGGGTAAAAGGCGTCTGTGTCCCAGGAATATTAATAACCTCTGTCCCATCTGGGTACAGAAGGAGGAAAGGTCCATCTTTCAAATATTGGTTAAAGTCCTTCATTTTTTTAACTGCAAGACTGAGCAGAGGGGTGGGAGAGACATCCGGGTTTGTTAGCAGAGTAATAGTTCTTCCACGTTGAGGCTTTAGACAATTCTTCTGAATGGCCATCAAGCCAATATTTATCTGAAACAAAAAAAGTAGATATATGTGGAAGACTGAGCAATGTTTTTTAAAAAAAGTCAATTTTTTTGCTTTTTGTTATTAATTACTCCTGTATTATATTACAATATCATCCAAATAGAACCATTAACTATTTAGATGAGTCATTTCCAAGATTTTACTTTTGAACTTCTGATTTGGATACAAACAGAATGGTTGGAAAATTATTACTCAAATATTAATCGGTAGATAATTTACTGTTTTGACTGATCATTAATTGATAGTTTACTGTTACTGTTAAACAATTATTCTCTATAGCTTTACTACTTGGAACTTTCTTTAAGCAAGTGTATTATTTAAAAGCTGCTTGTTTTTGGTCGGACCCATACCAAACCTACCCGAACTTTAAGTTTGTCCTTTTGCTTTAATCCCTTTCTCCCAAGAGAATACTTTTGTCGCTCCTCGTTTTTCTTTTTTCTGTATTCAAGGAAGGTGCTGAGGGCTGGTGTAGGGCAGGATGGGACAGACTGTTGTGCTAGGAGTAAAGAAAATAAAAAATGTTGCACATCACATTCATGCTAACATAGGTTATGTATTACATACTGCAGTAAGGCTAGCACAACTCAAAATTGAGTGTGGGTAGCTTGATTGCAGTGCAAAAGAACCAGAACGACACAAATTACCCCAGAAGTAGTGCCCACGGCTGTAACAGACCTTACTATATGTTGCTAATACAAGACTGCTGTATTATATCGATTTGTGTACTTTTAATTGCATTAACAAATAAATGACAGTGGAGACGGTCTGGTAGTGATGGGTCGATGAGGCGTTATGAAGCGTTTCGACACGTTGCCAAACTGTATTAATACTGCACCGCTACTGTGTCACTGAATACTGACACCTGATGGACCTTAAAAATCCCTGCAGGCAACCAAGTTGACACACTAAACTGACACTGATTTGATGACCTAGCATACACAATAATACAATTTAAGTCATTATTTGTTGCATGTATTATTTTAGAAGAACATTTATATTTAAAGTATCTAGGACTTTTTTGGCTAAAGTCTAAAAATAATCTGAACCTGTATCATAACATAATAACCCTTTAAGTAAACATATGAGTGAATATGGTTGTAGACTAGCATTTTTCCCCACAAATTGTTTAATTCAAACAACAACACAAAAAACGACACATTGGCGTTTCTGGACCCATCACTACGGTCTGGTCACCACCAACGATAGCAAGTTACTACAGCCATAAGAAATATAAATCTTTCTTTATGCTTATTAACTTACTTGAACATTTTGGAGTATCCTCAGGACAAACTTCAAGCCTCTTGCCACAACTGCTGCAAAAGTTTGGTGACGGCTCGACCAGCTCTTTTCCACAGTTTGAGCAAAACATAGCGACGTGACCGTTGTCCTGCTTGCTTTGCTTTTCATTCAAACGAAGCACACACCAGAATAACTTCCGGTTCAAAAGTAAAACGAGCTGTCGTCCAATCAACGACGTCTTAGGTTTCCCACTGGGACGTACCTCTTCCGGTTTGCTAATGTTGTAGCGCTTTCGTAATGTTGTAGGGGTTTCGTCAATGTTACGGTGCTTTTGTAATTGCGCTTCAATAAAGTTTGTAGTGCTTTCGTTAATGTTGTAGCACTTTTGTTAATGTTGTAGTTGTTTCGTTAATGTCACGGTGCTTTTGTAATTGTGCTTCATGAAAGTTTGTAGGTGTTTCAAAGTTTGTAGGTGTTTCAAAGTTTGTAGGTGTTTCGCTAATGTTGAAGTGTTTTGCACCTCACGGCCACCGTATTGATGACATCAAAAGCTGGATGACTTTAAATTTCCTGCATCTAAATTCTGACAAGACCGAAGTTGTAATCTTTGGGCCAGAGTCCTCAAAAAATAAACTTCTTAACCAATCACTTAATCTGGATGACATTAACTTGGCCTCTGGTAATAAAGTAAAAAACCTTGGTGTTATTTTTGACCAAGACATGTCATTTAAATCCCATATTAAACAGGTTTCCAGAGTTTCCTTTTTTCACCTCCGGAATATTGCCAAAATTAGAAAAATTCTGTCCAGGAGTGATGCTGAAAAACTAGTCCATGCATT
Organism: Fundulus diaphanus; assembly: GCA_037039145.1. NCBI lineage: Eukaryota > Metazoa > Chordata > Actinopteri > Cyprinodontiformes > Fundulidae > Fundulus > Fundulus diaphanus. The sequence continues at coordinate 11,313,984 of CM073142.1, read as the reverse complement.
TGTTACTTCAAGGCTGGACTATTGTAATTCTTTACTATCAGGAAGTCCACAAAATGCAGTTCAAAGCCTTCAGCTGATCCAAAATGCTGCAGCAAGAGTTCTGATGAAAATCAACAAGCGGGATCATATTTCTCCAATTTTAGCTTCCCTTCATTGGCTTCCTGTTAAATCAAGAATAGAATTTAAAATTCTTCTTCTAACGTATAAAGCCCTTAATAATCAAGCTCCATCATATATCAGAGCTCTGATTACCCCATATGTTCCTAACAGAGCACTTCTCAGACTGCAGGTCTGCTTGTGATTCCTAGAGTCTCTAAAAGTAGAATGGGAGGCAGATCCTTTAGCTATCAGGCTCCTCTCCTTTGGAACCAACTCCCAGTTTTGGTCCGTGAAGCAGACACCCTGTCTACTTTTAAGACTAATCTTAAAACCTTCCTTTTTGACAAAGCTTATAACTAGAGTGGCTCATGTTACTCTGAGCTACCTTTATAGTTTTGCTGCTATAGGCTTAGGCTACTGGAGGACATCAGGGCCTATTTTTCTCACTCTACTGATTTTTACTGTTCTCCGGTCTACTGTTCTCCAGATTTGCATTGCATTACATTGAAATGACTGTTGTCATTTCAGATTTTAACTTTTTGTTCTCTCTCTTTTTTCTTCATAGTAGGTACACCTGGTCTGACGTTCTGTTGAATGTGAAATCATCCAGGGAGGACAGATCACCGACTATTACCATCTAATGTAGAACAGATTACTAGATCAATGTGTGCTTCTGTGCTTTTTGTCTGTCTTGTTGTGTCTCTGCTCTGTCTTCTGTAACCCCCAGTCGGTCGAGGCAGATGACCGTTCATACTGAGCCCGGTTCTGCTAGAGGTTTTTCCTTCCCGCTAACGGGTGTTTTTTCTTTCCACTGTCGCTTCATGCTTGCTCAGTATGAGGGATTGCAGCAAAGCCATGTACAATGCAAACGACTCTCCCTGTGGCTCTACGCTTCTCCAGGAGTGAATGCTGCTTGTCGGGACTTTGATGCAATCAACTGGTTTTCTTATATAGGAACATTTTTGACCAATCTGTATAATCTGACCCAATCTGTATAATATGATTGAACTTAACTTTGTAAAGTGCCTTGAGATGACATGTTTCATGAATTGGCGCTATATAAATAAAATTGAATTGAAAATTGAATTGAAAACACGTCCTGATGCTCATATCAAGCATCAAAAAATAGGAGCATGCATATTGCGTAGGACCAATGACATCAGACCAATGAAGCTTTGGACCAATAGTGTCCCTACCAAAGTTCAAATCAAACCTACGCCCTTGATTCCATGTTACATTCTTTATAGTATGGGTTGGTACATTTCAACCGGTTGTATAGCAAGATATGTTTCTGTATTGTGTTTTAAATCCGTGCCCCATGTGCCCTCTTTTAACTTTGAGCACCTGCCCCTCCAATGGTCTCTGCACGGCCCTGAGTAGGAGTATGCAGAGATTGAGAGAAGTCTAAAAGCTGCGCTGAAAGATCTCAACTTTGTTTCCACTACTGCTGATATTTGGTCTGCTAACAACAGAAGCTATATGGGGATAATGGTACACTGGATCAGTAAATCCACATTGGAGCACAACAAGGCTGCATTAGCATGTCGGAGAATTCGCGGTAGACACACATATGATGTAATCAGTGCAGAAATCAAAAACATTCACTCTTCTTATGGATTACTCAACAAAGTAGTTGCAACAGTGACCACTTCCACAGACGATGCTGTCATTTTCTCAGATGTGTCAGAAATCCTCTCAGCTGAGAACGAAAGTGATGGCCAGCTGTGTCTCCCACCCCACCACAGATGTGCTTCACACACCATAAACATCATTTCCACAAATGATGTGGAGAAATATTTAACAGCCAATGCAGAGAGCAAGGCTGTGTACAGGAGCAGCATAGCAAAATGCACAGCTCTTTGGACCAAATGAAGTAGATCTACCCTTGCATTAGAAACAGTGGAGGAAGTCAGTAAAAGAAAGCTGCTGGTACCAACATCCACAAGGTGGAATACATTTTTTTGATGCTGTAAATAGAAATAGAAATCCCCATGAGTGAGCTGAACATGTTGTGCACCAAGCTGGGAGTTAAGTGTTTCAAAGACAGAGTACCAGTTCCTACATGAATACTCCCTTTCTTATCAGCAGATTCAATCTGTTTGTTAGAACTTAGTTCGCGGTCTTTCTTCAAACTCACCAGTCAGCCGCTCCCCCTCGGAGCGAGGTACCACCCCATATTAGCGTAAGCTGACTACATCATTAGGACCTCCCCTCACGCATCACGCAAGGTTGTAGACCCTACGTCATCATAGTCGCCATCTTGGGAGGGTGTCACGTAGTTAAAGTGACTAGCTGTTGTGGAAACCTTGAGGCGTCCGTCTGGATTCTCAAAGCGGTTTTCTGCCTCTCAATGCTGCGACGTCAAATGCTGACGTCTTGAATGTGATGTTTAACAACTGTAAGTTGAACTAAGATTTGCTACCTCTCATTTTAATCCATTTTGACCTTTATTTCCACATATATTTTGCATGTTTAGTTAGTAGTGAGTAGTGTCCCAAGGTTGTTGAATCAGAGAATTGCTGTAACAGGGATTGCTTTGGTTCAATAAAGCCAACTTGTGGAATAGTAATTGTTTGTGTTCATTCCAATTCACAGTTGCATAGTTATTCAGAATTCAGAGCTACTTCTTTTCGGAATTAACATCCGATATTAACACAGAGACATATTTTCATTGGATTGGTGATAAAAGGGTAACGGTTTAAACTCTAATTGCAGTTATAAGTTGAGTTATCACCGTTGCTGGATAAATCTTATCGGTCAGAGTCCGATCAGGTCATTTGTTCCAGCACAACTGAGTTCATAACAGCTAAATAATAAATGCATTAGTAGTATAAATCATCACAAGCTTCTAGCTCTGGCATCACCAACATTTGAATTATATTTGTTATAGCTAATTTTTGAGTTTGAATGACTTATTATTTAAATTATAATACCAAATTTGTCAGGATTCAGTCAGCAGGGCTGTGCAGCTTGCTGCCGGCTCTGCTGCCTCCACTCTCTCCACAGGTGTTCGTGGTTAACGGGTGGGCGGAGTGCACACACCTGCAGACACTCCAGCAGCACCAGGCCGCACTATAAGAACCGTGCTCGAACAGAGGGAGGATGCCAGAGTGTTACCTTGTCGCGGTATGCCTAAAGGCCAAAGATCTCCATCTGAGCTTCAGACTCGTGAGTTTTTCGATCCCCGTCTTGGATCTAATCCGTGTTTCCTGTGTTCTCTCCAGTGCACTCGTGTCTTTGGAACCCTTCTCTCGTGCGACTCTGCGCTGTGAAGACCAGGCTCCCGAATCCACGACCGCTCAGATTCTGCTCTGGCGATCTCCTCCTCAAACTCCCTTGGTGATACCAAGTTGGGCGCGAGCTTCCCCTCCCCGGATTCACCGTGGTCGCCTCGGACTCTCCTGGTTCCTTCCTCTGTTCATTCCGGATCCCTGGACCCGCCGGTGCTGCTCGGACCCCATCCGCCTCCGCCCACAGTTCTCCCGGACGCCTGTCACCACCTCCGCAGGACGGCTGAGTCCACACCACTACCTCCCCGGTTCGGTTCTCGTGCTCTGTGGTAAGCTTACGACTCCCCGTAACGTTTCCTTAGCTTCTCCCTCAGTTAACCGTGTCTCCCTCTCCTTCAGACTGACCCGGTCTCCAGACTTCGGTTCCCCGCTGCTTCCCCGATCTGCGGCGACAGATCTTCTTCGTGATCCCGCATTTTTGTTAAATAAAACTCTTGTGATCTGACCTGTTTTCCCTGAGTGTTTCTGCATGTGGGCCAAACATTTAAAGCCGAACATGACAAAATTATAATTAATAATAATAATCATATTCAATCAGCTTCTGGCATAACAAATTTTAATAAGTAACCTAAAACAAAATTTGTTCCATGATACTGATACCACTGTACAAGTAATACATAGAAATTACTTTTTGGCCTTATAGCCATAAACATACAGAATCTATTATATTTTTCAGGCTATCCGTATTCGTTTTACTGGTGTGCTGGATGACAAAGATGCCCTTCTCGCAGCTGCCAGTTGTCCAAAACTTCGATGGCTTAGAGATGCAGGTAGGAAGGATCTAGTAAAAGAACTTCTAACAGCCGAGTGTTGCGCAACTGCCCCTGCTGCACAGAGTCCTCCAAGTGTGGCCACCACATCTGCCAGCCAACGTGAGATGGACTTTTTCTCATTTGAGGTGGAGCCAGAGGATGACACCTACTCTGCAGACAAGGAAGTCATGGACTACCTGAGGTCAGCATATGACCTTCAGATTCTGCATCAGTTTTCAAACATAAAGAATATTTTCTTTAAGTATAACACTCCAACCCCATCAAGTGCTCCTGTGGAGCAGCTTTTCAGTCTTGGAGGTTTGGTGCTCACGCCTAGGAGAAATAGACTTTCTGATAAGACGTTTGGAAAACCTCTGTTAATGCGGTACAATCCCCTGGCTCAATCGCACCACTCCACTGTTTCACTTCTAGCCATTACAGAATAAAAATAAAACAAAGAAACAAATCCAGACAATAGAGGTTACATTTGGTGTTATAAGCTGTTGCTCTTCTATATAACCACACTTTGCTGCTCTAATGCTGTAAATAACAGGTTCAGTGTTTATAAAATGTTTGGTGTTCTCTTGGAAAGGTTTGATAATAGCTAGATTAAAAAACAGTGTGAACAATGTTGATTATAAATGGCAAATTTTGCATTTACAATGTAAGCTGTTCAATATATCAGGTTAAAGGGTCTGTTATTATTTTATTTAAAGAAAAAATATTTTTTTGTGAAGTCAAGGACTGTCTTTGTTTTATTTTTTTCAAAAAGTATGTATGTTAAGTAAGCTAAAGAATATATATTTTTTAATTTTCAAAAGGTATTTTGGCAAAGTCAAAAGGGACAGTCTTTGTTTATATATATTTTTTAAAAACATACTGTTTTTCGTTAATGTTCTTAAGTTGAACTTAAAATGTCAGAAGTGTATGTTGTTAATTTTATTGATGAAAATGCACTTCAAATAAAGTGAGTATTGGCAACAACGGTTATCGTTTTTATGATAAGGTGGTGGGGGCGTTGCCGGCAGCTGTATAAGTAAATAATAAAGTTACTTGTAATCTAATTCAGTTACTTTTATATTTAGGTAATCAGTCTAGTAACTTAGTTACTTTTCAAAAGAATAATCATAAAGGTTATTTTTCCTAAGTAACTGTGGCATCACTGCATATGCCAGACTACGACTGAAATCGACGGATGCTAGGTCGTGCAGCACCTCCTCTGCTGGAGCAACACAAGTAAAGGATTTTCCCATTTTATTTCCCTTTTTCCACCCATAAGGTTCAACCATAAGAACCTATTAGGAATAGTTTTAATGCTTAAGTACTCCAAAGGGAGTTTGTTTAACTGTGCTGAATATTTCCAATCAGTGCATGCATTGTAAGTGATTTTTGCTGTGTTGGTTTTGTTTGATGATACATGAGCCCCGCCGATCGGCTGAGTTGGATTTCTTTTCCATATTTCTTTCCTTTTCTCTCTTTCTCGCTCCCTTTTTGGGCTTCCAGCGTGTTGTCGAAGCTTTTGTCTCAACTGGTTACAACCCTACGCTCAAAAACCGCCTTCACGCTAGGTCAGTGAGTTAGCTGTGATCTCGGAGCCGCCATCTTATGCACGGCACGCGTGGTCGGAGGTTATACATCATCAGGTCAGTCTCCTTACGCACCGCCCACAAGGTCGGAGGTCATATGTCGTCATAGTCTCCATCTTGGGTGGGACACCGAGTAGCCCAAGGCTGTCAGCAGTAGGCTGTTGTGAAGTCACACTAGCTGATTAGCTACCGTTAGCCGAGCTAACAATGCTGTTACCTCAAAGTGCTGACGTGTTGATTGTGATGGTTAATGTTACCGAATCATCTCCTTTTGAGTTAATAACTGAATAAACTGAGACATTTTCATTGGCTTGTGATTAAGGAGTAAGGATTAAATCTCCAATTGCAATTATAATTAAAGTTAATACCGTTGCTGGACAAGTCTAGCCAGTCAACAACTGGTTAGATAACCCTTTTCCGGTATAAATAACTTCATAACTGCTAATTAATAAACCAATTGTTAGTGCTAATGATTACAGGCGCCCAGCCCTTGATCATAACCATTTGAAAGAATTTTCGTTATAGCTATCCTTTGATTTTGAATGATATATTATTAAATTATAATTGCCAATTATAATTAAAAAATAATCTTTATAATCAAAGAGGTGTTATTGCATAACATCGTGCACCTCACTGGTCAGGAAAACTCATCCAGTTTCTATGTGTGTCAGCACGCTGTATCCTTAGACTCACTCAGTGGAGAAATATAACCCACCTGAATGGCTGACTCATGGTAACAGACAATTATGTTTGGAATAAAGATTCTCTGCAATCAGTCCTGAAATGGGATAAGTTTCAGAAGTTAAGGAAGTAACATTTATAGAAGACATGAAGCTTTGATTTCAAACCAGGCCATGGTAAAATGATTGAACAGGCACAAAAACCTTGAAATGCTCTTAAAGCTGGCCTACTTACTTGGGACACCCAAAAGGCAACCTTGCACCAGAATTTTAGCTGTAATTGTTGCGTATCATTAACAAGAGGGAGGAACTGAAGTGATAGCTGGAAGCTGGGGAAGATTGGAAGATGTAATTATGACGAAGGAGGTGAAATGAGAGAAGAACTAGTATTTGACTGCTTCATTTGCATATGACATACATTGGCATCTTAGATTTCAATGTACAAGATGTTTTCAGCTTTGTTACAAGTGCTTTGACTGTTGACTCCTCTTTTACCAAGTGATATTTTAGACTTTAACTACTGCTTAGTTACATATAAATTATAACAGAAAAACAGAATCCTTTGAGTTATTTCATGGAAACGGACAGTACAATGTGTGAAAATATAAATCAAAACTAAAACATTTAGATTTTGCTTGTGAATTATGTAGGTTTAGCTCCCTTTTTAACCCTGTTCTTTCACTAAATTATCCAAAAATATTTGGTAACCATTATAGTTTTTCATATATATATTTACACAAGGGTGAAAAGTAACAAGTTATATTTACTCAGTATAAAATAAGAAAATAAATAGTGATCCAAACCTAGTAATCTAACAAAAACACATAAATCGCAGATAAAGTTAAACATCAACAAAAAGAAGAAGACAACATTGTATCATGTAAATAATTTTGTCAGCTGATGATTTTTTTCATATTTTCAAAATCTGTTCTGTTGTGTTGTGAAACCCATTGTGTCATTGTGAAACTGTTTGGCTGAAGATAATGGCAGTACAGTATGGTGTATGCCTACTTTGTGTGTTTGGTGACAAGTAGGGAATTTGAGTGTTGTATTTCATACTGTTCCTTTCCAAATTAAGACCTAAATATCTAGCTGTAAATAGTTGAATGTATCTGTAAACTGCTGATTCTGAGAAGGGAATTAAATGCTTATTGTGGAATCGTAATTTTCCGACTTTTAATTTGAATGCATGTACTGCGTTAGGCAAGGAAATCTATTGGCCAGCCCCACCAAGATTTTTTTCCACCAGCCGCCACTGAATAAGACCCTACCTATTTTTAACATAAATGCAGAGTGGATACATGGCTTAAAATAATTTTAAACACATTTATCTGTCAGACACCAAAGAACAGGTGGAGCTCAGTAAGGTGAAGTCGTGTTGTTTATATAGCTCAGAAATTACAAGTTTTCTCTTTAAGACGAAAAATTTGGAGTTTCATGACCCACCCAGAGCGGCCTTGTCCATGGACATTTCTGAATCATTCGCTGGTATGAAAATGAACTTTATTGGTGAGATAGAAAGCAAGCTCAGCTTCTGACAATGGTGGTGCTGCGACAGCAGGTCATGTGAATCCTTTGTCCAGTTATCATGCTCATATGGATCAATCCCACAGATCCTAGAGATTTTCTTGAGATAACAAACCTTGAGCACAGGGTCTAGCTTGTCTGGGTACAGTCCATGGCTTTTCCCTTTAGTACGGTCCATTTTTCAAGCACTTTGCATATCTATCCCTCCGAGCGCAGCATTCAAATCAGAAACGTAAACAAAAGCCGTTTCCCCGGAAAGTGGAGACGGCATCCCACAATGCATTGCAAAATCGGGTGCCCTTTCAAGCCCCCTGAATCATTGTTGTGTAACGGGACCTAGCTTGCGACTTCATAGAATGGAAAAGCATGTTTACGTGTTATTTCTGTCTGCTTATCTCCGGATCGGTGTACCTTAAAAAGTTGTGGCAGTTGCCCGGCTTGCTCAGTACCTGGGGAGCGCAGGACTGTATATGGTGACCAATAGCCACCGGGAGTCCATCTTTCGCTAGCTAATAAGACGCGCGGGTCAATCTTTTGGCGGCCAATCGTAGGGCGACGTCAATCTTTTGGCGGCCAATCGTAGGGCGAGGTCAATCTTTTGGCCGGCCAATCACGAGGCTACGTCAATCTTTTGGGCGGCAAATCGCTGCAGGAGGCGACACTCAAATGTCCCGCCCTTAATGTATCGGCAGTTTCGGCAGATAGTGTAGGTTTGCTGATCAGAATCCAGAGCGCGACTCGTTTCAGAACTCTCGTCGATTTCGGTAAGTAATGCTTCTACTCTTGAATCATCTTTTATCATATGTGTTTCAATTAGCCCGTTTTTGCCACTTAGTAGAAGTTTATATAAATGCAACTTCTCTCATCAACTCGATCAACTGCATTTCACAGATGCATGGCTGTCTCTGGTATAGTACTGCAAAATCTCATAAAATCTATCAAATGTCTTTTAAAAAAGCATGCCTGACCCTGGCTGTATCCCTTCTTTTCCTACCTTCTCCTCTTTATTGTTTTTTCTGGATTGTTTGTATTCACTGTATATAACTGAATGCACCTTTCCTACTCTGCACCTTCTTGTATGAACCGATGTGGCAAGTGATTTTCTCCATTGTGAGATCAATAAAGCCTATCTTATCTTAAATATATATATTTTTTATTTGGGTAATTATGAGGGTATATACATTTATACATTATGGGTAATTATGAGGGTTTGTAGATGCATCATGTCTAATAGAATCTGTCAAATTAATTTTAAAATGTCACAGGGAAATGTTTATAACGTTTTTTATTTGTATGCGTTTATGCCATGTTTATATAATTACAAGATTAATTAAATAGCTTTTTTGTCATTACAGAATATGTCCAAATCAAACCCCAAAAGCCACAAGGCTATGAATGACACAGAGTGGGCCTCAAGGCTTAGGTCTTTTGTTTCCTCTGGTGTTTGGCCATCACATGCAGGCAACCGACCTGCTCCAAGGCAACAAAAGTGGTACTCCCTGTATCAGAAGGTATTTTAGTTAATAATCAAGTAGATACTGTATAATTATTTTTTACTTCAGTTTCAAAATAGTTGACAAACTGTGAATCACATAGATTTGAGCATAAAACAAGAAATGATAATGTATTATGACAAAGAATAAAATTAGTAGTCAAATTCAGCTTGTGCTGTTGTTTATAGATAGAAAAGTGTCCACTACAGCTGAGAGGCCAGCGGACACTTTTATCCCAACCGCAAAAGTGTTTGTGTGGGTATCATCTTCCTAAGATAAGGTGTTTTTCATCTACAATTGATATGCTGGTGAAGATTCTCGGTCATGCAGGTCATCATCAATCCAGAAAAAAAGCTTTGAAAACAAACAAAAAAACTGGACTTCTATTCTAAAGCTGAAGCCATTTCATCCCTCACTGATAGAGTTAAGTTTAATAACCCTTTTAGACTCTTCCATCAGAAGAGCATGAGGCTTGTTCTATCACAAGCTTGAGTTCGACTGCGCTGGTTACCAATCTTTGCCTTTATTATCAGACATCAAAGAAGGGGCAAGAGGTGTCAGGAGTTCTCACCATGGGGGTTAAGGAACAAAAGAAAAGGCAAGGGGGGGGGGTTTACAACAAGGGGTTGGCACACAAAGAGGTGTGAGAAACATCTGTTTCTTCCTGTGTGAAGTTAAAACAGTAGAACATTCTTTAATAAAAAGAAAATGATTACATGCTTCAGCTAGAATAGAAGCCCAGTTGTTTTTTTTGCCTTTATGTTGAACTACAAAGATTCATTATGCACACAGTGTAAATATTTATTTCCCATAATGTGTTCTTGGGCCATTTCTTTTTTTTTTTTTTTTTCTGGGCTAGTCTTGCAACAGGTCTTTCCAACAGCAGAGGAAAAGGATTAGCAGATAAAAAAAGGTCATAAGGGCTAAACTTGCTTCATCACTAATAAAAAAGCACCTCTTAATCTGTCACTTCATTTGCATGAAATGGACTGTCGTTGTCTCTTATATATGTGGGTGAAGTGTGTGTGAGTTGGTGATTTGAGGGTGCTTTGGCGCAGAATTGTGCAATCGTGTTTCTGTCAGTCTGCCTCAAGCTGTGGCTACATGCATAGCTGAAAACCACCACTGCGTAAATTAATAAAACCCCCTTACCACGGTGAAGCGCTTTGGGGGGACTTGCTTCTAACTGTGAAACGCACTGCATAGATTGGATCTCTTTCCCTAATTATAGTATTAACATAGTATTGAGTAGTAGTAGTAGTAGTAGTAGTAGTAGTAGTATGGGGAAATGACATCACATGCATAAACTAGTATTCTGCTTCCTTTGAAATCACTGCTGATGTTGGCCTGCCTCATCCAGTGTGTGTGTGTGTGTGTGTGTGTGTGTGTGTGTGTGTGTGTGTGTGTGTGTGTGTGTGTGTGTGTGTGTGTGTGTGTGTGTGTGTGTGATATGCAAGTGTGTATTTGTTCTTAACATATATGTTCTGCAACAGGAGCCCACACCCTCATCTAGACCCACAAGCAGTGGAGGCCAATCAATTCAAATGAGTTCCACAGTGGTAGGTGAATTGTAATGCTCTATGTGAATGAGAACTCATAATGGCAATAACCTGTTTTTTTTGTCATTTTCCAGCTCCAGACTGCTGTTCCAGTCAAACACCCCACAGCGTGCACCACATCTGGAACTCTAGCAAAAAGGCCAAAGCTCACCCTGTCTTCAGTAAATATATTTGCTCCTTTTCCAGAAATCTGTTTTAAAGTCTTGTTTTAAAGTCACCGTTTTCATATTAATGCCTTTCTTAAGTTTGAAAGGTCCAGATTTGGTGGCAAGCATGTGGAGAGTGCAAAGCCAAACATAAATGTTGCGCGGAAACCTTGTGTAAGCACTACTATATATGTTTATATATTTACTTTATGCTTAGAAAGTTCCTATTTTATCTAAATGTTCTTTTGTCCTTTTATTTTCAGACTAATGTAAAACCTACTTGTACAAGCACAGCAGCCGATTCGTGTGAGGATCCAGTGCCGGGCAGCTCTCTTCACAACGTCTTTCAACAACAGCCACAAAGAAAGGAGACCTTTTTTCTTGCTCCACCATTACCAGCTCCGAAAAGACAGAGACCAGTGGAGGAGCAAAGTTCAGCAGAGAATGCAGTTGAACTTTTTTATATATATTATCATGACATTCACATCCTACTTTTATTTTATATCTAATTTGTCCTTCTCTCTGTCAGAAGAACCCATTCCAGCCTGAGAACACTGGTGAGCTGCCACTTCTTTGGCCTAAGACCATGCCACAGGAGGATCACCAGTGGGTTTCAACAGCCTTATTTAGAGTGTCTGCTAAAGGGAAACTGGAGCTCCAGGACCATCTCCAGCTGTGGTATTTTCCCCCTCAGCCATCTTTCATTTACCACCAGCTCCCAACATCAGCCAGGTTTTTTTGCTCATCCCTTACTGCTGTGGATGCCGTACAGGCTGTGGAAGGTTCGGTTCCTTTGCACTGACCCTGCCTGTAAGCACACTCTGAGCAGTGGTGGTCTTCACAGGCGGGTCCGGCAGGTGCTTGATATTGACCGTTTTTACAACCTGGTCACAGAGACACTAATATGCTCAAAGTGCCGTCGGAGCTACCTGTCTTGGAATAGGGAAATTCTTGAGCAGCTGGACATGGTCCATCGCTCTGAGTTTAGAGTCATCCTTACCCGCCGGTATGCTGGTGCTTTTATGTGATTATAATGATTGTTTTAATTAAAGATTTATGCATATATCACAACTGTGTTTCGTATCACAGATATGCCTGTGACATCAGGGTGATACGCCTCTTGCGGGAACGAGGTCTGGGGAATGGACCTGTCCGACTCATTGGCCAGTTGAAAGAGAACCACAGTGAGGAGTGGCTAAAAAGGGTTGCGTGTTACACCAGAGCGTGTGCTGGCTTCATCAGCAAAGGTTGCCTGTTGACACCGACCTTTGAAGAGCCTCCTAAACCTGTGGCCCTTCCTAACTATAAGTGGCTTTCAGTAGTGTACAGCCAAGATATACTTTACAGGTTGGAGGATATCAAGGCTAGTATCACCTCCACTTATGGCTCCATCTTAAAACTTGATTCAACCAGGAAGGTACATATTAATATTGTATTGTTTAATCATATAACTAGTTAAGTTTTAAATAACATTGGTTGTCCATATAAATATTTAAATTTCTGTTTTAGATCACAAAGGACCAGCAAAGTTATACCACATATATGTATATGTATATGTATACAGTATATGTATACCACATATATATATAGTATATATATATATATATACAGTATATGTATACCACATATATATATATATATATATATATATATATATATATATATATATATATATATATATATATATATATATATATATATATATATATATATATGTGTGTGTGTGTGTGTACACTAAATTTCTTCAGGTATGAGGCTGCAGGAGTGGACCCCCCTGTTGCACTCTATGTGGACTGTGGCTGCTGCAAGGAAGTGGGTGAGACCAAGTTAAAGGCCAGATTCAGTGGATGGCCTAACCTGATTGTTCGCCTTGACATCTGGCACTTTATGCGACGTCTGGCTGTGGGATGCACCACCGATGCACACCAGCTGTACCCGACATTCATGGCTCGTATGTTAGCATGTATTTTTGAGTGGGATGCTGCTGACCTTAATAAACTGAGAGAGGCAAAGAGGGCACAGCTTATAGGTCATGAATGGACAGCTCTGACTGAGAAGCAGCTGGATCGGCAAATAACCAAAGAAGAGTTGGAGCTGCACTGCAGGAGGAGAACTCGTGGAGAAGAGCAAACCATCCAACTGTTGGATCAGCTGATTAGTGAGCTCATCAGTGACAAGGGAAAGGATGCCTTTGGTGTTCCTCTTCTGGACCCCATACGAATGCAGCATATCTGGCTTGTTCAGAAGAGGCATGTTAAGTGCATTCAGGACCCACCTGATGTAGCGCTGTACACACAGACTGGCACCATCAAGAAGGGAGGGGTCGAGCTGCAGACCCTGCGCTGTGCCAGAGGGTCAACGTCTTTGGAGTCTTTCCACTGCCATTTAAATCGGTTCATTCCAGGTAAGTCCAGTTTAATAATGCTCCTTAAGTTACAACAAATGCTTTGTTTTCCTGTGCTAATGATTGGTATTTATTCAAGGAAACAGTGCCAACACCTTGAACTTCCAGATCTACCTTTTGGATGGGCTACATCGCTGGAACCACAACAGGGCGGCTGCTGCTGTGGAGACAGAAACCTCTGGTTTACGCACCTACTCTGGTGAACTGGTTCATAGTGTCAACGTCGATTATGAGAGAGTTTTTGGCAAGAAGCTGCTCCCTACTTTTACACCACCTGCAAAATATACAGGTTTCAACACTAAGTATTATGCTCATTGTCCTGTATTTAACTCTTTAAATTTTTTTGTAATCCAAAATTGGTTATGCAATTTCAGGTGAACTGATTGGAGTGCAGTACCTACTGAGGCAGAATGACAAACCACTACAGGATATGGCACCAGATTCGGAGGAGGCAGAGACATTGCTGGAGCAAATAGAAATGCAACCAGTGTTGCCAACTCAGCGACTTTGTCGCTATATTTAGCGACTTTTCAGACCCCTCCAGCGACTCTTTTTCAAAAAAGCGACTAGCGACTAATCTAGCGACTTTTGGAGACTCTTACGTGAAAGCACGTATCGTTCCTACTCTTGTCCTCCAGCGGCAGGTGCTGCCGTGGGGCGCCTCCCCCCTCCCAACTCTGTTCTCCCGCTACCGCAGGAGTCCCTCTCAGCGCTTCAGTCAGAGACACATTACCCTCAGCGTCCAGACTGCAAATAAAGCGCACATGCGCCGGGATTGACGGCGCAGGTTGATCATAAATAACAGAATTTGTAATATTTTATCTTAAATAAATAACGGCGTTTGATTCACACAGCCACATGTTCATGTTTTACCGTGATTTGTAGGCTCCTTGGTGGACCACAAGGGAAAAAAGAAAACGTTAAAAAAAAGTTTAAAAAAAATTGTAACTCCGCCATAGTGTCTCTTTATGGTTCATTTTGCCGGTCTCAAACCCGGGTAAAGGAGGAGAGTTAGTATTGCAATAAATTAAACATTAATAAAAAATAAATAAAAATAAAAAATAATAATACTAAATAAACATTAATGGACAGAAAATAGTAGCTCTATATATTCTGAGTGTTTTTACTCACGTTTTGTCTCTCTCTAACAACGTTATTTCTCCCACAGCGTCAATAACTTGCACATCACATCATGTGGCAGATTATGCAAATTAGGTGATGACGTCATTCGGCGACTTCTAGCGACTTTTAGCACAGCCAATAGCTACTTTCCTTACTGAGGAGTTGGCAACACTGAATGCAACAGCCAGTGGAGGCTGATGAGGGTTTTGAGGAACTGGACTGTATGGAGGTCACACTAGCAGATTTGCTTTTGGATACATACAGTAGGACCTCTTTCCTTCCTGAGCACCCCCCTGTACCTCAGCTTGCTCTACCTCCTGCTGAGTCTTCTAGTTGCCAAATCACTCACCTGCCTGAGCTCCTGCCTCCGTCTTCTGCTGGGCTCCAGGCCGCTCACTTGCCTCCATCCTCTGCTGGGCTCCAGGCCGCTCACCTGCCTCCACAGTTGATCACATTATTCTCCTACAAAGACTTGAGCATACTGTAGGGATTAAGGGGAAAGCATTAGGCTGGTTTAAATCTTATCTGTCGGACAGATTCCAGTTTGTTCATGTTAATAATAAATCTTCTTCAAACTCTAGGGTCACCTGTGGAGTACCACAGGGTTCAGTCCTTGGACCAATTCTATTTACTATATATATGCTTCCGGTTGGCAAAATTATCAGACAGCATGGGATTAATTTCCACTGTTATGCTGATGACACTCAGCTATATTTATCCATAAATCCTGATGAATCCAATCAGTTACTTCGACTGCAGTCATGTCTTGATGACATCAAAAGCTGGATGACTTTAAATTTCCTGCATTTAAATTCTGACAAGACAGAAGTTGTAATCTTTGGGCCAGAGTCCTCAAAAAATAAACTTCTTAATCAATCACTGAATCTGGATGGCATTAACTTGGCCTCTGGTAATAAAGTAAAAAATCTTGGTGTTATTTTTGACCAAGACATGTCATTTAAATCCCATATTAAACAGGTTTCCAGAGTTTCCTTTTTTCACCTCCGGAATATCGCCAAAATTAGAAACATTCTGTCCAGGGGTGATGCTGAAAAACTAGTGCATGCATTTGTTACTTCAAGGCTGGACTATTGTAATTCTTTACTATCAGGAAGTCCACAAAATGCAGTTCGAAGTCTTCAGCTGATCCAAAATGCTGCGGCAAGAGTTCTGATGAAAATCAACAAGAGGGATCATATTTCTCCAATTTTAGCTTCCCTTCATTGGCTTCCTGTTAAATCAAGAATAGAATTTAAAATTCTTCTTCTAACGTATAAAGCCCTTAATAATCAAGCTCCATCATATATCAGAGCTCTGATTACTCCGTATGTTCCTAACAGAGCACTTCGCTCTCAGACTGCAGGTCTGCTGGTGGTTCCTAGAGTCTCTAAAAGTAGAATGGGAGGCAGATCCTTTAGCTATCAGGCTCCTCTCCTGTGGAACCAACTCCCAGTTTTGGTCCGTGAGGCAGACACCCTATCTATTTTTAAGACTAATCTTAAAACATTCCTTTTTGACAAAGCTTATAGTTAGAGTGGCTCATGTTACCCTGAGCTACCTCTATAGTTATGCTGCTATAGGCTTAGGCTACTGGAGGACATCAGGGTCTAATTTTCTCACTCTACTGATTTCTACTGTTCTTCATTCTACGGTTCTCCAGTTTTGTATTGTATTACATTGAAATGACTGTCGTCATTTCAGCTTTTAACTTTTTGCTCTCTCTCTTTTTCTTCATAGTAGGTACACCTGGTCTGGCGTTCTGTTAACTTTGACATCATCCAGAGAAGACGGCTCACCCGTTACTACCATCTAATGTAGAACAGATTACTAGATCAATGTGTGCTTCTGTGCTTTTTTGTCTCTCTTGTTGTGTCTCTGCTCTGTCTTCTGTAACCCCAGTCGGTCGAGGCAGATGACCGTTCATACTGAGCCCGGTTCTGCCGGAGGTTTTTTTTCCCGTTAATGGGTGGTTTTTCTTCCCACTGTCGCTTCATGCTTGCTCAGTATGAGGGATTGCAGCAAAACCATGTACAATGCAGACGACTCTCCCTGTGGCTCTACGGTTCCCCAGGAGTGAATGCTGCTTGTCAAGACTTTGATGCAATCAACTGGTTTCCTTATATAGGACATTTTGACCAATCTGTATAATCTGACCCAATCTGTATAATATGATTGAACTTGATTTTGTAAAGTGCCTTGAGATGACATGTTTCATGATTTGGCGCTATATAAATAAAATTGAATTGAATTGAATTGAATCCTCTGCTGGGCTCCAGGCCGCTCACCTGCCTCCGTCCTCTGCTGGGCTCCAGGCCGCTTACCTGCCTCCGTCTTCTGCTGGGCTCCAGGCCGCTCACCTGCCTCCATCCTCTGCTGGGCTCCAGTCTACTGTTTCATCCGGGTTACCTGGGCTAACTACTTCTGAACAAATTGTAAGTTAAATATCAGTGTGTTTTGAAAATTGTTCATGGTTTATCTTTTTGAGATACTTAATGCAATTTTTCTCCACAGGCTGTTGATGAACACAGTAGGGCAGGACTGGATCGGGTGGTTGAGCTTGCTGAGTACCTGGTGGAACTAAGAAATGAAAAAGGCCTAACAATCTCAAACCAGCAGGCCGCCACCATTGTGGGTCTTTGGCAAAACTTGGACAAATATGATAAAGACCGGATTGTGTATGCTGCACGACACCAGAAACGACAGCTTACAGGTCGATTTAGGTCCCCCCAAAAAAAGGCTGTTTATGCAGGCGTTGAGAGCACAAAAAGGCATGTTCTTGGTTCTTCTGGTTCTGCTGCTCAATGGCCAGATTGTAGCCGCCTAGTTGAGATGGTTTTTGTCAGGTTGTGCAACATTCATAGTAGCCCCAAAAAATTGGAAACCAAACATTTTCAAGAGAGTCATTAATTCTAAATGATTATAAAAAGATTCGACAGCTAATTTTGAATAACGGCATTATTATGAAAGACACAACCCTCCAACTTGTCACTGTAAATCAGACCACCTTGATACAGTGGCATAACAAAGGATTTAAGGCCCAAGATGTTGCCATTCTTATGCAAAGGCTGGTGTTGCCTCAGGAACGGCCCGTTGCCAATGAACCACTTCTGCCAGTTAACACTAAGCCCACTCAAGTCACACCACACAAACACGAAAACAGTTACAACCTGCCTCCTGACATCACTGGCCAAGCAAAAACAAAATTCATTGTCACCAAAAAAATTTTTACATGCCACTCCAAATACCACCAACCGCTGCAGCACCAAGTAATTTGCCACGACTTCTGTTGCCAACCCCCACTGCTCCAAACGTTATATGCCCAACATATTTTCAGGGAACCCCTACATCTCCTACACAAACCCAAAACACAGCCCAAAAAGAGAAGCGCAAATACACAAGAACAGTCACATCCAACCGATGCACTAAATGCGATGAGCCACGCACCACAGAGACCGGCCATAGCCAATACAAAGGCAGGATTTACTGCCCAAACACAGAAATACTAACCAAAGAGCAGTGGCTCAGACAGATGAGAAGATAAAGGAGTGAAGCTTTTTTCAGTGTTTTTTAAGACTTTTATTTAATTATTATGCATACATACATTTATTATATATTATTTATTGTATATATACTTTAGATATTATGTCTTTATACTAATTATATAATTAATATGGCTATACACTCGGACATTATGTCTACATGCTATATAATTGTTATGTCTATACACTATATATTATGTTTATAAACTACTTACATAATTGTTATGTCTATACACTGTATATATACATATATATATATATATATATATATATATATATATATATATATATATATATATATATATATATATATTGTCTCTATATGCTATAATTGTCTATACACTAATTATATAATGTCTATACACTATGTGTATATACGTGATTTATTTATATATTTTATGTATATATATATATAAGAATGTTACGGGGTGTTTGTGTATACATTGCATTGTTTTAAATAAAAGAAGAAAAAAAATACAATAAGTCATTTCATTGGCCTCTTTGTTTAGATATTTCCTGATAATGACTGTAATTTGCTCTAGAGCAAAAATACATCCAGTACGCCCATACATCTTAATAGATTGCAGCATACTCTACATTTGATTAAATTGAGCTATCCAATGCAAGAAATGCACATTGATTTTTGCTGAAATTTCCTGTTTGATAAAAGTGGGTCCTAAATAAAGAGTTAATTGCCAAGACTTTGTGCCCAAATGTGCTTATTTTTGGTATACATTCAAGAGTTATGTTATGTGTCTCCTGCCTGGTTAACTAATTGAGTCCAAAAAAGAAATCATGTCTAGATTACATTATCAATCTATAGATCTATGATAGTGTGTCACTTTGTGAGGTTGTAAAATTTAGCTTAAATGTTTAAAAACGCTCCACAAATTACAAAAGGCTAATTTATGTGTTAAAAGCCAACAAATTAAGCTGTTTTAGTGGCAACAAAAGTGTACCACAGTGGGATTCGAACCCACGTTCAGGGTACTTCTTTCCCCCCCTCTTCTCCCCCTCCCCCGCAATTCTCCCCCATCTTATACGGAAAATTGTTCCCCAGCTTTAGCTCAGTTGGAAGAGCATGAGACTCTTAAGGCCCGTTTACACTACATCTAAAAACCGAGCCATGCCGAGACCAGTCCGAGCTTGGTTCAGTTATCCAAGACAAGCCTAACCCGTTTACACACAAAGCTTATCTCGGTTCCTTGGTTGCTCCTCGCCCCCTAGTGGCGATATGCGGTACTACCGCTCTCTGGGATTGAAGGCGGAAGCAGCAAAAAAAACAGCTGCGCCCGTAACATTCAGGAAGTTATCCTTGATATTGTGATATTTCGGTGTTTGCAGAGAGTCAGGGGAAGAAGGCAACCATTGGTGAATTTACTTGAGAAAGTTGGCTTTTTGGGAAGTGGATGAGACAAACGAACGTCTAATAAGGATTTACAGACGCCGGAAACAATGACAGACGCTGAGGTTCATTGCACTGCTAAGCAGAATCATCACTGGAAACCGTGTGGCACGGTAAGGAAGCTAGTATTATTATGAATGTCTGAAATTTGTCTGAATGGAGTGTGAATCGGGACGTGCAGCCAGACACGCCGGAAAACCCGCTGACAGTCAGCTGGCTGTAAGGAGATGACGCGGTCTGCTCATGCGCTCTTCGTTATCAGAAACCGGGATAAAATAGAACCAGGCCGAGACCTACCCAAGAGCTGGTCTGCAGTTAGCGCGGTCCGGTTATGTTTAGCGCGGACTGGTTCAGTCTGCTGACCGTTTACACACAAAAGTTATCTCGGTTACCGAGCTCGGACTGGTCTCGGCTCGGTTAAAAAAGTGTAGTGTAAACGGGCCTTTAATCTGAATGTCGTGGGTTTGAGCCCCACATTGGGCGTATGCTCTTTATATAAGCTTTCCTTCTTCATTAAGGTATGGGAGACTCTTACTTCTTGAGTAAAAACCCATTTCCTTCCGTGATTCTGCTGTCACTTTGTGCAATTCTGTAATTTGAAGTGCTTGTACAATTTAGACAATGTGTTTGCATTGTGCTATAGCAAAAAGGCTATTACAATGTCGTTATTGTTTTTTTTTTCTTTTCTTTTTGATGCAAACTGACCGATTTTTCAATACAGTGAACGTGGCATTATGATGAGAACCCTTCTTTACTGCTAGACATAAACTCACATTGCCATATCGCGATATGTGTGTGTTCAGGATATTTTCAGACTGCTAAGTTTGAATCAAAGCTTGTTGGTCTTTTTAAGTGCTTTATAAATAAAGTTGTATTGTACTGTATTTTACGCTGAGCTTTAATCAGGCTGCTAGTGCTAGACTAGCCAGCGGAGGCTAGCAAAAAAAGTAGGAGTAAAGGAGAGCCTCTATTTCTGTCACGCTTAGGAGATTAATTTAGACATTATATCCTAAATTGTCATCACTTCTTGGAGTTTATCTGTGATATTTCATTATAAATTAAGTCATTTTAAAAAGTAATAAGGGCATATGCAGTGTTTCCCGCAGGAATTTGGTTATGCGAGGCGGACCGACTCGCGGAGCGGGGGGTGGGGGGGAGGGGATTGGACGGCACGTTGTCCGCGGAGCGGGGGGGGGGGGGTGGACGACACGTTGTCCGCGGACCGACTCGCGGAGCGGGGGGTATCCATGCGTTTTTTCCCTGCCATTCACGCACTCGCGAAAGCAACAACAACAAACCGTGTGTTAACGTCACTTTTTTTTTTTTTTTTTTTTTTTTTTTTTGGAATGTTGGCGAGGCGGTAGCGTGACTTTGGCGAGGCGACCGCCTCGCCAAGATAGAGCTGCGGGAAACCCTGATATGTGTTTTCAAAGCTTGAGTTACTGTTTTACACGGAACATTTAGCAGGCGGCTAGCCTAGACAGCTATGGATAGCAAACAAAGTGAATGGCAATGGAAATTCATTGTGAATATTCCCTGGTTCATAAAGAAATAAACAATAAGACCCTACCTATTTTGAACATAAATGCAGAGTGGATACATGGCTTAAAATCATTTTAAACAAATTTATCTGGCAGACACCAAAGCAGAGGTGGAGCACAGTAAGGTGAAGCTGTGTTGTTTATATAGCTCAGAAATTACAAGTTTTCTCTTTAAGACGAAAAATTTGGAGTTTCATGATCCACCCAAAGCGGCCTTGTCCATGGACATTTCTGAATCATTCGCTGGTATGAAAACAAACTTTATTGGTGAGATAGAAAGCAAGCTCAGCTTCTGACAATGGTGGTGCTGCGACAGCAGGTCATGTGAATCCTTTGTCCAGTTATCAAGCTCATATGGATCAATCCTACAGATCCTAGAGATTTCCTCGAGATAACAAACCTTGAGCACAGGGTCTAGCTTGTCTGGGTACAGTCCATGGCTTTTCCCTTTAGTACGGTCCATTTTTCAAGCACTTTGCATATCTATCCCTCCGAGCGCAGCATTCAAATCAGAAACGTAAACAAAAGCCGTTTCCCCGGAAAGTGGAGACGGCATCCCACAATGCATTGCAAAATCGGGTGCCCTCTCGAGCCCCCTGAATCATTCTTGTGTAACAGGACCTAGCTTGCGACTTCATAGAATGGAAAAGCATGTTTACGTGTTATTTCTGTCTGCTTATCTCTGGATCGGTGTACCTTAAAAAGTTGTGGCAGTTGCCCGGCTAGCTCAGTCGGTAGAGCATGAGACTCTTAATCTCAAGGTCGTGGGTTCGAGCCCCACGTTGGGCGTATGCTCTTTATATAAGCTTTCCTTCTTCATTAAGGTATGGGAGACTCTTACTTCTTGAGTAAAAACCCATGTCCTTCCGTGATTCTGCTGTCACTTTGCGCAATTCTGTAATTTGAAGTGCTTGTACAATTTAGACAATGTGTTTGCATTGTGCTATAGTAAAAAGGCTATTACAATGTTTTTTTTTTGGGGGGGGGGGTTGTTATTCTTCTCTTTTTGATGCAAACTGACAGATTTTTCAATACAGTGAACGTGGCATTATGATGAGAACCCTTCTTTACTGCTAGACATAAACTCACATTGCCATATCGCGATATGTGTGTGTTCAGGATATTTTCAGACTGGTAAGTCTGAATCAAAGCTTGTTGGTCTTTTTAAGTGCTTTATAAATAAAGTTGTATTGTACTGTATTTTACGCTGAGCTTTAAGCAGGCTGCTAGTGCTAGACTAGCCAGCGGAGGCTAGCAAAAAAAGTAGGAGTAAAGGAGAGCCTCTATTTCTGTCACGCTTAGGAGATTAATTTAGACATTATATCCTAAATTGTCATCACTTCTTGGAGTTTATCTGCGATATTTCATTATAAATTAAGTCATTTTAAAAAGTAATAAGGGCATATGTGTTTTCAAAGCTTGAGTTGGTGTTTTACACGGAACATTTAGCAGGCTGCTAGCCTAGACAGCTATGGATAGCAAACAAAGTGAATGGCAATGGAAATTCATTGTGAATATTCCCTGGTTCATAAAGAAATAAACAATAAGACCCTACCTATTTTGAACATAAATGCAGAGTGGATACATGGCTTAAAATCATTTTAAACAAATTTATCTGGCAGACACCAAAGCAGAGGTGGAGCACAGTAAGGTGAAGCTGTGTTGTTTGTATAGCTCAGAAATTACAAGTTTTCTCTTTAAGACGAACAATTTGGAGTTTCATGATCCACCCAAAGCGGCCTTGTCCATGGACATTTCTGAATCATTCGCTGGTATGAAAACGAACTTTATTGGTGAGATAGAAAGCAAGCTCAGCTTCTGACAATGGTGGTGCTGCGACAGCAGGTCATGTGAATCCTTTGTCCAGTTATCAAGCTCATATGGATCAATCCTACAGATCCTAGAGATTTCCTCGAGATAACAAACCTTGAGCACAGGGTCTAGCTTGTCTGGGTACAGTCCATGGCTTTTCCCTTTAGTACGGTCCATTTTTCAAGCACTTTGCATATCTATCCCTCCGAGCGCAGCATTCAAATCAGAAACGTAAACAAAAGCCGTTTCCCCGGAAAGTGGAGACGGCATCCCACAATGCATTGCAAAATCGGGTGCCCTCTCGAGCCCCCTGAATCATTCTTGTGTAACAGGACCTAGCTTGCGACTTCATAGAATGGAAAAGCATGTTTACGTGTTATTTCTGTCTGCTTATCTCTGGATCGGTGTACCTTAAAAAGTTGTGGCAGTTGCCCGGCTAGCTCAGTCGGTAGAGCATGAGACTCTTAATCTCAGGGTCGTGGGTTCGAGCCCCACGTTGGGCGTATGCTCTTTATATAAGCTTTCCTTCTTCATTAAGGTATGGGAGACTCTTACTTCTTGAGTAAAAACCCATGTCCTTCCGTGATTCTGCTGTCACTTTGCGCAATTCTGTAATTTGAAGTGCTTGTACAATTTAGACAATGTGTTTGCATTGTGCTATAGTAAAAAGGCTATTACAATGTTCTTTTTGGGGGGGGGGTTGTTATTCTTCTCTTTTTGATGCAAACTGACAGATTTTTCAATACAGTGAACGTGGCATTATGATGAGAACCCTTCTTTACTGCTAGACATAAACTCACATTGCCATATCGCGATATGTGTGTGTTCAGGATATTTTCAGACTGGTAAGTCTGAATCAAAGCTTGTTGGTCTTTTTAAGTGCTTTATAAATAAAGTTGTATTGTACTGTATTTTACGCTGAGCTTTAAGCAGGCTGCTAGTGCTAGACTAGCCAGCGGAGGCTAGCAAAAAAAGTAGGAGTAAAGGAGAGCCTCTATTTCTGTCACGCTTAGGAGATTAATTTAGACATTATATCCTAAATTGTCATCACTTCTTGGAGTTTATCTGTGATATTTCATTATAAATTAAGTCATTTTAAAAAGTAATAAGGGCATATGTGTTTTCAAAGCTTGAGTTGGTGTTTTACACGGAACATTTAGCAGGCTGCTAGCCTAGACAGCTATGGATAGCAAACAAAGTGAATGGCAATGGAAATTCATTGTGAATATTCCCTGCTTCATAAAGAAATAAACAATAAGACCCTACCTATTTTGAACATAAATGCAGAGTGGATACATGGCTTAAAATCATTTTAAACAAATTTATCTGGCAGACACCAAAGCAGAGGTGGAGCACAGTAAGGTGAAGCTGTGTTGTTTGTATAGCTCAGAAATTACAAGTTTTCTCTTTAAGACGAACAATTTGGAGTTTCATGATCCACCCAAAGCGGCCTTGTCCATGGACATTTCTGAATCATTCGCTGGTATGAAAACGAACTTTATTGGTGAGATAGAAAGCAAGCTCAGCTTCTGACAATGGTGGTGCTGCGACAGCAGGTCATGTGAATCCTTTGTCCAGTTATCAAGCTCATATGGATCAATCCTACAGATCCTAGAGATTTTCTCGAGATAACAAACCTTGAGCACAGGGTCTAGCTTGTCTGGGTACAGTCCATGGCTTTTCCCTTTAGTACGGTCAATTTTTCAAGCACTTTGCATATCTATCCCTCCGAGCGCAGCATTCAAATCAGAAACGTAAACAAAAGCCGTTTCCCCGGAAAGTGGAGACGGCATCCCACAATGCATTGCAAAATCGGGTGCCCTCTCGAGCCCCCTGAATCATTGTTGTGTAACAGGACCTAGCTTGCGACTTCATAGAATGGAAAAGCATGTTTACGTGTTATTTCTGTCTGCTTATCTCTGGATCGGTGTACCTTAAAAAGTTGTGGCAGTTGCCCGGCTAGCTCAGTCGGTAGAGCATGAGACTCTTAATCTCAGGGTCGTGGGTTCGAGCCCCACGTTGGGCGTATGCTCTTTATATAAGCTTTCCTTCTTCATTAAGGTATGGGAGACTCTTACTTCTTGAGTAAAAACCCATGTCCTTCCGTGATTCTGCTGTCACTTTGCGCAATTCTGTAATTTGAAGTGCTTGTACAATTTAGACAATGTGTTTGCACTGTGCTATAGTAAAAAGGCTATTACAATGTTTTTTTTTGGGGGGGGGGTTGTTATTCTTCTCTTTTTGATGCAAACTGACAGATTTTTCAATACAGTGAACGTGGCATTATGATGAGAACCCTTCTTTACTGCTAGACATAAACTCACATTGCCATATCGCGATATGTGTGTGTTCAGGATATTTTCAGACTGGTAAGTCTGAATCAAAGCTTGTTGGTCTTTTTAAGTGCTTTATAAATAAAGTTGTATTGTACTGTATTTTACGCTGAGCTTTAAGCAGGCTGCTAGTGCTAGACTAGCCAGCGGAGGCTAGCAAAAAAAGTAGGAGTAAAGGAGAGCCTCTTTTTCTGTCACGCTTAGGAGATTAATTTAGACATTATATCCTAAATTGTCATCACTTCTTGGAGTTTATCTGTGATATTTCATTATAAATTAAGTCATTTTAAAAAGTAATAAGGGCATATGTGTTTTCAAAGCTTGAGTTGGTGTTTTACACGGAACATTTAGCAGGCTGCTAGCCTAGACAGCTATGGATAGCAAACAAAGTGAATGGCAATGGAAATTCATTGTGAATATTCCCTGCTTCATAAAGAAATAAACAATAAGACCCTACCTATTTTGAACATAAATGCAGAGTGGATACATGGCTTAAAATCATTTTAAACAAATTTATCTGGCAGACACCAAAGCAGAGGTGGAGCACAGTAAGGTGAAGCTGTGTTGTTTGTATAGCTCAGAAATTACAAGTTTTCTCTTTAAGACGAAAAATTTGGAGTTTCATGATCCACCCAAAGCGGCCTTGTCCATGGACATTTCTGAATCATTCGCTGGTATGAAAACGAACTTTATTGGTGAGATAGAAAGCAAGCTCAGCTTCTGACAATGGTGGTGCTGCGACAGCAGGTCATGTGAATCCTTTGTCCAGTTATCAAGCTCATATGGATCAATCCTACAGATCCTAGAGATTTTCTCGAGATAACAAACCTTGAGCACAGGGTCTAGCTTGTCTGGGTACAGTCCATGGCTTTTCCCTTTAGTACGGTCCATTTTTCAAGCACTTTGCATATCTATCCCTCCGAGCGCAGCATTCAAATCAGAAACGTAAACAAAAGCCGTTTCCCCGGAAAGTGGAGACGGCATCCCACAATGCATTGCAAAATCGGGTGCCCTCTCGAACCCCCTGAATCATTGTTGTGTAACAGGACCTAGCTTGCGACTTCATAGAATGGAAAAGCATGTTTACGTGTTATTTCTGTCTGCTTATCTCCGGATCGGTGTACCTTAAAAAGTTGTGGCAGTTGCCCGGCTAGCTCAGTCGGTAGAGCATGAGACTCTTAATCTCAGGGTCGTGGGTTCGAGCCCCACGTTGGGCGTATGCTCTTTATATAAGCTTTCCTTCTTCATTAAGGTATGGGAGACTCTTACTTCTTGAGTAAAAACCCATGTCCTTCCGTGATTCTGCTGTCACTTTGTGCAATTCTGTAATTTGAAGTGCTTGTACAATTTAGACAATGTGTTTGCATTGTGCTATAGCAAAAAGGCTATTACAATGTTTTTTTTGGGGGGGGGGGTTGTTATTCTTCTCTTTTTGATGCAAACTGACAGATTTTTCAATACAGTGAACGTGGCATTATGATGAGAACCCTTCTTTACTGCTAGACATAAACTCACATTGCCATATCGCGATATGTGTGTGTTCAGGATATTTTCAGACTGGTAAGTCTGAATCAAAGCTTGTTGGTCTTTTTAAGTGCTTTATAAATAAAGTTGTATTGTACTGTATTTTACGCTGAGCTTTAAGCAGGCTGCTAGTGCTAGACTAGCCAGCGGAGGCTAGCAAAAAAAGTAGGAGTAAAGGAGAGCCTCTATTTCTGTCACGCTTAGGAGATTAATTTAGACATTATATCCTAAATTGTCATCACTTCTTGGAGTTTATCTGTGATATTTCATTATAAATTAAGTCATTTTAAAAAGTAATAAGGGCATATGTGTTTTCAAAGCTTGAGTTGGTGTTTTACACGGAACATTTAGCAGGCTGCTAGCCTAGACAGCTATGGATAGCAAACAAAGTGAATGGCAATGGAAATTCATTGTGAATATTCCCTGCTTCATAAAGAAATAAACAATAAGACCCTACCTATTTTGAACATAAATGCAGAGTGGATACATGGCTTAAAATCATTTTAAACAAATTTATCTGGCAGACACCAAAGCAGAGGTGGAGCACAGTAAGGTGAAGCTGTGTTGTTTGTATAGCTCAGAAATTACAAGTTTTCTCTTTAAGACGAAAAATTTGGAGTTTCATGATCCACCCAAAGCGGCCTTGTCCATGGACATTTCTGAATCATTCGCTGGTATGAAAACGAACTTTATTGGTGAGATAGAAAGCAAGCTCAGCTTCTGACAATGGTGGTGCTGCGACAGCAGGTCATGTGAATCCTTTGTCCAGTTATCAAGCTCATATGGATCAATCCTACAGATCCTAGAGATTTTCTCGAGATAACAAACCTTGAGCACAGGGTCTAGCTTGTCTGGGTACAGTCCATGGCTTTTCCCTTTAGTACGGTCCATTTTTCAAGCACTTTGCATATCTATCCCTCCGAGCGCAGCATTCAAATCAGAAACGTAAACAAAAGCCGTTTCCCCGGAAAGTGGAGACGGCATCCCACAATGCATTGCAAAATCGGGTGCCCTCTCGAGCCCCCTGAATCATTGTTGTGTAACAGGACCTAGCTTGCGACTTCATAGAATGGAAAAGCATGTTTACGTGTTATTTCTGTCTGCTTATCTCCGGATCGGTGTACCTTAAAAAGTTGTGGCAGTTGCCCGGCTAGCTCAGTCGGTAGAGCATGAGACTCTTAATCTCAGGGTCGTGGGTTCGAGCCCCACGTTGGGCGTATGCTCTTTATATAAGCTTTCCTTCTTCATTAAGGTATGGGAGACTCTTACTTCTTGAGTAAAAACCCATGTCCTTCCGTGATTCTGCTGTCACTTTGCGCAATTCTGTAATTTGAAGTGCTTGTACAATTTAGACAATGTGTTTGCATTGTGCTATAGCAAAAAGGCTATTACAATGTTTTTTTGGGGGGGGGGGTTGTTATTCTTCTCTTTTTGATGCAAACTGACAGATTTTTCAATACAGTGAACGTGGCATTATGATGAGAACCCTTCTTTACTGCTAGACATAAACTCACATTGCCATATCGCGATATGTGTGTGTTCAGGATATTTTCAGACTGGTAAGTCTGAATCAAAGCTTGTTGGTCTTTTTAAGTGCTTTATAAATAAAGTTGTATTGTACTGTATTTTACGCTGAGCTTTAAGCAGGCTGCTAGTGCTAGACTAGCCAGCGGAGGCTAGCAAAAAAAGTAGGAGTAAAGGAGAGCCTCTATTTCTGTCACGCTTAGGAGATTAATTTAGACATTATATCCTAAATTGTCATCACTTCTTGGAGTTTATCTGTGATATTTCATTATAAATTAAGTCATTTTAAAAAGTAATAAGGGCATATGTGTTTTCAAAGCTTGAGTTGGTGTTTTACACGGAACATTTAGCAGGCTGCTAGCCTAGACAGCTATGGATAGCAAACAAAGTGAATGGCAATGGAAATTAAAATGATTTTAAGCCATGTATCCACTCTGCATTTATGTTCAAAATAGGTAGGGTCTTATTGTTTATTTCTTTATGAAGCAGGGAATATTCACAATGAAACAAATTTATCTGGCAGACACCAAAGCAGAGGTGGAGCACAGTAAGGTGAAGCTGTGTTGTTTGTATAGCTCAGAAATTACAAGTTTTCTCTTTAAGACGAAAAATTTGGAGTTTCATGATCCACCCAAAGCGGCCTTGTCCATGGACATTTCTGAATCATTCGCTGGTATGAAAACGAACTTTATTGGTGAGATAGAAAGCAAGCTCAGCTTCTGACAATGGTGGTGCTGCGACAGCAGGTCATGTGAATCCTTTGTCCAGTTATCAAGCTCATATGGATCAATCCTACAGATCCTAGAGATTTTCTCGAGATAACAAACCTTGAGCACAGGGTCTAGCTTGTCTGGGTACAGTCCATGGCTTTTCCCTTTAGTACGGTCCATTTTTCAAGCACTTTGCATATCTATCCCTCCGAGCGCAGCATTCAAATCAGAAACGTAAACAAAAGCCGTTTCCCCGGAAAGTGGAGACGGCATCCCACAATGCATTGCAAAATCGGGTGCCCTCTCGAACCCCCTGAATCATTGTTGTGTAACAGGACCTAGCTTGCGACTTCATAGAATGGAAAAGCATGTTTACGTGTTATTTCTGTCTGCTTATCTCCGGATCGGTGTACCTTAAAAAGTTGTGGCAGTTGCCCGGCTAGCTCAGTCGGTAGAGCATGAGACTCTTAATCTCAGGGTCGTGGGTTCGAGCCCCACGTTGGGCCTATGCTCTTTATATAAGCTTTCCTTCTTCATTAAGGTATGGGAGACTCTTACTTCTTGAGTAAAAACCCATGTCCTTCCGTGATTCTGCTGTCACTTTGTGCAATTCTGTAATTTGAAGTGCTTGTACAATTTAGACAATGTGTTTGCATTGTGCTATAGTAAAAAGGCTATTACAATGTTTTTTTTGGGGGGGGGTTGTTATTCTTCTCTTTTTGATGCAAACTGACAGATTTTTCAATACAGTGAACGTGGCATTATGATGAGAACCCTTCTTTACTGCTAGACATAAACTCACATTGCCATATCGCGATATGTGTGTGTTCAGGATATTTTCAGACTGGTAAGTCTGAATCAAAGCTTGTTGGTCTTTTTAAGTGCTTTATAAATAAAGTTGTATTGTACTGTATTTTACGCTGAGCTTTAAGCAGGCTGCTAGTGCTAGACTAGCCAGCGGAGGCTAGCAAAAAAAGTAGGAGTAAAGGAGAGCCTCTATTTCTGTCACGCTTAGGAGATTAATTTAGACATTATATCCTAAATTGTCATCACTTCTTGGAGTTTATCTGCGATATTTCATTATAAATTAAGTCATTTTAAAAAGTAATAAGGGCATATGTGTTTTCAAAGCTTGAGTTGGTGTTTTACACGGAACATTTAGCAGGCTGCTAGCCTAGACAGCTATGGATAGCAAACAAAGTGAATGGCAATGGAAATTCATTGTGAATATTCCCTGGTTCATAAAGAAATAAACAATAAGACCCTACCTATTTTGAACATAAATGCAGAGTGGATACATGGCTTAAAATCATTTTAAACAAATTTATCTGGCAGACACCAAAGCAGAGGTGGAGCACAGTAAGGTGAAGCTGTGTTGTTTGTATAGCTCAGAAATTACAAGTTTTCTCTTTAAGACGAAAAATTTGGAGTTTCATGATCCACCCAAAGCGGCCTTGTCCATGGACATTTCTGAATCATTCGCTGGTATGAAAACGAACTTTATTGGTGAGATAGAAAGCAAGCTCAGCTTCTGACAATGGTGGTGCTGCGACAGCAGGTCATGTGAATCCTTTGTCCAGTTATCAAGCTCATATGGATCAATCCTACAGATCCTAGAGATTTTCTCGAGATAACAAACCTTGAGCACAGGGTCTAGCTTGTCTGGGTACAGTCCATGGCTTTTCCCTTTAGTACGGTCCATTTTTCAAGCACTTTGCATATCTATCCCTCCGAGCGCAGCATTCAAATCAGAAACGTAAACAAAAGCCGTTTCCCCGGAAAGTGGAGACGGCATCCCACAATGCATTGCAAAATCGGGTGCCCTCTCGAGCCCCCTGAATCATTGTTGTGTAACAGGACCTAGCTTGCGACTTCATAGAATGGAAAAGCATGTTTACGTGTTATTTCTCTCTGCTTATCTCCGGATCGGTGTACCTTAAAAAGTTGTGGCAGTTGCCCGGCTAGCTCAGTCGGTAGAGCATGAGACTCTTAATCTCAGGGTCGTGGGTTCGAGCCCCACGTTGGGCGTATGCTCTTTATATGAGCTTTCCTTCTTCATTAAGGTATGGGAGACTCTTACTTCTTGAGTAAAAACCCATGTCCTTCCGTGATTCTGCTGTCACTTTGCGCAATTCTGTAATTTGAAGTGCTTGTACAATTTAGACAATGTGTTTGCATTGTGCTATAGTAAAAACGCTATTACAATGTTTTTTTTGGGGGGGGGGGTTGTTATTCTTCTCTTTTTGATGCAAACTGACAGATTTTTCAATACAGTGAACGTGGCATTATGATGAGAACCCTTCTTTACTGCTAGACATAAACTCACATTGCCATATCGCGATATGTGTGTGTTCAGGATATTTTCAGACTGGTAAGTCTGAATCAAAGCTTGTTGGTCTTTTTAAGTGCTTTATAAATAAAGTTGTATTGTACTGTATTTTACGCTGAGCTTTAAGCAGGCTGCTAGTGCTAGACTAGCCAGCGGAGGCTAGCAAAAAAAGTAGGAGTAAAGGAGAGCCTCTATTTCTGTCACGCTTAGGAGATTAATTTAGACATTATATCCTAAATTGTCATCACTTCTTGGAGTTTATCTGTGATATTTCATTATAAATTAAGTCATTTTAAAAAGTAATAAGGGCATATGTGTTTTCAAAGCTTGAGTTGGTGTTTTACACGGAACATTTAGCAGGCTGCTAGCCTAGACAGCTATGGATAGCAAACAAAGTGAATGGCAATGGAAATTCATTGTGAATATTCCCTGCTTCATAAAGAAATAAACAATAAGACCCTACCTATTTTGAACATAAATGCAGAGTGGATACATGGCTTAAAATCATTTTAAACAAATTTATCTGGCAGACACCAAAGCAGAGGTGGAGCACAGTAAGGTGAAGCTGTGTTGTTTGTATAGCTCAGAAATTACAAGTTTTCTCTTTAAGATGAAAAATTTGGAGTTTCATGATCCACCCAAAGCGGCCTTGTCCATGGACATTTCTGAATCATTCGCTGGTATGAAAACGAACTTTATTGGTGAGATAGAAAGCAAGCTCAGCTTCTGACAATGGTGGTGCTGCGACAGCAGGTCATGTGAATCCTTTGTCCAGTTATCAAGCTCATATGGATCAATCCTACAGATCCTAGAGATTTTCTCGAGATAACAAACCTTGAGCACAGGGTCTAGCTTGTCTGGGTACAGTCCATGGCTTTTCCCTTTAGTACGGTCCATTTTTCAAGCACTTTGCATATCTATCCCTCCGAGCGCAGCATTCAAATCAGAAACGTAAACAAAAGCCGTTTCCCCGGAAAGTGGAGACGGCATCCCACAATGCATTGCAAAATCGGGTGCCCTCTCGAGCCCCCTGAATCATTGTTGTGTAACAGGACCTAGCTTGCGACTTCATAGAATGGAAAAGCATGTTTACGTGTTATTTCTGTCTGCTTATCTCCGGATCGGTGTACCTTAAAAAGTTGTGGCAGTTGCCCGGCTAGCTCAGTCGGTAGAGCATGAGACTCTTAATCTCAGGGTCGTGGGTTCGAGCCCCACGTTGGGCGTATGCTCTTTATATGAGCTTTCCTTCTTCATTAAGGTATGGGAGACTCTTACTTCTTGAGTAAAAACCCATGTCCTTCCGTGATTCTGCTGTCACTTTGCGCAATTCTGTAATTTGAAGTGCTTGTACAATTTAGACAATGTGTTTGCATTGTGCTATAGTAAAAAGGCTATTACAATGTTTTTTTTTGGGGGGGGGGGGTTGTTATTCTTCTCTTTTTGATGCAAACTGACAGATTTTTCAATACAGTGAACGTGGCATTATGATGAGAACCCTTCTTTACTGCTAGACATAAACTCACATTGCCATATCGCGATATGTGTGTGTTCAGGATATTTTCAGACTGGTAAGTCTGAATCAAAGCTTGTTGGTCTTTTTAAGTGCTTTATAAATAAAGTTGTATTGTACTGTATTTTACGCTGAGCTTTAAGCAGGCTGCTAGTGCTAGACTAGCCAGCGGAGGCTAGCAAAAAAAGTAGGAGTAAAGGAGAGCCTCTATTTCTGTCACGCTTAGGAGATTAATTTAGACATTATATCCTAAATTGTCATCACTTCTTGGAGTTTATCTGTGATATTTCATTATAAATTAAGTCATTTTAAAAAGTAATAAGGGCATATGTGTTTTCAAAGCTTGAGTTGGTGTTTTACACGGAACATTTAGCAGGCTGCTAGCCTAGACAGCTATGGATAGCAAACAAAGTGAATGGCAATGGAAATTCATTGTGAATATTCCCTGCTTCATAAAGAAATAAACAATAAGACCCTACCTATTTTGAACATAAATGCAGAGTGGATACATGG
The DNA here is from genome assembly GCA_037039145.1 of Fundulus diaphanus. Taxonomy (NCBI): domain Eukaryota; kingdom Metazoa; phylum Chordata; class Actinopteri; order Cyprinodontiformes; family Fundulidae; genus Fundulus; species Fundulus diaphanus. Next base: position 11,280,586 of record CM073142.1, on the reverse strand, counting down.
CTTAAAATCATTTTAAACAAATTTATCTGGCAGACACCAAAGCAGAGGTGGAGCACAGTAAGGTGAAGCTGTGTTGTTTGTATAGCTCAGAAATTACAAGTTTTCTCTTTAAGACGAAAAATTTGGAGTTTCATGATCCACCCAAAGCGGCCTTGTCCATGGACATTTCTGAATCATTCGCTGGTATGAAAACGAACTTTATTGGTGAGATAGAAAGCAAGCTCAGCTTCTGACAATGGTGGTGCTGCGACAGCAGGTCATGTGAATCCTTTGTCCAGTTATCAAGCTCATATGGATCAATCCTACAGATCCTAGAGATTTTCTCGAGATAACAAACCTTGAGCACAGGGTCTAGCTTGTCTGGGTACAGTCCATGGCTTTTCCCTTTAGTACGGTCCATTTTTCAAGCACTTTGCATATCTATCCCTCCGAGCGCAGCATTCAAATCAGAAACGTAAACAAAAGCCGTTTCCCCGGAAAGTGGAGACGGCATCCCACAATGCATTGCAAAATCGGGTGCCCTCTCGAGCCCCCTGAATCATTGTTGTGTAACAGGACCTAGCTTGCGACTTCATAGAATGGAAAAGCATGTTTACGTGTTATTTCTGTCTGCTTATCTCCGGATCGGTGTACCTTAAAAAGTTGTGGCAGTTGCCCGGCTAGCTCAGTCGGTAGAGCATGAGACTCTTAATCTCAGGGTCGTGGGTTCGAGCCCCACGTTGGGCGTATGCTCTTTATATGAGCTTTCCTTCTTCATTAAGGTATGGGAGACTCTTACTTCTTGAGTAAAAACCCATGTCCTTCCGTGATTCTGCTGTCACTTTGCGCAATTCTGTAATTTGAAGTGCTTGTACAATTTAGACAATGTGTTTGCATTGTGCTATAGTAAAAAGGCTATTACAATGTTTTTTTTTGGGGGGGGGGGTTGTTATTCTTCTCTTTTTGATGCAAACTGACAGATTTTTCAATACAGTGAACGTGGCATTATGATGAGAACCCTTCTTTACTGCTAGACATAAACTCACATTGCCATATCGCGATATGTGTGTGTTCAGGATATTTTCAGACTGGTAAGTCTGAATCAAAGCTTGTTGGTCTTTTTAAGTGCTTTATAAATAAAGTTGTATTGTACTGTATTTTACGCTGAGCTTTAAGCAGGCTGCTAGTGCTAGACTAGCCAGCGGAGGCTAGCAAAAAAAGTAGGAGTAAAGGAGAGCCTCTATTTCTGTCACGCTTAGGAGATTAATTTAGACATTATATCCTAAATTGTCATCACTTCTTGGAGTTTATCTGTGATATTTCATTATAAATTAAGTCATTTTAAAAAGTAATAAGGGCATATGTGTTTTCAAAGCTTGAGTTGGTGTTTTACACGGAACATTTAGCAGGCTGCTAGCCTAGACAGCTATGGATAGCAAACAAAGTGAATGGCAATGGAAATTCATTGTGAATATTCCCTGGTTCATAAAGAAATAAACAATAAGACCCTACCTATTTTGAACATAAATGCAGAGTGGATACATGGCTTAAAATCATTTTAAACAAATTTATCTGGCAGACACCAAAGCAGAGGTGGAGCACAGTAAGGTGAAGCTGTGTTGTTTGTATAGCTCAGAAATTACAAGTTTTCTCTTTAAGACGAAAAATTTGGAGTTTCATGATCCACCCAAAGCGGCCTTGTCCATGGACATTTCTGAATCATTCGCTGGTATGAAAACGAACTTTATTGGTGAGATAGAAAGCAAGCTCAGCTTCTGACAATGGTGGTGCTGCGACAGCAGGTCATGTGAATCCTTTGTCCAGTTATCAAGCTCATATGGATCAATCCTACAGATCCTAGAGATTTTCTCGAGATACCAAACCTTGAGCACAGGGTCTAGCTTGTCTGGGTACAGTCCATGGCTTTTCCCTTTAGTACGGTCCATTTTTCAAGCACTTTGCATATCTATCCCTCCGAGCGCAGCATTCAAATCAGAAACGTAAACAAAAGCCGTTTCCCCGGAAAGTGGAGACGGCATCCCACAATGCATTGCAAAATCGGGTGCCCTCTCGAACCCCCTGAATCATTGTTGTGTAACAGGACCTAGCTTGTGACTTCATAGAATGGAAAAGCATGTTTACGTGTTATTTCTGTCTGCTTATCTCTGGATCGGTGTACTTTAAAAAGTTGTGGCAGTTGCCCGGCTAGCTCAGTCGGTAGAGCATGAGACTCTTAATCTCAGGGTCGTGGGTTCAAGCCCCACGTTGGACGTATGCTCTTTATATAAGCTTTCCTTCTTCATTAAGGTATGGGAGACTCTTACTTCTTGAGTAAAAACCCATGTCCTTCCGTGATTCTGCTGTCACTTTGCGCAATTCTGTAATTTGAAGTGCTTGTACAATTTAAACAATGTGTTTGCACTGTGCTATAGTAAAAAGGCTATTACAATGTTTTTTTTGGGGGGGGGGTTGTTATTCTTCTCTTTTTGATGCAAACTGACAGATTTTTCAATACAGTGAACGTGGCATTATGATGAGAACCCTTCTTTACTGCTAGACATAAACTCACATTGCCATATCGCGATATGTGTGTGTTCAGGATATTTTCAGACTGGTAAGTCTGAATCAAAGCTTGTTGGTCTTTTTAAGTGCTTTATAAATAAAGTTGTATTGTACTGTATTTTACGCTGAGCTTTAAGCAGGCTGCTAGTGCTAGACTAGCCAGCGGAGGCTAGCAAAAAAAGTAGGAGTAAAGGAGAGCCTCTATTTCTGTCACGCTTAGGAGATTAATTTAGACATTATATCCTAAATTGTCATCACTTCTTGGAGTTTATCTGCGATATTTCATTATAAATTAAGTCATTTTAAAAAGTAATAAGGGCATATGTGTTTTCAAAGCTTGAGTTGGTGTTTTACACGGAACATTTAGCAGGCTGCTAGCCTAGACAGCTATGGATAGCAAACAAAGTGAATGGCAATGGAAATTCATTGTGAATATTCCCTGCTTCATAAAGAAATAAACAATAAGACCCTACCTATTTTGAACATAAATGCAGAGTGGATACATGGCTTAAAATCATTTTAAACAAATTTATCTGGCAGACACCAAAGCAGAGGTGGAGCACAGTAAGGTGAAGCTGTGTTGTTTGTATAGCTCAGAAATTACAAGTTTTCTCTTTAAGACGAAAAATTTGGAGTTTCATGATCCACCCAAAGCGGCCTTGTCCATGGACATTTCTGAATCATTCGCTGGTATGAAAACGAACTTTATTGGTGAGATAGAAAGCAAGCTCAGCTTCTGACAATGGTGGTGCTGCGACAGCAGGTCATGTGAATCCTTTGTCCAGTTATCAAGCTCATATGGATCAATCCTACAGATCCTAGAGATTTTCTCGAGATAACAAACCTTGAGCACAGGGTCTAGCTTGTCTGGGTACAGTCCATGGCTTTTCCCTTTAGTACGGTCCATTTTTCAAGCACTTTGCATATCTATCCCTCCGAGCGCAGCATTCAAATCAGAAACGTAAACAAAAGCCGTTTCCCCGGAAAGTGGAGACGGCATCCCACAATGCATTGCAAAATCGGGTGCCCTCTCGAGCCCCCTGAATCATTGTTGTGTAACAGGACCTAGCTTGCGACTTCATAGAATGGAAAAGCATGTTTACGTGTTATTTCTGTCTGCTTATCTCCGGATCGGTGTACCTTAAAAAGTTGTGGCAGTTGCCCGGCTAGCTCAGTCGGTAGAGCATGAGACTCTTAATCTCAGGGTCGTGGGTTCGAGCCCCACGTTGGGCGTATGCTCTTTATATGAGCTTTCCTTCTTCATTAAGGTATGGGAGACTCTTACTTCTTGAGTAAAAACCCATGTCCTTCCGTGATTCTGCTGTCACTTTGCGCAATTCTGTAATTTGAAGTGCTTGTACAATTTAGACAATGTGTTTGCATTGTGCTATAGTAAAAAGGCTATTACAATGTTTTTTTTGGGGGGGGGTTGTTATTCTTCTCTTTTTGATGCAAACTGACAGATTTTTCAATACAGTGAACGTGGCATTATGATGAGAACCCTTCTTTACTGCTAGACATAAACTCACATTGCCATATCGCGATATGTGTGTGTTCAGGATATTTTCAGACTGGTAAGTCTGAATCAAAGCTTGTTGGTCTTTTTAAGTGCTTTATAAATAAAGTTGTATTGTACTGTATTTTACGCTGAGCTTTAAGCAGGCTGCTAGTGCTAGACTAGCCAGCGGAGGCTAGCAAAAAAAGTAGGAGTAAAGGAGAGCCTCTATTTCTGTCACGCTTAGGAGATTAATTTAGACATTATATCCTAAATTGTCATCACTTCTTGGAGTTTATCTGTGATATTTCATTATAAATTAAGTCATTTTAAAAAGTAATAAGGGCATATGTGTTTTCAAAGCTTGAGTTGGTGTTTTACACGGAACATTTAGCAGGCTGCTAGCCTAGACAGCTATGGATAGCAAACAAAGTGAATGGCAATGGAAATTCATTGTGAATATTCCCTGCTTCATAAAGAAATAAACAATAAGACCCTACCTATTTTGAACATAAATGCAGAGTGGATACATGGCTTAAAATCATTTTAAACAAATTTATCTGGCAGACACCAAAGCAGAGGTGGAGCACAGTAAGGTGAAGCTGTGTTGTTTGTATAGCTCAGAAATTACAAGTTTTCTCTTTAAGACGAAAAATTTGGAGTTTCATGATCCACCCAAAGCGGCCTTGTCCATGGACATTTCTGAATCATTCGCTGGTATGAAAACGAACTTTATTGGTGAGATAGAAAGCAAGCTCAGCTTCTGACAATGGTGGTGCTGCGACAGCAGGTCATGTGAATCCTTTGTCCAGTTATCAAGCTCATATGGATCAATCCTACAGATCCTAGAGATTTTCTCGAGATAACAAACCTTGAGCACAGGGTCTAGATTGTCTGGGTACAGTCCATGGCTTTTCCCTTTAGTACGGTCCATTTTTCAAGCACTTTGCATATCTATCCCTCCGAGCGCAGCATTCAAATCAGAAACGTAAACAAAAGCCGTTTCCCCGGAAAGTGGAGACGGCATCCCACAATGCATTGCAAAATCGGGTGCCCTCTCGAGCCCCCTGAATCATTGTTGTGTAACAGGACCTAGCTTGCGACTTCATAGAATGGAAAAGCATGTTTACGTGTTATTTCTGTCTGCTTATCTCCGGATCGGTGTACCTTAAAAAGTTGTGGCAGTTGCCCGGCTAGCTCAGTCGGTAGAGCATGAGACTCTTAATCTCAGGGTCGTGGGTTCGAGCCCCACGTTGGGCGTATGCTCTTTATATGAGCTTTCCTTCTTCATTAAGGTATGGGAGACTCTTACTTCTTGAGTAAAAACCCATGTCCTTCCGTGATTCTGCTGTCACTTTGCGCAATTCTGTAATTTGAAGTGCTTGTACAATTTAGACAATGTGTTTGCATTGTGCTATAGTAAAAAGGCTATTACAATGTTTTTTTTGGGGGGGGGTTGTTATTCTTCTCTTTTTGATGCAAACTGACAGATTTTTCAATACAGTGAACGTGGCATTATGATGAGAACCCTTCTTTACTGCTAGACATAAACTCACATTGCCATATCGCGATATGTGTGTGTTCAGGATATTTTCAGACTGGTAAGTCTGAATCAAAGCTTGTTGGTCTTTTTAAGTGCTTTATAAATAAAGTTGTATTGTACTGTATTTTACGCTGAGCTTTAAGCAGGCTGCTAGTGCTAGACTAGCCAGCGGAGGCTAGCAAAAAAAGTAGGAGTAAAGGAGAGCCTCTATTTCTGTCACGCTTAGGAGATTAATTTAGACATTATATCCTAAATTGTCATCACTTCTTGGAGTTTATCTGTGATATTTCATTATAAATTAAGTCATTTTAAAAAGTAATAAGGGCATATGTGTTTTCAAAGCTTGAGTTGGTGTTTTACACGGAACATTTAGCAGGCTGCTAGCCTAGACAGCTATGGATAGCAAACAAAGTGAATGGCAATGGAAATTCATTGTGAATATTCCCTGCTTCATAAAGAAATAAACAATAAGACCCTACCTATTTTGAACATAAATGCAGAGTGGATACATGGCTTAAAATCATTTTAAACAAATTTATCTGGCAGACACCAAAGCAGAGGTGGAGCACAGTAAGGTGAAGCTGTGTTGTTTGTATAGCTCAGAAATTACAAGTTTTCTCTTTAAGACGAAAAATTTGGAGTTTCATGATCCACCCAAAGCGGCCTTGTCCATGGACATTTCTGAATCATTCGCTGGTATGAAAACGAACTTTATTGGTGAGATAGAAAGCAAGCTCAGCTTCTGACAATGGTGGTGCTGCGACAGCAGGTCATGTGAATCCTTTGTCCAGTTATCAAGCTCATATGGATCAATCCTACAGATCCTAGAGATTTTCTCGAGATAACAAACCTTGAGCACAGGGTCTAGATTGTCTGGGTACAGTCCATGGCTTTTCCCTTTAGTACGGTCCATTTTTCAAGCACTTTGCATATCTATCCCTCCGAGCGCAGCATTCAAATCAGAAACGTAAACAAAAGCCGTTTCCCCGGAAAGTGGAGACGGCATCCCACAATGCATTGCAAAATCGGGTGCCCTCTCGAGCCCCCTGAATCATTGTTGTGTAACAGGACCTAGCTTGCGACTTCATAGAATGGAAAAGCATGTTTACGTGTTATTTCTGTCTGCTTATCTCCGGATCGGTGTACCTTAAAAAGTTGTGGCAGTTGCCCGGCTAGCTCAGTCGGTAGAGCATGAGACTCTTAATCTCAGGGTCGTGGGTTCGAGCCCCACGTTGGGCGTATGCTCTTTATATAAGCTTTCCTTCTTCATTAAGGTATGGGAGACTCTTACTTCTTGAGTAAAAACCCATGTCCTTCCGTGATTCTGCTGTCACTTTGCGCAATTCTGTAATTTGAAGTGCTTGTACAATTTAGACAATGTGTTTGCACTGTGCTATAGTAAAAAGGCTATTACAATGTTTTTTTTTTGGGGGGGGGGGTTGTTATTCTTCTCTTTTTGATGCAAACTGACAGATTTTTCAATACAGTGAACGTGGCATTATGATGAGAACCCTTCTTTACTGCTAGACATAAACTCACATTGCCATATCGCGATATGTGTGTGTTCAGGATATTTTCAGACTGGTAAGTCTGAATCAAAGCTTGTTGGTCTTTTTAAGTGCTTTATAAATAAAGTTGTATTGTACTGTATTTTACGCTGAGCTTTAAGCAGGCTGCTAGTGCTAGACTAGCCAGCGGAGGCTAGCAAAAAAAGTAGGAGTAAAAGAGAGCCTCTATTTCTGTCACGCTTAGGAGATTAATTTAGACATTATATCCTAAATTGTCATCACTTCTTGGAGTTTATCTGTGATATTTCATTATAAATTAAGTCATTTTAAAAAGTAATAAGGGCATATGTGTTTTCAAAGCTTGAGTTGGTGTTTTACACGGAACATTTAGCAGGCTGCTAGCCTAGACAGCTATGGATAGCAAACAAAGTGAATGGCAATGGAAATTCATTGTGAATATTCCCTGCTTCATAAAGAAATAAACAATAAGACCCTACCTATTTTGAACATAAATGCAGAGTGGATACATGGCTTAAAATCATTTTAAACAAATTTATCTGGCAGACACCAAAGCAGAGGTGGAGCACAGTAAGGTGAAGCTGTGTTGTTTGTATAGCTCAGAAATTACAAGTTTTCTCTTTAAGACGAAAAATTTGGAGTTTCATGATCCACCCAAAGCGGCCTTGTCCATGGACATTTCTGAATCATTCGCTGGTATGAAAACGAACTTTATTGGTGAGATAGAAAGCAAGCTCAGCTTCTGACAATGGTGGTGCTGCGACAGCAGGTCATGTGAATCCTTTGTCCAGTTATCAAGCTCATATGGATCAATCCTACAGATCCTAGAGATTTTCTCGAGATAACAAACCTTGAGCACAGGGTCTAGCTTGTCTGGGTACAGTCCATGGCTTTTCCCTTTAGTACGGTCCATTTTTCAAGCACTTTGCATATCTATCCCTCCGAGCGCAGCATTCAAATCAGAAACGTAAACAAAAGCCGTTTCCCCGGAAAGTGGAGACGGCATCCCACAATGCATTGCAAAATCGGGTGCCCTCTCGAGCCCCCTGAATCATTGTTGTGTAACAGGACCTAGCTTGCGACTTCATAGAATGGAAAAGCATGTTTACGTGTTATTTCTGTCTGCTTATCTCCGGATCGGTGTACCTTAAAAAGTTGTGGCAGTTGCCCGGCTAGCTCAGTCGGTAGAGCATGAGACTCTTAATCTCAGGGTCGAGGGTTCGAGCCCCACGTTGGGCGTATGCTCTTTATATAAGCTTTCCTTCTTCATTAAGGTATGGGAGACTCTTACTTCTTGAGTAAAAACCCATGTCCTTCCGTGATTCTGCTGTCACTTTGCGCAATTCTGTAATTTGAAGTGCTTGTACAATTTAGACAATGTGTTTGCATTGTGCTATAGTAAAAAGGCTATTACAATGTTTTTTTTTTGGGGGGGGGGGGGGTTGTTATTCTTCTCTTTTTGATGCAAACTGACAGATTTTTCAATACAGTGAACGTGGCATTATGATGAGAACCCTTCTTTACTGCTAGACATAAACTCACATTGCCATATCGCGATATGTGTGTGTTCAGGATATTTTCAGACTGGTAAGTCTGAATCAAAGCTTGTTGGTCTTTTTAAGTGCTTTATAAATAAAGTTGTATTGTACTGTATTTTACGCTGAGCTTTAAGCAGGCTGCTAGTGCTAGACTAGCCAGCGGAGGCTAGCAAAAAAAGTAGGAGTAAAGGAGAGCCTCTATTTCTGTCACGCTTAGGAGATTAATTTAGACATTATATCCTAAATTGTCATCACTTCTTGGAGTTTATCTGTGATATTTCATTATAAATTAAGTCATTTTAAAAAGTAATAAGGGCATATGTGTTTTCAAAGCTTGAGTTGGTGTTTTACACGGAACATTTAGCAGGCTGCTAGCCTAGACAGCTATGGATAGCAAACAAAGTGAATGGCAATGGAAATTCATTGTGAATATTCCCTGCTTCATAAAGAAATAAACAATAAGACCCTACCTATTTTGAACATAAATGCAGAGTGGATACATGGCTTAAAATCATTTTAAACAAATTTATCTGGCAGACACCAAAGCAGAGGTGGAGCACAGTAAGGTGAAGCTGTTTTGTTTGTATAGCTCAGAAATTACAAGTTTTCTCTTTAAGACGAAAAATTTGGAGTTTCATGATCCACCCAAAGCGGCCTTGTCCATGGACATTTCTGAATCATTCGCTGGTATGAAAACGAACTTTATTGGTAAGATAGAAAGCAAGCTCAGCTTCTGACAATGGTGGTGCTGCGACAGCAGGTCATGTGAATCCTTTGTCCAGTTATCAAGCTCATATGGATCAATCCTACAGATCCTAGAGATTTTCTCGAGATAACAAACCTTGAGCACAGGGTCTAGCTTGTCTGGGTACAGTCCATGGCTTTTCCCTTTAGTACGGTCCATTTTTCAAGCACTTTGCATATCTATCCCTCCGAGCGCAGCATTCAAATCAGAAACGTAAACAAAAGCCGTTTCCCCGGAAAGTGGAGACGGCATCCCACAATGCATTGCAAAATCGGGTGCCCTCTCGAGCCCCCTGAATCATTCTTGTGTAACAGGACCTAGCTTGCGACTTCATAGAATGGAAAAGCATGTTTACGTGTTATTTCTGTCTGCTTATCTCCGGATCGGTGTACCTTAAAAAGTTGTGGCAGTTGCCCGGCTAGCTCAGTCGGTAGAGCATGAGACTCTTAATCTCAGGGTCGTGGGTTCGAGCCCCACGTTGGGCGTATGCTCTTTATATAAGCTTTCCTTCTTCATTAAGGTATGGGAGACTCTTACTTCTTGAGTAAAAACCCATGTCCTTCCGTGATTCTGCTGTCACTTTGCGCAATTCTGTAATTTGAAGTGCTTGTACAATTTAGACAATGTGTTTGCACTGTGCTATAGTAAAAAGGCTATTACAATGTTTTTTTTTGGGGGGGGGGGTTGTTATTCTTCTCTTTTTGATGCAAACTGACAGATTTTTCAATACAGTGAACGTGGCATTATGATGAGAACCCTTCTTTACTGCTAGACATAAACTCACATTGCCATATCGCGATATGTGTGTGTTCAGGATATTTTCAGACTGGTAAGTCTGAATCAAAGCTTGTTGGTCTTTTTAAGTGCTTTATAAATAAAGTTGTATTGTACTGTATTTTACGCTGAGCTTTAAGCAGGCTGCTAGTGCTAGACTAGCCAGCGGAGGCTAGCAAAAAAAGTAGGAGTAAAAGAGAGCCTCTATTTCTGTCACGCTTAGGAGATTAATTTAGACATTATATCCTAAATTGTCATCACTTCTTGGAGTTTATCTGTGATATTTCATTATAAATTAAGTCATTTTAAAAAGTAATAAGGGCATATGTGTTTTCAAAGCTTGAGTTGGTGTTTTACACGGAACATTTAGCAGGCTGCTAGCCTAGACAGCTATGGATAGCAAACAAAGTGAATGGCAATGGAAATTCATTGTGAATATTCCCTGCTTCATAAAGAAATAAACAATAAGACCCTACCTATTTTGAACATAAATGCAGAGTGGATACATGGCTTAAAATCATTTTAAACAAATTTATCTGGCAGACACCAAAGCAGAGGTGGAGCACAGTAAGGTGAAGCTGTGTTGTTTGTATAGCTCAGAAATTACAAGTTTTCTCTTTAAGACGAAAAATTTGGAGTTTCATGATCCACCCAAAGCGGCCTTGTCCATGGACATTTCTGAATCATTCGCTGGTATGAAAACGAACTTTATTGGTGAGATAGAAAGCAAGCTCAGCTTCTGACAATGGTGGTGCTGCGACAGCAGGTCATGTGAATCCTTTGTCCAGTTATCAAGCTCATATGGATCAATCCTACAGATCCTAGAGATTTTCTCGAGATAACAAACCTTGAGCACAGGGTCTAGCTTGTCTGGGTACAGTCCATGGCTTTTCCCTTTAGTACGGTCCATTTTTCAAGCACTTTGCATATCTATCCCTCCGAGCGCAGCATTCAAATCAGAAACGTAAACAAAAGCCGTTTCCCCGGAAAGTGGAGACGGCATCCCACAATGCATTGCAAAATCGGGTGCCCTCTCGAGCCCCCTGAATCATTGTTGTGTAACAGGACCTAGCTTGCGACTTCATAGAATGGAAAAGCATGTTTACGTGTTATTTCTGTCTGCTTATCTCCGGATCGGTGTACCTTAAAAAGATGTGGCAGTTGCCCGGCTAGCTCAGTCGGTAGAGCATGAGACTCTTAATCTCAGGGTCGTGGGTTCGAGCCCCACGTTGGGCGTATGCTCTTTATATAAGCTTTCCTTCTTCATTAAGGTATGGGAGACTCTTACTTCTTGAGTAAAAACCCATATCCTTCCGTGATTCTGCTGTCACTTTGCGCAATTCTGTAATTTGAAGTGCTTGTACAATTTAGACAATGTGTTTGCATTGTGCTATAGTAAAAAGGCTATTACAATGTTTTTTTTGGGGGGGGGGTTGTTATTCTTCTCTTTTTGATGCAAACTGACAGATTTTTCAATACAGTGAACGTGGCATTATGATGAGAACCCTTCTTTACTGCTAGACATAAACTCACATTGCCATATCGCGATATGTGTGTGTTCAGGATATTTTCAGACTGGTAAGTCTGAATCAAAGCTTGTTGGTCTTTTTAAGTGCTTTATAAATAAAGTTGTATTGTACTGTATTTTACGCTGAGCTTTAAGCAGGCTGCTAGTGCTAGACTAGCCAGCGGAGGCTAGCAAAAAAAGTAGGAGTAAAAGAGAGCCTCTATTTCTGTCACGCTTAGGAGATTAATTTAGACATTATATCCTAAATTGTCATCACTTCTTGGAGTTTATCTGTGATATTTCATTATAAATTAAGTCATTTTAAAAAGTAATAAGGGCATATGTGTTTTCAAAGCTTGAGTTGGTGTTTTACACGGAACATTTAGCAGGCTGCTAGCCTAGACAGCTATGGATAGCAAACAAAGTGAATGGCAATGGAAATTCATTGTGAATATTCCCTGCTTCATAAAGAAATAAACAATAAGACCCTACCTATTTTGAACATAAATGCAGAGTGGATACATGGCTTAAAATCATTTTAAACAAATTTATCTGGCAGACACCAAAGCAGAGGTGGAGCACAGTAAGGTGAAGCTGTGTTGTTTGTATAGCTCAGAAATTACAAGTTTTCTCTTTAAGACGAAAAATTTGGAGTTTCATGATCCACCCAAAGCGGCCTTGTCCATGGACATTTCTGAATCATTCGCTGGTATGAAAACGAACTTTATTGGTGAGATAGAAAGCAAGCTCAGCTTCTGACAATGGTGGTGCTGCGACAGCAGGTCATGTGAATCCTTTGTCCAGTTATCAAGCTCATATGGATCAATCCTACAGATCCTAGAGATTTTCTCGAGATAACAAACCTTGAGCACAGGGTCTAGCTTGTCTGGGTACAGTCCATGGCTTTTCCCTTTAGTACGGTCCATTTTTCAAGCACTTTGCATATCTATCCCTCCGAGCGCAGCATTCAAATCAGAAACGTAAACAAAAGCCGTTTCCCCGGAAAGTGGAGACGGCATCCCACAATGCATTGCAAAATCGGGTGCCCTCTCGAGCCCCCTGAATCATTGTTGTGTAACAGGACCTAGCTTGCGACTTCATAGAATGGAAAAGCATGTTTACGTGTTATTTCTGTCTGCTTATCTCCGGATCGGTGTACCTTAAAAAGTTGTGGCAGTTGCCCGGCTAGCTCAGTCGGTAGAGCATGAGACTCTTAATCTCAAGGTCGTGGGTTCGAGCCCCACGTTGGGCGTATGCTCTTTATATAAGCTTTCCTTCTTCATTAAGGTATGGGAGACTCTTACTTCTTGAGTAAAAACCCATGTCCTTCCGTGATTCTGCTGTCACTTTGCGCAATTCTGTAATTTGAAGTGCTTGTACAATTTAGACAATGTGTTTGCATTGTGCTATAGTAAAAAGGCTATTACAATGTTTTTTTTTGGGGGGGGGGGGGTTGTTATTCTTCTCTTTTTGATGCAAACTGACAGATTTTTCAATACAGTGAACGTGGCATTATGATGAGAACCCTTCTTTACTGCTAGACATAAACTCACATTGCCATATCGCGATATGTGTGTGTTCAGGATATTTTCAGACTGGTAAGTCTGAATCAAAGCTTGTTGGTCTTTTTAAGTGCTTTATAAATAAAGTTGTATTGTACTGTATTTTACGCTGAGCTTTAAGCAGGCTGCTAGTGCTAGACTAGCCAGCGGAGGCTAGCAAAAAAAGTAGGAGTAAAGGAGAGCCTCTATTTCTGTCACGCTTAGGAGATTAATTTAGACATTATATCCTAAATTGTCATCACTTCTTGGAGTTTATCTGTGATATTTCATTATAAATTAAGTCATTTTAAAAAGTAATAAGGGCATATGTGTTTTCAAAGCTTGAGTTGGTGTTTTACACGGAACATTTAGCAGGCTGCTAGCCTAGACAGCTATGGATAGCAAACAAAGTGAATGGCAATGGAAATTCATTGTGAATATTCCCTGCTTCATAAAGAAATAAACAATAAGACCCTACCTATTTTGAACATAAATGCAGAGTGGATACATGGCTTAAAATCATTTTAAACAAATTTATCTGGCAGACACCAAAGCAGAGGTGGAGCACAGTAAGGTGAAGCTGTGTTGTTTGTATAGCTCAGAAATTACAAGTTTTCTCTTTAAGACGAAAAATTTGGAGTTTCATGATCCACCCAAAGCGGCCTTGTCCATGGACATTTCTGAATCATTCGCTGGTATGAAAACGAACTTTATTGGTAAGATAGAAAGCAAGCTCAGCTTCTGACAATGGTGGTGCTGCGACAGCAGGTCATGTGAATCCTTTGTCCAGTTATCAAGCTCATATGGATCAATCCTACAGATCCTAGAGATTTTCTCGAGATAACAAACCTTGAGCACAGGGTCTAGCTTGTCTGGGTACAGTCCATGGCTTTTCCCTTTAGTACGGTCCATTTTTCAAGCACTTTGCATATCTATCCCTCCGAGCGCAGCATTCAAATCAGAAACGTAAACAAAAGCCGTTTCCCCGGAAAGTGGAGACGGCATCCCACAATGCATTGCAAAATCGGGTGCCCTCTCGAGCCCCCTGAATCATTGTTGTGTAACAGGACCTAGCTTGCGACTTCATAGAATGGAAAAGCATGTTTACGTGTTATTTCTGTATGCTTATCTCCGGATCGGTGTACCTTAAAAAGTTGTGGCAGTTGCCCGGCTAGCTCAGTCGGTAGAGCATGAGACTCTTAATCTCAGGGTCGTGGGTTCGAGCCCCACGTTGGGCGTATGCTCTTTATATAAGCTTTCCTTCTTCATTAAGGTATGGGAGACTCTTACTTCTTGAGTAAAAACCCATGTCCTTCCGTGATTCTGCTGTCACTTTGCGCAATTCTGTAATTTGAAGTGCTTGTACAATTTAGACAATGTGTTTGCATTGTGCTATAGTAAAAAGGCTATTACAATGTTTTTTTTGGGGGGGGGGTTGTTATTCTTCTCTTTTTGATGCAAACTGACAGATTTTTCAATACAGTGAACGTGGCATTATGATGAGAACCCTTCTTTACTGCTAGACATAAACTCACATTGCCATATCGCGATATGTGTGTGTTCAGGATATTTTCAGACTGGTAAGTCTGAATCAAAGCTTGTTGGTCTTTTTAAGTGCTTTATAAATAAAGTTGTATTGTACTGTATTTTACGCTGAGCTTTAAGCAGGCTGCTAGTGCTAGACTAGCCAGCGGAGGCTAGCAAAAAAAGTAGGAGTAAAGGAGAGCCTCTATTTCTGTCACGCTTAGGAGATTAATTTAGACATTATATCCTAAATTGTCATCACTTCTTGGAGTTTATCTGTGATATTTCATTATAAATTAAGTCATTTTAAAAAGTAATAAGGGCATATGTGTTTTCAAAGCTTGAGTTGGTGTTTTACACGGAACATTTAGCAGGCTGCTAGCCTAGACAGCTATGGATAGCAAACAAAGTGAATGGCAATGGAAATTCATTGTGAATATTCCCTGCTTCATAAAGAAATAAACAATAAGACCCTACCTATTTTGAACATAAATGCAGAGTGGATACATGGCTTAAAATCATTTTAAACAAATTTATCTGGCAGACACCAAAGCAGAGGTGGAGCACAGTAAGGTGAAGCTGTGTTGTTTGTATAGCTCAGAAATTACAAGTTTTCTCTTTAAGACGAAAAATTTGGAGTTTCATGATCCACCCAAAGCGGCCTTGTCCATGGACATTTCTGAATCATTCGCTGGTATGAAAACGAACTTTATTGGTGAGATAGAAAGCAAGCTCAGCTTCTGACAATGGTGGTGCTGCGACAGCAGGTCATGTGAATCCTTTGTCCAGTTATCAAGCTCATATGGATCAATCCTACAGATCCTAGAGATTTTCTCGAGATAACAAACCTTGAGCACAGGGTCTAGCTTGTCTGGGTACAGTCCATGGCTTTTCCCTTTAGTACGGTCCATTTTTCAAGCACTTTGCATATCTATCCCTCCGAGCGCAGCATTCAAATCAGAAACGTAAACAAAAGCCGTTTCCCCGGAAAGTGGAGACGGCATCCCACAATGCATTGCAAAATCGGGTGCCCTCTCGAGCCCCCTGAATCATTGTTGTGTAACAGGACCTAGCTTGCGACTTCATAGAATGGAAAAGCATGTTTACGTGTTATTTCTGTCTGCTTATCTCCGGATCGGTGTACCTTAAAAAGTTGTGGCAGTTGCCCGGCTAGCTCAGTCGGTAGAGCATGAGACTCTTAATCTCAGGGTCGTGGGTTCGAGCCCCACGTTGGGCGTATGCTCTTTATATAAGCTTTCCTTCTTCATTAAGGTATGGGAGACTCTTACTTCTTGAGTAAAAACCCATGTCCTTCCGTGATTCTGCTGTCACTTTGCGCAATTCTGTAATTTGAAGTGCTTGTACAATTTAGACAATGTGTTTGCATTGTGCTATAGTAAAAAGGCTATTACAATGTTTTTTTTTGGGGGGGGGTTGTTATTCTTCTCTTTTTGATGCAAACTGACAGATTTTTCAATACAGTGAACGTGGCATTATGATGAGAACCCTTCTTTACTGCTAGACATAAACTCACATTGCCATATCGCGATATGTGTGTGTTCAGGATATTTTCAGACTGGTAAGTCTGAATCAAAGCTTGTTGGTCTTTTTAAGTGCTTTATAAATAAAGTTGTATTGTACTGTATTTTACGCTGAGCTTTAAGCAGGCTGCTAGTGCTAGACTAGCCAGCGGAGGCTAGCAAAAAAAGTAGGAGTAAAGGAGAGCCTCTATTTCTGTCACGCTTAGGAGATTAATTTAGACATTATATCCTAAATTGTCATCACTTCTTGGAGTTTATCTGTGATATTTCATTATAAATTAAGTCATTTTAAAAAGTAATAAGGGCATATGTGTTTTCAAAGCTTGAGTTGGTGTTTTACACGGAACATTTAGCAGGCTGCTAGCCTAGACAGCTATGGATAGCAAACAAAGTGAATGGCAATGGAAATTCATTGTGAATATTCCCTGCTTCATAAAGAAATAAACAATAAGACCCTACCTATTTTGAACATAAATGCAGAGTGGATACATGGCTTAAAATCATTTTAAACAAATTTATCTGGCAGACACCAAAGCAGAGGTGGAGCACAGTAAGGTGAAGCTGTGTTGTTTGTATAGCTCAGAAATTACAAGTTTTCTCTTTAAGACGAAAAATTTGGAGTTTCATGATCCACCCAAAGCGGCCTTGTCCATGGACATTTCTGAATCATTCGCTGGTATGAAAACGAACTTTATTGGTGAGATAGAAAGCAAGCTCAGCTTCTGACAATGGTGGTGCTGCGACAGCAGGTCATGTGAATCCTTTGTCCAGTTATCAAGCTCATATGGATCAATCCTACAGATCCTAGAGATTTTCTCGAGATAACAAACCTTGAGCACAGGGTCTAGCTTGTCTGGGTACAGTCCATGGCTTTTCCCTTTAGTACGGTCCATTTTTCAAGCACTTTGCATATCTATCCCTCCGAGCGCAGCATTCAAATCAGAAACGTAAACAAAAGCCGTTTCCCCGGAAAGTGGAGACGGCATCCCACAATGCATTGCAAAATCGGGTGCCCTCTCGAGCCCCCTGAATCATTGTTGTGTAACAGGACCTAGCTTGCGACTTCATAGAATGGAAAAGCATGTTTACGTGTTATTTCTGTCTGCTTATCTCCGGATCGGTGTACCTTAAAAAGTTGTGGCAGTTGCCCGGCTAGCTCAGTCGGTAGAGCATGAGACTCTTAATCTCAAGGTCGTGGGTTCGAGCCCCACGTTGGGCGTATGCTCTTTATATAAGCTTTCCTTCTTCATTAAGGTATGGGAGACTCTTACTTCTTGAGTAAAAACCCATGTCCTTCCGTGATTCTGCTGTCACTTTGCGCAATTCTGTAATTTGAAGTGCTTGTACAATTTAGACAATGTGTTTGCATTGTGCTATAGTAAAAAGGCTATTACAATGTTTTTTTTTGGGGGGGGGGGGGGGTTGTTATTCTTCTCTTTTTGATGCAAACTGACAGATTTTTCAATACAGTGAACGTGGCATTATGATGAGAACCCTTCTTTACTGCTAGACATAAACTCACATTGCCATATCGCGATATGTGTGTGTTCAGGATATTTTCAGACTGGTAAGTCTGAATCAAAGCTTGTTGGTCTTTTTAAGTGCTTTATAAATAAAGTTGTATTGTACTGTATTTTACGCTGAGCTTTAAGCAGGCTGCTAGTGCTAGACTAGCCAGCGGAGGCTAGCAAAAAAAGTAGGAGTAAAGGAGAGCCTCTATTTCTGTCACGCTTAGGAGATTAATTTAGACATTATATCCTAAATTGTCATCACTTCTTGGAGTTTATCTGTGATATTTCATTATAAATTAAGTCATTTTAAAAAGTAATAAGGGCATATGTGTTTTCAAAGCTTGAGTTGGTGTTTTACACGGAACATTTAGCAGGCTGCTAGCCTAGACAGCTATGGATAGCAAACAAAGTGAATGGCAATGGAAATTCATTGTGAATATTCCCTGCTTCATAAAGAAATAAACAATAAGACCCTACCTATTTTGAACATAAATGCAGAGTGGATACATGGCTTAAAATCATTTTAAACAAATTTATCTGGCAGACACCAAAGCAGAGGTGGAGCACAGTAAGGTGAAGCTGTGTTGTTTGTATAGCTCAGAAATTACAAGTTTTCTCTTTAAGACGAAAAATTTGGAGTTTCATGATCCACCCAAAGCGGCCTTGTCCATGGACATTTCTGAATCATTCGCTGGTATGAAAACGAACTTTATTGGTGAGATAGAAAGCAAGCTCAGCTTCTGACAATGGTGGTGCTGCGACAGCAGGTCATGTGAATCCTTTGTCCAGTTATCAAGCTCATATGGATCAATCCTACAGATCCTAGAGATTTTCTCGAGATAACAAACCTTGAGCACAGGGTCTAGCTTGTCTGGGTACAGTCCATGGCTTTTCCCTTTAGTACGGTCCATTTTTCAAGCACTTTGCATATCTATCCCTCCGAGCGCAGCATTCAAATCAGAAACGTAAACAAAAGCCGTTTCCCCGGAAAGTGGAGACGGCATCCCACAATGCATTGCAAAATCGGGTGCCCTCTCGAGCCCCCTGAATCATTGTTGTGTAACAGGACCTAGCTTGCGACTTCATAGAATGGAAAAGCATGTTTACGTGTTATTTCTGTCTGCTTATCTCCGGATCGGTGTACCTTAAAAAGTTGTGGCAGTTGCCCGGCTAGCTCAGTCGGTAGAGCATGAGACTCTTAATCTCAGGGTCGAGGGTTCGAGCCCCACGTTGGGCGTATGCTCTTTATATAAGCTTTCCTTCTTCATTAAGGTATGGGAGACTCTTACTTCTTGAGTAAAAACCCATGTCCTTCCGTGATTCTGCTGTCACTTTGCGCAATTCTGTAATTTGAAGTGCTTGTACAATTTAGACAATGTGTTTGCATTGTGCTATAGTAAAAAGGCTATTACAATGTTTTTTTTGGGGGGGGGGTTGTTATTCTTCTCTTTTTGATGCAAACTGACAGATTTTTCAATACAGTGAACGTGGCATTATGATGAGAACCCTTCTTTACTGCTAGACATAAACTCACATTGCCATATCGCGATATGTGTGTGTTCAGGATATTTTCAGACTGGTAAGTCTGAATCAAAGCTTGTTGGTCTTTTTAAGTGCTTTATAAATAAAGTTGTATTGTACTGTATTTTACGCTGAGCTTTAAGCAGGCTGCTAGTGCTAGACTAGCCAGCGGAGGCTAGCAAAAAAAGTAGGAGTAAAAGAGAGCCTCTATTTCTGTCACGCTTAGGAGATTAATTTAGACATTATATCCTAAATTGTCATCACTTCTTGGAGTTTATCTGTGATATTTCATTATAAATTAAGTCATTTTAAAAAGTAATAAGGGCATATGTGTTTTCAAAGCTTGAGTTGGTGTTTTACACGGAACATTTAGCAGGCTGCTAGCCTAGACAGCTATGGATAGCAAACAAAGTGAATGGCAATGGAAATTCATTGTGAATATTCCCTGCTTCATAAAGAAATAAACAATAAGACCCTACCTATTTTGAACATAAATGCAGAGTGGATACATGGCTTAAAATCATTTTAAACAAATTTATCTGGCAGACACCAAAGCAGAGGTGGAGCACAGTAAGGTGAGGCTGTGTTGTTTGTATAGCTCAGAAATTACAAGTTTTCTCTTTAAGACGAAAAATTTGGAGTTTCATGATCCACCCAAAGCGGCCTTGTCCATGGACATTTCTGAATCATTCGCTGGTATGAAAACGAACTTTATTGGTGAGATAGAAAGCAAGCTCAGCTTCTGACAATGGTGGTGCTGCGACAGCAGGTCATGTGAATCCTTTGTCCAGTTATCAAGCTCATATGGATCAATCCTACAGATCCTAGAGATTTTCTCGAGATAACAAACCTTGAGCACAGGGTCTAGCTTGTCTGGGTACAGTCCATGGCTTTTCCCTTTAGTACGGTCCATTTTTCAAGCACTTTGCATATCTATCCCTCCGAGCGCAGCATTCAAATCAGAAACGTAAACAAAAGCCGTTTCCCCGGAAAGTGGAGACGGCATCCCACAATGCATTGCAAAATCGGGTGCCCTCTCGAGCCCCCTGAATCATTGTTGTGTAACAGGACCTAGCTTGCGACTTCATAGAATGGAAAAGCATGTTTACGTGTTATTTCTGTCTGCTTATCTCCGGATCGGTGTACCTTAAAAAGTTGTGGCAGTTGCCCGGCTAGCTCAGTCGGTAGAGCATCAGACTCTTAATCTCAGGGTCGTGGGTTCGAGCCCCACGTTGGGCGTATGCTCTTTATATAAGCTTTCCTTCTTCATTAAGGTATGGGAGACTCTTACTTCTTGAGTAAAAACCCATGTCCTTCCGTGATTCTGCTGTCACTTTGCGCAATTCTGTAATTTGAAGTGCTTGTACAATTTAGACAATGTGTTTGCATTGTGCTATAGTAAAAAGGCTATTACAATGTTTTTTTTTTTGGGGGGGGGGGTTGTTATTCTTCTCTTTTTGATGCAAACTGACAGATTTTTCAATACAGTGAACGTGGCATTATGATGAGAACCCTTCTTTACTGCTAGACATAAACTCACATTGCCATATCGCGATATGTGTGTGTTCAGGATATTTTCAGACTGGTAAGTCTGAATCAAAGCTTGTTGGTCTTTTTAAGTGCTTTATAAATAAAGTTGTATTGTACTGTATTTTACGCTGAGCTTTAAGCAGGCTGCTAGTGCTAGACTAGCCAGCGGAGGCTAGCAAAAAAAGTAGGAGTAAAGGAGAGCCTCTATTTCTGTCACGCTTAGGAGATTAATTTAGACATTATATCCTAAATTGTCATCACTTCTTGGAGTTTATCTGTGATATTTCATTATAAATTAAGTCATTTTAAAAAGTAATAAGGGCATATGTGTTTTCAAAGCTTGAGTTGGTGTTTTACACGGAACATTTAGCAGGCTGCTAGCCTAGACAGCTATGGATAGCAAACAAAGTGAATGGCAATGGAAATTCATTGTGAATATTCCCTGCTTCATAAAGAAATAAACAATAAGACCCTACCTATTTTGAACATAAATGCAGAGTGGATACATGGCTTAAAATCATTTTAAACAAATTTATCTGGCAGACACCAAAGCAGAGGTGGAGCACAGTAAGGTGAAGCTGTGTTGTTTGTATAGCTCAGAAATTACAAGTTTTCTCTTTAAGACGAAAAATTTGGAGTTTCATGATCCACCCAAAGCGGCCTTGTCCATGGACATTTCTGAATCATTCGCTGGTATGAAAACGAACTTTATTGGTGAGATAGAAAGCAAGCTCAGCTTCTGACAATGGTGGTGCTGCGACAGCAGGTCATGTGAATCCTTTGTCCAGTTATCAAGCTCATATGGATCAATCCTACAGATCCTAGAGATTTTCTCGAGATAACAAACCTTGAGCACAGGGTCTAGCTTGTCTGGGTACAGTCCATGGCTTTTCCCTTTAGTACGGTCCATTTTTCAAGCACTTTGCATATCTATCCCTCCGAGCGCAGCATTCAAATCAGAAACGTAAACAAAAGCCGTTTCCCCGGAAAGTGGAGACGGCATCCCACAATGCATTGCAAAATCGGGTGCCCTCTCGAGCCCCCTGAATCATTGTTGTGTAACAGGACCTAGCTTGCGACTTCATAGAATGGAAAAGCATGTTTACGTGTTATTTCTGTCTGCTTATCTCCGGATCGGTGTACCTTAAAAAGTTGTGGCAGTTGCCCGGCTAGCTCAGTCGGTAGAGCATGAGACTCTTAATCTCAGGGTCGTGGGTTCGAGCCCCACGTTGGGCGTATGCTCTTTATATAAGCTTTCCTTCTTCATTAAGGTATGGGAGACTCTTACTTCTTGAGTAAAAACCCATGTCCTTCCGTGATTCTGCTGTCACTTTGCGCAATTCTGTAATTTGAAGTGCTTGTACAATTTAGACAATGTGTTTGCATTGTGCTATAGTAAAAAGGCTATTACAATGTTTTTTTTGGGGGGGGGGTTGTTATTCTTCTCTTTTTGATGCAAACTGACAGATTTTTCAATACAGTGAACGTGGCATTATGATGAGAACCCTTCTTTACTGCTAGACATAAACTCACATTGCCATATCGCGATATGTGTGTGTTCAGGATATTTTCAGACTGGTAAGTCTGAATCAAAGCTTGTTGGTCTTTTTAAGTGCTTTATAAATAAAGTTGTATTGTACTGTATTTTACGCTGAGCTTTAAGCAGGCTGCTAGTGCTAGACTAGCCAGCGGAGGCTAGCAAAAAAAGTAGGAGTAAAAGAGAGCCTCTATTTCTGTCACGCTTAGGAGATTAATTTAGACATTATATCCTAAATTGTCATCACTTCTTGGAGTTTATCTGTGATATTTCATTATAAATTAAGTCATTTTAAAAAGTAATAAGGGCATATGTGTTTTCAAAGCTTGAGTTGGTGTTTTACACGGAACATTTAGCAGGCTGCTAGCCTAGACAGCTATGGATAGCAAACAAAGTGAATGGCAATGGAAATTCATTGTGAATATTCCCTGCTTCATAAAGAAATAAACAATAAGACCCTACCTATTTTGAACATAAATGCAGAGTGGATACATGGCTTAAAATCATTTTAAACAAATTTATCTGGCAGACACCAAAGCAGAGGTGGAGCACAGTAAGGTGAAGCTGTGTTGTTTGTATAGCTCAGAAATTACAAGTTTTCTCTTTAAGACGAAAAATTTGGAGTTTCATGATCCACCCAAAGCGGCCTTGTCCATGGACATTTCTGAATCATTCGCTGGTATGAAAACGAACTTTATTGGTGAGATAGAAAGCAAGCTCAGCTTCTGACAATGGTGGTGCTGCGACAGCAGGTCATGTGAATCCTTTGTCCAGTTATCAAGCTCATATGGATCAATCCTACAGATCCTAGAGATTTTCTCGAGATAACAAACCTTGAGCACAGGGTCTAGCTTGTCTGGGTACAGTCCATGGCTTTTCCCTTTAGTACGGTCCATTTTTCAAGCACTTTGCATATCTATCCCTCCGAGCGCAGCATTCAAATCAGAAACGTAAACAAAAGCCGTTTCCCCGGAAAGTGGAGACGGCATCCCACAATGCATTGCAAAATCGGGTGCCCTCTCGAGCCCCCTGAATCATTGTTGTGTAACAGGACCTAGCTTGCGACTTCATAGAATGGAAAAGCATGTTTACGTGTTATTTCTGTCTGCTTATCTCCGGATCGGTGTACCTTAAAAAGTTGTGGCAGTTGCCCGGCTAGCTCAGTCGGTAGAGCATCAGACTCTTAATCTCAGGGTCGTGGGTTCGAGCCCCACGTTGGGCGTATGCTCTTTATATAAGCTTTCCTTCTTCATTAAGGTATGGGAGACTCTTACTTCTTGAGTAAAAACCCATGTCCTTCCGTGATTCTGCTGTCACTTTGCGCAATTCTGTAATTTGAAGTGCTTGTACAATTTAGACAATGTGTTTGCATTGTGCTATAGTAAAAAGGCTATTACAATGTTTTTTTTTTTGGGGGGGGGGGTTGTTATTCTTCTCTTTTTGATGCAAACTGACAGATTTTTCAATACAGTGAACGTGGCATTATGATGAGAACCCTTCTTTACTGCTAGACATAAACTCACATTGCCATATCGCGATATGTGTGTGTTCAGGATATTTTCAGACTGGTAAGTCTGAATCAAAGCTTGTTGGTCTTTTTAAGTGCTTTATAAATAAAGTTGTATTGTACTGTATTTTACGCTGAGCTTTAAGCAGGCTGCTAGTGCTAGACTAGCCAGCGGAGGCTAGCAAAAAAAGTAGGAGTAAAGGAGAGCCTCTATTTCTGTCACGCTTAGGAGATTAATTTAGACATTATATCCTAAATTGTCATCACTTCTTGGAGTTTATCTGTGATATTTCATTATAAATTAAGTCATTTTAAAAAGTAATAAGGGCATATGTGTTTTCAAAGCTTGAGTTGGTGTTTTACACGGAACATTTAGCAGGCTGCTAGCCTAGACAGCTATGGATAGCAAACAAAGTGAATGGCAATGGAAATTCATTGTGAATATTCCCTGCTTCATAAAGAAATAAACAATAAGACCCTACCTATTTTGAACATAAATGCAGAGTGGATACATGGCTTAAAATCATTTTAAACAAATTTATCTGGCAGACACCAAAGCAGAGGTGGAGCACAGTAAGGTGAAGCTGTGTTGTTTGTATAGCTCAGAAATTACAAGTTTTCTCTTTAAGACGAAAAATTTGGAGTTTCATGATCCACCCAAAGCGGCCTTGTCCATGGACATTTCTGAATCATTCGCTGGTATGAAAACGAACTTTATTGGTAAGATAGAAAGCAAGCTCAGCTTCTGACAATGGTGGTGCTGCGACAGCAGGTCATGTGAATCCTTTGTCCAGTTATCAAGCTCATATGGATCAATCCTACAGATCCTAGAGATTTTCTCGAGATAACAAACCTTGAGCACAGGGTCTAGCTTGTCTGGGTACAGTCCATGGCTTTTCCCTTTAGTACGGTCCATTTTTCAAGCACTTTGCATATCTATCCCTCCGAGCGCAGCATTCAAATCAGAAACGTAAACAAAAGCCGTTTCCCCGGAAAGTGGAGACGGCATCCCACAATGCATTGCAAAATCGGGTGCCCTCTCGAGCCCCCTGAATCATTGTTGTGTAACAGGACCTAGCTTGCGACTTCATAGAATGGAAAAGCATGTTTACGTGTTATTTCTGTCTGCTTATCTCCGGATCGGTGTACCTTAAAAAGTTGTGGCAGTTGCCCGGCTAGCTCAGTCGGTAGAGCATGAGACTCTTAATCTCAGGGTCGTGGGTTCGAGCCCCACGTTGGGCGTATGCTCTTTATATAAGCTTTCCTTCTTCATTAAGGTATGGGAGACTCTTACTTCTTGAGTAAAAACCCATGTCCTTCCGTGATTCTGCTGTCACTTTGCGCAATTCTGTAATTTGAAGTGCTTGTACAATTTAGACAATGTGTTTGCATTGTGCTATAGTAAAAAGGCTATTACAATGTTTTTTTTGGGGGGGGGTTGTTATTCTTCTCTTTTTGATGCAAACTGACAGATTTTTCAATACAGTGAACGTGGCATTATGATGAGAACCCTTCTTTACTGCTAGACATAAACTCACATTGCCATATCGCGATATGTGTGTGTTCAGGATATTTTCAGACTGGTAAGTCTGAATCAAAGCTTGTTGGTCTTTTTAAGTGCTTTATAAATAAAGTTGTATTGTACTGTATTTTACGCTGAGCTTTAAGCAGGCTGCTAGTGCTAGACTAGCCAGCGGAGGCTAGCAAAAAAAGTAGGAGTAAAGGAGAGCCTCTATTTCTGTCACGCTTAGGAGATTAATTTAGACATTATATCCTAAATTGTCATCACTTCTTGGAGTTTATCTGTGATATTTCATTATAAATTAAGTCATTTTAAAAAGTAATAAGGGCATATGTGTTTTCAAAGCTTGAGTTGGTGTTTTACACGGAACATTTAGCAGGCTGCTAGCCTAGACAGCTATGGATAGCAAACAAAGTGAATGGCAATGGAAATTCATTGTGAATATTCCCTGCTTCATAAAGAAATAAACAATAAGACCCTACCTATTTTGAACATAAATGCAGAGTGGATACATGGCTTAAAATCATTTTAAACAAATTTATCTGGCAGACACCAAAGCAGAGGTGGAGCACAGTAAGGTGAAGCTGTGTTGTTTGTATAGCTCAGAAATTACAAGTTTTCTCTTTAAGACGAAAAATTTGGAGTTTCATGATCCACCCAAAGCGGCCTTGTCCATGGACATTTCTGAATCATTCGCTGGTATGAAAACGAACTTTATTGGTGAGATAGAAAGCAAGCTCAGCTTCTGACAATGGTGGTGCTGCGACAGCAGGTCATGTGAATCCTTTGTCCAGTTATCAAGCTCATATGGATCAATCCTACAGATCCTAGAGATTTTCTCGAGATAACAAACCTTGAGCACAGGGTCTAGATTGTCTGGGTACAGTCCATGGCTTTTCCCTTTAGTACGGTCCATTTTTCAAGCACTTTGCATATCTATCCCTCCGAGCGCAGCATTCAAATCAGAAACGTAAACAAAAGCCGTTTCCCCGGAAAGTGGAGACGGCATCCCACAATGCATTGCAAAATCGGGTGCCCTCTCGAGCCCCCTGAATCATTGTTGTGTAACAGGACCTAGCTTGCGACTTCATAGAATGGAAAAGCATGTTTACGTGTTATTTCTGTCTGCTTATCTCCGGATCGGTGTACCTTAAAAAGTTGTGGCAGTTGCCCGGCTAGCTCAGTCGGTAGAGCATGAGACTCTTAATCTCAGGGTCGTGGGTTCGAGCCCCACGTTGGGCGTATGCTCTTTATATAAGCTTTCCTTCTTCATTAAGGTATGGGAGACTCTTACTTCTTGAGTAAAAACCCATGTCCTTCCGTGATTCTGCTGTCACTTTGCGCAATTCTGTAATTTGAAGTGCTTGTACAATTTAGACAATGTGTTTGCATTGTGCTATAGTAAAAAGGCTATTACAATGTTTTTTTTTTGGGGGGGGGGGTTGTTATTCTTCTCTTTTTGATGCAAACTGACAGATTTTTCAATACAGTGAACGTGGCATTATGATGAGAACCCTTCTTTACTGCTAGACATAAACTCACATTGCCATATCGCGATATGTGTGTGTTCAGGATATTTTCAGACTGGTAAGTCTGAATCAAAGCTTGTTGGTCTTTTTAAGTGCTTTATAAATAAAGTTGTATTGTACTGTATTTTACGCTGAGCTTTAAGCAGGCTGCTAGTGCTAGACTAGCCAGCGGAGGCTAGCAAAAAAAGTAGGAGTAAAAGAGAGCCTCTATTTCTGTCACGCTTAGGAGATTAATTTAGACATTATATCCTAAATTGTCATCACTTCTTGGAGTTTATCTGTGATATTTCATTATAAATTAAGTCATTTTAAAAAGTAATAAGGGCATATGTGTTTTCAAAGCTTGAGTTGGTGTTTTACACGGAACATTTAGCAGGCTGCTAGCCTAGACAGCTATGGATAGCAAACAAAGTGAATGGCAATGGAAATTCATTGTGAATATTCCCTGCTTCATAAAGAAATAAACAATAAGACCCTACCTATTTTGAACATAAATGCAGAGTGGATACATGGCTTAAAATCATTTTAAACAAATTTATCTGGCAGACACCAAAGCAGAGGTGGAGCACAGTAAGGTGAAGCTGTGTTGTTTGTATAGCTCAGAAATTACAAGTTTTCTCTTTAAGACGAAAAATTTGGAGTTTCATGATCCACCCAAAGCGGCCTTGTCCATGGACATTTCTGAATCATTCGCTGGTATGAAAACGAACTTTATTGGTGAGATAGAAAGCAAGCTCAGCTTCTGACAATGGTGGTGCTGCGACAGCAGGTCATGTGAATCCTTTGTCCAGTTATCAAGCTCATATGGATCAATCCTACAGATCCTAGAGATTTTCTCGAGATAACAAACCTTGAGCACAGGGTCTAGCTTGTCTGGGTACAGTCCATGGCTTTTCCCTTTAGTACGGTCCATTTTTCAAGCACTTTGCATATCTATCCCTCCGAGCGCAGCATTCAAATCAGAAACGTAAACAAAAGCCGTTTCCCCGGAAAGTGGAGACGGCATCCCACAATGCATTGCAAAATCGGGTGCCCTCTCGAGCCCCCTGAATCATTGTTGTGTAACAGGACCTAGCTTGCGACTTCATAGAATGGAAAAGCATGTTTACGTGTTATTTCTGTCTGCTTATCTCCGGATCGGTGTACCTTAAAAAGTTGTGGCAGTTGCCCGGCTAGCTCAGTCGGTAGAGCATGAGACTCTTAATCTCAGGGTCGTGGGTTCGAGCCCCACGTTGGGCGTATGCTCTTTATATAAGCTTTCCTTCTTCATTAAGGTATGGGAGACTCTTACTTCTTGAGTAAAAACCCATGTCCTTCCGTGATTCTGCTGTCACTTTGCGCAATTCTGTAATTTGAAGTGCTTGTACAATTTAGACAATGTGTTTGCATTGTGCTATAGTAAAAAGGCTATTACAATGTTTTTTTTTGGGGGGGGGGGTTGTTATTCTTCTCTTTTTGATGCAAACTGACAGATTTTTCAATACAGTGAACGTGGCATTATGATGAGAACCCTTCTTTACTGCTAGACATAAACTCACATTGCCATATCGCGATATGTGTGTGTTCAGGATATTTTCAGACTGGTAAGTCTGAATCAAAGCTTGTTGGTCTTTTTAAGTGCTTTATAAATAAAGTTGTATTGTACTGTATTTTACGCTGAGCTTTAAGCAGGCTGCTAGTGCTAGACTAGCCAGCGGAGGCTAGCAAAAAAAGTAGGAGTAAAAGAGAGCCTCTATTTCTGTCACGCTTAGGAGATTAATTTAGACATTATATCCTAAATTGTCATCACTTCTTGGAGTTTATCTGTGATATTTCATTATAAATTAAGTCATTTTAAAAAGTAATAAGGGCATATGTGTTTTCAAAGCTTGAGTTGGTGTTTTACACGGAACATTTAGCAGGCTGCTAGCCTAGACAGCTATGGATAGCAAACAAAGTGAATGGCAATGGAAATTCATTGTGAATATTCCCTGCTTCATAAAGAAATAAACAATAAGACCCTACCTATTTTGAACATAAATGCAGAGTGGATACATGGCTTAAAATCATTTTAAACAAATTTATCTGGCAGACACCAAAGCAGAGGTGGAGCACAGTAAGGTGAAGCTGTGTTGTTTGTATAGCTCAGAAATTACAAGTTTTCTCTTTAAGACGAAAAATTTGGAGTTTCATGATCCACCCAAAGCGGCCTTGTCCATGGACATTTCTGAATCATTCGCTGGTATGAAAACGAACTTTATTGGTGAGATAGAAAGCAAGCTCAGCTTCTGACAATGGTGGTGCTGCGACAGCAGGTCATGTGAATCCTTTGTCCAGTTATCAAGCTCATATGGATCAATCCTACAGATCCTAGAGATTTTCTCGAGATAACAAACCTTGAGCACAGGGTCTAGCTTGTCTGGGTACAGTCCATGGCTTTTCCCTTTAGTACGGTCCATTTTTCAAGCACTTTGCATATCTATCCCTCCGAGCGCAGCATTCAAATCAGAAACGTAAACAAAAGCCGTTTCCCCGGAAAGTGGAGACGGCATCCCACAATGCATTGCAAAATCGGGTGCCCTCTCGAGCCCCCTGAATCATTGTTGTGTAACAGGACCTAGCTTGCGACTTCATAGAATGGAAAAGCATGTTTACGTGTTATTTCTGTCTGCTTATCTCCGGATCGGTGTACCTTAAAAAGTTGTGGCAGTTGCCCGGCTAGCTCAGTCGGTAGAGCATGAGACTCTTAATCTCAGGGTCGTGGGTTCGAGCCCCACGTTGGGCGTATGCTCTTTATATAAGCTTTCCTTCTTCATTAAGGTATGGGAGACTCTTACTTCTTGAGTAAAAACCCATGTCCTTCCGTGATTCTGCTGTCACTTTGCGCAATTCTGTAATTTGAAGTGCTTGTACAATTTAGACAATGTGTTTGCATTGTGCTATAGTAAAAAGGCTATTACAATGTTTTTTTTTGGGGGGGGGGTTGTTATTCTTCTCTTTTTGATGCAAACTGACAGATTTTTCAATACAGTGAACGTGGCATTATGATGAGAACCCTTCTTTACTGCTAGACATAAACTCACATTGCCATATCGCGATATGTGTGTGTTCAGGATATTTTCAGACGGGTAAGTCTGAATCAAAGCTTGTTGGTCTTTTTAAGTGCTTTATAAATAAAGTTGTATTGTACTGTATTTTACGCTGAGCTTTAAGCAGGCTGCTAGTGCTAGACTAGCCAGCGGAGGCTAGCAAAAAAAGTAGGAGTAAAGGAGAGCCTCTATTTCTGTCACGCTTAGGAGATTAATTTAGACATTATATCCTAAATTGTCATCACTTCTTGGAGTTTATCTGTGATATTTCATTATAAATTAAGTCATTTTAAAAAGTAATAAGGGCATATGTGTTTTCAAAGCTTGAGTTGGTGTTTTACACGGAACATTTAGCAGGCTGCTAGCCTAGACAGCTATGGATAGCAAACAAAGTGAATGGCAATGGAAATTCATTGTGAATATTCCCTGCTTCATAAAGAAATAAACAATAAGACCCTACCTATTTTGAACATAAATGCAGAGTGGATACATGGCTTAAAATCATTTTAAACAAATTTATCTGGCAGACACCAAAGCAGAGGTGGAGCACAGTAAGGTGAAGCTGTTTTGTTTGTATAGCTCAGAAATTACAAGTTTTCTCTTTAAGACGAAAAATTTGGAGTTTCATGATCCACCCAAAGCGGCCTTGTCCATGGACATTTCTGAATCATTCGCTGGTATGAAAACGAACTTTATTGGTGAGATAGAAAGCAAGCTCAGCTTCTGACAATGGTGGTGCTGCGACAGCAGGTCATGTGAATCCTTTGTCCAGTTATCAAGCTCATATGGATCAATCCTACAGATCCTAGAGATTTTCTCGAGATAACAAACCTTGAGCACAGGGTCTAGCTTGTCTGGGTACAGTCCATGGCTTTTCCCTTTAGTACGGTCCATTTTTCAAGCACTTTGCATATCTATCCCTCCGAGCGCAGCATTCAAATCAGAAACGTAAACAAAAGCCGTTTCCCCGGAAAGTGGAGACGGCATCCCACAATGCATTGCAAAATCGGGTGCCCTCTCGAGCCCCCTGAATCATTGTTGTGTAACAGGACCTAGCTTGCGACTTCATAGAATGGAAAAGCATGTTTACGTGTTATTTCTGTCTGCTTATCTCCGGATCGGTGTACCTTAAAAAGATGTGGCAGTTGCCCGGCTAGCTCAGTCGGTAGAGCATGAGACTCTTAATCTCAGGGTCGTGGGTTCGAGCCCCACGTTGGGCGTATGCTCTTTATATAAGCTTTCCTTCTTCATTAAGGTATGGGAGACTCTTACTTCTTGAGTAAAAACCCATGTCCTTCCGTGATTCTGCTGTCACTTTGCGCAATTCTGTAATTTGAAGTGCTTGTACAATTTAGACAATGTGTTTGCATTGTGCTATAGTAAAAAGGCTATTACAATGTTTTTTTTTGGGGGGGGGTTGTTATTCTTCTCTTTTTGATGCAAACTGACAGATTTTTCAATACAGTGAACGTGGCATTATGATGAGAACCCTTCTTTACTGCTAGACATAAACTCACATTGCCATATCGCGATATGTGTGTGTTCAGGATATTTTCAGACTGGTAAGTCTGAATCAAAGCTTGTTGGTCTTTTTAAGTGCTTTATAAATAAAGTTGTATTGTACTGTATTTTACGCTGAGCTTTAAGCAGGCTGCTAGTGCTAGACTAGCCAGCGGAGGCTAGCAAAAAAAGTAGGAGTAAAAGAGAGCCTCTATTTCTGTCACGCTTAGGAGATTAATTTAGACATTATATCCTAAATTGTCATCACTTCTTGGAGTTTATCTGTGATATTTCATTATAAATTAAGTCATTTTAAAAAGTAATAAGGGCATATGTGTTTTCAAAGCTTGAGTTGGTGTTTTACACGGAACATTTAGCAGGCTGCTAGCCTAGACAGCTATGGATAGCAAACAAAGTGAATGGCAATGGAAATTCATTGTGAATATTCCCTGCTTCATAAAGAAATAAACAATAAGACCCTACCTATTTTGAACATAAATGCAGAGTGGATACATGGCTTAAAATCATTTTAAACAAATTTATCTGGCAGACACCAAAGCAGAGGTGGAGCACAGTAAGGTGAAGCTGTGTTGTTTGTATAGCTCAGAAATTACAAGTTTTCTCTTTAAGACGAAAAATTTGGAGTTTCATGATCCACCCAAAGCGGCCTTGTCCATGGACATTTCTGAATCATTCGCTGGTATGAAAACGAACTTTATTGGTGAGATAGAAAGCAAGCTCAGCTTCTGACAATGGTGGTGCTGCGACAGCAGGTCATGTGAATCCTTTGTCCAGTTATCAAGCTCATATGGATCAATCCTACAGATCCTAGAGATTTTCTCGAGATAACAAACCTTGAGCACAGGGTCTAGCTTGTCTGGGTACAGTCCATGGCTTTTCCCTTTAGTACGGTCCATTTTTCAAGCACTTTGCATATCTATCCCTCCGAGCGCAGCATTCAAATCAGAAACGTAAACAAAAGCCGTTTCCCCGGAAAGTGGAGACGGCATCCCACAATGCATTGCAAAATCGGGTGCCCTCTCGAGCCCCCTGAATCATTGTTGTGTAACAGGACCTAGCTTGCGACTTCATAGAATGGAAAAGCATGTTTACGTGTTATTTCTGTCTGCTTATCTCCGGATCGGTGTACCTTAAAAAGTTGTGGCAGTTGCCCGGCTAGCTCAGTCGGTAGAGCATGAGACTCTTAATCTCAGGGTCGTGGGTTCGAGCCCCACGTTGGGCGTATGCTCTTTATATAAGCTTTCCTTCTTCATTAAGGTATGGGAGACTCTTACTTCTTGAGTAAAAACCCATGTCCTTCCGTGATTCTGCTGTCACTTTGCGCAATTCTGTAATTTGAAGTGCTTGTACAATTTAGACAATGTGTTTGCATTGTGCTATAGTAAAAAGGCTATTACAATGTTTTTTTTGGGGGGGGGGGTTGTTATTCTTCTCTTTTTGATGCAAACTGACAGATTTTTCAATACAGTGAACGTGGCATTATGATGAGAACCCTTCTTTACTGCTAGACATAAACTCACATTGCCATATCGCGATATGTGTGTGTTCAGGATATTTTCAGACTGGTAAGTCTGAATCAAAGCTTGTTGGTCTTTTTAAGTGCTTTATAAATAAAGTTGTATTGTACTGTATTTTACGCTGAGCTTTAAGCAGGCTGCTAGTGCTAGACTAGCCAGCGGAGGCTAGCAAAAAAAGTAGGAGTAAAGGAGAGCCTCTATTTCTGTCACGCTTAGGAGATTAATTTAGACATTATATCCTAAATTGTCATCACTTCTTGGAGTTTATCTGTGATATTTCATTATAAATTAAGTCATTTTAAAAAGTAATAAGGGCATATGTGTTTTCAAAGCTTGAGTTGGTGTTTTACACGGAACATTTAGCAGGCTGCTAGCCTAGACAGCTATGGATAGCAAACAAAGTGAATGGCAATGGAAATTCATTGTGAATATTCCCTGCTTCATAAAGAAATAAACAATAAGACCCTACCTATTTTGAACATAAATGCAGAGTGGATACATGGCTTAAAATCATTTTAAACAAATTTATCTGGCAGACACCAAAGCAGAGGTGGAGCACAGTAAGGTGAAGCTGTTTTGTTTGTATAGCTCAGAA
The DNA here is from genome assembly GCA_037039145.1 of Fundulus diaphanus. NCBI lineage: Eukaryota > Metazoa > Chordata > Actinopteri > Cyprinodontiformes > Fundulidae > Fundulus > Fundulus diaphanus. Next base: position 11,246,953 of record CM073142.1, on the reverse strand, counting down.
ATTACAAGTTTTCTCTTTAAGACGAAAAATTTGGAGTTTCATGATCCACCCAAAGCGGCCTTGTCCATGGACATTTCTGAATCATTCGCTGGTATGAAAACGAACTTTATTGGTGAGATAGAAAGCAAGCTCAGCTTCTGACAATGGTGGTGCTGCGACAGCAGGTCATGTGAATCCTTTGTCCAGTTATCAAGCTCATATGGATCAATCCTACAGATCCTAGAGATTTTCTCGAGATAACAAACCTTGAGCACAGGGTCTAGCTTGTCTGGGTACAGTCCATGGCTTTTCCCTTTAGTACGGTCCATTTTTCAAGCACTTTGCATATCTATCCCTCCGAGCGCAGCATTCAAATCAGAAACGTAAACAAAAGCCGTTTCCCCGGAAAGTGGAGACGGCATCCCACAATGCATTGCAAAATCGGGTGCCCTCTCGAGCCCCCTGAATCATTGTTGTGTAACAGGACCTAGCTTGCGACTTCATAGAATGGAAAAGCATGTTTACGTGTTATTTCTGTCTGCTTATCTCCGGATCGGTGTACCTTAAAAAGATGTGGCAGTTGCCCGGCTAGCTCAGTCGGTAGAGCATGAGACTCTTAATCTCAGGGTCGTGGGTTCGAGCCCCACGTTGGGCGTATGCTCTTTATATAAGCTTTCCTTCTTCATTAAGGTATGGGAGACTCTTACTTCTTGAGTAAAAACCCATGTCCTTCCGTGATTCTGCTGTCACTTTGCGCAATTCTGTAATTTGAAGTGCTTGTACAATTTAGACAATGTGTTTGCATTGTGCTATAGTAAAAAGGCTATTACAATGTTTTTTTTTTGGGGGGGGGGGGGTTGTTATTCTTCTCTTTTTGATGCAAACTGACAGATTTTTCAATACAGTGAACGTGGCATTATGATGAGAACCCTTCTTTACTGCTAGACATAAACTCACATTGCCATATCGCGATATGTGTGTGTTCAGGATATTTTCAGACTGGTAAGTCTGAATCAAAGCTTGTTGGTCTTTTTAAGTGCTTTATAAATAAAGTTGTATTGTACTGTATTTTACGCTGAGCTTTAAGCAGGCTGCTAGTGCTAGACTAGCCAGCGGAGGCTAGCAAAAAAAGTAGGAGTAAAAGAGAGCCTCTATTTCTGTCACGCTTAGGAGATTAATTTAGACATTATATCCTAAATTGTCATCACTTCTTGGAGTTTATCTGTGATATTTCATTATAAATTAAGTCATTTTAAAAAGTAATAAGGGCATATGTGTTTTCAAAGCTTGAGTTGGTGTTTTACACGGAACATTTAGCAGGCTGCTAGCCTAGACAGCTATGGATAGCAAACAAAGTGAATGGCAATGGAAATTCATTGTGAATATTCCCTGCTTCATAAAGAAATAAACAATAAGACCCTACCTATTTTGAACATAAATGCAGAGTGGATACATGGCTTAAAATCATTTTAAACAAATTTATCTGGCAGACACCAAAGCAGAGGTGGAGCACAGTAAGGTGAAGCTGTGTTGTTTGTATAGCTCAGAAATTACAAGTTTTCTCTTTAAGACGAAAAATTTGGAGTTTCATGATCCACCCAAAGCGGCCTTGTCCATGGACATTTCTGAATCATTCGCTGGTATGAAAACGAACTTTATTGGTGAGATAGAAAGCAAGCTCAGCTTCTGACAATGGTGGTGCTGCGACAGCAGGTCATGTGAATCCTTTGTCCAGTTATCAAGCTCATATGGATCAATCCTACAGATCCTAGAGATTTTCTCGAGATAACAAACCTTGAGCACAGGGTCTAGCTTGTCTGGGTACAGTCCATGGCTTTTCCCTTTAGTACGGTCCATTTTTCAAGCACTTTGCATATCTATCCCTCCGAGCGCAGCATTCAAATCAGAAACGTAAACAAAAGCCGTTTCCCCGGAAAGTGGAGACGGCATCCCACAATGCATTGCAAAATCGGGTGCCCTCTCGAGCCCCCTGAATCATTGTTGTGTAACAGGACCTAGCTTGCGACTTCATAGAATGGAAAAGCATGTTTACGTGTTATTTCTGTCTGCTTATCTCCGGATCGGTGTACCTTAAAAAGTTGTGGCAGTTGCCCGGCTAGCTCAGTCGGTAGAGCATGAGACTCTTAATCTCAGGGTCGTGGGTTCGAGCCCCACGTTGGGCGTATGCTCTTTATATAAGCTTTCCTTCTTCATTAAGGTATGGGAGACTCTTACTTCTTGAGTAAAAACCCATGTCCTTCCGTGATTCTGCTGTCACTTTGCGCAATTCTGTAATTTGAAGTGCTTGTACAATTTAGACAATGTGTTTGCATTGTGCTATAGTAAAAAGGCTATTACAATGTTTTTTTTGGGGGGGGGGGGGTTGTTATTCTTCTCTTTTTGATGCAAACTGACAGATTTTTCAATACAGTGAACGTGGCATTATGATGAGAACCCTTCTTTACTGCTAGACATAAACTCACATTGCCATATCGCGATATGTGTGTGTTCAGGATATTTTCAGACTGGTAAGTCTGAATCAAAGCTTGTTGGTCTTTTTAAGTGCTTTATAAATAAAGTTGTATTGTACTGTATTTTACGCTGAGCTTTAAGCAGGCTGCTAGTGCTAGACTAGCCAGCGGAGGCTAGCAAAAAAAGTAGGAGTAAAGGAGAGCCTCTATTTCTGTCACGCTTAGGAGATTAATTTAGACATTATATCCTAAATTGTCATCACTTCTTGGAATTTATCTGTGATATTTCATTATAAATTAAGTCATTTTAAAAAGTAATAAGGGCATATGTGTTTTCAAAGCTTGAGTTGGTGTTTTACACGGAACATTTAGCAGGCTGCTAGCCTAGACAGCTATGGATAGCAAACAAAGTGAATGGCAATGGAAATTCATTGTGAATATTCCCTGCTTCATAAAGAAATAAACAATAAGACCCTACCTATTTTGAACATAAATGCAGAGTGGATACATGGCTTAAAATCATTTTAAACAAATTTATCTGGCAGACACCAAAGCAGAGGTGGAGCACAGTAAGGTGAAGCTGTTTTGTTTGTATAGCTCAGAAATTACAAGTTTTCTCTTTAAGACGAAAAATTTGGAGTTTCATGATCCACCCAAAGCGGCCTTGTCCATGGACATTTCTGAATCATTCGCTGGTATGAAAACGAACTTTATTGGTGAGATAGAAAGCAAGCTCAGCTTCTGACAATGGTGGTGCTGCGACAGCAGGTCATGTGAATCCTTTGTCCAGTTATCAAGCTCATATGGATCAATCCTACAGATCCTAGAGATTTTCTCGAGATAACAAACCTTGAGCACAGGGTCTAGCTTGTCTGGGTACAGTCCATGGCTTTTCCCTTTAGTACGGTCCATTTTTCAAGCACTTTGCATATCTATCCCTCCGAGCGCAGCATTCAAATCAGAAACGTAAACAAAAGCCGTTTCCCCGGAAAGTGGAGACGGCATCCCACAATGCATTGCAAAATCGGGTGCCCTCTCGAGCCCCCTGAATCATTGTTGTGTAACAGGACCTAGCTTGCGACTTCATAGAATGGAAAAGCATGTTTACGTGTTATTTCTGTCTGCTTATCTCCGGATCGGTGTACCTTAAAAAGATGTGGCAGTTGCCCGGCTAGCTCAGTCGGTAGAGCATGAGACTCTTAATCTCAGGGTCGTGGGTTCGAGCCCCACGTTGGGCGTATGCTCTTTATATAAGCTTTCCTTCTTCATTAAGGTATGGGAGACTCTTACTTCTTGAGTAAAAACCCATGTCCTTCCGTGATTCTGCTGTCACTTTGCGCAATTCTGTAATTTGAAGTGCTTGTACAATTTAGACAATGTGTTTGCATTGTGCTATAGTAAAAAGGCTATTACAATGTTTTTTTTGGGGGGGGGGTTGTTATTCTTCTCTTTTTGATGCAAACTGACAGATTTTTCAATACAGTGAACGTGGCATTATGATGAGAACCCTTCTTTACTGCTAGACATAAACTCACATTGCCATATCGCGATATGTGTGTGTTCAGGATATTTTCAGACTGGTAAGTCTGAATCAAAGCTTGTTGGTCTTTTTAAGTGCTTTATAAATAAAGTTGTATTGTACTGTATTTTACGCTGAGCTTTAAGCAGGCTGCTAGTGCTAGACTAGCCAGCGGAGGCTAGCAAAAAAAGTAGGAGTAAAAGAGAGCCTCTATTTCTGTCACGCTTAGGAGATTAATTTAGACATTATATCCTAAATTGTCATCACTTCTTGGAGTTTATCTGTGATATTTCATTATAAATTAAGTCATTTTAAAAAGTAATAAGGGCATATGTGTTTTCAAAGCTTGAGTTGGTGTTTTACACGGAACATTTAGCAGGCTGCTAGCCTAGACAGCTATGGATAGCAAACAAAGTGAATGGCAATGGAAATTCATTGTGAATATTCCCTGCTTCATAAAGAAATAAACAATAAGACCCATTTTGAACATAAATGCAGAGTGGATACATGGCTTAAAATCATTTTAAACAAATTTATCTGGCAGACACCAAAGCAGAGGTGGAGCACAGTAAGGTGAAGCTGTGTTGTTTGTATAGCTCAGAAATTACAAGTTTTCTCTTTAAGACGAAAAATTTGGAGTTTCATGATCCACCCAAAGCGGCCTTGTCCATGGACATTTCTGAATCATTCGCTGGTATGAAAACGAACTTTATTGGTGAGATAGAAAGCAAGCTCAGCTTCTGACAATGGTGGTGCTGCGACAGCAGGTCATGTGAATCCTTTGTCCAGTTATCAAGCTCATATGGATCAATCCTACAGATCCTAGAGATTTTCTCGAGATAACAAACCTTGAGCACAGGGTCTAGCTTGTCTGGGTACAGTCCATGGCTTTTCCCTTTAGTACGGTCCATTTTTCAAGCACTTTGCATATCTATCCCTCCGAGCGCAGCATTCAAATCAGAAACGTAAACAAAAGCCGTTTCCCCGGAAAGTGGAGACGGCATCCCACAATGCATTGCAAAATCGGGTGCCCTCTCGAGCCCCCTGAATCATTGTTGTGTAACAGGACCTAGCTTGCGACTTCATAGAATGGAAAAGCATGTTTACGTGTTATTTCTGTCTGCTTATCTCCGGATCGGTGTACCTTAAAAAGTTGTGGCAGTTGCCCGGCTAGCTCAGTCGGTAGAGCATGAGACTCTTAATCTCAGGGTCGTGGGTTCGAGCCCCACGTTGGGCGTATGCTCTTTATATAAGCTTTCCTTCTTCATTAAGGTATGGGAGACTCTTACTTCTTGAGTAAAAACCCATGTCCTTCCGTGATTCTGCTGTCACTTTGCGCAATTCTGTAATTTGAAGTGCTTGTACAATTTAGACAATGTGTTTGCATTGTGCTATAGTAAAAAGGCTATTACAATGTTTTTTTTGGGGGGGGGGGGGGTTGTTATTCTTCTCTTTTTGATGCAAACTGACAGATTTTTCAATACAGTGAACGTGGCATTATGATGAGAACCCTTCTTTACTGCTAGACATAAACTCACATTGCCATATCGCGATATGTGTGTGTTCAGGATATTTTCAGACTGGTAAGTCTGAATCAAAGCTTGTTGGTCTTTTTAAGTGCTTTATAAATAAAGTTGTATTGTACTGTATTTTACGCTGAGCTTTAAGCAGGCTGCTAGTGCTAGACTAGCCAGCGGAGGCTAGCAAAAAAAGTAGGAGTAAAGGAGAGCCTCTATTTCTGTCACGCTTAGGAGATTAATTTAGACATTATATCCTAAATTGTCATCACTTCTTGGAGTTTATCTGTGATATTTCATTATAAATTAAGTCATTTTAAAAAGTAATAAGGGCATATGTGTTTTCAAAGCTTGAGTTGGTGTTTTACACGGAACATTTAGCAGGCTGCTAGCCTAGACAGCTATGGATAGCAAACAAAGTGAATGGCAATGGAAATTCATTGTGAATATTCCCTGCTTCATAAAGAAATAAACAATAAGACCCTACCTATTTTGAACATAAATGCAGAGTGGATACATGGCTTAAAATCATTTTAAACAAATTTATCTGGCAGACACCAAAGCAGAGGTGGAGCACAGTAAGGTGAAGCTGTGTTGTTTGTATAGCTCAGAAATTACAAGTTTTCTCTTTAAGACGAAAAATTTGGAGTTTCATGATCCACCCAAAGCGGCCTTGTCCATGGACATTTCTGAATCATTCGCTGGTATGAAAACGAACTTTATTGGTGAGATAGAAAGCAAGCTCAGCTTCTGACAATGGTGGTGCTGCGACAGCAGGTCATGTGAATCCTTTGTCCAGTTATCAAGCTCATATGGATCAATCCTACAGATCCTAGAGATTTTCTCGAGATAACAAACCTTGAGCACAGGGTCTAGCTTGTCTGGGTACAGTCCATGGCTTTTCCCTTTAGTACGGTCCATTTTTCAAGCACTTTGCATATCTATCCCTCCGAGCGCAGCATTCAAATCAGAAACGTAAACAAAAGCCGTTTCCCCGGAAAGTGGAGACGGCATCCCACAATGCATTGCAAAATCGGGTGCCCTCTCGAGCCCCCTGAATCATTGTTGTGTAACAGGACCTAGCTTGCGACTTCATAGAATGGAAAAGCATGTTTACGTGTTATTTCTGTCTGCTTATCTCCGGATCGGTGTACCTTAAAAAGTTGTGGCAGTTGCCTGGCTAGCTCAGTCGGTAGAGCATGAGACTCTTAATCTCAGGGTCGTGGGTTCGAGCCCCACGTTGGGCGTATGCTCTTTATATAAGCTTTCCTTCTTCATTAAGGTATGGGAGACTCTTACTTCTTGAGTAAAAACCCATGTCCTTCCGCGATTCTGCTGTCACTTTGCGCAATTCTGTAATTTGAAGTGCTTGTACAATTTAGACAATGTGTTTGCATTGTGCTATAGTAAAAAGGCTATTACAATGTTTTTTTTGGGGGGGGGGGGGGTTGTTATTCTTCTCTTTTTGATGCAAACTGACAGATTTTTCAATACAGTGAACGTGGCATTATGATGAGAACCCTTCTTTACTGCTAGACATAAACTCACATTGCCATATCGCGATATGTGTGTGTTCAGGATATTTTCAGACTGGTAAGTCTGAATCAAAGCTTGTTGGTCTTTTTAAGTGCTTTATAAATAAAGTTGTATTGTACTGTATTTTACGCTGAGCTTTAAGCAGGCTGCTAGTGCTAGACTAGCCAGCGGAGGCTAGCAAAAAAAGTAGGAGTAAAGGAGAGCCTCTATTTCTGTCACGCTTAGGAGATTAATTTAGACATTATATCCTAAATTGTCATCACTTCTTGGAGTTTATCTGTGATATTTCATTATAAATTAAGTCATTTTAAAAAGTAATAAGGGCATATGTGTTTTCAAAGCTTGAGTTGGTGTTTTACACGGAACATTTAGCAGGCTGCTAGCCTAGACAGCTATGGATAGCAAACAAAGTGAATGGCAATGGAAATTCATTGTGAATATTCCCTGCTTCATAAAGAAATAAACAATAAGACCCTACCTATTTTGAACATAAATGCAGAGTGGATACATGGCTTAAAATCATTTTAAACAAATTTATCTGGCAGACACCAAAGCAGAGGTGGAGCACAGTAAGGTGAAGCTGTGTTGTTTGTATAGCTCAGAAATTACAAGTTTTCTCTTTAAGACGAAAAATTTGGAGTTTCATGATCCACCCAAAGCGGCCTTGTCCATGGACATTTCTGAATCATTCGCTGGTATGAAAACGAACTTTATTGGTGAGATAGAAAGCAAGCTCAGCTTCTGACAATGGTGGTGCTGCGACAGCAGGTCATGTGAATCCTTTGTCCAGTTATCAAGCTCATATGGATCAATCCTACAGATCCTAGAGATTTTCTCGAGATAACAAACCTTGAGCACAGGGTCTAGCTTGTCTGGGTACAGTCCATGGCTTTTCCCTTTAGTACGGTCCATTTTTCAAGCACTTTGCATATCTATCCCTCCGAGCGCAGCATTCAAATCAGAAACGTAAACAAAAGCCGTTTCCCCGGAAAGTGGAGACGGCATCCCACAATGCATTGCAAAATCGGGTGCCCTCTCGAGCCCCCTGAATCATTGTTGTGTAACAGGACCTAGCTTGCGACTTCATAGAATGGAAAAGCATGTTTACGTGTTATTTCTGTCTGCTTATCTCCGGATCGGTGTACCTTAAAAAGTTGTGGCAGTTGCCCGGCTAGCTCAGTCGGTAGAGCATGAGACTCTTAATCTCAGGGTCGTGGGTTCGAGCCCCACGTTGGGCGTATGCTCTTTATATAAGCTTTCCTTCTTCATTAAGGTATGGGAGACTCTTACTTCTTGAGTAAAAACCCATGTCCTTCCGTGATTCTGCTGTCACTTTGCGCAATTCTGTAATTTGAAGTGCTTGTACAATTTAGACAATGTGTTTGCATTGTGCTATAGTAAAAAGGCTATTACAATGTTTTTTTTTGGGGGGGGGGGGGGTTGTTATTCTTCTCTTTTTGATGCAAACTGACAGATTTTTCAATACAGTGAACGTGGCATTATGATGAGAACCCTTCTTTACTGCTAGACATAAACTCACATTGCCATATCGCGATATGTGTGTGTTCAGGATATTTTCAGACTGGTAAGTCTGAATCAAAGCTTGTTGGTCTTTTTAAGTGCTTTATAAATAAAGTTGTATTGTACTGTATTTTACGCTGAGCTTTAAGCAGGCTGCTAGTGCTAGACTAGCCAGCGGAGGCTAGCAAAAAAAGTAGGAGTAAAGGAGAGCCTCTATTTCTGTCACGCTTAGGAGATTAATTTAGACATTATATCCTAAATTGTCATCACTTCTTGGAGTTTATCTGTGATATTTCATTATAAATTAAGTCATTTTAAAAAGTAATAAGGGCATATGTGTTTTCAAAGCTTGAGTTGGTGTTTTACACGGAACATTTAGCAGGCTGCTAGCCTAGACAGCTATGGATAGCAAACAAAGTGAATGGCAATGGAAATTCATTGTGAATATTCCCTGCTTCATAAAGAAATAAACAATAAGACCCTACCTATTTTGAACATAAATGCAGAGTGGATACATGGCTTAAAATCATTTTAAACAAATTTATCTGGCAGACACCAAAGCAGAGGTGGAGCACAGTAAGGTGAAGCTGTGTTGTTTGTATAGCTCAGAAATTACAAGTTTTCTCTTTAAGACGAAAAATTTGGAGTTTCATGATCCACCCAAAGCGGCCTTGTCCATGGACATTTCTGAATCATTCGCTGGTATGAAAACGAACTTTATTGGTGAGATAGAAAGCAAGCTCAGCTTCTGACAATGGTGGTGCTGCGACAGCAGGTCATGTGAATCCTTTGTCCAGTTATCAAGCTCATATGGATCAATCCTACAGATCCTAGAGATTTTCTCGAGATAACAAACCTTGAGCACAGGGTCTAGCTTGTCTGGGTACAGTCCATGGCTTTTCCCTTTAGTACGGTCCATTTTTCAAGCACTTTGCATATCTATCCCTCCGAGCGCAGCATTCAAATCAGAAACGTAAACAAAAGCCGTTTCCCCGGAAAGTGGAGACGGCATCCCACAATGCATTGCAAAATCGGGTGCCCTCTCGAGCCCCCTGAATCATTGTTGTGTAACAGGACCTAGCTTGCGACTTCATAGAATGGAAAAGCATGTTTACGTGTTATTTCTGTCTGCTTATCTCCGGATCGGTGTACCTTAAAAAGTTGTGGCAGTTGCCCGGCTAGCTCAGTCGGTAGAGCATGAGACTCTTAATCTCAGGGTCGTGGGTTCGAGCCCCACGTTGGGCGTATGCTCTTTATATAAGCTTTCCTTCTTCATTAAGGTATGGGAGACTCTTACTTCTTGAGTAAAAACCCATGTCCTTCCGTGATTCTGCTGTCACTTTGCGCAATTCTGTAATTTGAAGTGCTTGTACAATTTAGACAATGTGTTTGCATTGTGCTATAGTAAAAAGGCTATTACAATGTTTTTTTTTGGGGGGGGGGGGTTGTTATTCTTCTCTTTTTGATGCAAACTGACAGATTTTTCAATACAGTGAACGTGGCATTATGATGAGAACCCTTCTTTACTGCTAGACATAAACTCACATTGCCATATCGCGATATGTGTGTGTTCAGGATATTTTCAGACTGGTAAGTCTGAATCAAAGCTTGTTGGTCTTTTTAAGTGCTTTATAAATAAAGTTGTATTGTACTGTATTTTACGCTGAGCTTTAAGCAGGCTGCTAGTGCTAGACTAGCCAGCGGAGGCTAGCAAAAAAAGTAGGAGTAAAGGAGAGCCTCTATTTCTGTCACGCTTAGGAGATTAATTTAGACATTATATCCTAAATTGTCATCACTTCTTGGAGTTTATCTGTGATATTTCATTATAAATTAAGTCATTTTAAAAAGTAATAAGGGCATATGTGTTTTCAAAGCTTGAGTTGGTGTTTTACACGGAACATTTAGCAGGCTGCTAGCCTAGACAGCTATGGATAGCAAACAAAGTGAATGGCAATGGAAATTCATTGTGAATATTCCCTGCTTCATAAAGAAATAAACAATAAGACCCTACCTATTTTGAACATAAATGCAGAGTGGATACATGGCTTAAAATCATTTTAAACAAATTTATCTGGCAGACACCAAAGCAGAGGTGGAGCACAGTAAGGTGAAGCTGTGTTGTTTGTATAGCTCAGAAATTACAAGTTTTCTCTTTAAGACGAAAAATTTGGAGTTTCATGATCCACCCAAAGCGGCCTTGTCCATGGACATTTCTGAATCATTCGCTGGTATGAAAACGAACTTTATTGGTGAGATAGAAAGCAAGCTCAGCTTCTGACAATGGTGGTGCTGCGACAGCAGGTCATGTGAATCCTTTGTCCAGTTATCAAGCTCATATGGATCAATCCTACAGATCCTAGAGATTTTCTCGAGATAACAAACCTTGAGCACAGGGTCTAGCTTGTCTGGGTACAGTCCATGGCTTTTCCCTTTAGTACGGTCCATTTTTCAAGCACTTTGCATATCTATCCCTCCGAGCGCAGCATTCAAATCAGAAACGTAAACAAAAGCCGTTTCCCCGGAAAGTGGAGACGGCATCCCACAATGCATTGCAAAATCGGGTGCCCTCTCGAGCCCCCTGAATCATTGTTGTGTAACAGGACCTAGCTTGCGACTTCATAGAATGGAAAAGCATGTTTACGTGTTATTTCTGTCTGCTTATCTCCGGATCGGTGTACCTTAAAAAGTTGTGGCAGTTGCCCGGCTAGCTCAGTCGGTAGAGCATGAGACTCTTAATCTCAGGGTCGTGGGTTCGAGCCCCACGTTGGGCGTATGCTCTTTATATGAGCTTTCCTTCTTCATTAAGGTATGGGAGACTCTTACTTCTTGAGTAAAAACCCATGTCCTTCCGTGATTCTGCTGTCACTTTGCGCAATTCTGTAATTTGAAGTGCTTGTACAATTTAGACAATGTGTTTGCATTGTGCTATAGTAAAAAGGCTATTACAATGTTTTTTTTGGGGGGGGGGGGGGTTGTTATTCTTCTCTTTTTGATGCAAACTGACAGATTTTTCAATACAGTGAACGTGGCATTATGATGAGAACCCTTCTTTACTGCTAGACATAAACTCACATTGCCATATCGCGATATGTGTGTGTTCAGGATATTTTCAGACTGGTAAGTCTGAATCAAAGCTTGTTGGTCTTTTTAAGTGCTTTATAAATAAAGTTGTATTGTACTGTATTTTACGCTGAGCTTTAAGCAGGCTGCTAGTGCTAGACTAGCCAGCGGAGGCTAGCAAAAAAAGTAGGAGTAAAGGAGAGCCTCTATTTCTGTCACGCTTAGGAGATTAATTTAGACATTATATCCTAAATTGTCATCACTTCTTGGAGTTTATCTGTGATATTTCATTATAAATTAAGTCATTTTAAAAAGTAATAAGGGCATATGTGTTTTCAAAGCTTGAGTTGGTGTTTTACACGGAACATTTAGCAGGCTGCTAGCCTAGACAGCTATGGATAGCAAACAAAGTGAATGGCAATGGAAATTCATTGTGAATATTCCCTGCTTCATAAAGAAATAAACAATAAGACCCTACCTATTTTGAACATAAATGCAGAGTGGATACATGGCTTAAAATCATTTTAAACAAATTTATCTGGCAGACACCAAAGCAGAGGTGGAGCACAGTAAGGTGAAGCTGTGTTGTTTGTATAGCTCAGAAATTACAAGTTTTCTCTTTAAGACGAAAAATTTGGAGTTTCATGATCCACCCAAAGCGGCCTTGTCCATGGACATTTCTGAATCATTCGCTGGTATGAAAACGAACTTTATTGGTGAGATAGAAAGCAAGCTCAGCTTCTGACAATGGTGGTGCTGCGACAGCAGGTCATGTGAATCCTTTGTCCAGTTATCAAGCTCATATGGATCAATCCTACAGATCCTAGAGATTTTCTCGAGATAACAAACCTTGAGCACAGGGTCTAGCTTGTCTGGGTACAGTCCATGGCTTTTCCCTTTAGTACGGTCCATTTTTCAAGCACTTTGCATATCTATCCCTCCGAGCGCAGCATTCAAATCAGAAACGTAAACAAAAGCCGTTTCCCCGGAAAGTGGAGACGGCATCCCACAATGCATTGCAAAATCGGGTGCCCTCTCGAGCCCCCTGAATCATTGTTGTGTAACAGGACCTAGCTTGCGACTTCATAGAATGGAAAAGCATGTTTACGTGTTATTTCTGTCTGCTTATCTCCGGATCGGTGTACCTTAAAAAGTTGTGGCAGTTGCCCGGCTAGCTCAGTCGGTAGAGCATGAGACTCTTAATCTCAGGGTCGTGGGTTCGAGCCCCACGTTGGGCGTATGCTCTTTATATAAGCTTTCCTTCTTCATTAAGGTATGGGAGACTCTTACTTCTTGAGTAAAAACCCATGTCCTTCCGTGATTCTGCTGTCACTTTGCGCAATTCTGTAATTTGAAGTGCTTGTACAATTTAGACAATGTGTTTGCATTGTGCTATAGTAAAAAGGCTATTACAATGTTTTTTTTTGGGGGGGGGGGGTTGTTATTCTTCTCTTTTTGATGCAAACTGACAGATTTTTCAATACAGTGAACGTGGCATTATGATGAGAACCCTTCTTTACTGCTAGACATAAACTCACATTGCCATATCGCGATATGTGTGTGTTCAGGATATTTTCAGACTGGTAAGTCTGAATCAAAGCTTGTTGGTCTTTTTAAGTGCTTTATAAATAAAGTTGTATTGTACTGTATTTTACGCTGAGCTTTAAGCAGGCTGCTAGTGCTAGACTAGCCAGCGGAGGCTAGCAAAAAAAGTAGGAGTAAAGGAGAGCCTCTATTTCTGTCACGCTTAGGAGATTAATTTAGACATTATATCCTAAATTGTCATCACTTCTTGGAGTTTATCTGTGATATTTCATTATAAATTAAGTCATTTTAAAAAGTAATAAGGGCATATGTGTTTTCAAAGCTTGAGTTGGTGTTTTACACGGAACATTTAGCAGGCTGCTAGCCTAGACAGCTATGGATAGCAAACAAAGTGAATGGCAATGGAAATTCATTGTGAATATTCCCTGCTTCATAAAGAAATAAACAATAAGACCCTACCTATTTTGAACATAAATGCAGAGTGGATACATGGCTTAAAATCATTTTAAACAAATTTATCTGGCAGACACCAAAGCAGAGGTGGAGCACAGTAAGGTGAAGCTGTGTTGTTTGTATAGCTCAGAAATTACAAGTTTTCTCTTTAAGACGAAAAATTTGGAGTTTCATGATCCACCCAAAGCGGCCTTGTCCATGGACATTTCTGAATCATTCGCTGGTATGAAAACGAACTTTATTGGTGAGATAGAAAGCAAGCTCAGCTTCTGACAATGGTGGTGCTGCGACAGCAGGTCATGTGAATCCTTTGTCCAGTTATCAAGCTCATATGGATCAATCCTACAGATCCTAGAGATTTTCTCGAGATAACAAACCTTGAGCACAGGGTCTAGCTTGTCTGGGTACAGTCCATGGCTTTTCCCTTTAGTACGGTCCATTTTTCAAGCACTTTGCATATCTATCCCTCCGAGCGCAGCATTCAAATCAGAAACGTAAACAAAAGCCGTTTCCCCGGAAAGTGGAGACGGCATCCCACAATGCATTGCAAAATCGGGTGCCCTCTCGAGCCCCCTGAATCATTGTTGTGTAACAGGACCTAGCTTGCGACTTCATAGAATGGAAAAGCATGTTTACGTGTTATTTCTGTCTGCTTATCTCCGGATCGGTGTACCTTAAAAAGTTGTGGCAGTTGCCCGGCTAGCTCAGTCGGTAGAGCATGAGACTCTTAATCTCAGGGTCGTGGGTTCGAGCCCCACGTTGGGCGTATACTCTTTATATGAGCTTTCCTTCTTCATTAAGGTATGGGAGACTCTTACTTCTTGAGTAAAAACCCATGTCCTTCCGTGATTCTGCTGTCACTTTGCGCAATTCTGTAATTTGAAGTGCTTGTACAATTTAGACAATGTGTTTGCATTGTGCTATAGTAAAAAGGCTATTACAATGTTTTTTTTGGGGGGGGGGGGGGTTGTTATTCTTCTCTTTTTGATGCAAACTGACAGATTTTTCAATACAGTGAACGTGGCATTATGATGAGAACCCTTCTTTACTGCTAGACATAAACTCACATTGCCATATCGCGATATGTGTGTGTTCAGGATATTTTCAGACTGGTAAGTCTGAATCAAAGCTTGTTGGTCTTTTTAAGTGCTTTATAAATAAAGTTGTATTGTACTGTATTTTACGCTGAGCTTTAAGCAGGCTGCTAGTGCTAGACTAGCCAGCGGAGGCTAGCAAAAAAAGTAGGAGTAAAGGAGAGCCTCTATTTCTGTCACGCTTAGGAGATTAATTTAGACATTATATCCTAAATTGTCATCACTTCTTGGAGTTTATCTGTGATATTTCATTATAAATTAAGTCATTTTAAAAAGTAATAAGGGCATATGTGTTTTCAAAGCTTGAGTTGGTGTTTTACACGGAACATTTAGCAGGCTGCTAGCCTAGACAGCTATGGATAGCAAACAAAGTGAATGGCAATGGAAATTCATTGTGAATATTCCCTGCTTCATAAAGAAATAAACAATAAGACCCTACCTATTTTGAACATAAATGCAGAGTGGATACATGGCTTAAAATCATTTTAAACAAATTTATCTGGCAGACACCAAAGCAGAGGTGGAGCACAGTAAGGTGAAGCTGTGTTGTTTGTATAGCTCAGAAATTACAAGTTTTCTCTTTAAGACGAAAAATTTGGAGTTTCATGATCCACCCAAAGCGGCCTTGTCCATGGACATTTCTGAATCATTCGCTGGTATGAAAACGAACTTTATTGGTGAGATAGAAAGCAAGCTCAGCTTCTGACAATGGTGGTGCTGCGACAGCAGGTCATGTGAATCCTTTGTCCAGTTATCAAGCTCATATGGATCAATCCTACAGATCCTAGAGATTTTCTCGAGATAACAAACCTTGAGCACAGGGTCTAGCTTGTCTGGGTACAGTCCATGGCTTTTCCCTTTAGTACGGTCCATTTTTCAAGCACTTTGCATATCTATCCCTCCGAGCGCAGCATTCAAATCAGAAACGTAAACAAAAGCCGTTTCCCCGGAAAGTGGAGACGGCATCCCACAATGCATTGCAAAATCGGGTGCCCTCTCGAGCCCCCTGAATCATTGTTGTGTAACAGGACCTAGCTTGCGACTTCATAGAATGGAAAAGCATGTTTACGTGTTATTTCTGTCTGCTTATCTCCGGATCGGTGTACCTTAAAAAGTTGTGGCAGTTGCCCGGCTAGCTCAGTCGGTAGAGCATGAGACTCTTAATCTCAGGGTCGTGGGTTCGAGCCCCACGTTGGGCGTATGCTCTTTATATAAGCTTTCCTTCTTCATTAAGGTATGGGAGACTCTTACTTCTTGAGTAAAAACCCATGTCCTTCCGTGATTCTGCTGTCACTTTGCGCAATTCTGTAATTTGAAGTGCTTGTACAATTTAGACAATGTGTTTGCATTGTGCTATAGTAAAAAGGCTATTACAATGTTTTTTTTGGGGGGGGGGGGGGTTGTTATTCTTCTCTTTTTGATGCAAACTGACAGATTTTTCAATACAGTGAACGTGGCATTATGATGAGAACCCTTCTTTACTGCTAGACATAAACTCACATTGCCATATCGCGATATGTGTGTGTTCAGGATATTTTCAGACTGGTAAGTCTGAATCAAAGCTTGTTGGTCTTTTTAAGTGCTTTATAAATAAAGTTGTATTGTACTGTATTTTACGCTGAGCTTTAAGCAGGCTGCTAGTGCTAGACTAGCCAGCGGAGGCTAGCAAAAAAAGTAGGAGTAAAGGAGAGCCTCTATTTCTGTCACGCTTAGGAGATTAATTTAGACATTATATCCTAAATTGTCATCACTTCTTGGAGTTTATCTGTGATATTTCATTATAAATTAAGTCATTTTAAAAAGTAATAAGGGCATATGTGTTTTCAAAGCTTGAGTTGGTGTTTTACACGGAACATTTAGCAGGCTGCTAGCCTAGACAGCTATGGATAGCAAACAAAGTGAATGGCAATGGAAATTCATTGTGAATATTCCCTGCTTCATAAAGAAATAAACAATAAGACCCTACCTATTTTGAACATAAATGCAGAGTGGATACATGGCTTAAAATCATTTTAAACAAATTTATCTGGCAGACACCAAAGCAGAGGTGGAGCACAGTAAGGTGAAGCTGTGTTGTTTGTATAGCTCAGAAATTACAAGTTTTCTCTTTAAGACGAAAAATTTGGAGTTTCATGATCCACCCAAAGCGGCCTTGTCCATGGACATTTCTGAATCATTCGCTGGTATGAAAACGAACTTTATTGGTGAGATAGAAAGCAAGCTCAGCTTCTGACAATGGTGGTGCTGCGACAGCAGGTCATGTGAATCCTTTGTCCAGTTATCAAGCTCATATGGATCAATCCTACAGATCCTAGAGATTTTCTCGAGATAACAAACCTTGAGCACAGGGTCTAGCTTGTCTGGGTACAGTCCATGGCTTTTCCCTTTAGTACGGTCCATTTTTCAAGCACTTTGCATATCTATCCCTCCGAGCGCAGCATTCAAATCAGAAACGTAAACAAAAGCCGTTTCCCCGGAAAGTGGAGACGGCATCCCACAATGCATTGCAAAATCGGGTGCCCTCTCGAGCCCCCTGAATCATTGTTGTGTAACAGGACCTAGCTTGCGACTTCATAGAATGGAAAAGCATGTTTACGTGTTATTTCTGTCTGCTTATCTCCGGATCGGTGTACCTTAAAAAGTTGTGGCAGTTGCCCGGCTAGCTCAGTCGGTAGAGCATGAGACTCTTAATCTCAGGGTCGTGGGTTCGAGCCCCACGTTGGGCGTATGCTCTTTATATGAGCTTTCCTTCTTCATTAAGGTATGGGAGACTCTTACTTCTTGAGTAAAAACCCATGTCCTTCCGTGATTCTGCTGTCACTTTGCGCAATTCTGTAATTTGAAGTGCTTGTACAATTTAGACAATGTGTTTGCATTGTGCTATAGTAAAAAGGCTATTACAATGTTTTTTTTGGGGGGGGGGGTTGTTATTCTTCTCTTTTTGATGCAAACTGACAGATTTTTCAATACAGTGAACGTGGCATTATGATGAGAACCCTTCTTTACTGCTAGACATAAACTCACATTGCCATATCGCGATATGTGTGTGTTCAGGATATTTTCAGACTGGTAAGTCTGAATCAAAGCTTGTTGGTCTTTTTAAGTGCTTTATAAATAAAGTTGTATTGTACTGTATTTTACGCTGAGCTTTAAGCAGGCTGCTAGTGCTAGACTAGCCAGCGGAGGCTAGCAAAAAAAGTAGGAGTAAAGGAGAGCCTCTATTTCTGTCACGCTTAGGAGATTAATTTAGACATTATATCCTAAATTGTCATCACTTCTTGGAGTTTATCTGTGATATTTCATTATAAATTAAGTCATTTTAAAAAGTAATAAGGGCATATGTGTTTTCAAAGCTTGAGTTGGTGTTTTACACGGAACATTTAGCAGGCTGCTAGCCTAGACAGCTATGGATAGCAAACAAAGTGAATGGCAATGGAAATTCATTGTGAATATTCCCTGCTTCATAAAGAAATAAACAATAAGACCCTACCTATTTTGAACATAAATGCAGAGTGGATACATGGCTTAAAATCATTTTAAACAAATTTATCTGGCAGACACCAAAGCAGAGGTGGAGCACAGTAAGGTGAAGCTGTGTTGTTTGTATAGCTCAGAAATTACAAGTTTTCTCTTTAAGACGAAAAATTTGGAGTTTCATGATCCACCCAAAGCGGCCTTGTCCATGGACATTTCTGAATCATTCGCTGGTATGAAAACGAACTTTATTGGTGAGATAGAAAGCAAGCTCAGCTTCTGACAATGGTGGTGCTGCGACAGCAGGTCATGTGAATCCTTTGTCCAGTTATCAAGCTCATATGGATCAATCCTACAGATCCTAGAGATTTTCTCGAGATAACAAACCTTGAGCACAGGGTCTAGCTTGTCTGGGTACAGTCCATGGCTTTTCCCTTTAGTACGGTCCATTTTTCAAGCACTTTGCATATCTATCCCTCCGAGCGCAGCATTCAAATCAGAAACGTAAACAAAAGCCGTTTCCCCGGAAAGTGGAGACGGCATCCCACAATGCATTGCAAAATCGGGTGCCCTCTCGAGCCCCCTGAATCATTGTTGTGTAACAGGACCTAGCTTGCGACTTCATAGAATGGAAAAGCATGTTTACGTGTTATTTCTGTCTGCTTATCTCCGGATCGGTGTACCTTAAAAAGTTGTGGCAGTTGCCCGGCTAGCTCAGTCGGTAGAGCATGAGACTCTTAATCTCAGGGTCGTGGGTTCGAGCCCCACGTTGGGCGTATGCTCTTTATATGAGCTTTCCTTCTTCATTAAGGTATGGGAGACTCTTACTTCTTGAGTAAAAACCCATGTCCTTCCGTGATTCTGCTGTCACTTTGCGCAATTCTGTACTTTGAAGTGCTTGTACAATTTAGACAATGTGTTTGCATTGTGCTATAGTAAAAAGGCTATTACAATGTTTTTTTTGGGGGGGGGGGTTGTTATTCTTCTCTTTTTGATGCAAACTGACAGATTTTTCAATACAGTGAACGTGGCATTATGATGAGAACCCTTCTTTACTGCTAGACATAAACTCACATTGCCATATCGCGATATGTGTGTGTTCAGGATATTTTCAGACTGGTAAGTCTGAATCAAAGCTTGTTGGTCTTTTTAAGTGCTTTATAAATAAAGTTGTATTGTACTGTATTTTACGCTGAGCTTTAAGCAGGCTGCTAGTGCTAGACTAGCCAGCGGAGGCTAGCAAAAAAAGTAGGAGTAAAGGAGAGCCTCTATTTCTGTCACGCTTAGGAGATTAATTTAGACATTATATCCTAAATTGTCATCACTTCTTGGAGTTTATCTGTGATATTTCATTATAAATTAAGTCATTTTAAAAAGTAATAAGGGCATATGTGTTTTCAAAGCTTGAGTTGGTGTTTTACACGGAACATTTAGCAGGCTGCTAGCCTAGACAGCTATGGATAGCAAACAAAGTGAATGGCAATGGAAATTCATTGTGAATATTCCCTGCTTCATAAAGAAATAAACAATAAGACCCTACCTATTTTGAACATAAATGCAGAGTGGATACATGGCTTAAAATCATTTTAAACAAATTTATCTGGCAGACACCAAAGCAGAGGTGGAGCACAGTAAGGTGAAGCTGTGTTGTTTGTATAGCTCAGAAATTACAAGTTTTCTCTTTAAGACGAAAAATTTGGAGTTTCATGATCCACCCAAAGCGGCCTTGTCCATGGACATTTCTGAATCATTCGCTGGTATGAAAACGAACTTTATTGGTGAGATAGAAAGCAAGCTCAGCTTCTGACAATGGTGGTGCTGCGACAGCAGGTCATGTGAATCCTTTGTCCAGTTATCAAGCTCATATGGATCAATCCTACAGATCCTAGAGATTTTCTCGAGATAACAAACCTTGAGCACAGGGTCTAGCTTGTCTGGGTACAGTCCATGGCTTTTCCCTTTAGTACGGTCCATTTTTCAAGCACTTTGCATATCTATCCCTCCGAGCGCAGCATTCAAATCAGAAACGTAAACAAAAGCCGTTTCCCCGGAAAGTGGAGACGGCATCCCACAATGCATTGCAAAATCGGGTGCCCTCTCGAGCCCCCTGAATCATTGTTGTGTAACAGGACCTAGCTTGCGACTTCATAGAATGGAAAAGCATGTTTACGTGTTATTTCTGTCTGCTTATCTCCGGATCGGTGTACCTTAAAAAGTTGTGGCAGTTGCCCGGCTAGCTCAGTCGGTAGAGCATGAGACTCTTAATCTCAGGGTCGTGGGTTCGAGCCCCACGTTGGGCGTATGCTCTTTATATAAGCTTTCCTTCTTCATTAAGGTATGGGAGACTCTTACTTCTTGAGTAAAAACCCATGTCCTTCCGTGATTCTGCTGTCACTTTGCGCAATTCTGTAATTTGAAGTGCTTGTACAATTTAGACAATGTGTTTGCATTGTGCTATAGTAAAAAGGCTATTACAATGTTTTTTTTTGGGGGGGGGGGTTGTTATTCTTCTCTTTTTGATGCAAACTGACAGATTTTTCAATACAGTGAACGTGGCATTATGATGAGAACCCTTCTTTACTGCTAGACATAAACTCACATTGCCATATCGCGATATGTGTGTGTTCAGGATATTTTCAGACTGGTAAGTCTGAATCAAAGCTTGTTGGTCTTTTTAAGTGCTTTATAAATAAAGTTGTATTGTACTGTATTTTACGCTGAGCTTTAAGCAGGCTGCTAGTGCTAGACTAGCCAGCGGAGGCTAGCAAAAAAAGTAGGAGTAAAAGAGAGCCTCTATTTCTGTCACGCTTAGGAGATTAATTTAGACATTATATCCTAAATTGTCATCACTTCTTGGAGTTTATCTGTGATATTTCATTATAAATTAAGTCATTTTAAAAAGTAATAAGGGCATATGTGTTTTCAAAGCTTGAGTTGGTGTTTTACACGGAACATTTAGCAGGCTGCTAGCCTAGACAGCTATGGATAGCAAACAAAGTGAATGGCAATGGAAATTCATTGTGAATATTCCCTGCTTCATAAAGAAATAAACAATAAGACCCTACCTATTTTGAACATAAATGCAGAGTGGATACATGGCTTAAAATCATTTTAAACAAATTTATCTGGCAGACACCAAAGCAGAGGTGGAGCACAGTAAGGTGAAGCTGTGTTGTTTGTATAGCTCAGAAATTACAAGTTTTCTCTTTAAGACGAAAAATTTGGAGTTTCATGATCCACCCAAAGCGGCCTTGTCCATGGACATTTCTGAATCATTCGCTGGTATGAAAACGAACTTTATTGGTGAGATAGAAAGCAAGCTCAGCTTCTGACAATGGTGGTGCTGCGACAGCAGGTCATGTGAATCCTTTGTCCAGTTATCAAGCTCATATGGATCAATCCTACAGATCCTAGAGATTTTCTCGAGATAACAAACCTTGAGCACAGGGTCTAGCTTGTCTGGGTACAGTCCATGGCTTTTCCCTTTAGTACGGTCCATTTTTCAAGCACTTTGCATATCTATCCCTCCGAGCGCAGCATTCAAATCAGAAACGTAAACAAAAGCCGTTTCCCCGGAAAGTGGAGACGGCATCCCACAATGCATTGCAAAATCGGGTGCCCTCTCGAGCCCCCTGAATCATTGTTGTGTAACAGGACCTAGCTTGCGACTTCATAGAATGGAAAAGCATGTTTACGTGTTATTTCTGTATGCTTATCTCCGGATCGGTGTACCTTAAAAAGTTGTGGCAGTTGCCCGGCTAGCTCAGTCGGTAGAGCATGAGACTCTTAATCTCAGGGTCGTGGGTTCGAGCCCCACGTTGGGCGTATGCTCTTTATATGAGCTTTCCTTCTTCATTAAGGTATGGGAGACTCTTACTTCTTGAGTAAAAACCCATGTCCTTCCGTGATTCTGCTGTCACTTTGCGCAATTCTGTAATTTGAAGTGCTTGTACAATTTAGACAATGTGTTTGCATTGTGCTATAGTAAAAAGGCTATTACAATGTTTTTTTTGGGGGGGGGGGGTTGTTATTCTTCTCTTTTTGATGCAAACTGACAGATTTTTCAATACAGTGAACGTGGCATTATGATGAGAACCCTTCTTTACTGCTAGACATAAACTCACATTGCCATATCGCGATATGTGTGTGTTCAGGATATTTTCAGACTGGTAAGTCTGAATCAAAGCTTGTTGGTCTTTTTAAGTGCTTTATAAATAAAGTTGTATTGTACTGTATTTTACGCTGAGCTTTAAGCAGGCTGCTAGTGCTAGACTAGCCAGCGGAGGCTAGCAAAAAAAGTAGGAGTAAAGGAGAGCCTCTATTTCTGTCACGCTTAGGAGATTAATTTAGACATTATATCCTAAATTGTCATCACTTCTTGGAGTTTATCTGTGATATTTCATTATAAATTAAGTCATTTTAAAAAGTAATAAGGGCATATGTGTTTTCAAAGCTTGAGTTGGTGTTTTACACGGAACATTTAGCAGGCTGCTAGCCTAGACAGCTATGGATAGCAAACAAAGTGAATGGCAATGGAAATTCATTGTGAATATTCCCTGCTTCATAAAGAAATAAACAATAAGACCCTACCTATTTTGAACATAAATGCAGAGTGGATACATGGCTTAAAATCATTTTAAACAAATTTATCTGGCAGACACCAAAGCAGAGGTGGAGCACAGTAAGGTGAAGCTGTGTTGTTTGTATAGCTCAGAAATTACAAGTTTTCTCTTTAAGACGAAAAATTTGGAGTTTCATGATCCACCCAAAGCGGCCTTGTCCATGGACATTTCTGAATCATTCGCTGGTATGAAAACAAACTTTATTGGTGAGATAGAAAGCAAGCTCAGCTTCTGACAATGGTGGTGCTGCGACAGCAGGTCATGTGAATCCTTTGTCCAGTTATCAAGCTCATATGGATCAATCCTACAGATCCTAGAGATTTTCTCGAGATAACAAACCTTGAGCACAGGGTCTAGATTGTCTGGGTACAGTCCATGGCTTTTCCCTTTAGTACGGTCCATTTTTCAAGCACTTTGCATATCTATCCCTCCGAGCGCAGCATTCAAATCAGAAACGTAAACAAAAGCCGTTTCCCCGGAAAGTGGAGACGGCATCCCACAATGCATTGCAAAATCGGGTGCCCTCTCGAGCCCCCTGAATCATTGTTGTGTAACAGGACCTAGCTTGCGACTTCATAGAATGGAAAAGCATGTTTACGTGTTATTTCTGTCTGCTTATCTCCGGATCGGTGTACCTTAAAAAGTTGTGGCAGTTGCCCGGCTAGCTCAGTCGGTAGAGCATGAGACTCTTAATCTCAGGGTCGTGGGTTCGAGCCCCACGTTGGGCGTATGCTCTTTATATAAGCTTTCCTTCTTCATTAAGGTATGGGAGACTCTTACTTCTTGAGTAAAAACCCATGTCCTTCCGTGATTCTGCTGTCACTTTGCGCAATTCTGTAATTTGAAGTGCTTGTACAATTTAGACAATGTGTTTGCATTGTGCTATAGTAAAAAGGCTATTACAATGTTTTTTTTTGGGGGGGGGGGGTTGTTATTCTTCTCTTTTTGATGCAAACTGACAGATTTTTCAATACAGTGAACGTGGCATTATGATGAGAACCCTTCTTTACTGCTAGACATAAACTCACATTGCCATATCGCGATATGTGTGTGTTCAGGATATTTTCAGACTGGTAAGTCTGAATCAAAGCTTGTTGGTCTTTTTAAGTGCTTTATAAATAAAGTTGTATTGTACTGTATTTTACGCTGAGCTTTAAGCAGGCTGCTAGTGCTAGACTAGCCAGCGGAGGCTAGCAAAAAAAGTAGGAGTAAAAGAGAGCCTCTATTTCTGTCACGCTTAGGAGATTAATTTAGACATTATATCCTAAATTGTCATCACTTCTTGGAGTTTATCTGTGATATTTCATTATAAATTAAGTCATTTTAAAAAGTAATAAGGGCATATGTGTTTTCAAAGCTTGAGTTGGTGTTTTACACGGAACATTTAGCAGGCTGCTAGCCTAGACAGCTATGGATAGCAAACAAAGTGAATGGCAATGGAAATTCATTGTGAATATTCCCTGCTTCATAAAGAAATAAACAATAAGACCCTACCTATTTTGAACATAAATGCAGAGTGGATACATGGCTTAAAATCATTTTAAACAAATTTATCTGGCAGACACCAAAGCAGAGGTGGAGCACAGTAAGGTGAAGCTGTGTTGTTTGTATAGCTCAGAAATTACAAGTTTTCTCTTTAAGACGAAAAATTTGGAGTTTCATGATCCACCCAAAGCGGCCTTGTCCATGGACATTTCTGAATCATTCGCTGGTATGAAAACGAACTTTATTGGTGAGATAGAAAGCAAGCTCAGCTTCTGACAATGGTGGTGCTGCGACAGCAGGTCATGTGAATCCTTTGTCCAGTTATCAAGCTCATATGGATCAATCCTACAGATCCTAGAGATTTTCTCGAGATAACAAACCTTGAGCACAGGGTCTAGCTTGTCTGGGTACAGTCCATGGCTTTTCCCTTTAGTACGGTCCATTTTTCAAGCACTTTGCATATCTATCCCTCCGAGCGCAGCATTCAAATCAGAAACGTAAACAAAAGCCGTTTCCCCGGAAAGTGGAGACGGCATCCCACAATGCATTGCAAAATCGGGTGCCCTCTCGAGCCCCCTGAATCATTGTTGTGTAACAGGACCTAGCTTGCGACTTCATAGAATGGAAAAGCATGTTTACGTGTTATTTCTGTATGCTTATCTCCGGATCGGTGTACCTTAAAAAGTTGTGGCAGTTGCCCGGCTAGCTCAGTCGGTAGAGCATGAGACTCTTAATCTCAGGGTCGTGGGTTCGAGCCCCACGTTGGGCGTATGCTCTTTATATAAGCTTTCCTTCTTCATTAAGGTATGGGAGACTCTTACTTCTTGAGTAAAAACCCATGTCCTTCCGTGATTCTGCTGTCACTTTGCGCAATTCTGTAATTTGAAGTGCTTGTACAATTTAGACAATGTGTTTGCATTGTGCTATAGTAAAAAGGCTATTACAATGTTTTTTTTTGGGGGGGGGGTTGTTATTCTTCTCTTTTTGATGCAAACTGACAGATTTTTCAATACAGTGAACGTGGCATTATGATGAGAACCCTTCTTTACTGCTAGACATAAACTCACATTGCCATATCGCGATATGTGTGTGTTCAGGATATTTTCAGACTGGTAAGTCTGAATCAAAGCTTGTTG
Source organism: Fundulus diaphanus (assembly GCA_037039145.1). Taxonomy (NCBI): domain Eukaryota; kingdom Metazoa; phylum Chordata; class Actinopteri; order Cyprinodontiformes; family Fundulidae; genus Fundulus; species Fundulus diaphanus. Next base: position 11,221,541 of record CM073142.1, on the reverse strand, counting down.
GTCTTTTTAAGTGCTTTATAAATAAAGTTGTATTGTACTGTATTTTACGCTGAGCTTTAAGCAGGCTGCTAGTGCTAGACTAGCCAGCGGAGGCTAGCAAAAAAAGTAGGAGTAAAGGAGAGCCTCTATTTCTGTCACGCTTAGGAGATTAATTTAGACATTATATCCTAAATTGTCATCACTTCTTGGAGTTTATCTGTGATATTTCATTATAAATTAAGTCATTTTAAAAAGTAATAAGGGCATATGTGTTTTCAAAGCTTGAGTTGGTGTTTTACACGGAACATTTAGCAGGCTGCTAGCCTAGACAGCTATGGATAGCAAACAAAGTGAATGGCAATGGAAATTCATTGTGAATATTCCCTGCTTCATAAAGAAATAAACAATAAGACCCTACCTATTTTGAACATAAATGCAGAGTGGATACATGGCTTAAAATCATTTTAAACAAATTTATCTGGCAGACACCAAAGCAGAGGTGGAGCACAGTAAGGTGAAGCTGTGTTGTTTGTATAGCTCAGAAATTACAAGTTTTCTCTTTAAGACGAAAAATTTGGAGTTTCATGATCCACCCAAAGCGGCCTTGTCCATGGACATTTCTGAATCATTCGCTGGTATGAAAACAAACTTTATTGGTGAGATAGAAAGCAAGCTCAGCTTCTGACAATGGTGGTGCTGCGACAGCAGGTCATGTGAATCCTTTGTCCAGTTATCAAGCTCATATGGATCAATCCTACAGATCCTAGAGATTTTCTCGAGATAACAAACCTTGAGCACAGGGTCTAGCTTGTCTGGGTACAGTCCATGGCTTTTCCCTTTAGTACGGTCCATTTTTCAAGCACTTTGCATATCTATCCCTCCGAGCGCAGCATTCAAATCAGAAACGTAAACAAAAGCCGTTTCCCCGGAAAGTGGAGACGGCATCCCACAATGCATTGCAAAATCGGGTGCCCTCTCGAGCCCCCTGAATCATTGTTGTGTAACAGGACCTAGCTTGCGACTTCATAGAATGGAAAAGCATGTTTACGTGTTATTTCTGTCTGCTTATCTCCGGATCGGTGTACCTTAAAAAGTTGTGGCAGTTGCCCGGCTAGCTCAGTCGGTAGAGCATGAGACTCTTAATCTCAGGGTCGTGGGTTCGAGCCCCACGTTGGGCGTATGCTCTTTATATAAGCTTTCCTTCTTCATTAAGGTATGGGAGACTCTTACTTCTTGAGTAAAAACCCATGTCCTTCCGTGATTCTGCTGTCACTTTGCGCAATTCTGTAATTTGAAGTGCTTGTACAATTTAGACAATGTGTTTGCATTGTGCTATAGTAAAAAGGCTATTACAATGTTTTTTTTTTGGGGGGGGGGGTTGTTATTCTTCTCTTTTTGATGCAAACTGACAGATTTTTCAATACAGTGAACGTGGCATTATGATGAGAACCCTTCTTTACTGCTAGACATAAACTCACATTGCCATATCGCGATATGTGTGTGTTCAGGATATTTTCAGACTGGTAAGTCTGAATCAAAGCTTGTTGGTCTTTTTAAGTGCTTTATAAATAAAGTTGTATTGTACTGTATTTTACGCTGAGCTTTAAGCAGGCTGCTAGTGCTAGACTAGCCAGCGGAGGCTAGCAAAAAAAGTAGGAGTAAAGGAGAGCCTCTATTTCTGTCACGCTTAGGAGATTAATTTAGACATTATATCCTAAATTTTCATCACTTCTTGGAGTTTATCTGTGATATTTCATTATAAATTAAGTCATTTTAAAAAGTAATAAGGGCATATGTGTTTTCAAAGCTTGAGTTGGTGTTTTACACGGAACATTTAGCAGGCTGCTAGCCTAGACAGCTATGGATAGCAAACAAAGTGAATGGCAATGGAAATTCATTGTGAATATTCCCTGCTTCATAAAGAAATAAACAATAAGACCCTACCTATTTTGAACATAAATGCAGAGTGGATACATGGCTTAAAATCATTTTAAACAAATTTATCTGGCAGACACCAAAGCAGAGGTGGAGCACAGTAAGGTGAAGCTGTGTTGTTTGTATAGCTCAGAAATTACAAGTTTTCTCTTTAAGACGAAAAATTTGGAGTTTCATGATCCACCCAAAGCGGCCTTGTCCATGGACATTTCTGAATCATTCGCTGGTATGAAAACGAACTTTATTGGTGAGATAGAAAGCAAGCTCAGCTTCTGACAATGGTGGTGCTGCGACAGCAGGTCATGTGAATCCTTTGTCCAGTTATCAAGCTCATATGGATCAATCCTACAGATCCTAGAGATTTTCTCGAGATAACAAACCTTGAGCACAGGGTCTAGATTGTCTGGGTACAGTCCATGGCTTTTCCCTTTAGTACGGTCCATTTTTCAAGCACTTTGCATATCTATCCCTCCGAGCGCAGCATTCAAATCAGAAACGTAAACAAAAGCCGTTTCCCCGGAAAGTGGAGACGGCATCCCACAATGCATTGCAAAATCGGGTGCCCTCTCGAGCCCCCTGAATCATTGTTGTGTAACAGGACCTAGCTTGCGACTTCATAGAATGGAAAAGCATGTTTACGTGTTATTTCTGTCTGCTTATCTCCGGATCGGTGTACCTTAAAAAGTTGTGGCAGTTGCCCGGCTAGCTCAGTCGGTAGAGCATGAGACTCTTAATCTCAGGGTCGTGGGTTCGAGCCCCACGTTGGGCGTATGCTCTTTATATAAGCTTTCCTTCTTCATTAAGGTATGGGAGACTCTTACTTCTTGAGTAAAAACCCATGTCCTTCCGTGATTCTGCTGTCACTTTGCGCAATTCTGTAATTTGAAGTGCTTGTACAATTTAGACAATGTGTTTGCATTGTGCTATAGTAAAAAGGCTATTACAATGTTTTTTTTTTTGGGGGGGGGGTTGTTATTCTTCTCTTTTTGATGCAAACTGACAGATTTTTCAATACAGTGAACGTGGCATTATGATGAGAACCCTTCTTTACTGCTAGACATAAACTCACATTGCCATATCGCGATATGTGTGTGTTCAGGATATTTTCAGACTGGTAAGTCTGAATCAAAGCTTGTTGGTCTTTTTAAGTGCTTTATAAATAAAGTTGTATTGTACTGTATTTTACGCTGAGCTTTAAGCAGGCTGCTAGTGCTAGACTAGCCAGCGGAGGCTAGCAAAAAAAGTAGGAGTAAAGGAGAGCCTCTATTTCTGTCACGCTTAGGAGATTAATTTAGACATTATATCCTAAATTTTCATCACTTCTTGGAGTTTATCTGTGATATTTCATTATAAATTAAGTCATTTTAAAAAGTAATAAGGGCATATGTGTTTTCAAAGCTTGAGTTGGTGTTTTACACGGAACATTTAGCAGGCTGCTAGCCTAGACAGCTATGGATAGCAAACAAAGTGAATGGCAATGGAAATTCATTGTGAATATTCCCTGCTTCATAAAGAAATAAACAATAAGACCCTACCTATTTTGAACATAAATGCAGAGTGGATACATGGCTTAAAATCATTTTAAACAAATTTATCTGGCAGACACCAAAGCAGAGGTGGAGCACAGTAAGGTGAAGCTGTGTTGTTTGTATAGCTCAGAAATTACAAGTTTTCTCTTTAAGACGAAAAATTTGGAGTTTCATGATCCACCCAAAGCGGCCTTGTCCATGGACATTTCTGAATCATTCGCTGGTATGAAAACGAACTTTATTGGTGAGATAGAAAGCAAGCTCAGCTTCTGACAATGGTGGTGCTGCGACAGCAGGTCATGTGAATCCTTTGTCCAGTTATCAAGCTCATATGGATCAATCCTACAGATCCTAGAGATTTTCTCGAGATAACAAACCTTGAGCACAGGGTCTAGATTGTCTGGGTACAGTCCATGGCTTTTCCCTTTAGTACGGTCCATTTTTCAAGCACTTTGCATATCTATCCCTCCGAGCGCAGCATTCAAATCAGAAACGTAAACAAAAGCCGTTTCCCCGGAAAGTGGAGACGGCATCCCACAATGCATTGCAAAATCGGGTGCCCTCTCGAGCCCCCTGAATCATTGTTGTGTAACAGGACCTAGCTTGCAACTTCATAGAATGGAAAAGCATGTTTACGTGTTATTTCTGTCTGCTTATCTCCGGATCGGTGTACCTTAAAAAGTTGTGGCAGTTGCCCGGCTAGCTCAGTCGGTAGAGCATGAGACTTTTAATCTCAGGGTCGTGGGTTCGAGCCCCACGTTGGGCGTATGCTCTTTATATAAGCTTTCCTTCTTCATTAAGGTATGGGAGACTCTTACTTCTTGAGTAAAAACCCATGTCCTTCCGTGATTCTGCTGTCACTTTGCGCAATTCTGTAATTTGAAGTGCTTGTACAATTTAGACAATGTGTTTGCATTGTGCTATAGTAAAAAGGCTATTACAATGTTTTTTTTGGGGGGGGGGTTGTTATTCTTCTCTTTTTGATGCAAACTGACAGATTTTTCAATACAGTGAACGTGGCATTATGATGAGAACCCTTCTTTACTGCTAGACATAAACTCACATTGCCATATCGCGATATGTGTGTGTTCAGGATATTTTCAGACTGGTAAGTCTGAATCAAAGCTTGTTGGTCTTTTTAAGTGCTTTATAAATAAAGTTGTATTGTACTGTATTTTACGCTGAGCTTTAAGCAGGCTGCTAGTGCTAGACTAGCCAGCGGAGGCTAGCAAAAAAAGTAGGAGTAAAGGAGAGCCTCTATTTCTGTCACGCTTAGGAGATTAATTTAGACATTATATCCTAAATTGTCATCACTTCTTGGAGTTTATCTGTGATATTTCATTATAAATTAAGTCATTTTAAAAAGTAATAAGGGCATATGTGTTTTCAAAGCTTGAGTTGGTGTTTTACACGGAACATTTAGCAGGCTGCTAGCCTAGACAGCTATGGATAGCAAACAAAGTGAATGGCAATGGAAATTCATTGTGAATATTCCCTGCTTCATAAAGAAATAAACAATAAGACCCTACCTATTTTGAACATAAATGCAGAGTGGATACATGGCTTAAAATCATTTTAAACAAATTTATCTGGCAGACACCAAAGCAGAGGTGGAGCACAGTAAGGTGAAGCTGTGTTGTTTGTATAGCTCAGAAATTACAAGTTTTCTCTTTAAGACGAAAAATTTGGAGTTTCATGATCCACCCAAAGCGGCCTTGTCCATGGACATTTCTGAATCATTCGCTGGTATGAAAACGAACTTTATTGGTGAGATAGAAAGCAAGCTCAGCTTCTGACAATGGTGGTGCTGCGACAGCAGGTCATGTGAATCCTTTGTCCAGTTATCAAGCTCATATGGATCAATCCTACAGATCCTAGAGATTTTCTCGAGATAACAAACCTTGAGCACAGGGTCTAGCTTGTCTGGGTACAGTCCATGGCTTTTCCCTTTAGTACGGTCCATTTTTCAAGCACTTTGCATATCTATCCCTCCGAGCGCAGCATTCAAATCAGAAACGTAAACAAAAGCCGTTTCCCCGGAAAGTGGAGACGGCATCCCACAATGCATTGCAAAATCGGGTGCCCTCTCGAGCCCCCTGAATCATTGTTGTGTAACAGGACCTAGCTTGCGACTTCATAGAATGGAAAAGCATGTTTACGTGTTATTTCTGTATGCTTATCTCCGGATCGGTGTACCTTAAAAAGTTGTGGCAGTTGCCCGGCTAGCTCAGTCGGTAGAGCATGAGACTCTTAATCTCAGGGTCGTGGGTTCGAGCCCCACGTTGGGCGTATGCTCTTTATATAAGCTTTCCTTCTTCATTAAGGTATGGGAGACTCTTACTTCTTGAGTAAAAACCCATGTCCTTCCGTGATTCTGCTGTCACTTTGCGCAATTCTGTAATTTGAAGTGCTTGTACAATTTAGACAATGTGTTTGCATTGTGCTATAGTAAAAAGGCTATTACAATGTTTTTTTTGGGGGGGGGGTTGTTATTCTTCTCTTTTTGATGCAAACTGACAGATTTTTCAATACAGTGAACGTGGCATTATGATGAGAACCCTTCTTTACTGCTAGACATAAACTCACATTGCCATATCGCGATATGTGTGTGTTCAGGATATTTTCAGACTGGTAAGTCTGAATCAAAGCTTGTTGGTCTTTTTAAGTGCTTTATAAATAAAGTTGTATTGTACTGTATTTTACGCTGAGCTTTAAGCAGGCTGCTAGTGCTAGACTAGCCAGCGGAGGCTAGCAAAAAAAGTAGGAGTAAAGGAGAGCCTCTATTTCTGTCACGCTTAGGAGATTAATTTAGACATTATATCCTAAATTGTCATCACTTCTTGGAGTTTATCTGTGATATTTCATTATAAATTAAGTCATTTTAAAAAGTAATAAGGGCATATGTGTTTTCAAAGCTTGAGTTGGTGTTTTACACGGAACATTTAGCAGGCTGCTAGCCTAGACAGCTATGGATAGCAAACAAAGTGAATGGCAATGGAAATTCATTGTGAATATTCCCTGCTTCATAAAGAAATAAACAATAAGACCCTACCTATTTTGAACATAAATGCAGAGTGGATACATGGCTTAAAATCATTTTAAACAAATTTATCTGGCAGACACCAAAGCAGAGGTGGAGCACAGTAAGGTGAAGCTGTGTTGTTTGTATAGCTCAGAAATTACAAGTTTTCTCTTTAAGACGAAAAATTTGGAGTTTCATGATCCACCCAAAGCGGCCTTGTCCATGGACATTTCTGAATCATTCGCTGGTATGAAAACAAACTTTATTGGTGAGATAGAAAGCAAGCTCAGCTTCTGACAATGGTGGTGCTGCGACAGCAGGTCATGTGAATCCTTTGTCCAGTTATCAAGCTCATATGGATCAATCCTACAGATCCTAGAGATTTTCTCGAGATAACAAACCTTGAGCACAGGGTCTAGCTTGTCTGGGTACAGTCCATGGCTTTTCCCTTTAGTACGGTCCATTTTTCAAGCACTTTGCATATCTATCCCTCCGAGCGCAGCATTCAAATCAGAAACGTAAACAAAAGCCGTTTCCCCGGAAAGTGGAGACGGCATCCCACAATGCATTGCAAAATCGGGTGCCCTCTCGAGCCCCCTGAATCATTGTTGTGTAACAGGACCTAGCTTGCGACTTCATAGAATGGAAAAGCATGTTTACGTGTTATTTCTGTCTGCTTATCTCCGGATCGGTGTACCTTAAAAAGTTGTGGCAGTTGCCCGGCTAGCTCAGTCGGTAGAGCATGAGACTCTTAATCTCAGGGTCGTGGGTTCGAGCCCCACGTTGGGCGTATGCTCTTTATATAAGCTTTCCTTCTTCATTAAGGTATGGGAGACTCTTACTTCTTGAGTAAAAACCCATGTCCTTCCGTGATTCTGCTGTCACTTTGCGCAATTCTGTAATTTGAAGTGCTTGTACAATTTAGACAATGTGTTTGCATTGTGCTATAGTAAAAAGGCTATTACAATGTTTTTTTTTTGGGGGGGGGGTTGTTATTCTTCTCTTTTTGATGCAAACTGACAGATTTTTCAATACAGTGAACGTGGCATTATGATGAGAACCCTTCTTTACTGCTAGACATAAACTCACATTGCCATATCGCGATATGTGTGTGTTCAGGATATTTTCAGACTGGTAAGTCTGAATCAAAGCTTGTTGGTCTTTTTAAGTGCTTTATAAATAAAGTTGTATTGTACTGTATTTTACGCTGAGCTTTAAGCAGGCTGCTAGTGCTAGACTAGCCAGCGGAGGCTAGCAAAAAAAGTAGGAGTAAAGGAGAGCCTCTATTTCTGTCACGCTTAGGAGATTAATTTAGACATTATATCCTAAATTTTCATCACTTCTTGGAGTTTATCTGTGATATTTCATTATAAATTAAGTCATTTTAAAAAGTAATAAGGGCATATGTGTTTTCAAAGCTTGAGTTGGTGTTTTACACGGAACATTTAGCAGGCTGCTAGCCTAGACAGCTATGGATAGCAAACAAAGTGAATGGCAATGGAAATTCATTGTGAATATTCCCTGCTTCATAAAGAAATAAACAATAAGACCCTACCTATTTTGAACATAAATGCAGAGTGGATACATGGCTTAAAATCATTTTAAACAAATTTATCTGGCAGACACCAAAGCAGAGGTGGAGCACAGTAAGGTGAAGCTGTGTTGTTTGTATAGCTCAGAAATTACAAGTTTTCTCTTTAAGACGAAAAATTTGGAGTTTCATGATCCACCCAAAGCGGCCTTGTCCATGGACATTTCTGAATCATTCGCTGGTATGAAAACGAACTTTATTGGTGAGATAGAAAGCAAGCTCAGCTTCTGACAATGGTGGTGCTGCGACAGCAGGTCATGTGAATCCTTTGTCCAGTTATCAAGCTCATATGGATCAATCCTACAGATCCTAGAGATTTTCTCGAGATAACAAACCTTGAGCACAGGGTCTAGCTTGTCTGGGTACAGTCCATGGCTTTTCCCTTTAGTACGGTCCATTTTTCAAGCACTTTGCATATCTATCCCTCCGAGCGCAGCATTCAAATCAGAAACGTAAACAAAAGCCGTTTCCCCGGAAAGTGAAGACGGCATCCCACAATGCATTGCAAAATCGGGTGCCCTCTCGAGCCCCCTGAATCATTGTTGTGTAACAGGACCTAGCTTGCGACTTCATAGAATGGAAAAGCATGTTTACGTGTTATTTCTGTCTGCTTATCTCTGGATCGGTGTACCTTAAAAAGTTGTGGCAGTTGCCCGGCTAGCTCAGTCGGTAGAGCATGAGACTCTTAATCTCAGGGTCGTGGGTTCGAGCCCCATGTTGGGCGTATGCTCTTTATATAAGCTTTCCTTCTTCATTAAGGTATGGGAGACTCTTACTTCTTGAGTAAAAAACCATGTCCTTCCGTGATTCTGCTGTCACTTTGTGCAATTCTGTAATTTGAAGTGCTTGTACAATTTAGACAATGTGTTTGCATTGTGCTATAGCAAAAAGGCTATTACAATGTTTTTTTTGGGGGGGGGGTTGTTATTCTTCTCTTTTTGATGCAAACTGACAGATTTTTCAATACAGTGAACGTGGCATTATGATGAGAACCCTTCTTTACTGCTAGACATAAACTCACATTGCCATATCGCGATATGTGTGTGTTCAGGATATTTTCAGACTGGTAAGTCTGAATCAAAGCTTGTTGGTCTTTTTAAGTGCTTTATAAATAAAGTTGTATTGTACTGTATTTTACGCTGAGCTTTAAGCAGGCTGCTAGTGCTAGACTAGCCAGCGGAGGCTAGCAAAAAAAGTAGGAGTAAAGGAGAGCCTCTATTTCTGTCACGCTTAGGAGATTAATTTAGACATTATATCCTAAATTGTCATCACTTCTTGGAGTTTATCTGCGATATTTCATTATAAATTAAGTCATTTTAAAAAGTAATAAGGGCATATGTGTTTTCAAAGCTTGAGTTGGTGTTTTACACGGAACATTTAGCAGGCTGCTAGCCTAGACAGCTATGGATAGCAAACAAAGTGAATGGCAATGGAAATTCATTGTGAATATTCCCTGGTTCATAAAGAAATAAACAATAAGACCCTACCTATTTTGAACATAAATGCAGAGTGGATACATGGCTTAAAATCATTTTAAACAAATTTATCTGGCAGACACCAAAGCAGAGGTGGAGCACAGTAAGGTGAAGCTGTGTTGTTTATATAGCTCAGAAATTGCAAGTTTTCTCTTTAAGACGAAAAATTTGGAGTTTCATGATCCACCCAAAGCGGCCTTGTCCATGGACATTTCTGAATCATTCGCTGGTATGAAAACAAACTTTATTGGTGAGATAGAAAGCAAGCTCAGCTTCTGACAATGGTGGTGCTGCGACAGCAGGTCATGTGAATCCTTTGTCCAGTTATCAAGCTCATATGGATCAATCCTACAGATCCTAGAGATTTTCTCGAGATAACAAACCTTGAGCACAGGGTCTAGCTTGTCTGGGTACAGTCCATGGCTTTTCCCTTTAGTACGGTCCATTTTTCAAGCACTTTGCATATCTATCCCTCCGAGCGCAGCATTCAAATCAGAAACGTAAACAAAAGCCGTTTCCCCGGAAAGTGGAGACGGCATCCCACAATGCATTGCAAAATCGGGTGCCCTCTCGAGCCCCCTGAATCATTGTTGTGTAACAGGACCTAGCTTGCGACTTCATAGAATGGAAAAGCATGTTTACGTGTTATTTCTGTCTGCTTATCTCCGGATCGGTGTACCTTAAAAAGTTGTGGCAGTTGCCCGGCTAGCTCAGTCGGTAGAGCATGAGACTCTTAATCTCAGGGTCGTGGGTTCGAGCCCCACGTTGGGCGTATGCTCTTTATATAAGCTTTCCTTCTTCATTAAGATATGGGAGACTCTTACTTCTTGAGTAAAAACCCATGTCCTTCCGTGATTCTGCTGTCACTTTGCGCAATTCTGTAATTTGAAGTGCTTGTACAATTTAGACAATGTGTTTGCATTGTGCTATAGTAAAAAGGCTATTACAATGTTTTTTTTTGGGGGGGGGGGTTGTTATTCTTCTCTTTTTGATGCAAACTGACAGATTTTTCAATACAGTGAACGTGGCATTATGATGAGAACCCTTCTTTACTGCTAGACATAAACTCACATTGCCATATCGCGATATGTGTGTGTTCAGGATATTTTCAGACTGGTAAGTCTGAATCAAAGCTTGTTGGTCTTTTTAAGTGCTTTATAAATAAAGTTGTATTGTACTGTATTTTACGCTGAGCTTTAAGCAGGCTGCTAGTGCTAGACTAGCCAGCGGAGGCTAGCAAAAAAAGTAGGAGTAAAGGAGAGCCTCTATTTCTGTCACGCTTAGGAGATTAATTTAGACATTATATCCTAAATTGTCATCACTTCTTGGAGTTTATCTGTGATATTTCATTATAAATTAAGTCATTTTAAAAAGTAATAAGGGCATATGTGTTTTCAAAGCTTGAGTTGGTGTTTTACACGGAACATTTAGCAGGCTGCTAGCCTAGACAGCTATGGATAGCAAACAAAGTGAATGGCAATGGAAATTCATTGTGAATATTCCCTGCTTCATAAAGAAATAAACAATAAGACCCTACCTATTTTGAACATAAATGCAGAGTGGATACATGGCTTAAAATCATTTTAAACAAATTTATCTGGCAGACACCAAAGCAGAGGTGGAGCACAGTAAGGTGAAGCTTTGTTGTTTGTATAGCTCAGAAATTACAAGTTTTCTCTTTAAGACGAAAAATTTGGAGTTTCATGATCCACCCAAAGCGGCCTTGTCCATGGACATTTCTGAATCATTCGCTGGTATGAAAACGAACTTTATTGGTGAGATAGAAAGCAAGCTCAGCTTCTGACAATGGTGGTGCTGCGACAGCAGGTCATGTGAATCCTTTGTCCAGTTATCAAGCTCATATGGATCAATCCTACAGATCCTAGAGATTTTCTCGAGATAACAAACCTTGAGCACAGGGTCTAGCTTGTCTGGGTACAGTCCATGGCTTTTCCCTTTAGTACGGTCCATTTTTCAAGCACTTTGCATATCTCTCCCTCCGAGCGCAGCATTCAAATCAGAAACGTAAACAAAAGCCGTTTCCCCGGAAAGTGGAGACGGCATCCCACAATGCATTGCAAAATCGGGTGCCCTCTCGAGCCCCCTGAATCATTGTTGTGTAACAGGACCTAGCTTGCGACTTCATAGAATGGAAAAGCATGTTTACGTGTTATTTCTGTCTGCTTATCTCTGGATCGGTGTACCTTAAAAAGTTGTGGCAATTGCCCGGCTAGCTCAGTCGGTAGAGCATGAGACTCTTAATCTCAGGGTCGTGGGTTCGAGCCCCACGTTGGGCGTATGCTCTTTATATAAGCTTTCCTTCTTCATTAAGGTATGGGAGACTCTTACTTCTTGAGTAAAAACCCATGTCCTTCCGTGATTCTACTGTCACTTTGTGCAATTCTGTAATTTGAAGTGCTTGTACAATTTAGACAATGTGTTTGCATTGTGCTATAGCAAAAAGGCTATTACAATGTTTTTTTTTTGGGGGGGGGGTTGTTATTCTTCTCTTTTTGATGCAAACTGACAGATTTTTCAATACAGTGAACGTGGCATTATGATGAGAACCCTTCTTTACTGCTAGACATAAACTCACATTGCCATATCGCGATATGTGTGTGTTCAGGATATTTTCAGACTGGTAAGTCTGAATCAAAGCTTGTTGGTCTTTTTAAGTGCTTTATAAATAAAGTTGTATTGTACTGTATTTTACGCTGAGCTTTAAGCAGGCTGCTAGTGCTAGACTAGCCAGCGGAGGCTAGCAAAAAAAGTAGGAGTAAAGGAGAGCCTCTATTTCTGTCACGCTTAGGAGATTAATTTAGACATTATATCCTAAATTGTCATCACTTCTTGGAGTTTATCTGCGATATTTCATTATAAATTAAGTCATTTTAAAAAGTAATAAGGGCATATGTGTTTTCAAAGCTTGAGTTGGTGTTTTACACGGAACATTTAGCAGGCTGCTAGCCTAGACAGCTATGGATAGCAAACAAAGTGAATGGCAATGGAAATTCATTGTGAATATTCCCTGGTTCATAAAGAAATAAACAATAAGACCCTACCTATTTTGAACATAAATGCAGAGTGGATACATGGCTTAAAATCATTTTAAACAAATTTATCTGGCAGACACCAAAGCAGAGGTGGAGCACAGTAAGGTGAAGCTGTGTTGTTTATATAGCTCAGAAATTGCAAGTTTTCTCTTTAAGACGAAAAATTTGGAGTTTCATGATCCACCCAAAGCGGCCTTGTCCATGGACATTTCTGAATCATTCGCTGGTATGAAAACAAACTTTATTGGTGAGATAGAAAGCAAGCTCAGCTTCTGACAATGGTGGTGCTGCGACAGCAGGTCATGTGAATCCTTTGTCCAGTTATCAAGCTCATATGGATCAATCCTACAGATCCTAGAGATTTTCTCGAGATAACAAACCTTGAGCACAGGGTCTAGCTTGTCTGGGTACAGTCCATGGCTTTTCCCTTTAGTACGGTCCATTTTTCAAGCACTTTGCATATCTATCCCTCCGAGCGCAGCATTCAAATCAGAAACGTAAACAAAAGCCGTTTCCCCGGAAAGTGGAGACGGCATCCCACAATGCATTGCAAAATCGGGTGCCCTCTCGAGCCCCCTGAATCATTGTTGTGTAACAGGACCTAGCTTGCGACTTCATAGAATGGAAAAGCATGTTTACGTGTTATTTCTGTCTGCTTATCTCTGGATCGGTGTACCTTAAAAAGTTGTGGCAGTTGCCCGGCTAGCTCAGTCGGTAGAGCATGAGACTCTTAATCTCAGGGTCGTGGGTTCGAGCCCCATGTTGGGCGTATGCTCTTTATATAAGCTTTCCTTCTTCATTAAGGTATGGGAGACTCTTACTTCTTGAGTAAAAAACCATGTCCTTCCGTGATTCTGCTGTCACTTTGTGCAATTCTGTAATTTGAAGTGCTTGTACAATTTAGACAATGTGTTTGCATTGTGCTATAGCAAAAAGGCTATTACAATGTTTTTTTTGGGGGGGGGGTTGTTATTCTTCTCTTTTTGATGCAAACTGACAGATTTTTCAATACAGTGAACGTGGCATTATGATGAGAACCCTTCTTTACTGCTAGACATAAACTCACATTGCCATATCGCGATATGTGTGTGTTCAGGATATTTTCAGACTGGTAAGTCTGAATCAAAGCTTGTTGGTCTTTTTAAGTGCTTTATAAATAAAGTTGTATTGTACTGTATTTTACGCTGAGCTTTAAGCAGGCTGCTAGTGCTAGACTAGCCAGCGGAGGCTAGCAAAAAAAGTAGGAGTAAAGGAGAGCCTCTATTTCTGTCACGCTTAGGAGATTAATTTAGACATTATATCCTAAATTGTCATCACTTCTTGGAGTTTATCTGCGATATTTCATTATAAATTAAGTCATTTTAAAAAGTAATAAGGGCATATGTGTTTTCAAAGCTTGAGTTGGTGTTTTACACGGAACATTTAGCAGGCTGCTAGCCTAGACAGCTATGGATAGCAAACAAAGTGAATGGCAATGGAAATTCATTGTGAATATTCCCTGGTTCATAAAGAAATAAACAATAAGACCCTACCTATTTTGAACATAAATGCAGAGTGGATACATGGCTTAAAATCATTTTAAACAAATTTATCTGGCAGACACCAAAGCAGAGGTGGAGCACAGTAAGGTGAAGCTGTGTTGTTTATATAGCTCAGAAATTGCAAGTTTTCTCTTTAAGACGAAAAATTTGGAGTTTCATGATCCACCCAAAGCGGCCTTGTCCATGGACATTTCTGAATCATTCGCTGGTATGAAAACAAACTTTATTGGTGAGATAGAAAGCAAGCTCAGCTTCTGACAATGGTGGTGCTGCGACAGCAGGTCATGTGAATCCTTTGTCCAGTTATCAAGCTCATATGGATCAATCCTACAGATCCTAGAGATTTTCTCGAGATAACAAACCTTGAGCACAGGGTCTAGCTTGTCTGGGTACAGTCCATGGCTTTTCCCTTTAGTACGGTCCATTTTTCAAGCACTTTGCATATCTATCCCTCCGAGCGCAGCATTCAAATCAGAAACGTAAACAAAAGCCGTTTCCCCGGAAAGTGGAGACGGCATCCCACAATGCATTGCAAAATCGGGTGCCCTCTCGAGCCCCCTGAATCATTGTTGTGTAACAGGACCTAGCTTGCGACTTCATAGAATGGAAAAGCATGTTTACGTGTTATTTCTGTCTGCTTATCTCTGGATCGGTGTACCTTAAAAAGTTGTGGCAGTTGCCCGGCTAGCTCAGTCGGTAGAGCATGAGACTCTTAATCTCAGGGTCGTGGGTTCGAGCCCCATGTTGGGCGTATGCTCTTTATATAAGCTTTCCTTCTTCATTAAGGTATGGGAGACTCTTACTTCTTGAGTAAAAAACCATGTCCTTCCGTGATTCTGCTGTCACTTTGTGCAATTCTGTAATTTGAAGTGCTTGTACAATTTAGACAATGTGTTTGCATTGTGCTATAGCAAAAAGGCTATTACAATGTTTTTTTTGGGGGGGGGGTTGTTATTCTTCTCTTTTTGATGCAAACTGACAGATTTTTCAATACAGTGAACGTGGCATTATGATGAGAACCCTTCTTTACTGCTAGACATAAACTCACATTGCCATATCGCGATATGTGTGTGTTCAGGATATTTTCAGACTGGTAAGTCTGAATCAAAGCTTGTTGGTCTTTTTAAGTGCTTTATAAATAAAGTTGTATTGTACTGTATTTTACGCTGAGCTTTAAGCAGGCTGCTAGTGCTAGACTAGCCAGCGGAGGCTAGCAAAAAAAGTAGGAGTAAAGGAGAGCCTCTATTTCTGTCACGCTTAGGAGATTAATTTAGACATTATATCCTAAATTGTCATCACTTCTTGGAGTTTATCTGCGATATTTCATTATAAATTAAGTCATTTTAAAAAGTAATAAGGGCATATGTGTTTTCAAAGCTTGAGTTGGTGTTTTACACGGAACATTTAGCAGGCTGCTAGCCTAGACAGCTATGGATAGCAAACAAAGTGAATGGCAATGGAAATTCATTGTGAATATTCCCTGCTTCATAAAGAAATAAACAATAAGACCCTACCTATTTTGAACATAAATGCAGAGTGGATACATGGCTTAAAATCATTTTAAACAAATTTATCTGGCAGACACCAAAGCAGAGGTGGAGCACAGTAAGGTGAAGCTGTGTTGTTTATATAGCTCAGAAATTGCAAGTTTTCTCTTTAAGACGAAAAATTTGGAGTTTCATGATCCACCCAAAGCGGCCTTGTCCATGGACATTTCTGAATCATTCGCTGGTATGAAAACAAACTTTATTGGTGAGATAGAAAGCAAGCTCAGCTTCTGACAATGGTGGTGCTGCGACAGCAGGTCATGTGAATCCTTTGTCCAGTTATCAAGCTCATATGGATCAATCCTACAGATCCTAGAGATTTTCTCGAGATAACAAACCTTGAGCACAGGGTCTAGCTTGTCTGGGTACAGTCCATGGCTTTTCCCTTTAGTACGGTCCATTTTTCAAGCACTTTGCATATCTATCCCTCCGAGCGCAGCATTCAAATCAGAAACGTAAACAAAAGCCGTTTCCCCGGAAAGTGGAGACGGCATCCCACAATGCATTGCAAAATCGGGTGCCCTCTCGAGCCCCCTGAATCATTGTTGTGTAACAGGACCTAGCTTGCGACTTCATAGAATGGAAAAGCATGTTTACGTGTTATTTCTGTCTGCTTATCTCTGGATCGGTGTACCTTAAAAAGTTGTGGCAGTTGCCCGGCTAGCTCAGTCGGTAGAGCATGAGACTCTTAATCTCAGGGTCGTGGGTTCGAGCCCCATGTTGGGCGTATGCTCTTTATATAAGCTTTCCTTCTTCATTAAGGTATGGGAGACTCTTACTTCTTGAGTAAAAAACCATGTCCTTCCGTGATTCTGCTGTCACTTTGTGCAATTCTGTAATTTGAAGTGCTTGTACAATTTAGACAATGTGTTTGCATTGTGCTATAGCAAAAAGGCTATTACAATGTTTTTTTTGGGGGGGGGGTTGTTATTCTTCTCTTTTTGATGCAAACTGACAGATTTTTCAATACAGTGAACGTGGCATTATGATGAGAACCCTTCTTTACTGCTAGACATAAACTCACATTGCCATATCGCGATATGTGTGTGTTCAGGATATTTTCAGACTGGTAAGTCTGAATCAAAGCTTGTTGGTCTTTTTAAGTGCTTTATAAATAAAGTTGTATTGTACTGTATTTTACGCTGAGCTTTAAGCAGGCTGCTAGTGCTAGACTAGCCAGCGGAGGCTAGCAAAAAAAGTAGGAGTAAAGGAGAGCCTCTATTTCTGTCACGCTTAGGAGATTAATTTAGACATTATATCCTAAATTGTCATCACTTCTTGGAGTTTATCTGCGATATTTCATTATAAATTAAGTCATTTTAAAAAGTAATAAGGGCATATGTGTTTTCAAAGCTTGAGTTGGTGTTTTACACGGAACATTTAGCAGGCTGCTAGCCTAGACAGCTATGGATAGCAAACAAAGTGAATGGCAATGGAAATTCATTGTGAATATTCCCTGCTTCATAAAGAAATAAACAATAAGACCCTACCTATTTTGAACATAAATGCAGAGTGGATACATGGCTTAAAATCATTTTAAACAAATTTATCTGGCAGACACCAAAGCAGAGGTGGAGCACAGTAAGGTGAAGCTGTGTTGTTTATATAGCTCAGAAATTGCAAGTTTTCTCTTTAAGACGAAAAATTTGGAGTTTCATGATCCACCCAAAGCGGCCTTGTCCATGGACATTTCTGAATCATTCGCTGGTATGAAAACAAACTTTATTGGTGAGATAGAAAGCAAGCTCAGCTTCTGACAATGGTGGTGCTGCGACAGCAGGTCATGTGAATCCTTTGTCCAGTTATCAAGCTCATATGGATCAATCCTACAGATCCTAGAGATTTTCTCGAGATAACAAACCTTGAGCACAGGGTCTAGCTTGTCTGGGTACAGTCCATGGCTTTTCCCTTTAGTACGGTCCATTTTTCAAGCACTTTGCATATCTATCCCTCCGAGCGCAGCATTCAAATCAGAAACATAAACAAAAGCCGTTTCCCCGGAAAGTGGAGACGGCATCCCACAATGCATTGCAAAATCGGGTGCCCTCTCGAGCCCCCTGAATCATTGTTGTGTAACAGGACCTAGCTTGCGACTTCATAGAATGGAAAAGCATGTTTACGTGTTATTTCTGTCTGCTTATCTCCGGATCGGTGTACCTTAAAAAGTTGTGGCAGTTGCCCGGCTAGCTCAGTCGGTAGAGCATGAGACTCTTAATCTCAGGGTCGTGGGTTCGAGCCCCACGTTGGGCGTATGCTCTTTATATAAGCTTTCCTTCTTCATTAAGATATGGGAGACTCTTACTTCTTGAGTAAAAACCCATGTCCTTCCGTGATTCTGCTGTCACTTTGCGCAATTCTGTAATTTGAAGTGCTTGTACAATTTAGACAATGTGTTTGCATTGTGCTATAGTAAAAAGGCTATTACAATGTTTTTTTTTGGGGGGGGGGGTTGTTATTCTTCTCTTTTTGATGCAAACTGACAGATTTTTCAATACAGTGAACGTGGCATTATGATGAGAACCCTTCTTTACTGCTAGACATAAACTCACATTGCCATATCGCGATATGTGTGTGTTCAGGATATTTTCAGACTGGTAAGTCTGAATCAAAGCTTGTTGGTCTTTTTAAGTGCTTTATAAATAAAGTTGTATTGTACTGTATTTTACGCTGAGCTTTAAGCAGGCTGCTAGTGCTAGACTAGCCAGCGGAGGCTAGCAAAAAAAGTAGGAGTAAAGGAGAGCCTCTATTTCTGTCACGCTTAGGAGATTAATTTAGACATTATATCCTAAATTGTCATCACTTCTTGGAGTTTATCTGTGATATTTCATTATAAATTAAGTCATTTTAAAAAGTAATAAGGGCATATGTGTTTTCAAAGCTTGAGTTGGTGTTTTACACGGAACATTTAGCAGGCTGCTAGCCTAGACAGCTATGGATAGCAAACAAAGTGAATGGCAATGGAAATTCATTGTGAATATTCCCTGCTTCATAAAGAAATAAACAATAAGACCCTACCTATTTTGAACATAAATGCAGAGTGGATACATGGCTTAAAATCATTTTAAACAAATTTATCTGGCAGACACCAAAGCAGAGGTGGAGCACAGTAAGGTGAAGCTTTGTTGTTTGTATAGCTCAGAAATTACAAGTTTTCTCTTTAAGACGAAAAATTTGGAGTTTCATGATCCACCCAAAGCGGCCTTGTCCATGGACATTTCTGAATCATTCGCTGGTATGAAAACGAACTTTATTGGTGAGATAGAAAGCAAGCTCAGCTTCTGACAATGGTGGTGCTGCGACAGCAGGTCATGTGAATCCTTTGTCCAGTTATCAAGCTCATATGGATCAATCCTACAGATCCTAGAGATTTTCTCGAGATAACAAACCTTGAGCACAGGGTCTAGCTTGTCTGGGTACAGTCCATGGCTTTTCCCTTTAGTACGGTCCATTTTTCAAGCACTTTGCATATCTCTCCCTCCGAGCGCAGCATTCAAATCAGAAACGTAAACAAAAG
This sequence comes from Fundulus diaphanus, assembly GCA_037039145.1. Taxonomy (NCBI): domain Eukaryota; kingdom Metazoa; phylum Chordata; class Actinopteri; order Cyprinodontiformes; family Fundulidae; genus Fundulus; species Fundulus diaphanus. Next base: position 11,202,355 of record CM073142.1, on the reverse strand, counting down.
CCGTTTCCCCGGAAAGTGGAGACGGCATCCCACAATGCATTGCAAAATCGGGTGCCCTCTCGAGCCCCCTGAATCATTGTTGTGTAACAGGACCTAGCTTGCGACTTCATAGAATGGAAAAGCATGTTTACGTGTTATTTCTGTCTGCTTATCTCCGGATCGGTGTACCTTAAAAAGTTGTGGCAGTTGCCCGGCTAGCTCAGTCGGTAGAGCATGAGACTCTTAATCTCAGGGTCGTGGGTTCGAGCCCCACGTTGGGCGTATGCTCTTTATATAAGCTTTCCTTCTTCATTAAGATATGGGAGACTCTTACTTCTTGAGTAAAAACCCATGTCCTTCCGTGATTCTGCTGTCACTTTGCGCAATTCTGTAATTTGAAGTGCTTGTACAATTTAGACAATGTGTTTGCATTGTGCTATAGTAAAAAGGCTATTACAATGTTTTTTTTTGGGGGGGGGGGTTGTTATTCTTCTCTTTTTGATGCAAACTGACAGATTTTTCAATACAGTGAACGTGGCATTATGATGAGAACCCTTCTTTACTGCTAGACATAAACTCACATTGCCATATCGCGATATGTGTGTGTTCAGGATATTTTCAGACTGGTAAGTCTGAATCAAAGCTTGTTGGTCTTTTTAAGTGCTTTATAAATAAAGTTGTATTGTACTGTATTTTACGCTGAGCTTTAAGCAGGCTGCTAGTGCTAGACTAGCCAGCGGAGGCTAGCAAAAAAAGTAGGAGTAAAGGAGAGCCTCTATTTCTGTCACGCTTAGGAGATTAATTTAGACATTATATCCTAAATTGTCATCACTTCTTGGAGTTTATCTGTGATATTTCATTATAAATTAAGTCATTTTAAAAAGTAATAAGGGCATATGTGTTTTCAAAGCTTGAGTTGGTGTTTTACACGGAACATTTAGCAGGCTGCTAGCCTAGACAGCTATGGATAGCAAACAAAGTGAATGGCAATGGAAATTCATTGTGAATATTCCCTGCTTCATAAAGAAATAAACAATAAGACCCTACCTATTTTGAACATAAATGCAGAGTGGATACATGGCTTAAAATCATTTTAAACAAATTTATCTGGCAGACACCAAAGCAGAGGTGGAGCACAGTAAGGTGAAGCTTTGTTCTTTGTATAGCTCAGAAATTACAAGTTTTCTCTTTAAGACGAAAAATTTGGAGTTTCATGATCCACCCAAAGCGGCCTTGTCCATGGACATTTCTGAATCATTCGCTGGTATGAAAACGAACTTTATTGGTGAGATAGAAAGCAAGCTCAGCTTCTGACAATGGTGGTGCTGCGACAGCAGGTCATGTGAATCCTTTGTCCAGTTATCAAGCTCATATGGATCAATCCTACAGATCCTAGAGATTTTCTCGAGATAACAAACCTTGAGCACAGGGTCTAGCTTGTCTGGGTACAGTCCATGGCTTTTCCCTTTAGTACGGTCCATTTTTCAAGCACTTTGCATATCTATCCCTCCGAGCGCAGCATTCAAATCAGAAACGTAAACAAAAGCCGTTTCCCCGGAAAGTGGAGACGGCATCCCACAATGCATTGCAAAATCGGGTGCCCTCTCGAGCCCCCTGAATCATTGTTGTGTAACAGGACCTAGCTTGCGACTTCATAGAATGGAAAAGCATGTTTACGTGTTATTTCTGTCTGCTTATCTCCGGATCGGTGTACCTTAAAAAGTTGTGGCAGTTGCCCGGCTAGCTCAGTCGGTAGAGCATGAGACTCTTAATCTCAGGGTCGTGGGTTCGAGCCCCACGTTGGGCGTATGCTCTTTATATAAGCTTTCCTTCTTCATTAAGATATGGGAGACTCTTACTTCTTGAGTAAAAACCCATGTCCTTCCGTGATTCTGCTGTCACTTTGCGCAATTCTGTAATTTGAAGTGCTTGTACAATTTAGACAATGTGTTTGCATTGTGCTATAGTAAAAAGGCTATTACAATGTTTTTTTTTGGGGGGGGGGGTTGTTATTCTTCTCTTTTTGATGCAAACTGACAGATTTTTCAATACAGTGAACGTGGCATTATGATGAGAACCCTTCTTTACTGCTAGACATAAACTCACATTGCCATATCGCGATATGTGTGTGTTCAGGATATTTTCAGACTGGTAAGTCTGAATCAAAGCTTGTTGGTCTTTTTAAGTGCTTTATAAATAAAGTTGTATTGTACTGTATTTTACGCTGAGCTTTAAGCAGGCTGCTAGTGCTAGACTAGCCAATGGAGGCTAGCAAAAAAAGTAGGAGTAAAGGAGAGCCTCTATTTCTGTCACGCTTAGGAGATTAATTTAGACATTATATCCTAAATTGTCATCACTTCTTGGAGTTTATCTGTGATATTTCATTATAAATTAAGTCATTTTAAAAAGTAATAAGGGCATATGTGTTTTCAAAGCTTGAGTTGGTGTTTTACACGGAACATTTAGCAGGCTGCTAGCCTAGACAGCTATGGATAGCAAACAAAGTGAATGGCAATGGAAATTCATTGTGAATATTCCCTGCTTCATAAAGAAATAAACAATAAGACCCTACCTATTTTGAACATAAATGCAGAGTGGATACATGGCTTAAAATCATTTTAAACAAATTTATCTGGCAGACACCAAAGCAGAGGTGGAGCACAGTAAGGTGAAGCTTTGTTCTTTGTATAGCTCAGAAATTACAAGTTTTCTCTTTAAGACGAAAAATTTGGAGTTTCATGATCCACCCAAAGCGGCCTTGTCCATGGACATTTCTGAATCATTCGCTGGTATGAAAACGAACTTTATTGGTGAGATAGAAAGCAAGCTCAGCTTCTGACAATGGTGGTGCTGCGACAGCAGGTCATGTGAATCCTTTGTCCAGTTATCAAGCTCATATGGATCAATCCTACAGATCCTAGAGATTTTCTCGAGATAACAAACCTTGAGCACAGGGTCTAGCTTGTCTGGGTACAGTCCATGGCTTTTCCCTTTAGTACGGTCCATTTTTCAAGCACTTTGCATATCTATCCCTCCGAGCGCAGCATTCAAATCAGAAACGTAAACAAAAGCCGTTTCCCCGGAAAGTGGAGACGGCATCCCACAATGCATTGCAAAATCGGGTGCCCTCTCGAGCCCCCTGAATCATTGTTGTGTAACAGGACCTAGCTTGCGACTTCATAGAATGGAAAAGCATGTTTACGTGTTATTTCTGTCTGCTTATCTCCGGATCGGTGTACCTTAAAAAGTTGTGGCAGTTGCCCGGCTAGCTCAGTCGGTAGAGCATGAGACTCTTAATCTCAGGGTCGTGGGTTCGAGCCCCACGTTGGGCGTATGCTCTTTATATAAGCTTTCCTTCTTCATTAAGGTATGGGAGACTCTTACTTCTTGAGTAAAAACCCATGTCCTTCCGTGATTCTGCTGTCACTTTGCGCAATTCTGTAATTTGAAGTGCTTGTACAATTTAGACAATGTGTTTGCATTGTGCTATAGTAAAAAGGCTATTACAATGTTTTTTTTTGGGGGGGGGGTTGTTATTCTTCTCTTTTTGATGCAAACTGACAGATTTTTCAATACAGTGAACGTGGCATTATGATGAGAACCCTTCTTTACTGCTAGACATAAACTCACATTGCCATATCGCGATATGTGTGTGTTCAGGATATTTTCAGACTGGTAAGTCTGAATCAAAGCTTGTTGGTCTTTTTAAGTGCTTTATAAATAAAGTTGTATTGTACTGTATTTTACGCTGAGCTTTAAGCAGGCTGCTAGTGCTAGACTAGCCAGCGGAGGCTAGCAAAAAAAGTAGGAGTAAAGGAGAGCCTCTATTTCTGTCACGCTTAGGAGATTAATTTAGACATTATATCCTAAATTGTCATCACTTCTTGGAGTTTATCTGTGATATTTCATTATAAATTAAGTCATTTTAAAAAGTAATAAGGGCATATGTGTTTTCAAAGCTTGAGTTGGTGTTTTACACGGAACATTTAGCAGGCTGCTAGCCTAGACAGCTATGGATAGCAAACAAAGTGAATGGCAATGGAAATTCATTGTGAATATTCCCTGCTTCATAAAGAAATAAACAATAAGACCCTACCTATTTTGAACATAAATGCAGAGTGGATACATGGCTTAAAATCATTTTAAACAAATTTATCTGGCAGACACCAAAGCAGAGGTGGAGCACAGTAAGGTGAAGCTGTGTTGTTTGTATAGCTCAGAAATTACAAGTTTTCTCTTTAAGACGAAAAATTTGGAGTTTCATGATCCACCCAAAGCGGCCTTGTCCATGGACATTTCTGAATCATTCGCTGGTATGAAAACGAACTTTATTGGTGAGATAGAAAGCAAGCTCAGCTTCTGACAATGGTGGTGCTGCGACAGCAGGTCATGTGAATCCTTTGTCCAGTTATCAAGCTCATATGGATCAATCCTACAGATCCTAGAGATTTTCTCGAGATAACAAACCTTGAGCACAGGGTCTAGCTTGTCTGGGTACAGTCCATGGCTTTTCCCTTTAGTACGGTCCATTTTTCAAGCACTTTGCATATCTATCCCTCCGAGCGCAGCATTCAAATCAGAAACGTAAACAAAAGCCGTTTCCCCGGAAAGTGGAGACGGCATCCCACAATGCATTGCAAAATCGGGTGCCCTCTCGAACCCCCTGAATCATTGTTGTGTAACAGGACCTAGCTTGCGACTTCATAGAATGGAAAAGCATGTTTACGTGTTATTTCTGTCTGCTTATCTCTGGATCGGTGTACCTTAAAAAGTTGTGGCAGTTGCCCGGCTAGCTCAGTCGGTAGAGCATGAGACTCTTAATCTCAGGGTCGTTGGTTCGAGCCCCACGTTGGGCGTATGCTCTTTATATAAGCTTTCCTTCTTCATTAAGGTATGGGAGACTCTTACTTCTTGAGTAAAAACCCATGTCCTTCCGTGATTCTGCTGTCACTTTGCGCAATTCTGTAATTTGAAGTGCTTGTACAATTTAGACAATGTGTTTGCACTGTGCTATAGTAAAAAGGCTATTACAATGTTTTTTTTGGGGGGGGGGGTTGTTATTCTTCTCTTTTTGATGCAAACTGACAGATTTTTCAATACAGTGAACGTGGCATTATGATGAGAACCCTTCTTTACTGCTAGACATAAACTCACATTGCCATATCGCGATATGTGTGTGTTCAGGATATTTTCAGACTGGTAAGTCTGAATCAAAGCTTGTTGGTCTTTTTAAGTGCTTTATAAATAAAGTTGTATTGTACTGTATTTTACGCTGAGCTTTAAGCAGGCTGCTAGTGCTAGACTAGCCAGCGGAGGCTAGCAAAAAAAGTAGGAGTAAAGGAGAGCCTCTATTTCTGTCACGCTTAGGAGATTAATTTAGACATTATATCCTAAATTGTCATCACTTCTTGGAGTTTATCTGCGATATTTCATTATAAATTAAGTCATTTTAAAAAGTAATAAGGGCATATGTGTTTTCAAAGCTTGAGTTGGTGTTTTACACGGAACATTTAGCAGGCTGCTAGCCTAGACAGCTATGGATAGCAAACAAAGTGAATGGCAATGGAAATTCATTGTGAATATTCCCTGGTTCATAAAGAAATAAACAATAAGACCCTACCTATTTTGAACATAAATGCAGAGTGGATACATGGCTTAAAATCATTTTAAACAAATTTATCTGGCAGACACCAAAGCAGAGGTGGAGCACAGTAAGGTGAAGCTGTGTTGTTTATATAGCTCAGAAATTACAAGTTTTCTCTTTAAGACGAAAAATTTGGAGTTTCATGATCCACCCAAAGCGGCCTTGTCCATGGACATTTCTGAATCATTCGCTGGTATGAAAACGAACTTTATTGGTGAGATAGAAAGCAAGCTCAGCTTCTGACAATGGTGGTGCTGCGACAGCAGGTCATGTGAATCCTTTGTCCAGTTATCAAGCTCATATGGATCAATCCTACAGATCCTAGAGATTTTCTCGAGATAACAAACCTTGAGCACAGGGTCTAGCTTGTCTGGGTACAGTCCATGGCTTTTCCCTTTAGTACGGTCCATTTTTCAAGCACTTTGCATATCTATCCCTCCGAGCGCAGCATTCAAATCAGAAACGTAAACAAAAGCCGTTTCCCCGGAAAGTGGAGACGGCATCCCACAATGCATTGCAAAATCGGGTGCCCTCTCGAGCCCCCTGAATCATTGTTGTGTAACAGGACCTAGCTTGCGACTTCATAGAATGGAAAAGCATGTTTACGTGTTATTTCTGTCTGCTTATCTCCGGATCGGTGTACCTTAAAAAGTTGTGGCAGTTGCCCGGCTAGCTCAGTCGGTAGAGCATGAGACTCTTAATCTCAGGGTCGTGGGTTCGAGCCCCACGTTGGGCGTATGCTCTTTATATAAGCTTTCCTTCTTCATTAAGGTATGGGAGACTCTTACTTCTTGAGTAAAAACCCATGTCCTTCCGTGATTCTGCTGTCACTTTGCGCAATTCTGTAATTTGAAGTGCTTGTACAATTTAGACAATGTGTTTGCACTGTGCTATAGTAAAAAGGCTATTACAATGTTTTTTTTGGGGGGGGGGGTTGTTATTCTTCTCTTTTTGATGCAAACTGACAGATTTTTCAATACAGTGAACGTGGCATTATGATGAGAACCCTTCTTTACTGCTAGACATAAACTCACATTGCCATATCGCGATATGTGTGTGTTCAGGATATTTTCAGACTGGTAAGTCTGAATCAAAGCTTGTTGGTCTTTTTAAGTGCTTTATAAATAAAGTTGTATTGTACTGTATTTTACGCTGAGCTTTAAGCAGGCTGCTAGTGCTAGACTAGCCAGCGGAGGCTAGCAAAAAAAGTAGGAGTAAAGGAGAGCCTCTATTTCTGTCACGCTTAGGAGATTAATTTAGACATTATATCCTAAATTGTCATCACTTCTTGGAGTTTATCTGCGATATTTCATTATAAATTAAGTCATTTTAAAAAGTAATAAGGGCATATGTGTTTTCAAAGCTTGAGTTGGTGTTTTACACGGAACATTTAGCAGGCTGCTAGCCTAGACAGCTATGGATAGCAAACAAAGTGAATGGCAATGGAAATTCATTGTGAATATTCCCTGGTTCATAAAGAAATAAACAATAAGACCCTACCTATTTTGAACATAAATGCAGAGTGGATACATGGCTTAAAATCATTTTAAACAAATTTATCTGGCAGACACCAAAGCAGAGGTGGAGCACAGTAAGGTGAAGCTGTGTTGTTTATATAGCTCAGAAATTACAAGTTTTCTCTTTAAGACGAAAAATTTGGAGTTTCATGATCCACCCAAAGCGGCCTTGTCCATGGACATTTCTGAATCATTCGCTGGTATGAAAACGAACTTTATTGGTGAGATAGAAAGCAAGCTCAGCTTCTGACAATGGTGGTGCTGCGACAGCAGGTCATGTGAATCCTTTGTCCAGTTATCAAGCTCATATGGATCAATCCTACAGATCCTAGAGATTTTCTCGAGATAACAAACCTTGAGCACAGGGTCTAGCTTGTCTGGGTACAGTCCATGGCTTTTCCCTTTAGTACGGTCCATTTTTCAAGCACTTTGCATATCTATCCCTCCGAGCGCAGCATTCAAATCAGAAACGTAAACAAAAGCCGTTTCCCCGGAAAGTGGAGACGGCATCCCACAATGCATTGCAAAATCGGGTGCCCTCTCGAGCCCCCTGAATCATTGTTGTGTAACAGGACCTAGCTTGCGACTTCATAGAATGGAAAAGCATGTTTACGTGTTATTTCTGTCTGCTTATCTCTGGATCGGTGTACCTTAAAAAGTTGTGGCAATTGCCCGGCTAGCTCAGTCGGTAGAGCATGAGACTCTTAATCTCAGGGTCGTGGGTTCGAGCCCCACGTTGGGCGTATGCTCTTTATATAAGCTTTCCTTCTTCATTAAGGTATGGGAGACTCTTACTTCTTGAGTAAAAACCCATGTCCTTCCGTGATTCTACTGTCACTTTGCGCAATTCTGTAATTTGAAGTGCTTGTACAATTTAGACAATGTGTTTGCATTGTGCTATAGTAAAAAGGCTATTACAATGTTTTTTTTGGGGGGGGGGGTTGTTATTCTTCTCTTTTTGATGCAAACTGACAGATTTTTCAATACAGTGAACGTGGCATTATGATGAGAACCCTTCTTTACTGCTAGACATAAACTCACATTGCCATATCGCGATATGTGTGTGTTCAGGATATTTTCAGACTGGTAAGTCTGAATCAAAGCTTGTTGGTCTTTTTAAGTGCTTTATAAATAAAGTTGTATTGTACTGTATTTTACGCTGAGCTTTAAGCAGGCTGCTAGTGCTAGACTAGCCAGCGGAGGCTAGCAAAAAAAGTAGGAGTAAAGGAGAGCCTCTATTTCTGTCACGCTTAGGAGATTAATTTAGACATTATATCCTAAATTGTCATCACTTCTTGGAGTTTATCTGTGATATTTCATTATAAATTAAGTCATTTTAAAAAGTAATAAGGGCATATGTGTTTTCAAAGCTTGAGTTGGTGTTTTACACGGAACATTTAGCAGGCTGCTAGCCTAGACAGCTATGGATAGCAAACAAAGTGAATGGCAATGGAAATTCATTGTGAATATTCCCTGCTTCATAAAGAAATAAACAATAAGACCCTACCTATTTTGAACATAAATGCAGAGTGGATACATGGCTTAAAATCATTTTAAACAAATTTATCTGGCAGACACCAAAGCAGAGGTGGAGCACAGTAAGGTGAAGCTGTGTTGTTTGTATAGCTCAGAAATTACAAGTTTTCTCTTTAAGACGAAAAATTTGGAGTTTCATGATCCACCCAAAGCGGCCTTGTCCATGGACATTTCTGAATCATTCGCTGGTATGAAAACGAACTTTATTGGTGAGATAGAAAGCAAGCTCAGCTTCTGACAATGGTGGTGCTGCGACAGCAGGTCATGTGAATCCTTTGTCCAGTTATCAAGCTCATATGGATCAATCCTACAGATCCTAGAGATTTTCTCGAGATAACAAACCTTGAGCACAGGGTCTAGCTTGTCTGGGTACAGTCCATGGCTTTTCCCTTTAGTACGGTCCATTTTTCAAGCACTTTGCATATCTATCCCTCCGAGCGCAGCATTCAAATCAGAAACGTAAACAAAAGCCGTTTCCCCGGAAAGTGGAGACGGCATCCCACAATGCATTGCAAAATCGGGTGCCCTCTCGAGCCCCCTGAATCATTGTTGTGTAACAGGACCTAGCTTGCGACTTCATAGAATGGAAAAGCATGTTTACGTGTTATTTCTGTCTGCTTATCTCTGGATCGGTGTACCTTAAAAAGTTGTGGCAATTGCCCGGCTAGCTCAGTCGGTAGAGCATGAGACTCTTAATCTCAGGGTCGTGGGTTCGAGCCCCACGTTGGGCGTATGCTCTTTATATAAGCTTTCCTTCTTCATTAAGGTATGGGAGACTCTTACTTCTTGAGTAAAAACCCATGTCCTTCCGTGATTCTGCTGTCACTTTGTGCAATTCTGTAATTTGAAGTGCTTGTACAATTTAGACAATGTGTTTGCATTGTGCTATAGCAAAAAGGCTATTACAATGTTTTTTTTTGGGGGGGGGTTGTTATTCTTCTCTTTTTGATGCAAACTGACAGATTTTTCAATACAGTGAACGTGGCATTATGATGAGAACCCTTCTTTACTGCTAGACATAAACTCACATTGCCATATCGCGATATGTGTGTGTTCAGGATATTTTCAGACTGGTAAGTCTGAATCAAAGCTTGTTGGTCTTTTTAAGTGCTTTATAAATAAAGTTGTATTGTACTGTATTTTACGCTGAGCTTTAAGCAGGCTGCTAGTGCTAGACTAGCCAGCGGAGGCTAGCAAAAAAAGTAGGAGTAAAGGAGAGCCTCTATTTCTGTCACGCTTAGGAGATTAATTTAGACATTATATCCTAAATTGTCATCACTTCTTGGAGTTTATCTGCGATATTTCATTATAAATTAAGTCATTTTAAAAAGTAATAAGGGCATATGTGTTTTCAAAGCTTGAGTTGGTGTTTTACACGGAACATTTAGCAGGCTGCTAGCCTAGACAGCTATGGATAGCAAACAAAGTGAATGGCAATGGAAATTCATTGTGAATATTCCCTGGTTCATAAAGAAATAAACAATAAGACCCTACCTATTTTGAACATAAATGCAGAGTGGATACATGGCTTAAAATCATTTTAAACAAATTTATCTGGCAGACACCAAAGCAGAGGTGGAGCACAGTAAGGTGAAGCTGTGTTGTTTATATAGCTCAGAAATTGCAAGTTTTCTCTTTAAGACGAAAAATTTGGAGTTTCATGATCCACCCAAAGCGGCCTTGTCCATGGACATTTCTGAATCATTCGCTGGTATGAAAACAAACTTTATTGGTGAGATAGAAAGCAAGCTCAGCTTCTGACAATGGTGGTGCTGCGACAGCAGGTCATGTGAATCCTTTGTCCAGTTATCAAGCTCATATGGATCAATCCTACAGATCCTAGAGATTTTCTCGAGATAACAAACCTTGAGCACAGGGTCTAGCTTGTCTGGGTACAGTCCATGGCTTTTCCCTTTAGTACGGTCCATTTTTCAAGCACTTTGCATATCTATCCCTCCGAGCGCAGCATTCAAATCAGAAACGTAAACAAAAGCCGTTTCCCCGGAAAGTGGAGACGGCATCCCACAATGCATTGCAAAATCGGGTGCCCTCTCGAGCCCCCTGAATCATTGTTGTGTAACAGGACCTAGCTTGCGACTTCATAGAATGGAAAAGCATGTTTACGTGTTATTTCTGTCTGCTTATCTCCGGATCGGTGTACCTTAAAAAGTTGTGGCAGTTGCCCGGCTAGCTCAGTCGGTAGAGCATGAGACTCTTAATCTCAGGGTCGTGGGTTCGAGCCCCACGTTGGGCGTATGCTCTTTATATAAGCTTTCCTTCTTCATTAAGATATGGGAGACTCTTACTTCTTGAGTAAAAACCCATGTCCTTCCGTGATTCTGCTGTCACTTTGCGCAATTCTGTAATTTGAAGTGCTTGTACAATTTAGACAATGTGTTTGCATTGTGCTATAGTAAAAAGGCTATTACAATGTTTTTTTTGGGGGGGGGGTTGTTATTCTTCTCTTTTTGATGCAAACTGACAGATTTTTCAATACAGTGAACGTGGCATTATGATGAGAACCCTTCTTTACTGCTAGACATAAACTCACATTGCCATATCGCGATATGTGTGTGTTCAGGATATTTTCAGACTGGTAAGTCTGAATCAAAGCTTGTTGGTCTTTTTAAGTGCTTTATAAATAAAGTTGTATTGTACTGTATTTTACGCTGAGCTTTAAGCAGGCTGCTAGTGCTAGACTAGCCAGCGGAGGCTAGCAAAAAAAGTAGGAGTAAAGGAGAGCCTCTATTTCTGTCACGCTTAGGAGATTAATTTAGACATTATATCCTAAATTGTCATCACTTCTTGGAGTTTATCTGTGATATTTCATTATAAATTAAGTCATTTTAAAAAGTAATAAGGGCATATGTGTTTTCAAAGCTTGAGTTGGTGTTTTACACGGAACATTTAGCAGGCTGCTAGCCTAGACAGCTATGGATAGCAAACAAAGTGAATGGCAATGGAAATTCATTGTGAATATTCCCTGCTTCATAAAGAAATAAACAATAAGACCCTACCTATTTTGAACATAAATGCAGAGTGGATACATGGCTTAAAATCATTTTAAACAAATTTATCTGGCAGACACCAAAGCAGAGGTGGAGCACAGTAAGGTGAAGCTTTGTTGTTTGTATAGCTCAGAAATTACAAGTTTTCTCTTTAAGACGAAAAATTTGGAGTTTCATGATCCACCCAAAGCGGCCTTGTCCATGGACATTTCTGAATCATTCGCTGGTATGAAAACGAACTTTATTGGTGAGATAGAAAGCAAGCTCAGCTTCTGACAATGGCGGTGCTGCGACAGCAGGTCATGTGAATCCTTTGTCCAGTTATCAAGCTCATATGGATCAATCCTACAGATCCTAGAGATTTTCTCGAGATAACAAACCTTGAGCACAGGGTCTAGCTTGTCTGGGTACAGTCCATGGCTTTTCCCTTTAGTACGGTCCATTTTTCAAGCACTTTGCATATCTATCCCTCCGAGCGCAGCATTCAAATCAGAAACGTAAACAAAAGCCGTTTCCCCGGAAAGTGGAGACGGCATCCCACAATGCATTGCAAAATCGGGTGCCCTCTCGAGCCCCCTGAATCATTGTTGTGTAACAGGACCTAGCTTGCGACTTCATAGAATGGAAAAGCATGTTTACGTGTTATTTCTGTCTGCTTATCTCCGGATCGGTGTACCTTAAAAAGTTGTGGCAGTTGCCCGGCTAGCTCAGTCGGTAGAGCATGAGACTCTTAATCTCAGGGTCGTGGGTTCGAGCCCCACGTTGGGCGTATGCTCTTTATATAAGCTTTCCTTCTTCATTAAGGTATGGGAGACTCTTACTTCTTGAGTAAAAACCCATGTCCTTCCGTGATTCTGCTGTCACTTTGCGCAATTCTGTAATTTGAAGTGCTTGTACAATTTAGACAATGTGTTTGCATTGTGCTATAGTAAAAAGGCTATTACAATGTTTTTTTTTGGGGGGGGGGGTTGTTATTCTTCTCTTTTTGATGCAAACTGACAGATTTTTCAATACAGTGAACGTGGCATTATGATGAGAACCCTTCTTTACTGCTAGACATAAACTCACATTGCCATATCGCGATATGTGTGTGTTCAGGATATTTTCAGACTGGTAAGTCTGAATCAAAGCTTGTTGGTCTTTTTAAGTGCTTTATAAATAAAGTTGTATTGTACTGTATTTTACGCTGAGCTTTAAGCAGGCTGCTAGTGCTAGACTAGCCAGCGGAGGCTAGCAAAAAAAGTAGGAGTAAAGGAGAGCCTCTATTTCTGTCACGCTTAGGAGATTAATTTAGACATTATATCCTAAATTGTCATCACTTCTTGGAGTTTATCTGTGATATTTCATTATAAATTAAGTCATTTTAAAAAGTAATAAGGGCATATGTGTTTTCAAAGCTTGAGTTGGTGTTTTACACGGAACATTTAGCAGGCTGCTAGCCTAGACAGCTATGGATAGCAAACAAAGTGAATGGCAATGGAAATTCATTGTGAATATTCCCTGCTTCATAAAGAAATAAACAATAAGACCCTACCTATTTTGAACATAAATGCAGAGTGGATACATGGCTTAAAATCATTTTAAACAAATTTATCTGGCAGACACCAAAGCAGAGGTGGAGCACAGTAAGGTGAAGCTGTGTTGTTTGTATAGCTCAGAAATTACAAGTTTTCTCTTTAAGACGAAAAATTTGGAGTTTCATGATCCACCCAAAGCGGCCTTGTCCATGGACATTTCTGAATCATTCGCTGGTATGAAAACGAACTTTATTGGTGAGATAGAAAGCAAGCTCAGCTTCTGACAATGGTGGTGCTGCGACAGCAGGTCATGTGAATCCTTTGTCCAGTTATCAAGCTCATATGGATCAATCCTACAGATCCTAGAGATTTTCTCGAGATAACAAACCTTGAGCACAGGGTCTAGCTTGTCTGGGTACAGTCCATGGCTTTTCCCTTTAGTACGGTCCATTTTTCAAGCACTTTGCATATCTATCCCTCCGAGCGCAGCATTCAAATCAGAAACGTAAACAAAAGCCGTTTCCCCGGAAAGTGGAGACGGCATCCCACAATGCATTGCAAAATCGGGTGCCCTCTCGAACCCCCTGAATCATTGTTGTGTAACAGGACCTAGCTTGCGACTTCATAGAATGGAAAAGCATGTTTACGTGTTATTTCTGTCTGCTTATCTCTGGATCGGTGTACCTTAAAAAGTTGTGGCAGTTGCCCGGCTAGCTCAGTCGGTAGAGCATGAGACTCTTAATCTCAGGGTCGTTGGTTCGAGCCCCATGTTGGGCGTATGCTCTTTATATAAGCTTTCCTTCTTCATTAAGGTATGGGAGACTCTTACTTCTTGAGTAAAAACCCATGTCCTTCCGTGATTCTGCTGTCACTTTGCGCAATTGTGTAATTTGAAGTGCTTGTACAATTTAGACAATGTGTTTGCACTGTGCTATAGTAAAAAGGCTATTACAATGTTTTTTTTGGGGGGGGGTTGTTATTCTTCTCTTTTTGATGCAAACTGACAGATTTTTCAATACAGTGAACGTGGCATTATGATGAGAACCCTTCTTTACTGCTAGACATAAACTCACATTGCCATATCGCGATATGTGTGTGTTCAGGATATTTTCAGACTGGTAAGTCTGAATCAAAGCTTGTTGGTCTTTTTAAGTGCTTTATAAATAAAGTTGTATTGTACTGTATTTTACGCTGAGCTTTAAGCAGGCTGCTAGTGCTAGACTAGCCAGCGGAGGCTAGCAAAAAAAGTAGGAGTAAAGGAGAGCCTCTATTTCTGTCACGCTTAGGAGATTAATTTAGACATTATATCCTAAATTGTCATCACTTCTTGGAGTTTATCTGCGATATTTCATTATAAATTAAGTCATTTTAAAAAGTAATAAGGGCATATGTGTTTTCAAAGCTTGAGTTGGTGTTTTACACGGAACATTTAGCAGGCTGCTAGCCTAGACAGCTATGGATAGCAAACAAAGTGAATGGCAATGGAAATTCATTGTGAATATTCCCTGGTTCATAAAGAAATAAACAATAAGACCCTACCTATTTTGAACATAAATGCAGAGTGGATACATGGCTTAAAATCATTTTAAACAAATTTATCTGGCAGACACCAAAGCAGAGGTGGAGCACAGTAAGGTGAAGCTGTGTTGTTTATATAGCTCAGAAATTACAAGTTTTCTCTTTAAGACGAAAAATTTGGAGTTTCATGATCCACCCAAAGCGGCCTTGTCCATGGACATTTCTGAATCATTCGCTGGTATGAAAACGAACTTTATTGGTGAGATAGAAAGCAAGCTCAGCTTCTGACAATGGTGGTGCTGCGACAGCAGGTCATGTGAATCCTTTGTCCAGTTATCAAGCTCATATGGATCAATCCTACAGATCCTAGAGATTTTCTCGAGATAACAAACCTTGAGCACAGGGTCTAGCTTGTCTGGGTACAGTCCATGGCTTTTCCCTTTAGTACGGTCCATTTTTCAAGCACTTTGCATATCTATCCCTCCGAGCGCAGCATTCAAATCAGAAACGTAAACAAAAGCCGTTTCCCCGGAAAGTGGAGACGGCATCCCACAATGCATTGCAAAATCGGGTGCCCTCTCGAACCCCCTGAATCATTGTTGTGTAACAGGACCTAGCTTGCGACTTCATAGAATGGAAAAGCATGTTTACGTGTTATTTCTGTCTGCTTATCTCTGGATCGGTGTACCTTAAAAAGTTGTGGCAGTTGCCCGGCTAGCTCAGTCGGTAGAGCATGAGACTCTTAATCTCAGGGTCGTTGGTTCGAGCCCCACGTTGGGCGTATGCTCTTTATATAAGCTTTCCTTCTTCATTAAGGTATGGGAGACTCTTACTTCTTGAGTAAAAACCCATGTCCTTCCGTGATTCTGCTGTCACTTTGCGCAATTCTGTAATTTGAAGTGCTTGTACAATTTAGACAATGTGTTTGCACTGTGCTATAGTAAAAAGGCTATTACAATGTTTTTTTTGGGGGGGGGTTGTTATTCTTCTCTTTTTGATGCAAACTGACAGATTTTTCAATACAGTGAACGTGGCATTATGATGAGAACCCTTCTTTACTGCTAGACATAAACTCACATTGCCATATCGCGATATGTGTGTGTTCAGGATATTTTCAGACTGGTAAGTCTGAATCAAAGCTTGTTGGTCTTTTTAAGTGCTTTATAAATAAAGTTGTATTGTACTGTATTTTACGCTGAGCTTTAAGCAGGCTGCTAGTGCTAGACTAGCCAGCGGAGGCTAGCAAAAAAAGTAGGAGTAAAGGAGAGCCTCTATTTCTGTCACGCTTAGGAGATTAATTTAGACATTATATCCTAAATTGTCATCACTTCTTGGAGTTTATCTGCGATATTTCATTATAAATTAAGTCATTTTAAAAAGTAATAAGGGCATATGTGTTTTCAAAGCTTGAGTTGGTGTTTTACACGGAACATTTAGCAGGCTGCTAGCCTAGACAGCTATGGATAGCAAACAAAGTGAATGGCAATGGAAATTCATTGTGAATATTCCCTGGTTCATAAAGAAATAAACAATAAGACCCTACCTATTTTGAACATAAATGCAGAGTGGATACATGGCTTAAAATCATTTTAAACAAATTTATCTGGCAGACACCAAAGCAGAGGTGGAGCACAGTAAGGTGAAGCTGTGTTGTTTATATAGCTCAGAAATTACAAGTTTTCTCTTTAAGACGAAAAATTTGGAGTTTCATGATCCACCCAAAGCGGCCTTGTCCATGGACATTTCTGAATCATTCGCTGGTATGAAAACGAACTTTATTGGTGAGATAGAAAGCAAGCTCAGCTTCTGACAATGGTGGTGCTGCGACAGCAGGTCATGTGAATCCTTTGTCCAGTTATCAAGCTCATATGGATCAATCCTACAGATCCTAGAGATTTTCTCGAGATAACAAACCTTGAGCACAGGGTCTAGCTTGTCTGGGTACAGTCCATGGCTTTTCCCTTTAGTACGGTCCATTTTTCAAGCACTTTGCATATCTATCCCTCCGAGCGCAGCATTCAAATCAGAAACGTAAACAAAAGCCGTTTCCCCAGAAAGTGGAGACGGCATCCCACAATGCATTGCAAAATCGGGTGCCCTCTCGAGCCCCCTGAATCATTGTTGTGTAACAGGACCTAGCTTGCGACTTCATAGAATGGAAAAGCATGTTTACGTGTTATTTCTGTCTGCTTATCTCTGGATCGGTGTACCTTAGAAAGTTGTGGCAATTGCCCGGCTAGCTCAGTCGGTAGAGCATGAGACTCTTAATCTCAGGGTCGTGGGTTCGAGCCCCACGTTGGGCGTATGCTCTTTATATAAGCTTTCCTTCTTCATTAAGGTATGGGAGACTCTTACTTCTTGAGTAAAAACCCATGTCCTTCCATGATTCTGCTGTCACTTTGTGCAATTCTGTAATTTGAAGTGCTTGTACAATTTAGACAATGTGTTTGCATTGTGCTATAGCAAAAAGGCTATTACAATGTTTTTTTTTTGGGGGGGGGGTTGTTATTCTTCTCTTTTTGATGCAAACTGACAGATTTTTCAATACAGTGAACGTGGCATTATGATGAGAACCCTTCTTTACTGCTAGACATAAACTCACATTGCCATATCGCGATATGTGTGTGTTCAGGATATTTTCAGACTGGTAAGTCTGAATCAAAGCTTGTTGGTCTTTTTAAGTGCTTTATAAATAAAGTTGTATTGTACTGTATTTTACGCTGAGCTTTAAGCAGGCTGCTAGTGCTAGACTAGCCAGCGGAGGCTAGCAAAAAAAGTAGGAGTAAAGGAGAGCCTCTATTTCTGTCACGCTTAGGAGATTAATTTAGACATTATATCCTAAATTGTCATCACTTCTTGGAGTGTATCTGCGATATTTCATTATAAATTAAGTCATTTTAAAAAGTAATAAGGGCATATGTGTTTTCAAAGCTTGAGTTGGTGTTTTACACGGAACATTTAGCAGGCTGCTAGCCTAGACAGCTATGGATAGCAAACAAAGTGAATGGCAATGGAAATTCATTGTGAATATTCCCTGGTTCATAAAGAAATAAACAATAAGACCCTACCTATTTTGAACATAAATGCAGAGTGGATACATGGCTTAAAATCATTTTAAACAAATTTATCTGGCAGACACCAAAGCAGAGGTGGAGCACAGTAAGGTGAAGCTGTGTTGTTTATATAGCTCAGAAATTACAAGTTTTCTCTTTAAGACGAAAAATTTGGAGTTTCATGATCCACCCAAAGCGGCCTTGTCCATGGACATTTCTGAATCATTCGCTGGTATGAAAACGAACTTTATTGGTGAGATAGAAAGCAAGCTCAGCTTCTGACAATGGTGGTGCTGCGACAGCAGGTCATGTGAATCCTTTGTCCAGTTATCAAGCTCATATGGATCAATCCTACAGATCCTAGAGATTTTCTCGAGATAACAAACCTTGAGCACAGGGTCTAGCTTGTCTGGGTACAGTCCATGGCTTTTCCCTTTAGTACGGTCCATTTTTCAAGCACTTTGCATATCTATCCCTCCGAGCGCAGCATTCAAATCAGAAACGTAAACAAAAGCCGTTTCCCCGGAAAGTGGAGACGGCATCCCACAATGCATTGCAAAATCGGGTGCCCTCTCGAGCCCCCTGAATCATTGTTGTGTAACAGGACCTAGCTTGCGACTTCATAGAATGGAAAAGCATGTTTACGTGTTATTTCTGTCTGCTTATCTCTGGATCGGTGTACCTTAGAAAGTTGTGGCAATTGCCCGGCTAGCTCAGTCGGTAGAGCATGAGACTCTTAATCTCAGGGTCGTGGGTTCGAGCCCCACGTTGGGCGTATGCTCTTTATATAAGCTTTCCTTCTTCATTAAGGTATGGGAGACTCTTACTTCTTGAGTAAAAACCCATGTCCTTCCGTGATTCTGCTGTCACTTTGTGCAATTCTGTAATTTGAAGTGCTTGTACAATTTAGACAATGTGTTTGCATTGTGCTATAGCAAAAAGGCTATTACAATGTTTTTTTTTGGGGGGGGGGGGGGTTGTTATTCTTCTCTTTTTGATGCAAACTGACAGATTTTTCAATACAGTGAACGTGGCATTATGATGAGAACCCTTCTTTACTGCTAGACATAAACTCACATTGCCATATCGCGATATGTGTGTGTTCAGGATATTTTCAGACTGGTAAGTCTGAATCAAAGCTTGTTGGTCTTTTTAAGTGCTTTATAAATAAAGTTGTATTGTACTGTATTTTACGCTGAGCTTTAAGCAGGCTGCTAGTGCTAGACTAGCCAGCGGAGGCTAGCAAAAAAAGTAGGAGTAAAGGAGAGCCTCTATTTCTGTCACGCTTAGGAGATTAATTTAGACATTATATCCTAAATTGTCATCACTTCTTGGAGTGTATCTGCGATATTTCATTATAAATTAAGTCATTTTAAAAAGTAATAAGGGCATATGTGTTTTCAAAGCTTGAGTTGGTGTTTTACACGGAACATTTAGCAGGCTGCTAGCCTAGACAGCTATGGATAGCAAACAAAGTGAATGGCAATGGAAATTCATTGTGAATATTCCCTGGTTCATAAAGAAATAAACAATAAGACCCTACCTATTTTGAACATAAATGCAGAGTGGATACATGGCTTAAAATCATTTTAAACAAATTTATCTGGCAGACACCAAAGCAGAGGTGGAGCACAGTAAGGTGAAGCTGTGTTGTTTATATAGCTCAGAAATTACAAGTTTTCTCTTTAAGACGAAAAATTTGGAGTTTCATGATCCACCCAAAGCGGCCTTGTCCATGGACATTTCTGAATCATTCGCTGGTATGAAAACGAACTTTATTGGTGAGATAGAAAGCAAGCTCAGCTTCTGACAATGGTGGTGCTGCGACAGCAGGTCATGTGAATCCTTTGTCCAGTTATCAAGCTCATATGTATCAATCCTACAGATCCTAGAGATTTTCTCGAGATAACAAACCTTGAGCACAGGGTCTAGCTTGTCTGGGTACAGTCCATGGCTTTTCCCTTTAGTACGGTCCATTTTTCAAGCACTTTGCATATCTATCCCTCCGAGCGCAGCATTCAAATCAGAAACGTAAACAAAAGCCGTTTCCCCGGAAAGTGGAGACGGCATCCCACAATGCATTGCAAAATCGGGTGCCCTCTCGAGCCCCCTGAATCATTGTTGTGTAACAGGACCTAGCTTGCGACTTCATAGAATGGAAAAGCATGTTTACGTGTTATTTCTGTCTGCTTATCTCCGGATCGGTGTACCTTAAAAAGTTGTGGCAGTTGCCCGGCTAGCTCAGTCGGTAGAGCATGAGACTCTTAATCTCAGGCTCGTGGGTTCGAGCCCCACGTTGGGCGTATGCTCTTTATATAAGCTTTCCTTCTTCATTAAGATATGGGAGACTCTTACTTCTTGAGTAAAAACCCATGTCCTTCCGTGATTCTGCTGTCACTTTGCGCAAGTCTGTAATTTGAAGTGCTTGTACAATTTAGACAATGTGTTTGCATTGTGCTATAGTAAAAAGGCTATTACAATGTTTTTTTTGGGGGGGGGGGGTTGTTATTCTTCTCTTTTTGATGCAAACTGACAGATTTTTCAATACAGTGAACGTGGCATTATGATGAGAACCCTTCTTTACTGCTAGACATAAACTCACATTGCCATATCGCGATATGTGTGTGTTCAGGATATTTTCAGACTGGTAAGTCTGAATCAAAGCTTGTTGGTCTTTTTAAGTGCTTTATAAATAAAGTTGTATTGTACTGTATTTTACGCTGAGCTTTAAGCAGGCTGCTAGTGCTAGACTAGCCAGCGGAGGCTAGCAAAAAAAGTAGGAGTAAAGGAGAGCCTCTATTTCTGTCACGCTTAGGAGATTAATTTAGACATTATATCCTAAATTGTCATCACTTCTTGGAGTTTATCTGTGATATTTCATTATAAATTAAGTCATTTTAAAAAGTAATAAGGGCATATGTGTTTTCAAAGCTTGAGTTGGTGTTTTACACGGAACATTTAGCAGGCTGCTAGCCTAGACAGCTATGGATAGCAAACAAAGTGAATGGCAATGGAAATTCATTGTGAATATTCCCTGCTTCATAAAGAAATAAACAATAAGACCCTACCTATTTTGAACATAAATGCAGAGTGGATACATGGCTTAAAATCATTTTAAACAAATTTATCTGGCAGACACCAAAGCAGAGGTGGAGCACAGTAAGGTGAAGCTGTGTTGTTTGTATAGCTCAGAAATTACAAGTTTTCTCTTTAAGACGAAAAATTTGGAGTTTCATGATCCACCCAAAGCGGCCTTGTCCATGGACATTTCTGAATCATTCGCTGGTATGAAAACGAACTTTATTGGTGAGATAGAAAGCAAGCTCAGCTTCTGACAATGGTGGTGCTGCGACAGCAGGTCATGTGAATCCTTTGTCCAGTTATCAAGCTCATATGGATCAATCCTACAGATCCTAGAGATTTTCTCGAGATAACAAACCTTGAGCACAGGGTCTAGCTTGTCTGGGTACAGTCCATGGCTTTTCCCTTTAGTACGGTCCATTTTTCAAGCACTTTGCATATCTATCCCTCCGAGCGCAGCATTCAAATCAGAAACGTAAACAAAAGCCGTTTCCCCGGAAAGTGGAGACGGCATCCCACAATGCATTGCAAAATCGGGTGCCCTCTCGAGCCCCCTGAATCATTGTTGTGTAACAGGACCTAGCTTGCGACTTCATAGAATGGAAAAGCATGTTTACGTGTTATTTCTGTCTGCTTATCTCTGGATCGGTGTACCTTAAAAAGTTGTGGCAGTTGCCCGGCTAGCTCAGTCGGTAGAGCATGAGACTCTTAATCTCAGGGTCGTGGGTTCGAGCCCCACGTTGGGCGTATGCTCTTTATATAAGCTTTCCTTCTTCATTAAGGTATGGGAGACTCTTACTTCTTGAGTAAAAACCCATGTCCTTCCGTGATTCTGCTGTCACTTTGCGCAATTCTGTAATTTGAAGTGCTTGTACAATTTAGACAATGTGTTTGCACTGTGCTATAGTAAAAAGGCTATTACAATGTTTTTTTTTTGGGGGGGGGGGTTGTTATTCTTCTCTTTTTGATGCAAACTGACAGATTTTTCAATACAGTGAACGTGGCATTATGATGAGAACCCTTCTTTACTGCTAGACATAAACTCACATTGCCATATCGCGATATGTGTGTGTTCAGGATATTTTCAGACTGGTAAGTCTGAATCAAAGCTTGTTGGTCTTTTTAAGTGCTTTATAAATAAAGTTGTATTGTACTGTATTTTACGCTGAGCTTTAAGCAGGCTGCTAGTGCTAGACTAGCCAGCGGAGGCTAGCAAAAAAAGTAGGAGTAAAGGAGAGCCTCTATTTCTGTCACGCTTAGGAGATTAATTTAGACATTATATCCTAAATTGTCATCACTTCTTGGAGTTTATCTGCGATATTTCATTATAAATTAAGTCATTTTAAAAAGTAATAAGGGCATACGTGTTTTCAAAGCTTGAGTTGGTGTTTTACACGGAACATTTAGCAGGCTGCTAGCCTAGACAGCTATGGATAGCAAACAAAGTGAATGGCAATGGAAATTCATTGTGAATATTCCCTGCTTCATAAAGAAATAAACAATAAGACCCTACCTATTTTGAACATAAATGCAGAGTGGATACATGGCTTAAAATCATTTTAAACAAATTTATCTGGCAGACACCAAAGCAGAGGTGGAGCACAGTAAGGTGAAGCTGTGTTGTTTGTATAGCTCAGAAATTACAAGTTTTCTCTTTAAGACGAAAAATTTGGAGTTTCATGATCCACCCAAAGCGGCCTTGTCCATGGACATTTCTGAATCATTCGCTGGTATGAAAACGAACTTTATTGGTGAGATAGAAAGCAAGCTCAGCTTCTGACAATGGTGGTGCTGCGACAGCAGGTCATGTGAATCCTTTGTCCAGTTATCAAGCTCATATGGATCAATCCTACAGATCCTAGAGATTTTCTCGAGATAACAAACCTTGAGCACAGGGTCTAGCTTGTCTGGGTACAGTCCATGGCTTTTCCCTTTAGTACGGTCCATTTTTCAAGCACTTTGCATATCTATCCCTCCGAGCGCAGCATTCAAATCAGAAACGTAAACAAAAGCCGTTTCCCCGGAAAGTGGAGACGGCATCCCACAATGCATTGCAAAATCGGGTGCCCTCTCGAGCCCCCTGAATCATTGTTGTGTAACAGGACATAGCTTGCGACTTCATAGAATGGAAAAGCATGTTTACGTGTTATTTCTCTCTGCTTATCTCTGGATCGGTGTACCTTAAAAAGTTGTGGCAGTTGCCCGGCTAGCTCAGTCGGTAGAGCATGAGACTCTTAATCTCAGGGTCGTGGGTTCGAGCCCCACGTTGGGCGTATGCTCTTTATATAAGCTTTCCTTCTTCATTAAGGTATGGGAGACTCTTACTTCTTGAGTAAAAACCCATGTCCTTCCGTGATTCTGCTGTCACTTTGCGCAATTCTGTAATTTGAAGTGCTTGTACAATTTAGACAATGTGTTTGCACTGTGCTATAGTAAAAAGGCTATTACAATGTTTTTTTTGGGGGGGGGTTGTTATTCTTCTCTTTTTGATGCAAACTGACAGATTTTTCAATACAGTGAACGTGGCATTATGATGAGAACCCTTCTTTACTGCTAGACATAAACTCACATTGCCATATCGCGATATGTGTGTGTTCAGGATATTTTCAGACTGGTAAGTCTGAATCAAAGCTTGTTGGTCTTTTTAAGTGCTTTATAAATAAAGTTGTATTGTACTGTATTTTACGCTGAGCTTTAAGCAGGCTGCTAGTGCTAGACTAGCCAGCGGAGGCTAGCAAAAAAAGTAGGAGTAAAGGAGAGCCTCTATTTCTGTCACGCTTAGGAGATTAATTTAGACATTATATCCTAAATTGTCATCACTTCTTGGAGTTTATCTGTGATATTTCATTATAAATTAAGTCATTTTAAAAAGTAATAAGGGCATATGTGTTTTCAAAGCTTGAGTTGGTGTTTTACACGGAACATTTAGCAGGCTGCTAGCCTAGACAGCTATGGATAGCAAACAAAGTGAATGGCAATGGAAATTCATTGTGAATATTCCCTGCTTCATAAAGAAATAAACAATAAGACCCTACCTATTTTGAACATAAATGCAGAGTGGATACATGGCTTAAAATCATTTTAAACAAATTTATCTGGCAGACACCAAAGCAGAGGTGGAGCACAGTAAGGTGAAGCTGTGTTGTTTGTATAGCTCAGAAATTACAAGTTTTCTCTTTAAGACGAAAAATTTGGAGTTTCATGATCCACCCAAAGCGGCCTTGTCCATGGACATTTCTGAATCATTCGCTGGTATGAAAACGAACTTTATTGGTGAGATAGAAAGCAAGCTCAGCTTCTGACAATGGTGGTGCTGCGACAGCAGGTCATGTGAATCCTTTGTCCAGTTATCAAGCTCATATGGATCAATCCTACAGATCCTAGAGATTTTCTCGAGATAACAAACCTTGAGCACAGGGTCTAGCTTGTCTGGGTACAGTCCATGGCTTTTCCCTTTAGTACGGTCCATTTTTCAAGCACTTTGCATATCTATCCCTCCGAGCGCAGCATTCAAATCAGAAACGTAAACAAAAGCCGTTTCCCCGGAAAGTGGAGACAGCATCCCACAATGCATTGCAAAATCGGGTGCCCTCTCGAACCCCCTGAATCATTGTTGTGTAACAGGACCTAGCTTGCGACTTCATAGAATGGAAAAGCATGTTTACGTGTTATTTCTGTCTGCTTATCTCTGGATCGGTGTACCTTAAAAAGTTGTGGCAGTTGCCCGGCTAGCTCAGTCGGTAGAGCATGAGACTCTTAATCTCAGGGTCGTTGGTTCGAGCCCCACGTTGGGCGTATGCTCTTTATATAAGCTTTCCTTCTTCATTAAGGTATGGGAGACTCTTACTTCTTGAGTAAAAACCCATGTCCTTCCGTGATTCTGCTGTCACTTTGCGCAATTCTGTAATTTGAAGTGCTTGTACAATTTAGACAATGTGTTTGCACTGTGCTATAGTAAAAAGGCTATTACAATGTTTTTTTTTGGGGGGGGGGGTTGTTATTCTTCTCTTTTTGATGCAAACTGACAGATTTTTCAATACAGTGAACGTGGCATTATGATGAGAACCCTTCTTTACTGCTAGACATAAACTCACATTGCCATATCGCGATATGTGTGTGTTCAGGATATTTTCAGACTGGTAAGTCTGAATCAAAGCTTGTTGGTCTTTTTAAGTGCTTTATAAATAAAGTTGTATTGTACTGTATTTTACGCTGAGCTTTAAGCAGGCTGCTAGTGCTAGACTAGCCAGCGGAGGCTAGCAAAAAAAGTAGGAGTAAAGGAGAGCCTCTATTTCTGTCACGCTTAGGAGATTAATTTAGACATTATATCCTAAATTGTCATCACTTCTTGGAGTTTATCTGCGATATTTCATTATAAATTAAGTCATTTTAAAAAGTAATAAGGGCATATGTGTTTTCAAAGCTTGAGTTGGTGTTTTACACGGAACATTTAGCAGGCTGCTAGCCTAGACAGCTATGGATAGCAAACAAAGTGAATGGCAATGGAAATTCATTGTGAATATTCCCTGCTTCATAAAGAAATAAACAATAAGACCCTACCTATTTTGAACATAAATGCAGAGTGGATACATGGCTTAAAATCATTTTAAACAAATTTATCTGGCAGACACCAAAGCAGAGGTGGAGCACAGTAAGGTGAAGCTTTGTTGTTTGTATAGCTCAGAAATTACAAGTTTTCTCTTTAAGACGAAAAATTTGGAGTTTCATGATCCACCCAAAGCGGCCTTGTCCATGGACATTTCTGAATCATTCGCTGGTATGAAAACGAACTTTATTGGTGAGATAGAAAGCAAGCTCAGCTTCTGACAATGGTGGTGCTGCGACAGCAGGTCATGTGAATCCTTTGTCCAGTTATCAAGCTCATATGGATCAATCCTACAGATCCTAGAGATTTTCTCGAGATAACAAACCTTGAGCACAGGGTCTAGCTTGTCTGGGTACAGTCCATGGCTTTTCCCTTTAGTACGGTCCATTTTTCAAGCACTTTGCATATCTATCCCTCCGAGCGCAGCATTCAAATCAGAAACGTAAACAAAAGCCGTTTCCCCGGAAAGTGGAGACGGCATCCCACAATGCATTGCAAAATCGGGTGCCCTCTCGAGCCCCCTGAATCATTGTTGTGTAACAGGACCTAGCTTGCGACTTCATAGAATGGAAAAGCATGTTTACGTGTTATTTCTGTCTGCTTATCTCCGGATCGGTGTACCTTAAAAAGTTGTGGCAGTTGCCCGGCTAGCTCAGTCGGTAGAGCATGAGACTCTTAATCTCAGGGTCGTTGGTTCGAGCCCCACGTTGGGCGTATGCTCTTTATATAAGCTTTCCTTCTTCATTAAGGTATGGGAGACTCTTACTTCTTGAGTAAAAACCCATGTCCTTCCATGATTCTGCTGTCACTTTGCGCAATTCTGTAATTTGAAGTGCTTGTACAATTTAGACAATGTGTTTGCACTGTGCTATAGTAAAAAGGCTATTACAATGTTTTTTTTGGGGGGGGGGTTGTTATTCTTCTCTTTTTGATGCAAACTGACAGATTTTTCAATACAGTGAACGTGGCATTATGATGAGAACCCTTCTTTACTGCTAGACATAAACTCACATTGCCATATCGCGATATGTGTGTGTTCAGGATATTTTCAGACTGGTAAGTCTGAATCAAAGCTTGTTGGTCTTTTTAAGTGCTTTATAAATAAAGTTGTATTGTACTGTATTTTACGCTGAGCTTTAAGCAGGCTGCTAGTGCTAGACTAGCCAGCGGAGGCTAGCAAAAAAAGTAGGAGTAAAGGAGAGCCTCTATTTCTGTCACGCTTAGGAGATTAATTTAGACATTATATCCTAAATTGTCATCACTTCTTGGAGTTTATCTGCGATATTTCATTATAAATTAAGTCATTTTAAAAAGTAATAAGGGCATATGTGTTTTCAAAGCTTGAGTTGGTGTTTTACACGGAACATTTAGCAGGCTGCTAGCCTAGACAGCTATGGATAGCAAACAAAGTGAATGGCAATGGAAATTCATTGTGAATATTCCCTGGTTCATAAAGAAATAAACAATAAGACCCTACCTATTTTGAACATAAATGCAGAGTGGATACATGGCTTAAAATCATTTTAAACAAATTTATCTGGCAGACACCAAAGCAGAGGTGGAGCACAGTAAGGTGAAGCTGTGTTGTTTATATAGCTCAGAAATTACAAGTTTTCTCTTTAAGACGAAAAATTTGGAGTTTCATGATCCACCCAAAGCGGCCTTGTCCATGGACATTTCTGAATCATTCGCTGGTATGAAAACGAACTTTATTGGTGAGATATAAAGCAAGCTCAGCTTCTGACAATGGTGGTGCTGCGACAGCAGGTCATGTGAATCCTTTGTCCAGTTATCAAGCTCATATGGATCAATCCTACAGATCCTAGAGATTTTCTCGAGATAACAAACCTTGAGCACAGGGTCTAGCTTGTCTGGGTACAGTCCATGGCTTTTCCCTTTAGTACGGTCCATTTTTCAAGCACTTTGCATATCTATCCCTCCGAGCGCAGCATTCAAATCAGAAACGTAAACAAAAGCCGTTTCCCCGAAAAGTGGAGACGGCATCCCACAATGCATTGCAAAATCGGGTGCCCTCTCGAGCCCCCTGAATCATTGTTGTGTAACAGGACCTAGCTTGCGACTTCATAGAATGGAAAAGCATGTTTACGTGTTATTTCTGTCTGCTTATCTCTGGATCGGTGTACCTTAAAAAGTTGTGGCAATTGCCCGGCTGGCGGTACCTGGGGAGCGCAGGACTGTATATGGTGACCAATAGCCACCGGGAGTCCATCTTTCGCTAGCTAATAAGACGCGCGGGTCAATCTTTTGGCGGCCAATCGTAGGGCGACGTCAATCTTTTGGGGGCCAATCGTAGGGCGACGTCAATCTTTTGGCCGGCCAATCACGAGGCTACGTCAATCTTTTGGGCGGCCAATCGCTGCAGGAGGCGACACTCAAATGTCCCGCCCTTAATGTATCGGCAGTTTCGGCAGATAGTGTAGGTTTGCTGATCAGAATCCAGAGCGCGACTCGTTTCAGAACTCTCGTCGATTTCGGTAAGTAATGCTTCTACTCTTGAATCATCTTTTATCATATGCGTTTCAATTAGCCCGTTTTTGCCACTAAACAATGATATTTTTACTTTATTTGGGCACTTAGTAGGAGTTTATATAAATGCAACTTCTCTCATCAACTCGATCAACTGCATTTCACAGATGCATGGCTGTCTCTGGTATAGTACTGCAAAATCTCATAAAATCTATCAAAAGCATGCCTGACCCTGGGAAATACGTATATTTTTTATTTGGGTAATTATGAGGGTATATACATGCATCATGTCTAATAGAATCTGTCAAATTAATTTTAAAATGTCACAGGGAAATGTTTATAACGTTTTTTATTTGTATGCGTTTATGCCATGTTTATATAATTACAAGATAAATTAAATAGCTTTTTTTGTCATTACAGAATATGTCCAAATCAAACCCCAAAAGCCACAAGGCTATGGATGACACAGAGTGGGCCTCAAGGCTTAGGTCTTTTGCTTCCTCTGGTGTTTGGCCATCAGATGCAGGCAACCGACCTGCTCCAAGGCAACAAAAGTGGTACTCCCTGTATCAGAAGGTATTTTAGTTAATAATCAAGTAGATACTGTATAATTATTTTTTACTTCAGTTTCAAAATAGTTGACAAACTGTGAATCACATAGATTTGAGCATAAAACAAGAAATGATAATGTATTATGACAAAGAATAAAATTAGTAGTCAAATTCAGCTTGTGCTCTTGTTTATAGATAGAAAAGTGTCCACTACAGCTGAGAGGCCAGCGGACACTTTTATCCCAACCGCAAAAGTGTTTGTGTGGGTATCATCTTCCTAAGGTAAGGTGTTTTTCATCTACAATTGATATGCTGGTGAAGATTCTCGGTCATGCAGGTCATGATCAATCCAGAAAAAAAGCTTTGAAAACAAACAAAAAAACTGGACTTCTATTCTAAAGCTGAAGCTATTTCATCCCTCACTGATAGAGTTAAGTTTAATAACCCTTTTAGACTCTTCCTTCAGAAGAGCATGAGGCTTGTTGTATCACAAGCTTGAGTTCGACTGCGCTGGTTACCAATCTTTGCATTTATTATCAGACATCAAAGAAGGGGCAAGAGGTGTCAGGAGTTCTCACCATGGGGGTTAAGGAACAAAAGAAAATGCAAGGGGGGGGGTTACAACAAGGGGTTGGCACACAAAGAGGTGTGAGAAACATCTGTTTCTTCCTGTGTGAAGTTAAAACAGTAGAACATTCTTTAATAAAAAGAAAATGATTACATGCTTCAGCTAGAATAGAAGCCCAGTTGTTTTTTTTGCCTTTATGTTGAACTACAAAGATTCATTATGCACACAGTGTAAATATTTATTTCCCATCATGTGTTCTTGGGCCATTTCTTTTTTTTTTTTCTGGGTTAGTCTTGCAACAGGTCTTTCCAACAGCAGAGGAAAAGGATTAGCAGGTAAAAAAAAGGTCATAAGGGCTAAACTTGCTTCATCACTAATAAAAAAGCACCTCTTAATCTGTCACTTCATTTGCATGAAATGGGCTGTCGTTGTCTCTTATATATGTGGGTGAAGTGTGTCTGAGTTGGTGATTTGAGGGTGCTTTGGCGCAGAATTGTGCAATCGTGTTTCTGTCAGTCTGCCTCAAGCTGTGGCTACATGCGTAGCTGAAAACCACCACTGCGTAAATTAATAAAAACCCCTTACCACGGTGAAGCGCATTGGGGGGACTTGCTTCTAACTGTGAAATGCACTGCATAGATGGGATCTCTTTCCCTAATTATAGTATTAACATAGTATTGAGTAGTAGTAGTAGTAGTAGTAGTAGTAGTAGTAGTAGTATGGGGAAATGACATCACATGCATAAACTAGTATTCTGCTTCCTTTGAAATCACTGCTGATGTTGGCCTGCCTCATCCAGTGTGTGTGTGTGTGTGTGTGTGTGTGTGTGTGTGTGTGTGTGTGTGTGTGTGTGTGTGTGTGTGTGTGTGTGTGTGTGTGTGTGATATGCAAGTGTGTATTTGTTCTTAACATATATGTTCTGCAACAGGTGCCCACACCCTCATCTAGACCCACAAGCAGTGGAGGCCAATCAAGTCAAATGAGTTCCACAGTGGTAGGTGAATTTTATTGCTCTATGTGAATGAGAACTCATAATGGCAATAACCTGTTTTTTTTGTCATTTTCCAGCTCCAGACTGCTGTTCCAGTCAAACACCCCACAGCGTGCACCACATCTGGAACTCTGGCAAAAAGGCCAAAGCTCACCCTGTCTTCAGTAAATATGTTTGCTCCTTTTCTAGAAATCTGTTTTAAAGTCTTGTTTTAAAGTCACCATTTTCATATTAATGCCTTTCTTAAGTTTGAAAGGTCCAGATTTGGTGGCAAGCATGTGGAGAGTGCAAAGCCAAACATAAATATTGCCCGGAAACCTTGTGTAAGCACTACTATATATGTTTATATATTTACTTTATGCTTAGAAAGTTCCTATTTTATCTAAATGTTCTTTTGTCCTTTTATTTTCAGACTAATGTAAAACCTACTTGTACAAGCACAGCAGCCTATTCGTGTGAGGATCCAGTGCCAGGCAGCTCTCTTCACAACGTCTTTCAACAACAGCCACAAAGAACAGAAACCTTTTTTCTTGCTCCACCATTACCAGCTCCGAAAAGACAGAGACCAGTGGAGGAGCAAAGTTCAGCAGAGAATGCAGTTAAACATTTTTTTTTATATATATTATCATGACATTCACATCCTACTTTTATTTTATATCTAATTTGTCCTTCTCTCTGTCTGAAGAACCCATTCCAGCCTGAGAACACTGGTGAGCTGCCACTTCTTTGGCCTAAGACCATGCCACAGGAGGATCACCAGTGGGTTTCAACAGCCTTATTTAGAGTGTCTGCCAAAGGGAAACTGGAGCTCCAGGACCATCTCCAGCTGTGGTATTTTCCCCCTCAGCCATCTCTCATTTACCACCAGCTCCCAACATCAGCCAGGTTTTTTGCTCATCCCTTACTGCTGTGGATGCCGTACAGGCTGTGGAAGGTTCGGTTCCTTTGCACTGACCCTGCCTGTAAGCACACTCTGAGCAGTGGTGGTCTTCACAGGCGGGTCCGGCAGGTGCTTGATATTGACCGTTTTTACAACCTGGTCACAGAGACACTAATATGCTCAAAGTGCCGTCGGAGCTACCTGTCTTGGAATAGGGAAATTCTTGAGCAGCTGGACATGGCCCATCGCTCTGAGTTTAGAGTCATCCTTACCCGCCGGTATGCTGGTGCTTTTATGTGATTATAATGATTGTTTTAATTAAAGATTTATGCATATATCACAACTGTGTTTCGTATCACAGATATGCCTGTGACATCAGGGTGATACGCCTCTTGCGGGAACGAGGTCTGGGGAATGGACCGGTCCGACTCATTGGCCAGTTGAAAGAGAACCACAGTGAGGAGTGGCTAAAAAGGGTTGCGTGTTACACCAGAGCGTGTGCTGGCTTCATCAGCAAAGGTTGCCTGTTGACACCGACCTTTGAAGAGCCTCCTAAACCTGTGGCCCTTCCTAGCTATAAGTGGCTTTCAGTGGTGTACAGCCAAGATATACTTTACAGGTTGGAGGATATCAAGGCTAGTATCACCTCCACTTATGGCTCCATCTTAAAACTTGATTCAACCAGGAAGGTACATATTAATATGGTATTGTTTAATCATATAACTAGTTAAGTTTTAAATAACATTGGTTGTCCATATAAATATTTAAATTTCTGTTTTAGATCACAAAGAAACTCTCAGGACCAGCAAAGGGCACTGCACAATGGCTGACTTCAGTTGGCAATGAGATGGGTCAAGTTCTCATCAGCGTCTTGACCGCCGGGGAAGGACCAGGTTTAGACCTGATGGCTGGTGGCTTGGTTGACAGGTATGTTAGCTGCAAAACTTTTTCAGTTACACACTATAAGTCAAAGTATGTGTGTTTATTTGTATAAGTATATATATATATATATATATATATGTGTGTGTGTGTGTGTGTGCACTAAATTTCTTCAGGTATGAGGCTGCAGGAGTGGACCCCCCTGTTGCACTCTATGTGGACTGTGGCTGCTGCAAGGAAGTGGGTGAGACCAAGTTAAAGGCCAGATTCAGTGGATGGCCTAACCTGATTGTTCGTCTTGACATCTGGCACTTTATGCGACGTCTGGCTGTGGGATGCACCACCGATGCACACCAGCTGTACCCGACATTCATGGCTCGTATGTCAGCATGTATTTTTGAGTGGGATGCTGCTGACCTTAACAAACTGAGAGAGGCAAAGAGGGCACAGCTTACAGGTCATGGCTGGACCGCTCTGACTGAGAAGCAGCTGGATCGGCAAATAACCAAAGAAGAGTTGGAGCTGCACTGCAGGAGGAGAACTCGTGGAGAAGAGCAAACCATCCAGCTGTTGGATCAGCTGATTAGTGAGCTCATCAGTGACAAGGGAAAGGATGCCCTTGGTGTTCCTCTTCTGGACCCCATACGAATGCAGCATATCTGGCTTGTTCAGAAGAGGCATGTTAAGTGCATTCAGGACCCACCTGATGTAGCGCTGTACACACAGACTGGCACCATCAAGAAGGGAGGGGTCGAGCTGCAGACCCTGCGCTGTGCCAGAGGGTCAACATCTTTGGAGTCTTTCCACTGCCATTTAAATCGGTTCATTCCAGGTAAGTCCAGTTTAATAATGCTCCTTAAGTTACAACAAATGCTTTGTTTTCCTGTGCTAATGATTGGTATTTATTCAAGGAAACAGTGCCAACACCTTGAACTTCCAAATCTACCTTTTGGATGGGCTACATCGCTGGAACCACAACAGGGCGGCTGCTGCTGTAGAGACAGAAACCTCCGGTTTACGCACCTACTCTGGTGAACTGGTTCATAGCGTCAACATCGATTATGAGAGAGTTTTTGGCAAGAAGCTGCTCCCTTCTTTTACACCACCTGCAAAATATACAGGTTTCAACACTAAGTATTATATTCATTGTCCTGTATTTAACTCTTTAAATTTTTTTGTAATCCAAAATTGGTTATGCAATTTCAGGTGAACTGATTGGAGTGCAGTACCTACTGAGGCAGAATGACAAACCACTACAGGATATGGCACCAGATTCGGAGGAGGCAGAGACATTGCTGGAGCAAATAGAAATGCAACAGCCAGTGGAGGCTGATGAGGGCTTTGAGGAACTTGACTGTATGGAGGTCACACTAGCAGATTTGCTTTTGGATACATACAGTAGGACCTCTTTCCTTCCTGAGCACCCCCCTGTACCTCAGCTTGCTCTACCTCCTGCTGAGTCTTCTAGTTGCCAAATCACTCACCTGCCTGAGCTCCTGCCTCCGTCCTCTGCTGGGCTCCAGGCCGCTCACCTGCCTCCATCTTCTGCTGGGCTCCAGGCCGCTCACCTGCCTCCATCTTCTGCTGGGCTCCAGGCCGCTCACCTGCCTCCATCTTCTGCTGGGCCCCAGGCCACTCACCTGCCTCCGTCCTCTGCTGGGCTCCAGGCCGCTCACCTGCCTCCGTCCTCTGCTGGGCTCCAGGCCGCTCACCTGCCTCCGTCCTCTGCTGGGCTCCAGGCCACTCACCTGCCTCCGTCCTCTGCTGGGCTCCAGGCCGCTCACCTGCCTCCATCTTCTGCTGGGCTCCAGGCCGCTCACCTGCCTCCATCTTCTGCTGGGCCCCAGGCCACTCACCTGCCTCCATCTTCTGCTGGGCTCCAGGCCGCTCACCTGCCTCCATCTTCTGCTGGGCCCCAGGCCACTCACCTGCCTCCATCTTCTGCTGGGCCCCAGGCCACTCACCTGCCTCCGTCCTCTGCTGGGCTCCAGGCCGCTCACCTGCCTCCGTCCTCTGCTGGGCTCCAGGCCGCTCACCTGCCTCCGTCCTCTGCTGGGCTCCAGGCCGCTCACCTGCCTCCGTCCTCTGCTGGGCCCCAGGCCACTCACCTGCCTCCGTCCTCTGCTGGGCTCCAGGCCGCTCACCTGCCTCCGTCCTCTGCTGGGCTCCAGGCCGCTCACCTGCCTCCATCTTCTGCTGGGCTCCAGGCCGCTCACCTGCCTCCATCTTCTGCTGGGCTCCAGGCTACTGTTTCATCCGGGTTACCTGGGCT
Source organism: Fundulus diaphanus (assembly GCA_037039145.1). Classification (NCBI taxonomy): domain Eukaryota; kingdom Metazoa; phylum Chordata; class Actinopteri; order Cyprinodontiformes; family Fundulidae; genus Fundulus; species Fundulus diaphanus. The sequence continues at coordinate 11,168,268 of CM073142.1, read as the reverse complement.
AACTACTTCTGAACAAATTGTAAGTTAAATATCAGTGTGTTTTGAAAATTGTTCATGGTTTATCTTTTTGAGATACTTAATGCAATTTTTCTCCACAGGCTGTTGATGAACACAGTAGGGCAGGACTGGATCGGGTGGATGAGCTTGCTGAGTACCTGGTGGAACTAAGAAATGAAAAAGGCCTAACAATCACAAACCAGCAGGCCGCCACCATTGTGGGTCTTTGGCAAAACTTGGACAAATATGACAAAGACCGGATTGTATATGCTGCACGACACCAGAAACGACAGCTTACAGGTCGATTTAGGTCCCCCAAAAAAAAGGCTGTTTATGCAGGCGTTGAGAGCACAAAAAGGCATGTTCTTGGTTCTTCTGGTTCTGCTGCTCAATGGCCAGATTGTAGCCGCCTAGTTGAGATGGTTTTTGTCAGGTTGTGCAACATTCATAGTAGCCCCAAAAAAATTGCAAACCAAACATTTTCAAGATGGTCATTAATTCTTAATGATTATAAAAAGATTCGACAGCTAATTTTGAATAACGGCATTATTATGAAAGACACTACCCTCCAACTTGTCACTGTAAATCAGACCACCTTGATACAGTGGCATAACAAAAGATTTAAGGCCCAAGATGTTGCCATTCTTATGCAAGGGCTGGTGTTGCCTCAGGAACGGCCCGTTGCCAGTGAACCACTTCTCCCAGTTAACATTAAGCCCACTCAAGTCACACCACACAAACACGAACACATTTACAACCTGCCTCCTGACATCACTGGCCAAGCAAAAACAAAACTCATTGTCAAAGACAGAGCTGAGCTGAAAAATATTCAACCAAAACCGCCTGCACCACACCAAAATATTTTTTACATGCCACTCCAAATACCACCAACCGCTGCAGCAGCTAGTAATTTGCCACGACTTCTGCTGCCCACCCCCACTGCTCCAAACGTTATATGCCCAACATATTTTCAGGGAACCCCTACATCTACTACACAAACCCAAAACACAGCCCAAAAAGAGAAGCGCAAATACACAAGAACAGTCACATCCAACCGATGCACTAAATGCGATGAGCCACGCACCACAGAGACCGGCCATAGCCAATACAAAGGCAGGATTTACTGCCCAAACACAGAGACACTAACCAAAGAGCAGTGGCTCAGACAGATGAGAAGATAAAGGAGTGAAGCTTTTTTCAGTGTTTTTTAAGATTTTTGTATTTTTATTTAATTATTATGCATACATACATTTATTATATATTATTTATTGTAGATATACTTTAGATATTATGTCTTTATACTAATTATATAATTAATATGGCTATACACTATATATTATGTTTATAAACTACTTACATAATTGTTATGTCTAAACACTGTATATATACATATATATATATATATAAACTATATATTGTCTCTATATGCTATAATTGTCTATACACTAATTATATAATGTCTATACACTATGTGTATATACGTGATTTATTTATATATTTTATGTATATATATATATAAGAATGTTACGGGGTGTTTGTGTATACATTGCATTGTTTTAAATAAAAGAAAAAAAAATACAATAAGTCATTTCATTGGCCTCTTTGTTTAGATATTTCCTGATAATGACTGTAATTTGCTCTAGGGCAAAAATACATCCAGTACGCCCATAAATCCTAATAGATTGCAGCATACTCTACATTTGATTAAATTGAGATATCCAATGCAAGAAATGCACATTGATTTTTGCTGAAATTTCCTGTTTGATAAAAGTGGGTCCTAAATACAGAGTTAATTGGCAAGACTTTGTGCCCAAATGTGCTTATTTTTGGTATACATTCAAGAGTTATGTTATGTGTCTCCTGCCTGGTTAACTAATTGAGTCCAAAAAAGAAATCATGTCTAGATTACATTATCAGTCTATAGATCTATGATAGTGTGTCACTTTGTGAGGTTGTAAAATTTAGCTTAAATGTTTAAAAACGCTCCACAAATTCCAAAGGGCTAATTTATGTGTTAAAAGCCAACAAATTAAGCTGTTTTAGTGGCAACAAAAGTGTACCACAGCGGGATTCGAACCCACGTTCAAGGTACTTCTCTCCCCCCCCTTCTCCCCCTCCCCCCCAATTCTTCCCCATCTTATACGGACAATTGTTCCCCAGCTTTGGCGGAGTCGGTAGAGCATGAGACTCTTAATCTCAGGGTCGTGGGTTCGAGCCCCACGTTGGGCGTATGCTCTTTATATAAGCTTTCCTTCTTCATTAAGGTATGGGAGACTCTTACTTCTTGAGTAAAAACCCATGTCCTTCCGTGATTCTGCTGTCACTTTGCGCAATTCTGTAATTTGAAGTGCTTGTACAATTTAGACAATGTGTTTGCACTGTGCTATAGTAAAAAGGCTATTACAATGTTTTTTTGGGGGGGGGGGGGTTGTTATTCTTCTCTTTTTGATGCAAACTGACAGATTTTTCAATACAGTGAACGTGGCATTATGATGAGAACCCTTCTTTACTGCTAGACATAAACTCACATTGCCATATCGCGATATGTGTGTGTTCAGGATATTTTCAGACTGGTAAGTCTGAATCAAAGCTTGTTGGTCTTTTTAAGTGCTTTATAAATAAAGTTGTATTGTACTGTATTTTACGCTGAGCTTTAAGCAGGCTGCTAGTGCTAGACTAGCCAGCGGAGGCTAGCAAAAAAAGTAGGAGTAAAGGAGAGCCTCTATTTCTGTCACGCTTAGGAGATTAATTTAGACATTATATCCTAAATTGTCATCACTTCTTGGAGTTTATCTGCGATATTTCATTATAAATTAAGTCATTTTAAAAAGTAATAAGGGCATATGTGTTTTCAAAGCTTGAGTTGGTGTTTTACACGGAACATTTAGCAGGCTGCTAGCCTAGACAGCTATGGATAGCAAACAAAGTGAATGGCAATGGAAATTCATTGTGAATATTCCCTGCTTCATAAAGAAATAAACAATAAGACCCTACCTATTTTGAACATAAATGCAGAGTGGATACATGGCTTAAAATCATTTTAAACAAATTTATCTGGCAGACACCAAAGCAGAGGTGGAGCACAGTAAGGTGAAGCTTTGTTGTTTGTATAGCTCAGAAATTACAAGTTTTCTCTTTAAGACGAAAAATTTGGAGTTTCATGATCCACCCAAAGCGGCCTTGTCCATGGACATTTCTGAATCATTCGCTGGTATGAAAACGAACTTTATTGGTGAGATAGAAAGCAAGCTCAGCTTCTGACAATGGTGGTGCTGCGACAGCAGGTCATGTGAATCCTTTGTCCAGTTATCAAGCTCATATGGATCAATCCTACAGATCCTAGAGATTTTCTCGAGATAACAAACCTTGAGCACAGGGTCTAGCTTGTCTGGGTACAGTCCATGGCTTTTCCCTTTAGTACGGTCCATTTTTCAAGCACTTTGCATATCTATCCCTCCGAGCGCAGCATTCAAATCAGAAACGTAAACAAAAGCCGTTTCCCCGGAAAGTGGAGACGGCATCCCACAATGCATTGCAAAATCGGGTGCCCTCTCGAGCCCCCTGAATCATTGTTGTGTAACAGGACCTAGCTTGCGACTTCATAGAATGGAAAAGCATGTTTACGTGTTATTTCTGTCTGCTTATCTCCGGATCGGTGTACCTTAAAAAGTTGTGGCAGTTGCCCGGCTAGCTCAGTCGGTAGAGCATGAGACTCTTAATCTCAGGGTCGTGGGTTCGAGCCCCACGTTGGGCGTATGCTCTTTATATAAGCTTTCCTTCTTCATTAAGGTATGGGAGACTCTTACTTCTTGAGTGAAAACCCATGTCCTTCCGTGATTCTGCTGTCACTTTGCGCAATTCTGTAATTTGAAGTGCTTGTACAATTTAGACAATGTGTTTGCATTGTGCTATAGCAAAAAGGCTATTACAATGTTTTTTTTGGGGGGGGGAGGTTGTTATTCTTCTCTTTTTGATGCAAACTGACAGATTTTTCAATACAGTGAACGTGGCATTATGATGAGAACCCTTCTTTACTGCTAGACATAAACTCACATTGCCATATCGCGATATGTGTGTGTTCAGGATATTTTCAGACTGGTAAGTCTGAATCAAAGCTTGTTGGTCTTTTTAAGTGCTTTATAAATAAAGTTGTATTGTACTGTATTTTACGCTGAGCTTTAAGCAGGCTGCTAGTGCTAGACTAGCCAGCGGAGGCTAGCAAAAAAAGTAGGAGTAAAGGAGAGCCTCTATTTCTGTCACGCTTAGGAGATTAATTTAGACATTATATCCTAAATTGTCATCACTTCTTGGAGTTTATCTGTGATATTTCATTATAAATTAAGTCATTTTAAAAAGTAATAAGGGCATATGTGTTTTCAAAGCTTGAGTTGGTGTTTTACACGGAACATTTAGCAGGCTGCTAGCCTAGACAGCTATGGATAGCAAACAAAGTGAATGGCAATGGAAATTCATTGTGAATATTCCCTGGTTCATAAAGAAATAAACAATAAGACCCTACCTATTTTGAACATAAATGCAGAGTGGATACATGGCTTAAAATCATTTTAAACAAATTTATCTGGCAGACACCAAAGCAGAGGTGGAGCACAGTAAGGTGAAGCTTTGTTGTTTGTATAGCTCAGAAATTACAAGTTTTCTCTTTAAGACGAAAAATTTGGAGTTTCATGATCCACCCAAAGCGGCCTTGTCCATCGACATTTCTGAATCATTCGCTGGTATGAAAACGAACTTTATTGGTGAGATAGAAAGCAAGCTCAGCTTCTGACAATGGTGGTGCTGCGACAGCAGGTCATGTGAATCCTTTGTCCAGTTATCAAGCTCATATGGATCAATCCTACAGATCCTAGAGATTTTCTCGAGATAACAAACCTTGAGCACAGGGTCTAGCTTGTCTGGGTACAGTCCATGGCTTTTCCCTTTAGTACGGTCCATTTTTCAAGCACTTTGCATATCTATCCCTCCGAGCGCAGCATTCAAATCAGAAACGTAAACAAAAGCCGTTTCCCCGGAAAGTGGAGACGGCATCCCACAATGCATTGCAAAATCGGGTGCCCTCTCGAGCCCCCTGAATCATTGTTGTGTAACAGGACCTAGCTTGCGACTTCATAGAATGGAAAAGCATGTTTACGTGTTATTTCTGTCTGCTTATCTCCGGATCGGTGTACCTTAAAAAGTTGTGGCAGTTGCCCGGCTAGCTCAGTCGGTAGAGCATGAGACTCTTAATCTCAGGGTCGTGGGTTCGAGCCCCACGTTGGGCGTATGCTCTTTATATAAGCTTTCCTTCTTCATTAAGGTATGGGAGACTCTTACTTCTTGAGTGAAAACCCATGTCCTTCCGTGATTCTGCTGTCACTTTGCGCAATTCTGTAATTTGAAGTGCTTGTACAATTTAGACAATGTGTTTGCATTGTGCTATAGCAAAAAGGCTATTACAATGTTTTTTTTGGGGGGGGGAGGTTGTTATTCTTCTCTTTTTGATGCAAACTGACAGATTTTTCAATACAGTGAACGTGGCATTATGATGAGAACCCTTCTTTACTGCTAGACATAAACTCACATTGCCATATCGCGATATGTGTGTGTTCAGGATATTTTCAGACTGGTAAGTCTGAATCAAAGCTTGTTGGTCTTTTTAAGTGCTTTATAAATAAAGTTGTATTGTACTGTATTTTACGCTGAGCTTTAAGCAGGCTGCTAGTGCTAGACTAGCCAGCGGAGGCTAGCAAAAAAAGTAGGAGTAAAGGAGAGCCTCTATTTCTGTCACGCTTAGGAGATTAATTTAGACATTATATCCTAAATTGTCATCACTTCTTGGAGTTTATCTGTGATATTTCATTATAAATTAAGTCATTTTAAAAAGTAATAAGGGCATATGTGTTTTCAAAGCTTGAGTTGGTGTTTTACACGGAACATTTAGCAGGCTGCTAGCCTAGACAGCTATGGATAGCAAACAAAGTGAATGGCAATGGAAATTCATTGTGAATATTCCCTGGTTCATAAAGAAATAAACAATAAGACCCTACCTATTTTGAACATAAATGCAGAGTGGATACATGGCTTAAAATCATTTTAAACAAATTTATCTGGCAGACACCAAAGCAGAGGTGGAGCACAGTAAGGTGAAGCTTTGTTGTTTGTATAGCTCAGAAATTACAAGTTTTCTCTTTAAGACGAAAAATTTGGAGTTTCATGATCCACCCAAAGCGGCCTTGTCCATGGACATTTCTGAATCATTCGCTGGTATGAAAACGAACTTTATTGGTGAGATAGAAAGCAAGCTCAGCTTCTGACAATGGTGGTGCTGCGACAGCAGGTCATGTGAATCCTTTGTCCAGTTATCAAGCTCATATGGATCAATCCTACAGATCCTAGAGATTTTCTCGAGATAACAAACCTTGAGCACAGGGTCTAGCTTGTCTGGGTACAGTCCATGGCTTTTCCCTTTAGTACGGTCCATTTTTCAAGCACTTTGCATATCTATCCCTCCGAGCGCAGCATTCAAATCAGAAACGTAAACAAAAGCCGTTTCCCCGGAAAGTGGAGACGGCATCCCACAATGCATTGCAAAATCGGGTGCCCTCTCGAGCCCCCTGAATCATTGTTGTGTAACAGGACCTAGCTTGCGACTTCATAGAATGGAAAAGCATGTTTACGTGTTATTTCTCTCTGCTTATCTCTGGATCGGTGTACCTTAAAAAGTTGTGGCAGTTGCCCGGCTAGCTCAGTCGGTAGAGCATGAGACTCTTAATCTCAGGGTCGTGGGTTCGAGCCCCACGTTGGGCGTATGCTCTTTATATAAGCTTTCCTTCTTCATTAAGGTATGGGAGACTCTTACTTCTTGAGTAAAAACCCATGTCCTTCCGTGATTCTGCTGTCACTTTGCGCAATTCTGTAATTTGAAGTGCTTGTACAATTTAGACAATGTGTTTGCACTGTGCTATAGTAAAAAGGCTATTACAATGTTTTTTTTGGGGGGGGGGTTGTTATTCTTCTCTTTTTGATGCAAACTGACAGATTTTTCAATACAGTGAACGTGGCATTATGATGAGAACCCTTCTTTACTGCTAGACATAAACTCACATTGCCATATCGCGATATGTGTGTGTTCAGGATATTTTCAGACTGGTAAGTCTGAATCAAAGCTTGTTGGTCTTTTTAAGTGCTTTATAAATAAAGTTGTATTGTACTGTATTTTACGCTGAGCTTTAAGCAGGCTGCTAGTGCTAGACTAGCCAGCGGAGGCTAGCAAAAAAAGTAGGAGTAAAGGAGAGCCTCTATTTCTGTCACGCTTAGGAGATTAATTTAGACATTATATCCTAAATTGTCATCACTTCTTGGAGTTTATCTGCGATATTTCATTATAAATTAAGTCATTTTAAAAAGTAATAAGGGCATATGTGTTTTCAAAGCTTGAGTTGGTGTTTTACACGGAACATTTAGCAGGCTGCTAGCCTAGACAGCTATGGATAGCAAACAAAGTGAATGGCAATGGAAATTCATTGTGAATATTCCCTGGTTCATAAAGGAATAAACAATAAGACCCTACCTATTTTGAACATAAATGCAGAGTGGATACATGGGTTAAAATCATTTTAAACAAATTTATCTGGCAGACACCAAAGCAGAGGTGGAGCACAGTAAGGTGAAGCTGTGTTGTTTATATAGCTCAGAAATTACAAGTTTTCTCTTTAAGACGAAAAATTTGGAGTTTCATGATCCACCCAAAGCGGCCTTGTCCATGGACATTTCTGAATCATTCGCTGGTATGAAAACGAACTTTATTGGTGAGATAGAAAGCAAGCTCAGCTTCTGACAATGGTGGTGCTGCGACAGCAGGTCATGTGAATCCTTTGTCCAGTTATCAAGCTCATATGGATCAATCCTACAGATCCTAGAGATTTTCTCGAGATAACAAACCTTGAGCACAGGGTCTAGCTTGTCTGGGTACAGTCCATGGCTTTTCCCTTTAGTACGGTCCATTTTTCAAGCACTTTGCATATCTATCCCTCCGAGCGCAGCATTCAAATCAGAAACGTAAACAAAAGCCGTTTCCCCGGAAAGTGGAGACGGCATCCCACAATGCATTGCAAAATCGGGTGCCCTCTCGAGCCCCCTGAATCATTGTTGTGTAACAGGACCTAGCTTGCGACTTCATAGAATGGAAAAGCATGTTTACGTGTTATTTCTGTCTGCTTATCTCTGGATCGGTGTACCTTAAAAAGTTGTGGCAGTTGCCCGGCTAGCTCAGTCGGTAGAGCATGAGACTCTTAATCTCAGGGTCGTGGGTTCGAGCCCCACGATGGGCGTATGCTCTTTATATAAGCTTTCCTTCTTCATTAAGGTATGGGAGACTCTTACTTCTTGAGTAAAAACCCATGTCCTTCCGTGATTCTGCTGTCACTTTGTGCAATTCTGTAATTTGAAGTGCTTGTACAATTTAGACAATGTGTTTGCATTGTGCTATAGCAAAAAGGCTATTACAATGTTTTTTTTTGGGGGGGGGGGGTTGTTATTCTTCTCTTTTTGATGCAAACTGACAGATTTTTCAATACAGTGAACGTGGCATTATGATGAGAACCCTTCTTTACTGCTAGACATAAACTCACATTGCCATATCGCGATATGTGTGTGTTCAGGATATTTTCAGACTGGTAAGTCTGAATCAAAGCTTGTTGGTCTTTTTAAGTGCTTTATAAATAAAGTTGTATTGTACTGTATTTTACGCTGAGCTTTAAGCAGGCTGCTAGTGCTAGACTAGCCAGCGGAGGCTAGCAAAAAAAGTAGGAGTAAAGGAGAGCCTCTATTTCTGTCACGCTTAGGAGATTAATTTAGACATTATATCCTAAATTGTCATCACTTCTTGGAGTTTATCTGTGATATTTCATTATAAATTAAGTCATTTTAAAAAGTAATAAGGGCATATGTGTTTTCAAAGCTTGAGTTGCTGTTTTACACGGAACATTTAGCAGGCTGCTAGCCTAGACAGCTATGGATAGCAAACAAAGTGAATGGCAATGGAAATTCATTGTGAATATTCCCTGCTTCATAAAGAAATAAACAATAAGACCCTACCTATTTTGAACATAAATGCAGAGTGGATACATGGCTTAAAATCATTTTATACAAATTTATCTGGCAGACACCAAAGCAGAGGTGGAGCACAGTAAGGTGAAGCTGTGTTGTTTGTATAGCTCAGAAATTACAAGTTTTCTCTTTAAGACGAAAAATTTGGAGTTTCATGATCCACCCAAAGCGGCCTTGTCCATGGACATTTCTGAATCATTCGCTGGTATGAAAACGAACTTTATTGGTGAGATAGAAAGCAAGCTCAGCTTCTGACAATGGTGGTGCTGCGACAGCAGGTCATGTGAATCCTTTGTCCAGTTATCAAGCTCATATGGATCAATCCTACAGATCCTAGAGATTTTCTCGAGATAACAAACCTTGAGCACAGGGTCTAGCTTGTCTGGGTACAGTCCATGGCTTTTCCCTTTAGTACGGTCCATTTTTCAAGCACTTTGCATATCTATCCCTCCGAGCGCAGCATTCAAATCAGAAACGTAAACAAAAGCCGTTTCCCCGGAAAGTGGAGACGGCATCCCACAATGCATTGCAAAATCGGGTGCCCTCTCGAGCCCCCTGAATCATTGTTGTGTAACAGGACCTAGCTTGCGACTTCATAGAATGGAAAAGCATGTTTACGTGTTATTTCTCTCTGCTTATCTCTGGATCGGTGTACCTTAAAAAGGTGTGGCAGGTGCCCGGCTAGCTCAGTCGGTAGAGCATGAGACTCTTAATCTCAGGGTCGTGGGTTCGAGCCCCACATTGGGCGTATGCTCTTTATATAAGCTTTCCTTCTTCATTAAGGTATGGGAGACTCTTACTTCTTGAGTAAAAACCCATGTCCTTCCGTGATTCTGCTGTCACTTTGTGCAATTCTGTAATTTGAAGTGCTTGTACAATTTAGACAATGTGTTTGCATTGTGCTATAGCAAAAAGGCTATTACAATGTTTTTTTTGGGGGGGGGGGGTTGTTATTCTTCTCTTTTTGATGCAAACTGACAGATTTTTCAATACAGTGAACGTGGCATTATGATGAGAACCCTTCTTTACTGCTAGACATAAACTCACATTGCCATATCGCGATATGTGTGTGTTCAGGATATTTTCAGACTGGTAAGTCTGAATCAAAGCTTGTTGGTCTTTTTAAGTGCTTTATAAATAAAGTTGTATTGTACTGTATTTTACGCTGAGCTTTAAGCAGGCTGCTAGTGCTAGACTAGCCAGCGGAGGCTAGCAAAAAAAGTAGGAGTAAAGGAGAGCCTCTATTTCTGTCACGCTTAGGAGATTAATTTAGACATTATATCCTAAATTGTCATCACTTCTTGGAGTTTATCTGTGATATTTCATTATAAATTAAGTCATTTTAAAAAGTAATAAGGGCATATGTGTTTTCAAAGCTTGAGTTGGTGTTTTACACGGAACATTTAGCAGGCTGCTAGCCTAGACAGCTATGGATAGCAAACAAAGTGAATGGCAATGGAAATTCATTGTGAATATTCCCTGGTTCATAAAGAAATAAACAATAAGACCCTACCTATTTTGAACATAAATGCAGAGTGGATACATGGCTTAAAATCATTTTAAACAAATTTATCTGGCAGACACCAAAGCAGAGGTGGAGCACAGTAAGGTGAAGCTGTGTTGTTTATATAGCTCGGAAATTGCAAGTTTTCTCTTTAAGACGAAAAATTTGGAGTTTCATGATCCACCCAAAGCGGCCTTGTCCATGGACATTTCTGAATCATTCGCTGGTATGAAAACAAACTTTATTGGTGAGATAGAAAGCAAGCTCAGCTTCTGACAATGGTGGTGCTGCGACAGCAGGTCATGTGAATCCTTTGTCCAGTTATCAAGCTCATATGGATCAATCCTACAGATCCTAGAGATTTTCTCGAGATAACAAACCTTGAGCACAGGGTCTAGCTTGTCTGGGTACAGTCCATGGCTTTTCCCTTTAGTACGGTCCATTTTTCAAGCACTTTGCATATCTATCCCTCCGAGCGCAGCATTCAAATCAGAAACGTAAACAAAGCCGTTTCCCCGGAAAGTGGAGACGGCATCCCACAATGCATTGCAAAATCGGGTGCCCTCTCGAGCCCCCTGAATCATTGTTGTGTAACAGGACCTAGCTTGCGACTTCATAGAATGGAAAAGCATGTTTACGTGTTATTTCTCTCTGCTTATCTCTGGATCGGTGTACCTTAAAAAGGTGTGGCAGTTGCCCGGCTAGCTCAGTCGGTAGAGCATGAGACTCTTAATCTCAGGGTCGTGGGTTCGAGCCCCACGTTGGGCGTATGCTCTTTATATAAGCTTTCCTTCTTCATTAAGGTATGGGAGACTCTTACTTCTTGAGTAAAAACCCATGTCCTTCCGTGATTCTGCTGTCACTTTGTGCAATTCTGTAATTTGAAGTTTTTGTACAATGCGGTACCGCGCGCGAGCTATTTTTAGAAACACAACGTCACGATGACGTCACATCACGTGGTACGCAGTAGGGCAAACTCCCAAACGCGCCGCTGTTTTGCTGTGGAAGAGACCTGCGTTAGCCTAGGTTTTACTCGGTAAACGACTGCTTTTTCCAACATCTAAGACCATGGTTTATAAACATTGTTGCTATGGGACGTGCAACAGCGACTCGAGGTACGCTGATCGGCCGCATATGAAGGATGTTTTCTTCCCGAAACTCAAGAGTGCCAAGGAGAAGTGTGTGCGTTGGGTACACTTGTGCGGGCGGCCTACACAACATTTCAACCCGGAAAAAGTTACCAAATTCACCTACATATGTAGCAAGCATTTTGTCGGTGGAAAGGGTGATGATAGCATATAGGCTAGCATGTTAGCAGGCGCTAACATGGTACCCTGCTACCGGGATCGCTTACTCAAAAACAAACGCCCTGAATCTCTTAAGCGAAAGATTCTGAGATGTGAACAATCGTTTTGTAGCTACCTATTGGCAAGATATACAGATTCCTGGACGTTGATTGCAAACAAACAAAAAAGGCCGACGTGAACGGAGCACGGTGGAAATCATAACAAAGGCATGAACGCCGAGCAGGGAAAAAAACAAAGCTTACCGTTGAATCAACTCGGCCCGTCTTCCGGTTTTTTTGAGCCCTCGACACTCAAGCCACCGTTTCAGCTGAAGGTTGGTGTGCTCTTCCACAGTGCGACCAGTAAACCGTGCGCCTGGGACATCGTCTTGGGTAAGTTTAATGGCTACAAAGTCGGACATATCGCTGGTTCTGTTGCGCTTGTAATGGCTGGTTTGTATGTGCGTTCTACGACTGTTTGCCCTACCGGTGCGGCAAAAGGGGCGTTACTCTTAAGGCCGTGACGTCACGTGCGCGGTACCGCATTTAGACAATGTGTTTGCATTGTGCTATAGCAAAAAGGCTATTACAATGTTTTTTTTTGGGGGGGGGGTTGTTATTCTTCTCTTTTTGATGCAAACTGACAGATTTTTCAATACAGTGAACGTGGCATTATGATGAGAACCCTTCTTTACTGCTAGACATAAACTCACATTGCCATATCGCGATATGTGTGTGTTCAGGATATTTTCAGACTGGTAAGTCTGAATCAAAGCTTGTTGGTCTTTTTAAGTGCTTTATAAATAAAGTTGTATTGTACTGTATTTTACGCTGAGCTTTAAGCAGGCTGCTAGTGCTAGACTAGCCAGCGGAGGCTAGCAAAAAAAGTAGGAGTAAAGGAGAGCCTCTATTTCTGTCACGCTTAGGAGATTAATTTAGACATTATATCCTAAATTGTCATCACTTCTTGGAGTTTATCTGTGATATTTCATTATAAATTAAGTCATTTTAAAAAGTAATAAGGGCATATGTGTTTTCAAAGCTTGAGTTGGTGTTTTACACGGAACATTTAGCAGGCTGCTAGCCTAGACAGCTATGGATAGCAAACAAAGTGAATGGCAATGGAAATTCATTGTGAATATTCCCTGGTTCATAAAGAAATAAACAATAAGACCCTACCTATTTTGAACATAAATGCAGAGTGGATACATGGCTTAAAATCATTTTAAACAAATTTATCTGGCAGACACCAAAGCAGAGGTGGAGCACAGTAAGGTGAAGCTGTGTTGTTTATATAGCTCAGAAATTACAAGTTTTCTCTTTAAGACGAAAAATTTGGAGTTTCATGATCCACCCAAAGCGGCCTTGTCCATGGACATTTCTGAATCATTCGCTGGTATGAAAACGAACTTTATTGGTGAGATAGAAAGCAAGCTCAGCTTCTGACAATGGTGGTGCTGCGACAGCAGGTCATGTGAATCCTTTGTCCAGTTATCAAGCTCATATGGATCAATCCTACAGATCCTAGAGATTTTCTCGAGATAACAAACCTTGAGCACAGGGTCTAGCTTGTCTGGGTACAGTCCATGGCTTTTCCCTTTAGTACGGTCAATTTTTCAAGCACTTTGCATATCTATAACTCCGAGCGCAGCATTCAAATCAGAAACGTAAACAAAAGCCGTTTCCCCGGAAAGTGGAGACGGCATCCCACAATGCATTGCAAAATCGGGTGCCCTCTCGAGCCCCCTGAATCATTCTTGTGTAACAGGACCTAGCTTGCGACTTCATAGAATGGAAAAGCATGTTTACGTGTCATTTCTGTCTGCTTATCTCCGGATCGGTGTACCTTAAAAAGTTGTGGCAGTTGCCCGGCTAGCTCAGTCGGTAGAGCATGAGACTCTTAATCTCAGGGTCGTGGGTTCGAGCCCCACGTTGGGCGTATGCCCTTTATATAAGCTTTCCTTCTTCATTAAGGTATGGGAGACTCTTACTTCTTGAGTAAAAACCCATTTCCTTCCGTGATTGTGCTGTCACTTTGTGCAATTCTGTAATTTGAAGTGCTTGTACAATTTAGACAATGTGTTTGCATTGTGCTATAGCAAAAAGGCTATTACAATGTTTTTTTTTTGGGGGGGGGGGTTGTTATTCTTCTCTTTTTGATGCAAACTGACAGATTTTTCAATACAGTGAACGTGGCATTATGATGAGAACCCTTCTTTACTGCTAGACATAAACTCACATTGCCATATCGCGATATGTGTGTGTTCAGGATATTTTCAGACTGGTAAGTCTGAATCAAAGCTTGTTGGTCTTTTTAAGTGCTTTATAAATAAAGTTGTATTGTACTGTATTTTACGCTGAGCTTTAAGCAGGCTGCTAGTGCTAGACTAGCCAGCGGAGGCTAGCAAAAAAAGTAGGAGTAAAGGAGAGCCTCTATTTCTGTCACGCTTAGGAGATTAATTTAGACATTATATCCTAAATTGTCATCACTTCTTGGAGTTTATCTGCGATATTTCATTATAAATTAAGTCATTTTAAAAAGTAATAAGGGCATATGTGTTTTCAAAGCTTGAGTTGGTGTTTTACACGGAACATTTAGCAGGCTGCTAGCCTAGACAGCTATGGATAGCAAACAAAGTGAATGGCAATGGAAATTCATTGTGAATATTCCCTGGTTCATAAAGAAATAAACAATAAGACCCTACCTATTTTGAACATAAATGCAGAGTGGATACATGGCTTAAAATCATTTTAAACAAATTTATCTGGCAGACACCAAAGCAGAGGTGGAGCACAGTAAGGTGAAGCTGTGTTGTTTATATAGCTCAGAAATTACAAGTTTTCTCTTTAAGACGAAAAATTTGGAGTTTCATGATCCACCCAAAGCGGCCTTGTCCATGGACATTTCTGAATCATTCGCTGGTATGAAAACGAACTTTATTGGTGAGATAGAAAGCAAGCTCAGCTTCTGACAATGGTGGTGCTGCGACAGCAGGTCATGTGAATCCTTTGTCCAGTTATCAAGCTCATATGGATCAATCCTACAGATCCTAGAGATTTTCTCGAGATAACAAACCTTGAGCACAGGGTCTAGCTTGTCTGGGTACAGTCCATGGCTTTTCCCTTTAGTACGGTCCATTTTTCAAGCACTTTGCATATCTATCCCTCCGAGCGCAGCATTCAAATCAGAAACGTAAACAAAAGCCGTTTCCCCGGAAAGTGGAGACGGCATCCCACAATGCATTGCAAAATCGGGTGCCCTCTCGAGCCCCCTGAATCATTGTTGTGTAACAGGACCTAGCTTGCGACTTCATAGAATGGAAAAGCATGTTTACGTGTTATTTCTCTCTGCTTATCTCTGGATCGGTGTACCTTAAAAAGTTGTGGCAGTTGCCCGGCTAGCTCAGTCGGTAGAGCATGAGACTCTTAATCTCAGGGTCGTGGGTTCGAGCCCCACGTTGGGCGTATGCTCTTTATATAAGCTTTCCTTCTTCATTAAGGTATGGGAGACTCTTACTTGAGTAAAAACCCATGTCCTTCCGTGATTCTGCTGTCACTTTGCGCAATTCTGTAATTTGAAGTGCTTGTACAATTTAGACAATGTGTTTGCACTGTGCTATAGTAAAAAGGCTATTACAATGTTTTTTTTTGGGGGGGGGGGGTTGTTATTCTTCTCTTTTTGATGCAAACTGACAGATTTTTCAATACAGTGAACGTGGCATTATGATGAGAACCCTTCTTTACTGCTAGACATAAACTCACATTGCCATATCGCGATATGTGTGTGTTCAGGATATTTTCAGACTGGTAAGTCTGAATCAAAGCTTGTTGGTCTTTTTAAGTGCTTTATAAATAAAGTTGTATTGTACTGTATTTTACGCTGAGCTTTAAGCAGGCTGCTAGTGCTAGACTAGCCAGCGGAGGCTAGCAAAAAAAGTAGGAGTAAAGGAGAGCCTCTATTTCTGTCACGCTTAGGAGATTAATTTAGACATTATATCCTAAATTGTCATCACTTCTTGGAGTTTATCTGCGATATTTCATTATAAATTAAGTCATTTTAAAAAGTAATAAGGGCATATGTGTTTTCAAAGCTTGAGTTGGTGTTTTACACGGAACATTTAGCAGGCTGCTAGCCTAGACAGCTATGGATAGCAAACAAAGTGAATGGCAATGGAAATTCATTGTGAATATTCCCTGGTTCATAAAGGAATAAACAATAAGACCCTACCTATTTTGAACATAAATGCAGAGTGGATACATGGGTTAAAATCATTTTAAACAAATTTATCTGGCAGACACCAAAGCAGAGGTGGAGCACAGTAAGGTGAAGCTGTGTTGTTTATATAGCTCAGAAATTACAAGTTTTCTCTTTAAGACGAAAAATTTGGAGTTTCATGATCCACCCAAAGCGGCCTTGTCCATGGACATTTCTGAATCATTCGCTGGTATGAAAACGAACTTTATTGGTGAGATAGAAAGCAAGCTCAGCTTCTGACAATGGTGGTGCTGCGACAGCAGGTCATGTGAATCCTTTGTCCAGTTATCAAGCTCATATGGATCAATCCTACAGATCCTAGAGATTTTCTCGAGATAACAAACCTTGAGCACAGGGTCTAGCTTGTCTGGGTACAGTCCATGGCTTTTCCCTTTAGTACGGTCCATTTTTCAAGCACTTTGCATATCTATCCCTCCGAGCGCAGCATTCAAATCAGAAACGTAAACAAAAGCCGTTTCCCCGGAAAGTGGAGACGGCATCCCACAATGCATTGCAAAATCGGGTGCCCTCTCGAGCCCCCTGAATCATTGTTGTGTAACAGGACCTAGCTTGCGACTTCATAGAATGGAAAAGCATGTTTACGTGTTATTTCTCTCTGCTTATCTCTGGATCGGTGTACCTTAAAAAGTTGTGGCAGTTGCCCGGCTAGCTCAGTCGGTAGAGCATGAGACTCTTAATCTCAGGGTCGTGGGTTCGAGCCCCACGTTGGGCGTATGCTCTTTATATAAGCTTTCCTTCTTCATTAAGGTATGGGAGACTCTTACTTGAGTAAAAACCCATGTCCTTCCGTGATTCTGCTGTCACTTTGCGCAATTCTGTAATTTGAAGTGCTTGTACAATTTAGACAATGTGTTTGCACTGTGCTATAGTAAAAAGGCTATTACAATGTTTTTTTTTGGGGGGGGGGGGTTGTTATTCTTCTCTTTTTGATGCAAACTGACAGATTTTTCAATACAGTGAACGTGGCATTATGATGAGAACCCTTCTTTACTGCTAGACATAAACTCACATTGCCATATCGCGATATGTGTGTGTTCAGGATATTTTCAGACTGGTAAGTCTGAATCAAAGCTTGTTGGTCTTTTTAAGTGCTTTATAAATAAAGTTGTATTGTACTGTATTTTACGCTGAGCTTTAAGCAGGCTGCTAGTGCTAGACTAGCCAGCGGAGGCTAGCAAAAAAAGTAGGAGTAAAGGAGAGCCTCTATTTCTGTCACGCTTAGGAGATTAATTTAGACATTATATCCTAAATTGTCATCACTTCTTGGAGTTTATCTGCGATATTTCATTATAAATTAAGTCATTTTAAAAAGTAATAAGGGCATATGTGTTTTCAAAGCTTGAGTTGGTGTTTTACACGGAACATTTAGCAGGCTGCTAGCCTAGACAGCTATGGATAGCAAACAAAGTGAATGGCAATGGAAATTCATTGTGAATATTCCCTGGTTCATAAAGGAATAAACAATAAGACCCTACCTATTTTGAACATAAATGCAGAGTGGATACATGGGTTAAAATCATTTTAAACAAATTTATCTGGCAGACACCAAAGCAGAGGTGGAGCACAGTAAGGTGAAGCTGTGTTGTTTATATAGCTCAGAAATTACAAGTTTTCTCTTTAAGACGAAAAATTTGGAGTTTCATGATCCACCCAAAGCGGCCTTGTCCATGGACATTTCTGAATCATTCGCTGGTATGAAAACGAACTTTATTGGTGAGATAGAAAGCAAGCTCAGCTTCTGACAATGGTGGTGCTGCGACAGCAGGTCATGTGAATCCTTTGTCCAGTTATCAAGCTCATATGGATCAATCCTACAGATCCTAGAGATTTTCTCGAGATAACAAACCTTGAGCACAGGGTCTAGCTTGTCTGGGTACAGTCCATGGCTTTTCCCTTTAGTACGGTCCATTTTTCAAGCACTTTGCATATCTATCCCTCCGAGCGCAGCATTCAAATCAGAAACGTAAACAAAAGCCGTTTCCCCGGAAAGTGGAGACGGCATCCCACAATGCATTGCAAAATCGGGTGCCCTCTCGAGCCCCCTGAATCATTGTTGTGTAACAGGACCTAGCTTGCGACTTCATAGAATGGAAAAGCATGTTTACGTGTTATTTCTGTCTGCTTATCTCTGGATCGGTGTACCTTAAAAAGTTGTGGCAGTTGCCCGGCTAGCTCAGTCGGTAGAGCATGAGACTCTTAATCTCAGGGTCGTGGGTTCGAGCCCCACGATGGGCGTATGCTCTTTATATAAGCTTTCCTTCTTCATTAAGGTATGGGAGACTCTTACTTCTTGAGTAAAAACCCATGTCCTTCCGTGATTCTGCTGTCACTTTGTGCAATTCTGTAATTTGAAGTGCTTGTACAATTTAGACAATGTGTTTGCATTGTGCTATAGCAAAAAGGCTATTACAATGTTTTTTTTTGGGGGGGGGGGTTGTTATTCTTCTCTTTTTGATGCAAACTGACAGATTTTTCAATACAGTGAACGTGGCATTATGATGAGAACCCTTCTTTACTGCTAGACATAAACTCACATTGCCATATCGCGATATGTGTGTGTTCAGGATATTTTCAGACTGGTAAGTCTGAATCAAAGCTTGTTGGTCTTTTTAAGTGCTTTATAAATAAAGTTGTATTGTACTGTATTTTACGCTGAGCTTTAAGCAGGCTGCTAGTGCTAGACTAGCCAGCGGAGGCTAGCAAAAAAAGTAGGAGTAAAGGAGAGCCTCTATTTCTGTCACGCTTAGGAGATTAATTTAGACATTATATCCTAAATTGTCATCACTTCTTGGAGTTTATCTGTGATATTTCATTATAAATTAAGTCATTTTAAAAAGTAATAAGGGCATATGTGTTTTCAAAGCTTGAGTTGCTGTTTTACACGGAACATTTAGCAGGCTGCTAGCCTAGACAGCTATGGATAGCAAACAAAGTGAATGGCAATGGAAATTCATTGTGAATATTCCCTGCTTCATAAAGAAATAAACAATAAGACCCTACCTATTTTGAACATAAATGCAGAGTGGATACATGGCTTAAAATCATTTTATACAAATTTATCTGGCAGACACCAAAGCAGAGGTGGAGCACAGTAAGGTGAAGCTGTGTTGTTTGTATAGCTCAGAAATTACAAGTTTTCTCTTTAAGACGAAAAATTTGGAGTTTCATGATCCACCCAAAGCGGCCTTGTCCATGGACATTTCTGAATCATTCGCTGGTATGAAAACGAACTTTATTGGTGAGATAGAAAGCAAGCTCAGCTTCTGACAATGGTGGTGCTGCGACAGCAGGTCATGTGAATCCTTTGTCCAGTTATCAAGCTCATATGGATCAATCCTACAGATCCTAGAGATTTTCTCGAGATAACAAACCTTGAGCACAGGGTCTAGCTTGTCTGGGTACAGTCCATGGCTTTTCCCTTTAGTACGGTCCATTTTTCAAGCACTTTGCATATCTATCCCTCCGAGCGCAGCATTCAAATCAGAAACGTAAACAAAAGCCGTTTCCCCGGAAAGTGGAGACGGCATCCCACAATGCATTGCAAAATCGGGTGCCCTCTCGAGCCCCCTGAATCATTGTTGTGTAACAGGACCTAGCTTGCGACTTCATAGAATGGAAAAGCATGTTTACGTGTTATTTCTCTCTGCTTATCTCTGGATCGGTGTACCTTAAAAAGTTGTGGCAGTTGCCCGGCTAGCTCAGTCGGTAGAGCATGAGACTCTTAATCTCAGGGTCGTGGGTTCGAGCCCCACGATGGGCGTATGCTCTTTATATAAGCTTTCCTTCTTCATTAAGGTATGGGAGACTCTTACTTCTTGAGTAAAAACCCATGTCCTTCCGTGATTCTGCTGTCACTTTGTGCAATTCTGTAATTTGAAGTGCTTGTACAATTTAGACAATGTGTTTGCATTGTGCTATAGCAAAAAGGCTATTACAATGTTTTTTTTTGGGGGGGGGGGGGTTGTTATTCTTCTCTTTTTGATGCAAACTGACAGATTTTTCAATACAGTGAACGTGGCATTATGATGAGAACCCTTCTTTACTGCTAGACATAAACTCACATTGCCATATCGCGATATGTGTGTGTTCAGGATATTTTCAGACTGGTAAGTCTGAATCAAAACTTGTTGGTCTTTTTAAGTGCTTTATAAATAAAGTTGTATTGTACTGTATTTTACGCTGAGCTTTAAGCAGGCTGCTAGTGCTAGACTAGCCAGCGGAGGCTAGCAAAAAAAGTAGGAGTAAAGGAGAGCCTCTATTTCTGTCACGCTTAGGAGATTAATTTAGACATTATATCCTAAATTGTCATCACTTCTTGGAGTTTATCTGTGATATTTCATTATAAATTAAGTCATTTTAAAAAGTAATAAGGGCATATGTGTTTTCAAAGCTTGAGTTGCTGTTTTACACGGAACATTTAGCAGGCTGCTAGCCTAGACAGCTATGGATAGCAAACAAAGTGAATGGCAATGGAAATTCATTGTGAATATTCCCTGCTTCATAAAGAAATAAACAATAAGACCCTACCTATTTTGAACATAAATGCAGAGTGGATACATGGCTTAAAATCATTTTATACAAATTTATCTGGCAGACACCAAAGCAGAGGTGGAGCACAGTAAGGTGAAGCTGTGTTGTTTGTATAGCTCAGAAATTACAAGTTTTCTCTTTAAGACGAAAAATTTGGAGTTTCATGATCCACCCAAAGCGGCCTTGTCCATGGACATTTCTGAATCATTCGCTGGTATGAAAACGAACTTTATTGGTGAGATAGAAAGCAAGCTCAGCTTCTGACAATGGTGGTGCTGCGACAGCAGGTCATGTGAATCCTTTGTCCAGTTATCAAGCTCATATGGATCAATCCTACAGATCCTAGAGATTTTCTCGAGATAACAAACCTTGAGCACAGGGTCTAGCTTGTCTGGGTACAGTCCATGGCTTTTCCCTTTAGTACGGTCCATTTTTCAAGCACTTTGCATATCTATCCCTCCGAGCGCAGCATTCAAATCAGAAACGTAAACAAAAGCCGTTTCCCCGGAAAGTGGAGACGGCATCCCACAATGCATTGCAAAATCGGGTGCCCTCTCGAGCCCCCTGAATCATTGTTGTGTAACAGGACCTAGCTTGCGACTTCATAGAATGGAAAAGCATGTTTACGTGTTATTTCTCTCTGCTTATCTCTGGATCGGTGTACCTTAAAAAGTTGTGGCAGTTGCCCGGCTAGCTCAGTTGGTAGAGCATGAGACTCTTAATCTCAGGGTCGTGGGTTCGAGCCCCACGTTGGGCGTATGCTCTTTATATAAGCTTTCCTTCTTCATTAAGGTATGGGAGACTCTTACTTCTTGAGTAAAAACCCATGTCCTTCCGTGATTCTGCTGTCACTTTGCGCAATTCTGTAATTTGAAGTGCTTGTACAATTTAGACAATGTGTTTGCATTGTGCTATAGTAAAAAGGCTATTACAATGTTTTTTTTTTGGGGGGGGGGGGGTTGTTATTCTTCTCTTTTTGATGCAAACTGACAGATTTTTCAATACAGTGAACGTGGCATTATGATGAGAACCCTTCTTTACTGCTAGACATAAACTCACATTGCCATATCGCGATATGTGTGTGTTCAGGATATTTTCAGACTGGTAAGTCTGAATCAAAGCTTGTTGGTCTTTTTAAGTGCTTTATAAATAAAGTTGTATTGTACTGTATTTTACGCTGAGCTTTAAGCAGGCTGCTAGTGCTAGACTAGCCAGCGGAGGCTAGCAAAAAAAGTAGGAGTAAAGGAGAGCCTCTATTTCTGTCACGCTTAGGAGATTAATTTAGACATTATATCCTAAATTGTCATCACTTCTTGGAGTTTATCTGTGATATTTCATTATAAATTAAGTCATTTTAAAAAGTAATAAGGGCATATGTGTTTTCAAAGCTTGAGTTGCTGTTTTACACGGAACATTTAGCAGGCTGCTAGCCTAGACAGCTATGGATAGCAAACAAAGTGAATGGCAATGGAAATTCATTGTGAATATTCCCTGCTTCATAAAGAAATAAACAATAAGACCCTACCTATTTTGAACATAAATGCAGAGTGGATACATGGCTTAAAATCATTTTATACAAATTTATCTGGCAGACACCAAAGCAGAGGTGGAGCACAGTAAGGTGAAGCTGTGTTGTTTGTATAGCTCAGAAATTACAAGTTTTCTCTTTAAGACGAAAAATTTGGAGTTTCATGATCCACCCAAAGCGGCCTTGTCCATGGACATTTCTGAATCATTCGCTGGTATGAAAACGAACTTTATTGGTGAGATAGAAAGCAAGCTCAGCTTCTGACAATGGTGGTGCTGCGACAGCAGGTCATGTGAATCCTTTGTCCAGTTATCAAGCTCATATGGATCAATCCTACAGATCCTAGAGATTTTCTCGAGATAACAAACCTTGAGCACAGGGTCTAGCTTGTCTGGGTACAGTCCATGGCTTTTCCCTTTAGTACGGTCCATTTTTCAAGCACTTTGCATATCTATCCCTCCGAGCGCAGCATTCAAATCAGAAACGTAAACAAAAGCCGTTTCCCCGGAAAGTGGAGACGGCATCCCACAATGCATTGCAAAATCGGGTGCCCTCTCGAGCCCCCTGAATCATTGTTGTGTAACAGGACCTAGCTTGCGACTTCATAGAATGGAAAAGCATGTTTACGTGTTATTTCTCTCTGCTTATATCCGGATCGGTGTACCTTAAAAAGTTGTGGCAGTTGCCCGGCTAGCTCAGTCGGTAGAGCATGAGACTCTTAATCTCAGGGTCGTGGGTTCGAGCCCCACGTTGGGCGTATGCTCTTTATATAAGCTTTCCTTCTTCATTAAGGTATGGGAGACTCTTACTTCTTGAGTAAAAACCCATGTCCTTCCGTGATTCTGCTGTCACTTTGTGCAATTCTGTAATTTGAAGTGCTTGTACAATTTAGACAACGTGTTTGCATTGTGCTATAGCAAAAAGGCTATTACAATGTTTTTTTTGGGGGGGGGGGTTGTTATTCTTCTCTTTTTGATGCAAACTGACAGATTTTTCAATACAGTGAACGTGGCATTATGATGAGAACCCTTCTTTACTGCTTGACATAAACTCACATTGCCATATCGCGATATGTGTGTGTTCAGGATATTTTCAGACTGGTAAGTCTGAATCAAAGCTTGTTGGTCTTTTTAAGTGCTTTATAAATAAAGTTGTATTGTACTGTATTTTACGCTGAGCTTTAAGCAGGCTGCTAGTGCTAGACTAGCCAGCGGAGGCTAGCAAAAAAAGTAGGAGTAAAGGAGAGCCTCTATTTCTGTCACGCTTAGTAGATTAATTTAGACATTATATCCTAAATTGTCATCACTTCTTGGAGTTTATCTGTGATATTTCATTATAAATTAAGTCATTTTAAAAAGTAATAAGGGCATATGTGTTTTCAAAGCTTGAGTTGGTGTTTTACACGGAACATTTAGCAGGCTGCTAGCCTAGACAGCTATGGATAGCAAACAAAGTGAATGGCAATGGAAATTCATTGTGAATATTCCCTGGTTCATAAAGAAATAAACAATAAGACCCTACCTATTTTGAACATAAATGCAGAGTGGATACATGGCTTAAAATCATTTTAAACAAATTTATCTGGCAGACACCAAAGCAAAGGTGGAGCACAGTAAGGTGAAGCTGTGTTGTTTATATAGCTCAGAAATTGCAAGTTTTCTCTTTAAGACGAAAAATTTGGAGTTTCATGATCCACCCAAAGCGGCCTTGTCCATGGACATTTCTGAATCATTCGCTGGTATGAAAACAAACTTTATTGGTGAGATAGAAAGCAAGCTCAGCTTCTGACAATGGTGGTGCTGCGACAGCAGGTCATGTGAATCCTTTGTCCAGTTATCAAGCTCATATGGATCAATCCTACAGATCCTAGAGATTTTCTCGAGATAACAAACCTTTAGCACAGGGTCTAGCTTGTCTGGGTACAGTCCATGGCTTTTCCCTTTAGTACGGTCCATTTTTCAAGCACTTTGCATATCTATCCCTCCGAGCGCAGCATTCAAATCAGAAACGTAAACAAAAGCCGTTTCCCCGGAAAGTGGAGACGGCATCCCACAATGCATTGCAAAATCGGGTGCCCTCTCGAGCCCCCTGAATCATTCTTGTGTAACAGGACCTAGCTTGCGACTTCATAGAATGGAAAAGCATGTTTACGTGTTATTTCTCTCTGCTTATCTCTGGATCGGTGTACCTTAAAAAGGTGTGGCAGTTGCCCGGCTAGCTCAGTCGGTACAGCATGAGACTCTTAATCTCAGGGTCGTGGGTTCGAGCCCCACGTTGGGCGTATGCTCTTTATATAATCTTTCCTTCTTAATTAAGGTATGGGAGACTCTTACTTCTTGAGTAAAAACCCATTTCCTTCCGTGATTCTGCTGTCACTTTGCGCAATTCTGTAATTTGAAGTGCTTGTACAATTTAGACAATGTGTTTGCATTGTGCTATAGTAAAAAGGCTATTACAATGTTTTTTTTGGGGGGGGGGTTGTTATTCTTCTCTTTTTGATGCAAACTGACAGATTTTTCAATACAGTGAACGTGGCATTATGATGAGAACCCTTCTTTACTGCTAGACATAAACTCACATTGCCATATCGCGATATGTGTGTGTTCAGGATATTTTCAGACTGCTAAGTCTGAATCAAAGCTTGTTGGTCTTTTTAAGTGCTTTATAAATAAAGTTGTATTGTACTGTATTTTACGCTGAGCTTTAAGCAGGCTGCTAGTGCTAGACTAGCCAGCGGAGGCTAGCAAAAAAAGTAGGAGTAAAGGAGAGCCTCTATTTCTGTCACGCTTAGGAGATTAATTTAGACATTATATCCTAAATTGTCATCACTTCTTGGAGTTTATCTGTGATATTTCATTATAAATTAAGTCATTTTAAAAAGTAATAAGGGCATATGTGTTTTCAAAGCTTGAGTTGGTGTTTTACACGGAACATTTAGCAGGCTGCTAGCCTAGACAGCTATGGATAGCAAACAAAGTGAATGGCAATGGAAATTCATTGTGAATATTCCCTGGTTCATAAAGAAATAAACAATAAGACCCTACCTATTTTGAACATAAATGCAGAGTGGATACATGGCTTAAAATCATTTTAAACAAATTTATCTGGCAGACACCAAAGCAGAGGTGGAGCACAGTAAGGTGAAGCTGTGTTGTTTATATAGCTCAGAAATTACAAGTTTTCTCTTTAAGACGAAAAATTTGGAGTTTCATGATCCACCCAAAGCGGCCTTGTCCATGGACATTTCTGAATCATTCGCTGGTATGAAAACAAACTTTATTGGTGAGATAGAAAGCAAGCTCAGCTTCTGACAATGGTGGTGCTGCGACAGCAGGTCATGTGAATCCTTTGTCCAGTTATCAAGCTCATATGGATCAATTCTACAGATCCTAGAGATTTTCTCGAGATAACAAACCTTGAGCACAGGGTCTAGCTTGTCTGGGTACAGTCCATGGCTTTTCCCTTTAGTACGGTCAATTTTTCAAGCACTTTGCATATCTATCCCTCCGAGCGCAGCATTCAAATCAGAAACGTAAACAAAAGCCGTTTCCCCGGAAAGTGGAGACGGCATCCCACAATGCATTGCAAAATCGGGTGCCCTCTCGAGCCCCCTGAATCATTCTTGTGTAACAGGACCTAGCTTGCGACTTCATAGAATGGAAAAGCATGTTTACGTGTTATTTCTGTCTGCTTATCTCCGGATCAGTGTACCTTAAAAAGTTGTGGCAGTTGCCCGGCTAGCTCAGTCGTAGAGCATGAGACTCTTAATCTCAGGGTCGTGGGTTCGAGCCCCATGTTGGGCGTATGCTCTTTATTTAAGCTTTCCTTCTTCATTAATGTATGGGAGACTCTTACTTCTTGAGTAAAAACCCATTTCCTTTCGTGATTCTGACGTCACTTTGTGCAATTCTGTAATTTGAAGTGCTTGTACAATTTAGACAATGTGTTTGCATTGTGCTATAGCAAAAAGGCTATTACAATGTTTTTTTTTTTGGGGGGGGGGTTGTTTTTCTTTTCTTTTTGATGCAAACTGACAGATTTTTCAATACAGTGAACGTGGCATTATGATGAGAACCCTTCTTTACTGCTAGACATAAACTCACATTGCCATATCGCGATATGTGTGTGTTCAGGATATTTTCAGACTGGTAAGTCTGAATCAAAGCTTGTTGGTCTTTTTAAGTGCTTTATAAATAAAGTTGTATTGTACTGTATTTTACGCTGAGCTTTAAGCAGGCTGCTAGTGCTAGTCTAGCCAGCGGAGGCTAGCAAAAAAAGTAGGAGTAAAGGAGAGCCTCTATTTCTGTCACGCTTAGGAGATTAATTTAGACATTATATCCTAAATTGTCATCACTTCTTGGAGGTTATCTGTGATATTTCATTATAAATTAAGTCATTTTAAAAAGTAATATGTGTTTTCAAAGCTTGAGTTGGTGTTTTACACGGAACATTTAGCAGGCTGCTAGCCTAGACAGCTATGGATAGCAAACAAAGTGAATGGCAATGGAAATTCATTGTGAATATTCCCTGGTTCATAAAGAAATAAACAATAAGACCCTACCTATTTTGAACATAAATGCAGAGTGGATACATGGCTTAAAATCATTTTAAACAAATTTATCTGGCAGACACCAAAGCAGAGGTGGAGCACAGTAAGGTGAAGCTGTGTTGTTTATATAGCTCAGAAATTACAAGTTTTCTCTTTAAGACGAAAAATTTGGAGTTTCATGATCCACCCAAAGCGGCCTTGTCCATGGACATTTCTGAATCATTCGCTGGTATGAAAACGAACTTTATTGGTGAGATAGAAAGCAAGCTCAGCTTCTGACAATGGTGGTGCTGCGACAGCAGGTCATGTGAATCCTTTGTCCAGTTATCAAGCTCATATGGATCAATCCTACAGATCCTAGAGATTTTCTCGAGATAACAAACCTTGAGCACAGGGTCTAGCTTGTCTGGGTACAGTCCATGGCTTTTCCCTTTAGTACGGTCAATTTTTCAAGCACTTTGCATATCTATCCCTCCGAGCGCAGCATTCAAATCAGAAACGTAAACAAAAGCCGTTTCCCCGGAAAGTGGAGACGGCATCCCACAATGCATTGCAAAATCGGGTGCCCTCTGGAGCCCCTGAAACATTCTTGTGTAACAGGACCTAGCTTGCGACTTCATAGAATGGAAAAGCATGTTTACGTTTTATTTCTGTCTGCTTATCTCCGGATCGGTGTACCTTAAAAAGTTGTGGCAGTTGCCCGGCTAGCTCAGTCGGTAGAGCATGAGACTCTTAATCTCAGGGTCGTGGGTTCGAGCCCCACGTTGGGCGTATGCTCTTTATTTAAGCTTTCCTTCTTCATTAAGGTATGGGAGACTCTTACTTCTTGAGTAAAAACCCATTTCCTTTCGTGATTCTGCCGTCACTTTGTGCAATTCTGTAATTTGAAGTGCTTGTACAATTTAGACAATGTGTTTGCATTGTGCTATAGCAAAAAGGCTATTACAATGTTTTTTTTTGGGGAGGGGGGGGGTTGTTTTTCTTCTCTTTTTGATGCAAACTGACAGATTTTTCAATACAGTGAACGTGGCATTATGATGAGAACCCTTCTTTACTGCTAGACATAAACTCACATTGCCATATCGCGATATGTGTGTGTTCAGGATATTTTCAGACTGGTAAGTCTGAATCAAAGCTTGTTGGTCTTTTTAAGTGCTTTATAAATAAAGTTGTATTGTACTGTATTTTACGCTGAGCTTTAAGCAGGCTGCTAGTGCTAGTCTAGCCAGCGGAGGCTAGCAAAAAAAGTAGGAGTAAAGGAGAGCCTCTATTTCTGTCACGCTTAGAAGATTAATTTAGACATTATATCCTAAATTGTCATCACTTCTTGGAGTTTATCTGTGATATTTCATTATAAATTAAGTCATTTTAAAAAGTAATAAGGGCATATGTGTTTTCAAAGCTTGAGTTGGTGTTTTACACGGAACATTTAGCAGGCTGCTAGCCTAGACAGCTATGGATAGCAAACAAAGTGAATGGCAATGGAAATTCATTGTGAATATTCCCTGGTTCATAAAGAAATAAACAATAAGACCCTACCTATTTTGAACATAAATGCAGAGTGGATACATGGCTTAAAATCATTTTAAACAAATTTATCTGGCAGACACCAAAGCAGAGATGGAGCACAGTAAGGTGAAGCTGTGTTGTTTATATAGCTCAGAAATTACAAGTTTTCTCTTTAAGACGAAAAATTTGGAGTTTCATGATCCACCCAAAGCGGCCTTGTCCATGGACATTTCTGAATCATTCGCTGGTATGAAAACGAACTTTATTGGTGAGATAGAAAGCAAGCTCAGCTTCTGACAATGGTGGTGCTGCGACAGCAGGTCATGTGAATCCTTTGTCCAGTTATCAAGCTCATATGGATCAATTCTACAGATCCTAGAGATTTTCTCGAGATAACAAACCTTGAGCACAGGGTCTAGCTTGTCTGGGTACAGTCCATGGCTTTTCCCTTTAGTACGGTCCATTTTTCAAGCACTTTGCATATCTATCCCTCCGAGCGCAGCATTCAAATCAGAAACGTAAACAAAAGCCGTTTCCCCGGAAAGTGGAGACGGCATCCCACAATGCATTGCAAAATCGGGTGCCCTCTGGAGCCCCCTGAATCATTCTTGTGTAACAGGACCTAGCTTGCGACTTCATAGAATGGAAAAGCATGTTTACGTGTTATTTCTGTCTGCTTATCTCCGGATCAGTGTACCTTAAAAAGTTGTGGCAGTTGCCTGGCTAGCTCAGTCGTAGAGCATGAGACTCTTAATCTCAGGGTCGTGGGTTCGAGCCCCACGTTGGGCGTATGCTCTTTATTTAAGCTTTCCTTCTTCATTAATGTATGGGAGACTCTTACTTCTTAAATAAAAACCCATTTCCTTTCGTGATTCTGACGTCACTTTGTGCAATTCTGTAATTTGAAGTGCTTGTACAATTTAGACAATGTGTTTGCATTGTGCTATAGCAAAAAGGCTATTACAATGTTTTTTTTTTTTTGGGGGGGGGGTTGTTTTTCTTTTCTTTTTGATGCAAACTGACAGATTTTTCAATACAGTGAACGTGGCATTATGATGAGAACCCTTCTTTACTGCTAGACATAAACTCACATTGCCATATCGCGATATGTGTGTGTTCAGGATATTTTCAGACTGGTAAGTCTGAATCAAAGCTTGTTGGTCTTTTTAAGTGCTTTATAAATAAAGTTGTATTGTACTGTATTTTACGCTGAGCTTTAAGCAGGCTGCTAGTGCTAGTCTAGCCAGCGGAGGCTAGCAAAAAAAGTAGGAGTAAAGGAGAGCCTCTATTTCTGTCACGCTTAGGAGATTAATTTAGACATTATATCCTAAATTGTCATCACTTCTTGGAGGTTATCTGTGATATTTCATTATAAATTAAGTCATTTTAAAAAGTAATATGTGTTTTCAAAGCTTGAGTTGGTGTTTTACACGGAACATTTAGCAGGCTGCTAGCCTAGACAGCTATGGATAGCAAACAAAGTGAATGGCAATGGAAATTCATTGTGAATATTCCCTGGTTCATAAAGAAATAAACAATAAGACCCTACCTATTTTGAACATAAATGCAGAGTGGATACATGGCTTAAAATCATTTTAAACAAATTTATCTGGCAGACACCAAAGCAGAGGTGGAGCACAGTAAGGTGAAGCTGTGTTGTTTATATAGCTCAGAAATTACAAGTTTTCTCTTTAAGACGAAAAATTTGGAGTTTCATGATCCACCCAAAGCGGCCTTGTCCATGGACATTTCTGAATCATTCGCTGGTATGAAAATGAACTTTATTGGTGAGATATAAAGCAAGCTCAGCTTCTGACAATGGTGGTGCTGCGACAGCAGGTCATGTGAATCCTTTGTCCAGTTATCAAGCTCATATGGATCAATCCTACAGATCCTAGAGATTTTCTCGAGATAACAAACCTTGAGCACAGGGTCTAGCTTGTCTGGGTACAGTCCATGGCTTTTCCCTTTAGTACGGTCCATTTTTCAAGCACTTTGCATATCTATCCCTCCGAGCGCAGCATTCAAATCAGAAACGTAAACAAAAGCCGTTTCCCCGGAAAGTGGAGACGGCATTCCACAATGCATTGCAAAATCGGGTGCCCTCTCGAGCCCCCTGAATCATTGTTGTGTAACACGACCTAGCTTGCGACTTCATAGAATGGAAAAGCATGTTTACGTGTTATTTCTGTCTGCTTATCTCCGGATCGGTGTACCTTAAAAAGTTGTGGCAGTTGCCCGGCTAGCTCAGTCGGTAGAGCATGAGACTCTTAATCTCAGGGTCGTGGGTTCGAGCCCCACGTTGGGCGTATGCTCTTTATGTAATCTTTCCTTCTTAATTAAGGTATGGGAGACTCTTACTTCTTGAGTAAAAACCCATTTCCTTCCGTGATTCTGCTGTCACTTTGTGCAATTCTGTAATTTGAAGTGCTTGTACAATTTAGACAATGTGTTTGCATTGTGCTATAGCAAAAAGGCTATTACAATGTTTTTTTTTTTGGGGGGGGGGTTGTTTTTCTTTTCTTTTTGATGCAAACTGACAGATTTTTCAATACAGTGAACGTGGCATTATGATGAGAACCCTTCTTTACTGCTAGACATAAACTCACATTGCCATATCGCGATATGTGTGTGTTCAGGATATTTTCAGACTGGTAAGTCTGAATCAAAGCTTGTTGGTCTTTTTAAGTGCTTTATAAATAAAGTTGTATTGTACTGTATTTTACGCTGAGCTTTAAGCAGGCTGCTAGTGCTAGTCTAGCCAGCGGAGGCTAGCAAAAAAAGTAGGAGTAAAGGAGAGCCTCTATTTCTGTCACGCTTAGGAGATTAATTTAGACATTATATCCTAAATTGTCATCACTTCTTGGAGGTTATCTGTGATATTTCATTATAAATTAAGTCATTTTAAAAAGTAATATGTGTTTTCAAAGCTTGAGTTGGTGTTTTACACGGAACATTTAGCAGGCTGCTAGCCTAGACAGCTATGGATAGCAAACAAAGTGAATGGCAATGGAAATTCATTGTGAATATTCCCTGGTTCATAAAGAAATAAACAATAAGACCCTACCTATTTTGAACATAAATGCAGAGTGGATACATGGCTTAAAATCATTTTAAACAAATTTATCTGGCAGACACCAAAGCAGAGGTGGAGCACAGTAAGGTGAAGCTGTGTTGTTTATATAGCTCAGAAATTACAAGTTTTCTCTTTAAGACGAAAAATTTGGAGTTTCATGATCCACCCAAAGCGGCCTTGTCCATGGACATTTCTGAATCATTCGCTGGTATGAAAACGAACTTTATTGGTGAGATAGAAAGCAAGCTCAGCTTCTGACAATGGTGGTGCTGCGACAGCAGGTCATGTGAATCCTTTGTCCAGTTATCAAGCTCATATGGATCAATCCTACAGATCCTAGAGATTTTCTCGAGATAACAAACCTTGAGCACAGGGTCTAGCTTGTCTGGGTACAGTCCATGGCTTTTCCCTTTAGTACGGTCAATTTTTCAAGCACTTTGCATATCTATCCCTCCGAGCGCAGCATTCAAATCAGAAACGTAAACAAAAGCCGTTTCCCCGGAAAGTGGAGACGGCATCCCACAATGCATTGCAAAATCGGGTGCCCTCTGGAGCCCCTGAAACATTCTTGTGTAACAGGACCTAGCTTGCGACTTCATAGAATGGAAAAGCATGTTTACGTTTTATTTCTGTCTGCTTATCTCCGGATCGGTGTACCTTAAAAAGTTGTGGCAGTTGCCCGGCTAGCTCAGTCGGTAGAGCATGAGACTCTTAATCTCAGGGTCGTGGGTTCGAGCCCCACGTTGGGCGTATGCTCTTTATTTAAGCTTTCCTTCTTCATTAAGGTATGGGAGACTCTTACTTCTTGAGTAAAAACCCATTTCCTTTCGTGATTCTGCCGTCACTTTGTGCAATTCTGTAATTTGAAGTGCTTGTACAATTTAGACAATGTGTTTGCATTGTGCTATAGCAAAAAGGCTATTACAATGTTTTTTTTTGGGGAGGGGGGGGGTTGTTTTTCTTCTCTTTTTGATGCAAACTGACAGATTTTTCAATACAGTGAACGTGGCATTATGATGAGAACCCTTCTTTACTGCTAGACATAAACTCACATTGCCATATCGCGATATGTGTGTGTTCAGGATATTTTCAGACTGGTAAGTCTGAATCAAAGCTTGTTGGTCTTTTTAAGTGCTTTATAAATAAAGTTGTATTGTACTGTATTTTACGCTGAGCTTTAAGCAGGCTGCTAGTGCTAGTCTAGCCAGCGGAGGCTAGCAAAAAAAGTAGGAGTAAAGGAGAGCCTCTATTTCTGTCACGCTTAGAAGATTAATTTAGACATTATATCCTAAATTGTCATCACTTCTTGGAGTTTATCTGTGATATTTCATTATAAATTAAGTCATTTTAAAAAGTAATAAGGGCATATGTGTTTTCAAAGCTTGAGTTGCTGTTTTACACGGAACATTTAGCAGGCTGCTAGCCTAGACAGCTATGGATAGCAAACAAAGTGAATGGCAATGGAAATTCATTGTGAATATTCCCTGGTTCATAAAGAAATAAACAATAAGACCCTACCTATTTTGAACATAAATGCAGAGTGGATACATGGCTTAAAATCATTTTAAACAAATTTATCTGGCAGACACCAAAGCAGAGATGGAGCACAGTAAGGTGAAGCTGTGTTGTTTATATAGCTCAGAAATTACAAGTTTTCTCTTTAAGACGAAAAATTTGGAGTTTCATGATCCACCCAAAGCGGCCTTGTCCATGGACATTTCTGAATCATTCGCTGGTATGAAAACGAACTTTATTGGTGAGATAGAAAGCAAGCTCAGCTTCTGACAATGGTGGTGCTGCGACAGCAGGTCATGTGAATCCTTTGTCCAGTTATCAAGCTCATATGGATCAATTCTACAGATCCTAGAGATTTTCTCGAGATAACAAACCTTGAGCACAGGGTCTAGCTTGTCTGGGTACAGTCCATGGCTTTTCCCTTTAGTACGGTCCATTTTTCAAGCACTTTGCATATCTATCCCTCCGAGCGCAGCATTCAAATCAGAAACGTAAACAAAAGCCGTTTCCCCGGAAAGTGGAGACGGCATCCCACAATGCATTGCAAAATCGGGTGCCCTCTGGAGCCCCCTGAATCATTCTTGTGTAACAGGACCTAGCTTGCGACTTCATAGAATGGAAAAGCATGTTTACGTGTTATTTCTGTCTGCTTATCTCCGGATCAGTGTACCTTAAAAAGTTGTGGCAGTTGCCTGGCTAGCTCAGTCGTAGAGCATGAGACTCTTAATCTCAGGGTCGTGGGTTCGAGCCCCACGTTGGGCGTATGCTCTTTATTTAAGCTTTCCTTCTTCATTAATGTATGGGAGACTCTTACTTCTTGAGTAAAAACCCATTTCCTTTCGTGATTCTGACGTCACTTTGTGCAATTCTGTAATTTGAAGTGCTTGTACAATTTAGACAATGTGTTTGCATTGTGCTATAGCAAAAAGGCTATTACAATGTTTTTTTTTTTTGGGGGGGGGGGTTGTTTTTCTTTTCTTTTTGATGCAAACTGACAGATTTTTCAATACAGTGAACGTGGCATTATGATGAGAACCCTTCTTTACTGCTAGACATAAACTCACATTGCCATATCGCGATATGTGTGTGTTCAGGATATTTTCAGACTGGTAAGTCTGAATCAAAGCTTGTTGGTCTTTTTAAGTGCTTTATAAATAAAGTTGTATTGTACTGTATTTTACGCTGAGCTTTAAGCAGGCTGCTAGTGCTAGTCTAGCCAGCGGAGGCTAGCAAAAAAAGTAGGAGTAAAGGAGAGCCTCTATTTCTGTCACGCTTAGGAGATTAATTTAGACATTATATCCTAAATTGTCATCACTTCTTGGAGGTTATCTGTGATATTTCATTATAAATTAAGTCATTTTAAAAAGTAATATGTGTTTTCAAAGCTTGAGTTGGTGTTTTACACGGAACATTTAGCAGGCTGCTAGCCTAGACAGCTATGGATAGCAAACAAAGTGAATGGCAATGGAAATTCATTGTGAATATTCCCTGGTTCATAAAGAAATAAACAATAAGACCCTACCTATTTTGAACATAAATGCAGAGTGGATACATGGCTTAAAATCATTTTAAACAAATTTATCTGGCAGACACCAAAGCAGAGGTGGAGCACAGTAAGGTGAAGCTGTGTTGTTTATATAGCTCAGAAATTACAAGTTTTCTCTTTAAGACGAAAAATTTGGAGTTTCATGATCCACCCAAAGCGGCCTTGTCCATGGACATTTCTGAATCATTCGCTGGTATGAAAATGAACTTTATTGGTGAGATATAAAGCAAGCTCAGCTTCTGACAATGGTGGTGCTGCGACAGCAGGTCATGTGAATCCTTTGTCCAGTTATCAAGCTCATATGGATCAATCCTACAGATCCTAGAGATTTTCTCGAGATAACAAACCTTGAGCACAGGGTCTAGCTTGTCTGGGTACAGTCCATGGCTTTTCCCTTTAGTACGGTCCATTTTTCAAGCACTTTGCATATCTATCCCTCCGAGCGCAGCATTCAAATCAGAAACGTAAACAAAAGCCGTTTCCCCGGAAAGTGGAGACGGCATTCCACAATGCATTGCAAAATCGGGTGCCCTCTCGAGCCCCCTGAATCATTGTTGTGTAACACGACCTAGCTTGCGACTTCATAGAATGGAAAAGCATGTTTACGTGTTATTTCTGTCTGCTTATCTCCGGATCGGTGTACCTTAAAAAGTTGTGGCAGTTGCCCGGCTAGCTCAGTCGGTAGAGCATGAGACTCTTAATCTCAGGGTCGTGGGTTCGAGCCCCACGTTGGGCGTATGCTCTTTATGTAATCTTTCCTTCTTAATTAAGGTATGGGAGACTCTTACTTCTTGAGTAAAAACCCATTTCCTTCCGTGATTCTGCTGTCACTTTGTGCAATTCTGTAATTTGAAGTGCTTGTACAATTTAGACAATGTGTTTGCATTGTGCTATAGCAAAAAGGCTATTACAATGTTTTTTTTTTTTGGGGGGGGGTTGTTTTTCTTTTCTTTTTGATGCAAACTGACAGATTTTTCAATACAGTGAACGTGGCATTATGATGAGAACCCTTCTTTACTGCTAGACATAAACTCACATTGCCATATCGCGATATGTGTGTGTTCAGGATATTTTCAGACTGGTAAGTCTGAATCAAAGCTTGTTGGTCTTTTTAAGTGCTTTATAAATAAAGTTGTATTGTACTGTATTTTACGCTGAGCTTTAAGCAGGCTGCTAGTGCTAGTCTAGCCAGCGGAGGCTAGCAAAAAAAGTAGGAGTAAAGGAGAGCCTCTATTTCTGTCACGCTTAGGAGATTAATTTAGACATTATATCCTAAATTGTCATCACTTCTTGGAGGTTATCTGTGATATTTCATTATAAATTAAGTCATTTTAAAAAGTAATATGTGTTTTCAAAGCTTGAGTTGGTGTTTTACACGGAACATTTAGCAGGCTGCTAGCCTAGACAGCTATGGATAGCAAACAAAGTGAATGGCAATGGAAATTCATTGTGAATATTCCCTGGTTCATAAAGAAATAAACAATAAGACCCTACCTATTTTGAACATAAATGCAGAGTGGATACATGGCTTAAAATCATTTTAAACAAATTTATCTGGCAGACACCAAAGCAGAGGTGGAGCACAGTAAGGTGAAGCTGTGTTGTTTATATAGCTCAGAAATTACAAGTTTTCTCTTTAAGACGAAAAATTTGGAGTTTCATGATCCACCCAAAGCGGCCTTGTCCATGGACATTTCTGAATCATTCGCTGGTATGAAAATGAACTTTATTGGTGAGATATAAAGCAAGCTCAGCTTCTGACAATGGTGGTGCTGCGACAGCAGGTCATGTGAATCCTTTGTCCAGTTATCAAGCTCATATGGATCAATCCTACAGATCCTAGAGATTTTCTCGAGATAACAAACCTTGAGCACAGGGTCTAGCTTGTCTGGGTACAGTCCATGGCTTTTCCCTTTAGTACGGTCCATTTTTCAAGCACTTTGCATATCTATCCCTCCGAGCGCAGCATTCAAATCAGAAACGTAAACAAAAGCCGTTTCCCCGGAAAGTGGAGACGGCATTCCACAATGCATTGCAAAATCGGGTGCCCTCTCGAACCCCCTGAATCATTGTTGTGTAACACGACCTAGCTTGCGACTTCATAGAATGGAAAAGCATGTTTACGTGTTATTTCTGTCTGCTTATCTCCGGATCGGTGTACCTTAAAAAGTTGTGGCAGTTGCCCGGCTAGCTCAGTCGGTAGAGCATGAGACTCTTAATCTCAGGGTCGTGGGTTCGGGACCCACGTTGGGCGTATGCTGTTTATGTAATCTTTCCTTCTTAATTAAGGTATGGGAGACTCTTACTTCTTGAGTAAAAACCCATTTCCTTCCGTGATTCTGCTGTCACTTTGTGCAATTCTGTAATTTGAAGTGCTTGTACAATTTAGACAATGTGTTTGCATTGTGCTATAGCAAAAAGGCTATTACAATGTTTTTTTTTTTGGGGGGGGGGGGTTGTTTTTCTTTTCTTTTTGATGCAAACTGACAGATTTTTCAATACAGTGAACGTGGCATTATGATGAGAACCCTTCTTTACTGCTAGACATAAACTCACATTGCCATATCGCGATATGTGTGTGTTCAGGATATTTTCAGACTGCTAAGTCTGAATCAAAGCTTGTTGGTCTTTTTAAGTGCTTTATAAATAAAGTTGTATTGTACTGTATTTTACGCTGAGCTTTAAGCAGGCTGCTAGTGCTAGTCTAGCCAGCGGAGGTTAGCAAAAAAAGTAGGAGTAAAGGAGAGCCTCTATTTCTGTCACGCTTAGGAGATTAATTTAGACATTATATCCTAAATTGTCATCACTTCTTGGAGTTTATCTGTGATATTTCATTATAAATTAAGTCATTTTAAAAAGTAATAATGGCATATGTGTTTTCAAAGCTTGAGTTGCTGTTTTACACAGAACATTTAGCAGGCTGCTAGCCTAGACAGCTAAGGATAGCAAACAAAGTGAATGGCAATGGAAATTCATTGTGAATATTCCCTGGTTCATAAAGAAATAAACAATAAGACCCTACCTATTTTGAACATAAATGCAGAGTGGATACATGGCTTAAAATCATTTTAAACAAATTTATCTGGCAGACACCAAAGCAGAGGTGGAGCACAGTAAGGTGAAGCTGTGTTGTTTATATAGCTCAGAAATTACAAGTTTTCTCTTTAAGACGAAACATTTGGAGTTTCATGATCCACCCAAAGCGGCCTTGTCCATGGACATTTCTGAATCATTCGCTGGTATGAAAACGAACTTTATTGGTGAGATAGAAAGCAAGCTCAGCTTCTGACAATGGTGGTGCTGCGACAGCAGGTCATGTGAATCCTTTGTCCAGTTATCAAGCTCATATGGATCAATCCTATAGATCCTAGAGATTTTCTCGAGATAACAAACCTTGAGCACAGGGTCTAGCTTGTCTGGGTACAGTCCATGGCTTTTCCCTTTAGTACGGTCCATTTTTCAAGCACTTTGCATATCTATCCCTCCGAGCGCAGCATTCAAATCAGAAACGTAAACAAAAGCCGTTTCCCCGGAAAGTGGAGACGGCATCCCACAATGCATTGCAAAATCGGGTGCCCTCTCGAGCCCCCTGAATCATTCTTGTGTAACAGGACCTAGCTTGCGACTTCATAGAATGGAAAAGCATGTTTACGTGTTATTTCTGTCTGCTTATCTCCGGATCGGTGTACCTTAAAAAGTTGTGGCAGTTGCCCGGCTAGCTCAGTCGGTAGAGCATGAGACTCTTAATCTCAGGGTCGTGGGTTCGAGCCCCACGTTGGGCGTATGCTCTTTATATAAGCTTTCCTTCTTCATTAAGGTATGGGAGACTCTTACTTCTTGAGTAAAAACCCATGTCCTTCCGTGATTCTGCTGTCACTTTGTGCAATTCTGTAATTTGAAGTGCTTGTACAATTTAGACAATGTGTTTGCATTGTGCTATAGCAAAAAGGCTATTACAATGTTTTTTTTTTGGGGGGGGGGGTTGTTTTTCTTTTCTTTTTGATGCAAACTGACAGATTTTTCAATACAGTGAACGTGGCATTATACCTTAAACAGGCAGGAGTGGAAAATAAGTTGCAAAAAATAATTACATTGTATCACTCATCTCTTTAGGCCCTAAGTGAAATATTTCCACATTCAAAATTTACATATATTCAATATTTTGGATTTTATGAGTTGTATCTCCCAGGATACGTTGCCCTATTAAGGTATAAACAGAGCCCCAAAGATAAACATATTACTGTTCAATTTGATGAAGATAAATTATACATTGTTATATTCCTTGGTCATTTACATTACACATAGCACTTTTAAAGTTGATTTTATTCATTTCTACCAATACTCCAATTTTAGTAATCTCATAACAAAGTGCACAAGAATGGAACATATTTAACTTTTTGTGCACTAAAGATTATATAAAAACAAAACAACACAGCAATTTCATTTTGCATACACAACTGAACACTTGAGAAAGTTTAATGGGGCAAGGTTTTCCATAATGGTGGGAACTCTATGAACAATTCCCCTCATTTCCTTTCTATATTTCATTTTTTATGGAACGCTTGGAAGCAGTTCCGTGGATTTTTCCCGGTGACGATGCACAGACGAACACCACATTTTGTGCAGTAGATTGTTGTCTGTCCTACTGGGCAAAGCCTGCACCTTCCCTTGTCTGTGAAAGCTGGAAAGTGATCCACTTGACCATGGCGGACATCAACCATGGGTCTCGGGGTTGTTGGTTGTTGTTATTTCAGTAAATATCACAACCATACAGAGGGTTTGTGTTTTTTCACCTTACATCAACTACTACATACATACATTTGTATGGATTGCACATATAAGTGTCCCTAAATAAAACTACTGTCACCTGAATCCCTAGGCTTGTTTGGACATGGTACTGCGATCCATCTCGTTATGCTCCTCATCAGAACTTTCATCCTCCACATCAGAACTGCCTTCACTCACTGCCTCTATCTCATGCTGGCTGAACATTACTTCCTGATCTTCATCACTGTTTGACTCAGAGTCAGAAGAACTTGCAGAGATCTCCTCTATCACTCTCATTCCTGTGCTTTGCTTTCTTTTCCCATAAAAAGGACCTAGCTGAGATGCCCTGCTTGAAAATAAATAGATTTTTTAAGTAGAATACAGTTATACTGTTGTAATGGGCACAGCTGTGCATGATAATATCTGGTACTGCAGTAATTATTAACATGCTTTCCATTTTGAAATAAAATTTTGAATAATGCACATTGACCAAATTTCTATCCCTAATCTGGCAACGTATCTCAGGGGATACATAAATTTCAATAGCTGCTAAGTAACACCACAAACATAGTTGGATATTTTTTTCTTCATCAGAATGTTTAGACAAATGTCCTAATTAATTCTAGGAATTTATATTGTTGTTTTATTGAAAATAAGTATGACTAATATATGATTATTTACCCCCAAGGAAGCAGGTTCTCCATCACTGGCGGCCGTGATGTTTTCTGATCAGGCTGATGAAACGATGAAAGATAGCCTGAACCAAATCATGTGATCTAGATGCTAATCCCAGACAAGACCTTTGATAAATGCTAACTTGACTAGTGAAAACCTCCCAGCATACCCCCTACAGGATGTTAAAGAGTGTGTATCTCCTGGTGCACAGTGCCTGTTTAAGGGTTAAGATGAGAACCCTTCTTTACTGCTAGACATAAACTCACATTGCCATATCGCGATATGTGTGTGTTCAGGATATTTTCAGACTGGTAAGTCTGAATCAAAGCTTGTTGGTCTTTTTAAGTGCTTTATAAATAAAGTTGTATTGTACTGTATTTTACGCTGAGCTTTAAGCAGGCTGCTAGTGCTAGTCTAGCCAGCGGAGGCTAGCAAAAAAAGTAGGAGTAAAGGAGAGCCTCTATTTCTGTCACGCTTAGGAGATTAATTTAGACATTATATCCTAAATTGTCATCACTTCTTGGAGTTTATCTGTGATATTTCATTATAAATTAAGTCATTTTAAAAAGTAATAATGGCATATGTGTTTTCAAAGCTTGAGTTGCTGTTTTACACAGAACATTTAGCAGGCTGCTAGCCTAGACAGCTAAGGATAGCAAACAAAGTGAATGGCAATGGAAATTCATTGTGAATATTCCCTGGTTCATAAAGAAATAAACAATAAGACCCTACCTATTTTGAACATAAATGCAGAGTGGATACATGGCTTAAAATCATTTTAAACAAATTTATCTGGCAGACACCAAAGCAGAGGTGGAGCACAGTAAGGTGAAGCTGTGTTGTTTATATAGCTCAGAAATTACAAGTTTTCTCTTTAAGACGAAAAATTTGGAGTTTCATGATCCACCCAAAGCGGCCTTGTCCATGGACATTTCTGAATCATTCGCTGGTATGAAAATGAACTTTATTGGTGAGATATAAAGCAAGCTCAGCTTCTGACAATGGTGGTGCTGCGACAGCAGGTCATGTGAATCCTTTGTCCAGTTATCAAGCTCATATGGATCAATCCTACAGATCCTAGAGATTTTCTCGAGATAACAAACCTTGAGCACAGGGTCTAGCTTGTCTGGGTACAGTCCATGGCTTTTCCCTTTAGTACGGTCAATTTTTCAAGCACTTTGCATATCTATAACTCCGAGCGCAGCATTCAAATCAGAAACGTAAACAAAAGCCGTTTCCCCGGAAAGTGGAGACGGCATCCCACAATGCATTGCAAAATCGGGTGCCCTCTCGAGCCCCCTGAATCATTGTTGTGTAACACGACCTAGCTTGCGACTTCATAGAATGGAAAAGCATGTTTACGTGTTATTTCTGTCTGCTTATCTCCGGATCGGTGTACCTTAAAAAGTTGTGGCAGTTGCCCGGCTAGCTCAGTCGGTAGAGCATGAGACTCTTAATCTCAGGGTCGTGGGTTCGAGACCCATGTTGGGCGTATGCTCTTTATGTAATCTTTCCTTCTTAATTAAGGTATGGGAGACTCTTACTTCTTGAGTAAAAACCCATTTCCTTCCGTGATTCTGCTGTCACTTTGTGCAATTCTGTAATTTGAAGTGCTTGTACAATTTAGACAATGTGTTTGCATTGTGCTATAGCAAAAAGACTATTACAATGTTTTTTTTTTGGGGGGGGGGGGTTGTTTTTCTTTTCTTTTTGATGCAAACTGACAGATTTTTCAATACAGTGAACGTGGCATTATGATGAGAACCCTTCTTTACTGCTAGACATAAACTCACATTGCCATATCGCGATATGTGTGTGTTCAGGATATTTTCAGACTGCTAAGTCTGAATCAAAGCTTGTTGGTCTTTTTAAGTGCTTTATAAATAAAGTTGTATTGTACTGTATTTTACGCTGAGCTTTAAGCAGGCTGCTAGTGCTAGTCTAGCCAGCGGAGGTTAGCAAAAAAAGTAGGAGTAAAGGAGAGCCTCTATTTCTGTCACGCTTAGGAGATTAATTTAGACATTATATCCTAAATTGTCATCACTTCTTGGAGTTTATCTGTGATATTTCATTATAAATTAAGTCATTTTAAAAAGTAATAATGGCATATGTGTTTTCAAAGCTTGAGTTGCTGTTTTACACAGAACATTTAGCAGGCTGCTAGCCTAGACAGCTAAGGATAGCAAACAAAGTGAATGGCAATGGAAATTCATTGTGAATATTCCCTGGTTCATAAAGAAATAAACAATAAGACCCTACCTATTTTGAACATAAATGCAGAGTGGATACATGGCTTAAAATCATTTTAAACAAATTTATCTGGCAGACACCAAAGCAGAGGTGGAGCACAGTAAGGTGAAGCTGTGTTGTTTATATAGCTCAGAAATTACAAGTTTTCTCTTTAAGACGAAACATTTGGAGTTTCATGATCCACCCAAAGCGGCCTTGTCCATGGACATTTCTGAATCATTCGCTGGTATGAAAACGAACTTTATTGGTGAGATAGAAAGCAAGCTCAGCTTCTGACAATGGTGGTGCTGCGACAGCAGGTCATGTGAATCCTTTGTCCAGTTATCAAGCTCATATGGATCAATCCTATAGATCCTAGAGATTTTCTCGAGATAACAAACCTTGAGCACAGGGTCTAGCTTGTCTGGGTACAGTCCATGGCTTTTCCCTTTAGTACGGTCCATTTTTCAAGCACTTTGCATATCTATCCCTCCGAGCGCAGCATTCAAATCAGAAACGTAAACAAAAGCCGTTTCCCCGGAAAGTGGAGACGGCATCCCACAATGCATTGCAAAATCGGGTGCCCTCTCGAGCCCCCTGAATCATTCTTGT
Source organism: Fundulus diaphanus (assembly GCA_037039145.1). Lineage (NCBI taxonomy): Eukaryota > Metazoa > Chordata > Actinopteri > Cyprinodontiformes > Fundulidae > Fundulus > Fundulus diaphanus. The sequence continues at coordinate 11,125,565 of CM073142.1, read as the reverse complement.
GTAACAGGACCTAGCTTGCGACTTCATAGAATGGAAAAGCATGTTTACGTGTTATTTCTGTCTGCTTATCTCCGGATCGGTGTACCTTAAAAAGTTGTGGCAGTTGCCCGGCTAGCTCAGTCGGTAGAGCATGAGACTCTTAATCTCAGGGTCGTGGGTTCGAGCCCCACGTTGGGCGTATGCTCTTTATATAAGCTTTCCTTCTTCATTAAGGTATGGGAGACTCTTACTTCTTGAGTAAAAACCCATGTCCTTCCGTGATTCTGCTGTCACTTTGTGCAATTCTGTAATTTGAAGTGCTTGTACAATTTAGACAATGTGTTTGCATTGTGCTATAGCAAAAAGGCTATTACAATGTTTTTTCTTTGGGGGGGGGGGTTGTTTTTCTTTTCTTTTTGATGCAAACTGACAGATTTTTCAATACAGTGAACGTGGCATTATACCTTAAACAGGCAGGAGTGGAAAATAAGTTGCAAAAAATAATTACGTTGTATCACTCATCTCTTTAGGCCCTAAGTGAAATATTTCCACATTCAAAATTTACATATATTCAATATTTTGGATTTTATGAGTTGTATCTCCCAGGATACGTTGCCCTATTAAGGTATAAACAGAGCCCCAAAGATAAACATATTACTGTTCAATTTGATGAAGATAAATTATACATTGTTATATTCCTTGGTCATTTACATTACACATAGCACTTTTAAAGTTGATTTTATTCATTTTTACCAATACTCCAATTTTAGTAATCTCATAACAAAGTGCACAAGAATGGAACATATTTAACTTTTTGTGCACTAAAGATTATATAAAAACAAAACAACACAGCAATTTCATTTTGCATACACAACTGAACACTTGAGAAAGTTTAATGGGGCAAGGTTTTCCATAATGGTGGGAACTCTATGAACAATTCCCCTCATTTCCTTTCTATATTTAATTTTTTATGGAACGCTTGGAAGCAGTTCCGTGGATTTTTCCCGGTGACGATGCACAGACGAACACCACATTTTGTGCAGTAGATTGTTGTCTGTCCTACTGGGCAAAGCCTGCACCTTCCCTTGTCTGTGAAAGCTGGAAAGTGATCCACTTGACCATGGCGGACATCAACCATGGGTCTCGGGGTTGTTGGTTGTTGTTATTTCAGTAAATATCACAACCATACAGAGGGTTTGTGTTTTTTCACCTTACATCAACTACTACATACATACATTTGTATGGATTGCACATATAAGTGTCCCTAAATAAAACTACTGTCACCTGAATCCCTAGGCTTGTTTGGACATGGTACTGCGATCCATCTCGTTATGCTCCTCATCAGAACTTTCATCCTCCACATCAGAACTGCCTTCACTCACTGCCTCTATCTCATGCTGGCTGAACATTACTTCCTGATCTTCATCACTGTTTGACTCAGAGTCAGAAGAACTTGCAGAGATCTCCTCTATCACTCTCATTCCTGTGCTTTGCTTTCTTTTCCCATAAAAAGGACCTAGCTGAGATGCCCTGCTTGAAAATAAATAGATTTTTTAAGTAGAATACAGTTATACTGTTGTAATGGCCACAGCTGTGCATGATAATATCTGGTACTGCAGTAATTATTAACATGCTTTCCATTTTGAAATAAAATTTTGAATAATGCACATTGACCAAATTTCTATCCCTAATCTGGCAACGTATCTCAGGGGATACATAAATTTCAATAGCTGCTAAGTAACACCACAAACATAGTTGGATATTTTTTTCTTCATCAGAATGTTTAGACAAATGTCCTAATTAATTCTAGGAATTTATATTGTTGTTTTATTGAAAATAAGTATGACTAATATATGATTATTTACCCCCAAGGAAGCAGGTTCTCCATCACTGGCGGCCGTGATGTTTTCTGATCAGGCTGATGAAACGATGAAAGATAGCCTGAACCAAATCATGTGATCTAGATGCTAATCCCAGACAAGACCTTTGATAAATGCTAACTTGACTAGTGAAAACCTCCCAGCATACCCCCTACAGGATGTTAAAGAGTGTGTATCTCCTGGTGCACAGTGCCTGTTTAAGGGTTAAGATGAGAACCCTTCTTTACTGCTAGACATAAACTCACATTGCCATATCGCGATATGTGTGTGTTCAGGATATTTTCAGACTGGTAAGTCTGAATCAAAGCTTGTTGGTCTTTTTAAGTGCTTTATAAATAAAGTTGTATTGTACTGTATTTTACGCTGAGCTTTAAGCAGGCTGCTAGTGCTAGTCTAGCCAGCGGAGGCTAGCAAAAAAAGTAGGAGTAAAGGAGAGCCTCTATTTCTGTCACGCTTAGGAGATTAATTTAGACATTATATCCTAAATTGTCATCACTTCTTGGAGTTTATCTGTGATATTTCATTATAAATTAAGTCATTTTAAAAAGTAATAATGGCATATGTGTTTTCAAAGCTTGAGTTGCTGTTTTACACAGAACATTTAGCAGGCTGCTAGCCTAGACAGCTAAGGATAGCAAACAAAGTGAATGGCAATGGAAATTCATTGTGAATATTCCCTGGTTCATAAAGAAATAAACAATAAGACCCTACCTATTTTGAACATAAATGCAGAGTGGATACATGGCTTAAAATCATTTTAAACAAATTTATCTGGCAGACACCAAAGCAGAGGTGGAGCACAGTAAGGTGAAGCTGTGTTGTTTATATAGCTCAGAAATTACAAGTTTTCTCTTTAAGACGAAAAATTTGGAGTTTCATGATCCACCCAAAGCGGCCTTGTCCATGGACATTTCTGAATCATTCGCTGGTATGAAAATGAACTTTATTGGTGAGATATAAAGCAAGCTCAGCTTCTGACAATGGTGGTGCTGCGACAGCAGGTCATGTGAATCCTTTGTCCAGTTATCAAGCTCATATGGATCAATCCTACAGATCCTAGAGATTTTCTCGAGATAACAAACCTTGAGCACAGGGTCTAGCTTGTCTGGGTACAGTCCATGGCTTTTCCCTTTAGTACGGTCCATTTTTCAAGCACTTTGCATATCTATCCCTCCGAGCGCAGCATTCAAATCAGAAACGTAAACAAAAGCCGTTTCCCCGGAAAGTGGAGACGGCATTCCACAATGCATTGCAAAATCGGGTGCCCTCTCGAGCCCCCTGAATCATTGTTGTGTAACAGGACCTAGCTTGCGACTTCATAGAATGGAAAAGCATGTTTACGTGTTATTTCTGTCTGCTTATCTCCGGATCGGTGTACCTTAAAAAGTTGTGGCAGTTGCCCGGCTAGCTCAGTCGGTAGAGCATGAGACTCTTAATCTCAGGGTCGTGGGTTCGAGCCCCACGTTGGGCGTATGCTCCTTATATAAGCTTTCCTTCTTCATTAAGGTATGGGAGACTCTTACTTCTTGAGTAAAAACCCATGTCCTTCCGTGATTCTGCTGTCACTTTGTGCAATTCTGTAATTTGAAGTGCTTGTACAATTTAGACAATGTGTTTGCATTGTGCTATAGCAAAAACGCTATTATAATGTTTTTTTTTGGGGGGGGGGGGTTGTTTTTCTTTTCTTTTTGATGCAAACGGACAGATTTTTCAATACAGTAAACGTGGCATTATGATGAGAACCCTTCTTTACTGCTAGACATAAACTCACATTGCCATATCGCGATATTTGTGTGTTCAGGATATTTTCAGACTGCTAAGTCTGAATCAAAGCTTGTTGGTCTTTTTAAGTGCTTTATAAATAAAGTTGTATTGTACTGTATTTTACGCTGAGCTTTAAGCAGGCTGCTAGTGCTAGTCTAGCCAGCGGAGGCTAGCAAAAAAAGTAGGAGTAAAGGAGAGCCTCTATTTCTGTCACGCTTAGGAGATTAATTTAGACATTATATCCTAAATTGTCATCACTTCTTGGAGGTTATCTGTGATATTTCATTATAAATTAAGTCATTTTAAAAAGTAATATGTGTTTTCAAAGCTTGAGTTGCTGTTTTACACGGAACATTTAGCAGGCTGCTAGCCTAGACAGCTATGGATAGCAAACAAAGTGAATGGCAATGGAAATTCATTGTGAATATTCCCTGGTTCATAAAGAAATAAACAATAAGACCCTACCTATTTTGAACATAAATGCAGAGTGGATACATGGCTTAAAATCATTTTAAACAAATTTATCTGGCAGACACCAAAGCAGAGATGGAGCACAGTAAGGTGAAGCTGTGTTGTTTATATAGCTCAGAAATTACAAGTTTTCTCTTTAAGACGAAAAATTTGGAGTTTCATGATCCACCCAAAGCGGCCTTGTCCATGGACATTTCTGAATCATTCGCTGGTATGAAAACGAACTTTATTGGTGAGATAGAAAGCAAGCTCAGCTTCTGACAATGGTGGTGCTGCGACAGCAGGTCATGTGAATCCTTTGTCCAGTTATCAAGCTCATATGGATCAATCCTACAGATCCTAGAGATTTTCTCGAGATAACAAACCTTGAGCACAGGGTCTAGCTTGTCTGGGTACAGTCCATGGCTTTTCCCTTTAGTACGGTCCATTTTTCAAGCACTTTGCATATCTATCCCTCCGAGCGCAGCATTCAAATCAGAAACGTAAACAAAAGCCGTTTCCCCGGAAAGTGGAGACGGCATCCCACAATGCATTGCAAAATCGGGTGCCCTCTCGAGCCCCCTGAATCATTCTTGTGTAACAGGACCTAGCTTGCGACTTCATAGAATGGAAAAGCATGTTTACGTGTTATTTCTGTCTGCTTATCTCCGGATCGGTGTACCTTAAAAAGTTGTGGCAGTTGCCCGGCTAGCTCAGTCGGTAGAGCATGAGACTCTTAATCTCTGGGTCGTGGGTTCGAGCCCCATGTTGGGCGTATCCTCTTTATATAAGCTTTCCTTCTTCATTAAGGTATGGGAGACTCTTACTTCTTGAGTAAAAACCCATGTCCTTCCGTGATTCTGCTGTCACTTTGTGCAATTCTGTAATTTGAAGTGCTTGTACAATTTAGACAATGTGTTTGCATTGTGCTATAGCAAAAACGCTATTATAATGTTTTTTTGGGGGGGGGGTTGTTTTTCTTTTCTTTTTGATGCAAACTGACAGATTTTTCAATACAGTGAACGTGGCATTATGATGAGAACCCTTCTTTACTGCTAGACATAAACTCACATTGCCATATCGCGATATGTGTGTGTTCAGGATATTTTCAGACTGCTAAGTCTGAATCAAAGCTTGTTGGTCTTTTTAAGTGCTTTATAAATAAAGTTGTATTGTACTGTATTTTACGCTGAGCTTTAAGCAGGCTTCTAGTGCTAGTCTAGCCAGCGGAGGCTAGCAAAAAAAGTAGGAGTAAAGGAGAGCCTCTATTTCTGTCACGCTTAGGAGATTAATTTAGACATTATATCCTAAATTGTCATCACTTCTTGGAGGTTATCTGTGATATTTCATTATAAATTAAGTCATTTTAAAAAGTAATAAGGGCATATGTGTTTTCAAAGCTTGAGTTGCTGTTTTACACGGAACATTTAGCAGGCTGCTAGCCTAGACAGCTATGGATAGCAAACAAAGTGAATGGCAATGGAAATTCATTGTGAATATTCCCTGGTTCATAAAGAAATAAACAATAAGACCCTACCTATTTTGAACATAAATGCAGAGTGGATACATGGCTTAAAATCATTTTAAACAAATTTATCTGGCAGACACCAAAGCAGAGGTGGAGCACAGTAAGGTGAAGCTGTGTTGTTTATATAGCTCAGAAATTACAAGTTTTCTCTTTAAGACGAAAAATTTGGAGTTTCATGATCCACCCAAAGCGGCCTTGTCCATGGACATTTCTGAATCATTCGCTGGTATGAAAATGAACTTTATTGGTGAGATATAAAGCAAGCTCAGCTTCTGACAATGGTGGTGCTGCGACAGCAGGTCATGTGAATCCTTTGTCCAGTTATCAAGCTCATATGGATCAATCCTACAGATCCTAGAGATTTTCTCGAGATAACAAACCTTGAGCACAGGGTCTAGCTTGTCTGGGTACAGTCCATGGCTTTTCCCTTTAGTACGGTCCATTTTTCAAGCACTTTGCATATCTATCCCTCCGAGCGCAGCATTCAAATCAGAAACGTAAACAAAAGCCGTTTCCCCGGAAAGTGGAGACGGCATTCCACAATGCATTGCAAAATCGGGTGCCCTCTCGAGCCCCCTGAATCATTGTTGTGTAACAGGACCTAGCTTGCGACTTCATAGAATGGAAAAGCATGTTTACGTGTTATTTCTGTCTGCTTATCTCCGGATCGGTGTACCTTAAAAAGTTGTGGCAGTTGCCCGGCTAGCTCAGTCGGTAGAGCATGAGACTCTTAATCTCAGGGTCGTGGGTTCGAGCCCCATGTTGGGCGTATGCTCTTTATGTAATCTTTCCTTCTTAATTAAGGTATGGGAGACTCTTACTTCTTGAGTAAAAACCCATTTCCTTCCGTGATTCTGCTGTCACTTTGTGCAATTCTGTAATTTGAAGTGCTTGTACAATTTAGACAATGTGTTTGCATTGTGCTATAGCAAAAAGGCTATTACAATGTTTTTTTTGGGGGGGGGGGGTTGTTATTCTTCTCTTTTTGATGCAAACTGACAGATTTTTCAATACAGTGAACGTGGCATTATGATGAGAACCCTTCTTTACTGCTAGACATAAACTCACATTGCCATATCGCGATATGTGTGTGTTCAGGATATTTTCAGACTGCTAAGTCTGAATCAAAGCTTGTTGGTCTTTTTAAGTGCTTTATAAATAAAGTTGTATTGTACTGTATTTTACGCTGAGCTTTAAGCAGGCTGCTAGTGCTAGTCTAGCCAGCGGAGGCTAGCAAAAAAAGTAGGAGTAAAAGAGAGCCTCTATTTCTGTCACGCTTAGGAGATTAATTTAGACATTATATCCTAAATTGTCATCACTTCTTGGAGGTTATCTGTGATATTTCATTATAAATTAAGTCATTTTAAAAAGTAATAAGGGCATATGTGTTTTCAAAGCTTGAGTTGCTGTTTTACACGGAACATTTAGCAGGCTGCTAGCCTAGACAGCTATGGATAGCAAACAAAGTGAATGGCAATGGAAATTCATTGTGAATATTCCCTGGTTCATAAAGAAATAAACAATAAGACCCTACCTATTTTGAACATAAATGCAGAGTGGATACATGGCTTAAAATCATTTTAAACAAATTTATCTGGCAGACACCAAAGCAGAGATGGAGCACAGTAAGGTGAAGCTGTGTTGTTTATATAGCTCAGAAATTACAAGTTTTCTCTTTAAGACGAAAAATTTGGAGTTTTATGATCCACCCAAAGCGGCCTTGTCCATGGACATTTCTGAATCATTCGCTGGTATGAAAATGAACTTTATTGGTGAGATAGAAAGCAAGCTCAGCTTCTGACAATGGTGGTGCTGCGACAGCAGGTCATGTGAATCCTTTGTCCAGTTATCAAGCTCATATGGATCAATCCTACAGATCCTAGAGATTTTCTCGAGATAACAAACCTTGAGCACAGGGTCTAGCTTGTCTGGGTACAGTCCATGGCTTTTCCCTTTAGTACGGTCCATTTTTCAAGCACTTTGCATATCTATCCCTCCGAGCGCAGCATTCAAATCAGAAAGGTAAACAAAAGCCGTTTCCCCGGAAAGTGGAGACGGCATCCCACAATGCATTGCAAAATCGGGTGCCCTCTCGAGCCCCCTGAATCATTGTTGTGTAACAGGACCTAGCTTGCGACTTCATAGAATGGAAAAGCATGTTTAGGTGTTATTTCTGTCTGCTTATCTCCGGATCGGTGTACCTTAAAAAGTTGTGGCAGTTACCCGGCTAGCTCAGTCGGTAGAGCATGAGACTCTTAATCTCTGGGTCGTGGGTTCGAGCCCCATGTTGGGCGTATCCTCTTTATATAAGCTTTCCTTCTTCATTAAGGTATGGGAGACTCTTACTTCTTGAGTAAAAACCCATGTCCTTCCGTGATTCTGCTGTCACTTTGTGCAATTCTGTAATTTGAAGTGCTTGTACAATTTAGACAATGTGTTTGCATTGTGCTATAGCAAAAACGCTAATATAATGTTTTTTTTTTTGGGGGGGGGGGGTTGTTTTTCTTTTCTTTTTGATGCAAACTGACAGATTTTTCAATACAGTGAACGTGGCATTATGATGAGAACCCTTCTTTACTGCTAGACATAAACTCACATTGCCATATCGCGATATGTGTGTGTTCAGGATATTTTCAGACTGCTAAGTCTGAATCAAAGCTTGTTGGTCTTTTTAAGTGCTTTATAAATAAAGTTGTATTGTACTGTATTTTACGCTGAGCTTTAAGCAGGCTTCTAGTGCTAGTCTAGCCAGCGGAGGCTAGCAAAAAAAGTAGGAGTAAAGGAGAGCCTCTATTTCTGTCACGCTTAGGAGATTAATTTAGACATTATATCCTAAATTGTCATCACTTCTTGGAGGTTATCTGTGATATTTCATTATAAATTAAGTCATTTTAAAAAGTAATAAGGGCATATGTGTTTTCAAAGCTTGAGTTGCTGTTTTACACGGAACATTTAGCAGGCTGCTAGCCTAGACAGCTAAGGATAGCAAACAAAGTGAATGGCAATGGAAATTCATTGTGAATATTCCCTGGTTCATAAAGAAATAAACAATAAGACCCTACCTATTTTGAACATAAATGCAGAGTGGATACATGGCTTAAAATCATTTTAAACAAATTTATCTGGCAGACACCAAAGCAGAGATGGAGCACAGTAAGGTGAAGCTGTGTTGTTTATATAGCTCAGAAATTGCAAGTTTTCTCTTTAAGACGAAAAATTTGGAGTTTCATGATCCACCCAAAGCGGCCTTGTCCATGGACATTTCTGAATCATTCGCTGGTATGAAAATGAACTTTATTGGTGAGATATAAAGCAAGCTCAGCTTCTGACAATGGTGGTGCTGCGACAGCAGGTCATGTGAATCCTTTGTCCAGTTATCAAGCTCATATGGATCAATCCTACAGATCCTAGAGATTTTCTCGAGATAACAAACCTTGAGCACAGGGTCTAGCTTGTCTGGGTACAGTCCATGGCTTTTCCCTTTAGTATGGTCCATTTTTCAAGCACTTTGCATATCTATCCCTCCGAGCGCAGCATTCAAATCAGAAACGTAAACAAAAGCCGTTTCCCCGGAAAGTGGAGACGGCATTCCACAATGCATTGCAAAATCGGGTGCCCTCTCGAGCCCCCTGAATCATTGTTGTGTAACAGGACCTAGCTTGCGACTTCATAGAATGGAAAAGCATGTTTACGTGTTATTTCTGTCTGCTTATCTCCGGATCGGTGTACCTTAAAAAGTTGTGGCAGTTGCCCGGCTAGCTCAGTCGGTAGAGCATGAGACTCTTAATCTCAGGGTCGTGGGTTCGAGCCCCACGTTGGGCGTATGCTCTTTATGTAATCTTTCCTTCTTAATTAAGGTATGGGAGACTCTTACTTCTTGAGTAAAAACCCATTTCCTTCTGTGATTCTGCTGTCACTTTGTGCAATTCTTTAATTTGAAGTGCTTGTACAATTTAGACAATGTGTTTGCATTGTGCTATAGCAAAAAGGCTATTACAATGTTTTTTTTTTTGGGGGGGCGGTTGTTTTTCTTTTCTTTTTGATGCAAACTGACAGATTTTTCAATACAGTGAACGTGGCATTATGATGAGAACCCTTCTTTACTGCTAGACATAAACTCACATTGCCATATCGCGATATGTGTGTGTTCAGGATATTTTCAGACTGGTAAGTATGAAAATATCCTGAAGACATTAGACATTATATCCTAAATTGTCATCACTTCTTGGAGGTTATCTGTGATATTTCATTATAAATTAAGTCATTTTAAAAAGTAATAAGGGCATATGTGTTTTCAAAGCTTGAGTTGCTGTTTTACACGGAACATTTAGCAGGCTGCTAGCCTAGACAGCTAAGGATAGCAAACAAAGTGAATGGCAATGGAAATTCATTGTGAATATTCCCTGGTTCATAAAGAAATAAACAATAAGACCCTACATATTTCCAACAGAAACGCATTGCAAAATCACGTGCCCTTTTAAGCTTCCTGAATCATTGTGGTGTAATCATGCTTGATTAAGGTAGTAAAAACCCTTACTTCTTGAGAAAACCCCATCACTGAAGAGGTTTTCTGATCTCTGCCATTATTTGCCTTATGTCCAGAAGACATTCTTGTTGTCAAGAAGACATTTAAAGTCGTTTATTAATGTTATGCAAATCAAGAATTCTCAAATGGGTGGATTGATATCTGGGACATCCCTACTTTATTTTTTAAGTTATAAGTAAGCATGGACCAGCTTCCGATGTGAAGAATGCTTAGGTTTTGAATAAGAAAAGAAATTCCTTTAAAAAGTTACCATTTAAAAAACATAATTATTTTCAAACATAGTATAGAGACAGTATAGTTTTTCTTCTGGTTTACATGGATTACAGATTAGAATTGTTCATTACCTGCATGTCACTGTGCACTTCAAGTTGACTCAGTGTATGGACTCGAAGGAAAACAATTTCTCTAAATAAAGAAATCGTTCAGGATTTTGGTAGCAAAAACCCAGATTGTATGCCATCTCTTTTCTTGATTTTAACCAAGCTGTTGCAACAAACCATATGGCTAAGAATGTCTGTTAGTAAAAAACAGTCAACTGTAGGCTCACTGCTGAGGAGATAACACGTTAGTTCTTTGCCTCCCACCTTACTGTATAAATAAGAAAATAGACAGAAAGATTTGTTTGGTACTTTTACTACAGTGGTAAATATAAATATAGCTGGTTTCAACTTCATCTTTGGCTAATGCTCTCCACCATTATGTTCAGATTAGAGTGTCTTTTAAAGAGGCCTGCTATATTTTATGGCTCAGACAGAGTGAGCACAAAACTGCTTCACTTGTGGTAGCTTGACATTTTCACTACACCCCAGAGCAAACAAGGACAGTAAAATACCAAGGGTTATAAAAAGGTCTATTCAGATGGGATTAGTTTTACCAGAGGAGGTCAAGGCTGTAATTTTAGCCTTGTGCAGGAAATTGTTATTTAATAAAGAAAAAGTGTCTAAAAAATGGTAATCAAAACTGCAACTGTACTCTTTATTGGAAAATATTGAATGATATATCTTGATGGTTCTGCTGTTAAAGCCTCAAGATCATATTGGATTTATGTAATAGAGCAAATACAAAAAGTGTGGAAATGTCACAGTTTGGAGTGTGAGTGTGCTGGGTTATTTACTTCTTCTTCTGCGTGAGAGGAGTGTGACAGACGGAGAAGGGAGAGAGCGTGAGAGTGTCTTTTTTCATATCTTTTGGGTTTCTTTCCTGTTTCACTAGGTGTGCTGTTTATATTATTTTTTTTTTTTTTTTACAGGTTTTTGTTTGGGGCATGGCCATCAGACCTGCCTGGCTGGCTAGCAGCTGTTGACATGATGGTGGTGGGTGCAGGAGGTTTCTCCACACTGACACGGAGAAATAGCATCAAGGTGGGTGCTGGCTCTCCTTGCAGCGTGGAGGACGTTTGTTTGGCGGTGGGAGAGGTCATTGGACATAAATCCATCAGGTCCACAGCCCGGATGAACGGTGCTCTGGTTTTGTTTGTTGAGAAGGTGGAGCAGGCTCAACAGTTGTCTGAGGCCGGAATTTCAGTTAATGGTTTGTTAGTGACGAGTTTTTGGTTAGGGAGTTTGTGACCCGACATGTGAAGGTTGTGTCCTTCATTAAAAAAGTGTTGTCTGGGTGCAAGTCACCATTATTGAAGCATGTTGTCTCTCATAAGAGATAACTGTACATGGTTCTTAATAAGAAGGATGAGGAGTTTAATGTAAGGTTTCATGTAAAGCTGGATGACTTTGAATATGTTTTGTTTGCCACTTCTTCCAACATGAAGTGTTTTGGATGTGGCCAAGGGGGGCATATTATTAAAATGTGCCGAAACAGGGCTTGACCGGCTCTATCGCATTCAGAGGAGAAGCGCACTGCTGCTGCTGTTCAGATGGAAGGCCCATCTGGAGGAAGCAGGGTAACGGGAGCGCCTGCGGAGGAACCTGCTGCAGCCGCCAGAGATTCTGCCACTGCAGAAAGACAGCCCATGACCACTGACATGGAGAACATTACAAAGGGCTGTCCTTTTGATACTGTGAAGGTGCCAAATGTTGACGGAGGGACGACACTGATTAAAATGTGCGTGAGGACAGATGGGGACACTGCGGAGTGTGGTGACAAAGGGGATCGACCCACAGTTAGCAGTGGGGTGGAAGAGAGAGATAAGCTGAGTAGAGAGCAGAGAGTTGAAATGGGGGATGAAGAGTATTTAGTATGTGGAGACTGGGGCAGGAAACAGAAAATACAGGAAGAGGATAGATGTGCAGAGGATGAAAATGGAGGAGCATCTTTTGGAGCTGATGTGGAGGACAGGACGGGGGAGGCAGAGGAGGTGATGGAGCAGGAGGCTTCAGCCCTAGTGAAAAGGCAAAGCAAACTTTTCACAGCCGCAACTTGCTCAGCATGTTGCGGCTGCTGAGCAAGCCAGCAAACAGACAAGCAAGATGGTTGCATAAAGGAGAGAAAAGATAGACAGTAGTGACAGTGAGGACTGTTTTTCTGAGTCCAGTGAGATATTGTTTTCACAGGTTGGTGGTAATTAACCCCGATATCCGGTAGAATCTTTCATGTCTTTTCTTCAGCACACTAAAGGGCTGAGAGGAATTAAAGTTGAAATTAATTTTCCAAACTTGAAACTGTGTTATTTCTCAGCCAGATATTATATTAGGAAATATTAAGAATCAGGGCTCACTGATCAATAAATTTTCAGACTAAAGAAGATAATGAGTAAAGTTAGAAAGCAATTTTTAACTAATGATACACATTAGCATTTTATTATTACATATAGTCTTTGGGTGTGTTGCTTTTAACTTTTTACCTACCATGGATACGTGTAAGGTGTGCTTGTTCAAATACCTCAATGGGGCTAGAGAGGCTGGTAAATGTCAAATCCTTTATCAGATACTGAACGATAAAAGAATTTAGGTTTTTTTATTTACAGGAAACGCATAGTAATAATTCAAATGAGGCAGAATGGGATAAGGAATGGAAGGGGGAGGTCATTTTAAACTATGGAACCTCCCAGAGTGCTGGAGTGGGCTTCCTCTTTTCGAGAGTTTTTACTCCTAACTCTATAGAAGCAGCACATTGTTGATGGTCAATGTCTTTTAGACAGAGCTGGTTTTGACCATTTTAATGTTGTTTTTATTAATATTTATGCTCCACGTTCCAATGCAGAGAAAACATGTTTTTAGAAGAAATTGGGGAAAAGCTGGGAGATTGTGGGTCTGAGGATTATGTTTTTATAGGTGGGGATTTTAACTGTACTGAAGATGAACTTTTAGACCGCTAACATGCAGAGCCGTATGTAGCGGCCCAACGTGCTTTGCGGCAGCTGGTCTCGTCTAATGGCCTGGTGGATGTGTGGAGAAAGATGCACATGGACTCCAGGCAGTATACATGGTCCCACATGAAGGAACATCGCATTTCTTTAGTTCATCTTGACTGGTTTTATTGTTTTAAGCAACATTTTAATGTGATTAAAACTTGCCAGATTTTACCAGTAGGTTTTCCGGATCATTCACTGGTTTTAGGCAGAGGAAGGATGATTTTACATGTCTAGAACAGTGATGGGACTATGGCAAAGTTCAAATAAAACTGCTGTGTCAACAGCACACTTTAATGTTACTCGTGACCTCACCAGATCTGTTAAGGATCTGGAGATGAACGTTGTGGAATTAGAGCAATTGTATGAGTCCACTAGAAATAGAGAGCATTTTGAAGCTCTCAAATCTTAAAGGCTAGTCGTAACAAACCCCATTTGTTAAGAATATCCAATAACGATGAGCTGCTCAGGGTGTTCTGCAGTGGACTGCCCCTGATCTCCGTTGAGACCAACACCCAGCTGGGGCGCCCCCTGGGGGTGAGCTCCACACAGCCCTCCAAGGATTGCAGGCCCAGAAGGCCCCTGACATTGATGGTCTTACTGTGGAATTCTACAAAGCCTATTGGGACATCTTAGCGGGGGACCTGTTAGATGTCTTTAACGAAAGCCTAATGACTTGTTCGCTCCCGCTGTCTTGCCGCAGAGCAATTATCACTCTCCTTCCAAAGAAAGGAAATCTGCAGGACATCAAGAACTGGTGCCCTGTGTCCCTTCTCTGCACTGATTATAAGATTATCTCTAAGGCCCTGGCAACCAGGATGAGAGGAGCAATGGAACAGGTCATCCACCAAGACTAAACCCACATGCGTCCCCCGCAGGTCAATGGTGGACAACATCCACCTGATTCGGGATGTTTTGGAAGTCTCCAGTTCATTGGGTTTGCAGACAGCCTTGGTCTCACTTGACCAAGAAAAGGCTTTTGGGCGCGTCAAACACAGCTTTCTCTGGGAAACCATGTGAGAGTTTGTGTTCAGCACTGGTTTTATAGCCAAGATCCATGTGTTGTACAGTAACACTGAGAGTGTGCTAAAGATCATCAGTAGCCTGGTGTTCCTTTTAGAGTGTGAAAAGGTGTTCGGCAGGGCTGTGCGCTCTCTGACATGCTCTATGCACTCTCCCTGGAACCCCTCCTCCAGAAAATATGCTTGAGTGTCATGGTCTGGTTTTACCTGGTTTTAACAGTAATATGGTTTTATCCACCTATGCTGATGATGTTGTTATTTTTATAAAAGATCAACAGGATGCTGACATGCTGCGTAACGTCACCGAGAAGTTTTGTGTCCTGTCTGCCGCGAGGGTGAACTGGGGAAAGATTGAAGCCTTTGGGTGAATGGGTGAATGGGCTTGGCCGGCCCCCACTTATCCCTCTAAATCTTCCATGGATGAGGGTTGGTTGTAAGTATTGTGGTGTCTTTTTAGGGAATAAAGGTATAGTACAAAAGAACTGGGAAAATGTAGAGCAAAAAACTAAGAACAAACTAGCTAAGCGGAAATGGATTCACTCTCAGTTGTCTTATAGTGGCAGGGTGTTGATTTGACAACCTGGTTGCATCGCAGTTGTGGCACAAACTTCATGTTTTAGATCCACCACCAGACCTTTGTCCTGATGAACCCGAACTCACACCACACACGGAGCTAATCTTGAGAGAGTTTATTGCAGGATGAATGGATTGTGGAGGTGGAG
This sequence comes from Fundulus diaphanus, assembly GCA_037039145.1. NCBI lineage: Eukaryota > Metazoa > Chordata > Actinopteri > Cyprinodontiformes > Fundulidae > Fundulus > Fundulus diaphanus. The sequence continues at coordinate 11,110,370 of CM073142.1, read as the reverse complement.
AACCAAAGACAATAACAGGGTGGTGAAGATGTAAGAGGAAAGGCTGGAAAACTAGAGGACGCTGGAGAACCGGAGGACGTGGGAGAGCTGCGGGTGCAGCGCCAAAATCCAGCAGCAGAGAGTTCTTGGCACACGGTGGACTGCAGGAAAGCCAGGAGTGCAGCAGAGGAAGGACGTAGGAGGTGCAGGCAGACACGGGGAAGCTCTGACAACCTGACGTGGGAGATTCTCGGGTAGCCAGACTCGGGATAGTTGATACTCAGCAGAACGCTGAGAGACAATGGAAGACTGCAGACGGACCGGCGGTGAGGTGGTGACTGAGGAGGGTTTATATAGAGAGGCTGGCAGGTGGAATGAGTCCGTGCTGATTACAAACTGACAGGTGTAGTTGATTAGTGGAGGGAGATGGAGCAGGGCAGGAGGAGGAAGGTGCTAGAAAGGTTCAGGGTGTAGCAGCCAGAATTGCACCCTGACATCACCCCCCCTCAAGGCCGGCTTCCAGACGGCCTCAAAAAACCAAGTCCAAAAGAATCAAAACAACCCACCCAGGGTGGGCGGAGGGAGGACAAGGATGGCGGGTCAGAGTCCAACAAAAAACAACCCACCCAGGGTGGGCGGAGGGAGGCCAAGGATGGCGGGTCAGAGTCCAACAAAAAACAACCCACTCAGGGTGGGCGGCGGGTCAGAGTCAAACTAAAGAGCTCAGATGGCCGACCAGGAGGTTGACGGCCACGGGGAGCACACAGACCCACTGGAGAGCGCTGGGAGAACTCAGGAACTTGAGAACGGAGACCAGGAACTTGAGAACGGAGACCAGGAGAGGTATTTGCGAACGGTGGAGCAGCACAGGAACTTGGGCGCGCTGGGCAGCGATGGCTCGGGTGTGCCGGAGGGCACAGGCGACGGCTTGGATGCTGTGGCGGTGGCTTTGGTGTACTGGGCAGTGAAGGCTCGGGTGCGCCAGAGGGCACAGGCGGCGACTTGGATGCGCCGGGGGCTCTGGCGATGACTTGGATGCACTGGGCAGCGAAAGCTTGGGTGCGCCAGAGGGCTCTGGCGACGAATTGGGAGCGCTGGGCAGCGAAAGCTTGGGTGTGCCAGAGGGCTCTGGCGACAACTTGGGAGCGCTGGGCATGTTGAGAGCGGCGGCCGGCAGGTTGAGAGCGGCAGCCGGCAGGTTGAGAGCGGCGGCCGGCAGGTTGAGAGCGGCGGCTGGAGGAGGACGACCAGGGCGAGGCAGACGGCGTTTTTAAGTCATGTGCTGTTTTTACATTACATGGATCAAAAACGTATAATTCTCTGCATTGGCTATTAGAAGAACCTCTGGTGTGTGGAGCAAGACTGGATATCTGTGATGGTACTTTGCTGGGTCTGTCAGAGGTGTAATGCAGGTCTGGCAGGGTGACCATGAGAAAGCTGGTTGAGGTGGCCAGACCAGACTTAAACAACATCCAGACATTGCTCCCGGGGGTCTGGTCTACCAGGCTGGTACGGCACTTCCTTGATTGGGTGAAGGAGAGGATGACAGCTGAGGAAAGACGTCTCCTGCAGCTGCATTCTACAGGACATCTGCCTGACCCGACAGACTTGTTCCCAGATGTCCACCTGGACCCTGATTTTCGCAGAGGCATTGGTCCTCTGCTATGTAACAAGGCCCCCAAGAAGAATTTGTGCAGCACGAGCCCAAAGGAGCTGTACTAGATCAACGTAAAGGTTATGAATAAACGGACCTTGAGAGACAGAGCTGTCAGCGTGCAGGAAGACAAGTTTGGAGGACAAAAGCCCCAGTGGAGGACTCTTTACCAGCCTCCGGTGAGGAAGCGGATTGGTGACCTTCAGTGGACAATCCTTCATGGTGCCATTGCAATTATCTCTTTTTTTTTTAATCTGTCATCATTTCCGGAGTTTTAAACATGTCTGTTCCGCAGCTTGTCTGAGAGTGTTCTTCATGTCTTTATGGAATGTGTAAGATTGATATTTTTTTTAGTCCATTGATGAGAAATTTTAGCCTCTTTGGCGTGATTTTTACCAATTCTGTTTTATTAATGGTGTGCATTACAGCAGAGCCACTAAAACAAAATCTCAAATTTAAAATTTTTTAATTGCTGAAGCCAAGATGGCTATTAATTTATCTCAAAGAGACAGGTTGAAGGTTGGACCTCATGTTGATGTTGTGGCCCATGTGGAGGTGTAATGTCATGGCCAGATTAAAGATGGAGTTTCATTTCCACAGGGTCACCGGGAATCTTCAAGAATTTATACGTTTGTGGGGGCCCTGAGAGAGTTTTAAGCATGGTATCTGAAACAGGAAACATACAATATACCAATATGCTTCTGTAACTATTCATTCTTAAGCTTGATCTGATTGTGTTTTATTGATTCATTGTAAATAAATGATTTTGTTAAAATCTTTAAAAAAATCTTCTTCTTCTTCAAGCTCTATATGTTCCACCTACTATATTCTATTTTTTTATTTTGTGCATTCAGTGGCTTGTCACACAGCTCCTTATAAATCTGGCCAAGGAATGAGGAGATTATATCTGCACATGTTGGTGTAGAGAGCAATGAAAAAGCAGATGATATTGCAAAGAAAGCATTAAAATAAATTATGAATGTTCCATTTGCAAAGGGTGAGGCCAGATCACTAATAAGAACAGCAGTGAGGGACATATGGCAGGAAAAATAGGACACTGATACTAAAGGAAGGCATTATTACAGAATGAAGAAACCAATTAAGGTGAAAGTCTTTAAAGGAAAGTTTAGAGGAGAGGAAGTAATCTTTTCATGGTTAAGGTTGGAGCATACTGGATTAAAATCAACTCTTTATTTAATGGCTAAATGTGCATCTAATGAATGGGATGTCTGTGGTGTTCCAGATGATTCAGGACCTATTATTTTGAAGTGTAGTAAATATGATCATGAGAGTATTATGCGTGGTAGGATGTATGAGTTGGGAAGGGGCTAGAACTTGGAAGAAATATTAGGTATTAATGGAAAAATAAGGGAAGGATATAAAGTGTTATTTAAGATACAGATTTAATCTATATTATATATTTCATTATTTATTTATTTTTTGATATTGTAACCTGAAGTATAAGTCCTTAAGTTACACACTGGTACAGTAGGTTGTGATATGCATCTGAAAATGTTGGTTGTGATTTGCCATTAAAGACAGAGAAGAAGAAGAAGTCTTTTGAGTTTTAACAAAACTTTATTTACAAAAAGGTCAAATAATACAACAATTTAGTTAAAAACAAGTCTCATTTAGTTACTATTCTGAAATAAGGAGTTGTTATATTGAAGCAACACCCTGGACAGAACATTTCTAATTTTGGCAATGTTCCGTAGGTAAAAAAAAAGAAACCCTGGAAACCTGTTTAGTATGGGATCTAAATGACATGTATTGGTCAAAAATATCATCGAGGTTTTTTACTTTATTACGCGCTTTGAGAGACCAATTTAATGCCATCCAGATTAAGTGATTGATTAAGAAGTTTATGTTTTGAGGACTCTGGTCCAAAGAATTCAACTTCCATCTTGTCAGAATTTAAAAGCAGGAAATGTAAAGTGTCATCGGGACATGCCTGTAGTCAAAGTAATTGATTGGATTCACCAGGATTTATGGATAAATATATCTGAATGTCATCAGCATAACACTGGAAATGAATCCCATACTACTACTCATGAGGATATAATCTTTATCTGCTTCTCTGAAAATACCAATATATGTAGTGTATGGCAGTATCATGGTGCAGCTTTGTCTGCTGCACCATGCACATATTCAGGGCACTTTTCACCCTCCATACACCCCAGCATCCTCTCCACCTCAGCAGTCATCTACACCTGCCAGCCACTAATCAAGCCAGGACTCAATCCGCCTGTCAGCTTCACTATTTAAACCTCCCTCAGTTTGCCCTTCCCTGTAGGCTCGTCTGTTTACCTGTGCTCTTGACTGCTCGCCTTACCTTTTCATTACCAGCCCGGGTTCCCTTCATCTCCGTCCGTCCGTCCGTCCGCCTGCTGTGGTTCTGATTCTGCTCTCACTCCGGTCCAGCAAGTATTCATCCAGTCATGCTGCTTAATTCTGCTGTCAAGTTCTAGTTCCAAGTCTCCACTCTGCTGTGTTGCTGCTCCTGCTGCCTCCATGCTCTGTCTCCATCCCGCTTGCCAGCCTCAGCCACTAACAGCCTCCTGCTTCCGTGTGGTCTGAACTCTGGTCTTCTTCGTCTTCAATAAACTCACAAAACAGAACTCTGTGTGTGGCTGTGGTCGGGTTCCTCACAAAAACATGACAGGCAGGGTCAGGGTTGGCAATGCATGCTGGCTACAGTTGGCATCAGGTGAAGTGCATAAACCAGTGTAATGTTCATCTGCCTTTATATTTAATCCTTTCATTAGCGTATGTTCAATGAGCTGCATTGAGTGTGACAGAATGCTGACAAAACTAAGGACGCTAACACTTATAAAAATGAGGAAAAGTGTCAAACTCCTATCTCAGCCTGTGAGCTGCATCTTTGGTTTTTCATTCTGCATCAGAAAAAAAGTACATATTTAAAACTAACATGTTTACCCCCTTCCCTATTCACAGCTTTGATAATGTGGTTGAAAAAGAAACAAATAATCAGTTATTGCAATCACTTTAGCTGGACATCTGTGGTGTAAACTAACATGGTCACCCTGACAACCAGCCGCAGCCTGACGGTTTGTGTGCTTGAATTAGCATTGCTGCTAGTTAGTTAGCATATATGGCTATGTCACAGATAGGGTCACCAACTGTCCTTTATTAGCCAGTACGTCCAATATTATGAGCCAGATTTAAGTTTCCCGCATTTGACACTTGAAGGGTTTTATTTTTCCATTGATTTTCCAAAACCCCAAAGGATTGCTGAGAAATCCCAGTGTTGGATATGAGCTGGTATGCGAGAGGACTTTACTATGGAATCTGATCAGAGACGCCTGTCCTCTCCACATTTCATCAGTGGCATGAGCCAATACTTGAATGTCCAGACCTAATACCAGCGACTGCAGCGTCTGTAAAAGTAGGCTATGTTTGTTTGGTTAGAAGCGGCTTCTGTATTATAGTGTGTTGGTTTGCTTTTTGGGCTTGTTTTCATGAAGTAAGTCACTTTTTTGGTGATCTTGTGTGTGTGTGTGTGTGTGTGTGTGTGTGTGTGTGTGTGTGAGAGTGTGAGTGACCTGGGATCTGAGTGTCTGATTACAGCAGGATGATTAACTTTGTAATGTTAGAAAAGAAGCTGTTTTTAAGTATGCTTTGCAATGAGCTCTGTAATAATTTAAAACATAGGCCTGTAATAATATATATAGATATATATATCTATATATTCTTAGTATTAGCTGCTACCTTTCTACTAATACTGCTTTCTCTGCACTCATTTTGAGGCCTTTACATTTAACGTTTAAGCTGTTCTACTGTGGGTTTCTCGAGTGAAGTATGTTGAAATGAAGCTCCTGGAACATTGCCATCTTCCAAAATGATTGGTATTGCAGTTGTTGCTATTCTAGTTTGTGCTCAGCTTGTCTGAACATTTGGGAAACTCGAGCTTTCCCCGGACGAATGCATCAACGCCCCCCACCCACCCCCAACTGTAAAGATGTCCCTTATTCTCTAGGTGTTGAGTAGGCAAACCTATATACGTCCCTGCTTCAACACACCTGGATCAGATAATCAGGTTGTTAACAAGACTCTGGGGAGTTGACTGCCCCCTGAGGAGGTAATTCAATGATTTGATTCAGGTGTGTTGAACCAGGGACACATCTAACAGTCCCAGGACACTGGACCTCAAAGGCTTGAGTTGAAGACCCCTGGTATATACCAAACAAGGTATTCCAGGAACAATATTCATCAATCCCAAAGTTGATGATAATCTATGATCTGAAATAAACAAAGTACTGGGTATATGTACAACGTTTTTGGCTCTGTTTTAGCTATTTTGTTTTATATTGCCAGTGCAAATCCATTTAAAGGATCTTTATTTATCCAGATTTATTTTTCCAGTCAGACAGCCTGCCCTAATAAGTCTTGTTCTCTGAGATGTGGATTCAGAAAGCCCAGGAGAAATATGTCACAGCAGCTGAGAATATCAATACGGTTTTATTGGCCGACAACGATGGTGGAAGACAAGCAAATTAAAGAGTGAAGGCTGGAGTGGAAAGACCATAGGCATTACATAACAGAGTGAACTGGGTAGATTAGATGGAAATTTAGGACAGTACCCCTACTGTGCTACAGATTACTTGCCTGCTAATTTTTTTTCACTTCTGTCGTTTTGAGCTAAATTATCTAAATCTGTTGTAATTCCACTAGCAGATAGCATCACACTACTGACTGATTGTAATGTTTCTTTGATTCATATGTCTACTATGTAGCCATTTGGACATGAAAAATAACAAAAAAAAACTTATTGCAGAGACTAATGAAAGCCATTTCAACCCCTGAAGTGCTTATTAATGTAACTTGAACCATAGCTTGGCTTCAATTGAAACATATTCAGCACATTTCCCCTCTTAATACAACTTGACATCGAACTAACTGAATTAGAATAATCTTCGTTCTTTCAGTTTAGCTTTGTGCCATGGGCTACCCCCACAGAAATTATCTAGAGGTCATCTGAATGTTTATGCTATCAATGTTAACATCCTGTTTAGACCACTATAGCAGTGTTTCCAACATCTATATCCTTAGAACTGGAAGAACCCAGACCATTAAAGGCAACACCATAGAGTGCTATCTAAAAGTATTATCATCATGTTAATGAGTTTTGTATTTTGAGGACACTGCATGGACAACTGCAGGCACAGATGTAGTGTATAATGTATAGATGATAGGCATTTAAAATGATTTCATTATAACTTGCTTTTACTTGATCCCTGCTTACAAAAAACATTTTTTCAAGATAACTTTCTTCCATTACATGACATGAATTAAGGAAATGCAGAACAATTTCCCTCCTTAAGGAGTTGTTTAGGATGGTGTCTTTTTTTATCTATAAATACTTAAAATTTCTCCCAAAATAGTGCATGTAATACTCTCATAACAATATTATGTCTTGCCTTTGGTTTCACGCAAGACCGGATGCCACAGGAAAATAATGGCCTTGCCTTGACTTATTACTAGGGTTTTCAAAATAATATTTAAGATTAATTATTCAAAGCTATTCAGTTGGGTCAAAATATATGTTTTTGATATGAACAGACACATGGTTACGATTTTGTTGTGCTATTACACACTGTTTTAAGTTATTCAATGTTTGATAGAAACCTCTCTGTCTGTTAGGTATTGTCCGGTGAATATCAGCCCAAGGGCTGATATCAGGACAATAGTTGAAAGGGATGATTCGAGCACTGGCGTTCTTTTAACAGCAAACTCTGCACACACATAGAATAAGGGAGTAACAACTTCCCTTCAAGTTTAAGAATTTATTAACAGAAATAAAATGAACATCCAGAGAACATCACTATAGAATGCTGTTTATCTGAATTAACACTATAATTCAATCAACAAATCCTCTCTACTAGGCTAGTGAAACTTAACTAAAACTACTAAACAAAAGATAAAAGAAGTTAAGGAACTATGTACACACCAAAGAAACAAGACAAAATAAAATGGTTGATCATCATTATCAGAAACACAGTGAAAACGCATTAAGTAAACCATTCTAAATAAACCATTTAACTTTCCCTGTTTATTTCTCTGCCAAACCTGTCAGTGCCTCTGTGTCAGTTCGGTTAACTTTGGACATCCAGTTGGAAGCAGTTGAAGCAGGGTGAAGGCTGATTCTCTGATCAGCGGCATGCGGCTAGTAGGCGGTTATGGGCTTACCCCCCAAATTTACATCTGGACTTTGACTGGGGCATTCTAATGCATAAATAAACATTGATCTAAACCATTCCATTGTAACTCTAGATGTATGTTTAGGGTTGTTTTCCTCTATAGAGCAGAACATGAGGATAAATTAAATGTATGCAAAGCTCATTAGGACGTTTGTACGGTATGTTGGTTAATCACAGCTGTGTAATGTACTTTTCAATTTAATTCAATTCAATTTTATTTATATAGCGTCAATTCATGAAACATGTCATCTCAAGGCACTTTACAAAGTTAAGTTCAATCATATTATACAGATTGGGTCAGATTATACAGATTGGTCAAAAATGTTCCTATATAAGGAAACCAGTTGATTGCATCAAAGTCCCGACAAGCAGCATTCACTCCTGGAGAAGCGTAGAGCCACAGGGAGAGTCGTCTGCATTGTACATGGCTTTGCTGCAATCCCTCATACTGAGCAAGCATAAAGCGACAGTGGAAAGAAAAACTCCCCTTTAACAGGAAGGAAAACCTCCAGCAGAACCGGGCTCAGTATGAACGGTCATCTGCCTCGACCGACTGGGGTTACAGAAGACAGAGCAGAGACACAACAAGACAGACAAAAAAGCACAGAAGCACACATTGATCCAGTAATCTGTTCTACATTAGATGGTAATAGCAGGTGAGCCGTCTTCTTTGGATGATGTCACAGTTAACAGAACGGCAGACCAGGTGTACCTACTATGAAGATAAAAGAGAGAGAACAGAAAGTTAAAGCAGAAATGACAACACGTAATGCATAATTGAAGAACAGTAGAACTCTATAGAGTGAGAAAATTAGATCCTGATGTTCTCCAGTAGCCTAAGCCTACAGCAGTAAAACTATAAAGGTAGCTCAGAGTAACATGAGCCACTCTAGTTATAAGCTTTGTCAAAAAGGAAGGTTTTAAGATTAGTCTTAAAAGTAGACAGGGTGTCTGCTTCACGAACCAAAACTGGGAGTTGGTTCCACAGGAGAGGAGCCTGATAGCTAAAGGATCTGCCTCCCATTCTACTTTTAGAGACTCTAGGAGCCACCAGCAGACCTGCAGTCTGAGAGCGAAGTGCTCTGTTAGGAACATACGGGGTAATCAGAGCTCTGATATATGATGGAGCTTGATTATTTATTTTCAAATGTCCATTATTCCTACTCTCGTTTGGACTATTTCTTAATCAGCAGCTCGCTGCTGTCTGACATTTCAGATACTGCAATACATCCTATTGCTGTCACTGATCATGCTCCTGTTTCTTTAACCCTAATAAATAAAAATGTATCCTCACAAAATAAAAGCTAGAGAGTCAATACATAATTGATTAAAGATGAACAATGTATCAAATATTTTAAAGAAGAGTGGGCTTCATATTTGGAGTACAATGATCTACCAGGGACATCAGCATTTATTCTCTGGGAGGGAGGGAAAGCAGTGATGAGAGGTAAAATAATTTCATTCTCATCTCATGAAAAGAAGATAGAAAACAAAAAGAAATTAGAAGAAAAAATAAACTTACTAGAAGCCTCCCAGGAAGTAAAATCCATAAAGCAGAATGAAACAAATACATTGAAAACCAAAATACATTTTTAATAAAAAAGACTTCAAATACAAAACTTTGAAAATGGCATCAAGTCAGGAAGCTTCTTACCTAATCAGCTCAAAATAAATAAAGAAAAAAATATATATATTTGCTGTTACAGATACAACTGGGAATACATTATATGATCCTGTCATGGTTTTTATATGTCTTGCCCACATGCAGACACAATACAATACAAGACAGAGCGCAGTTTAAGATGTTTGTTTAAGTTTAGGCTGCAGAGAACGACACAGTAGACTGGATCTATCGAGGTCTGAACGTCAATGCTGGAGAAACTGCAGGAAGAAAGAGGAGATGGATTACGAGAGATCGAACCAGAGGGAAATCTCCAGAAGCCGAGCCGCTTACCATTTAGTTGGGCTGATCTAACCGGGGAAGTAGTGACGAGGGAACTCTGGGGTCAAATGCTCACGATGGTTAACAGGTGGCTAGCAGCAGGAGGGCGGGCTGATGGTAAGTCGGCGAGGGATCCGGAGTGAGCCACGGCAGACAGAGGTGACAGATGGATTAACCAGAGAACGGAGGGAACCAGCAGAATCCAGGGAGGGGAAACCTCGAGCCCGACTTGGTAACGCCAAGGGAGTAAGAGGAGGAATGCCAGAGCAACATCTGAGTGTAGTGGATTCACGAGAGGCTGGTTCGTCGAACGAGAAGTCAAGGCGGGTGAGTATTCAAAAAGCCAAATACGACTGGGTAAGGCTCGGGCGTCTTCCATCTGTGCCTTCCTTAAGACGCCAGGGAATTACTGCTCCAACGAGCCGCAGGTGTGGACCACGCCCCCCGGCTGACTAGAACCACCTGTGGAGCAGAGTTAGAGCACCAACACACAGAGAACCCTGACAGATCCTGAAAGTATAAACACCTTCTGAGATTTCAACAAATCCTTATACACATTGCAGATAAATCCATCAGATAATGACATCAAGCAATTTCTGGATAAATAACACTTCCTAAATTATCAGATAGTCAAACAATGACCTTGGATTCACCGCTGACAACAGTCAAAATTCAGGAAGCTCTAAAATGCATGCCCAATAAAAAGGCTCCAGGTCCAGATGGATTCCCTGCTGAGTTTTATAAAGAATTCTGGGATATTCTAGAACCAACGTTCCACAGAATGTTTTAAGAAACTCAGGAAAATGGCAGATTCACGGCTAATTGTCATGATTTGGGTTTTTATTATTTGCTTATGTTCTGTTTGGTCTTTATGGTGGTTTGGTTTAGTGATTCTTTTGGTTAACATAAAAGAGTTAACATAAAAGGCTGTTTCTCACTCAGTGGATCTCACACTGAGTGAGAAACGCTCTGCATTGTTCGGGATCGCCCCCGAATGGCTGAGGCGGGGTCAGACGCGGCTCTGGCAACGTCACTGTGCGTGACGCGGTATCGGGGGAAGGTGTTTGCGGAAGCGCCGGTGCCGGAGCCTCCTGGCCGCGGAGATGACCTAATATCTCAGCGACGCCCGACTCTAGCATGGAAATGGATTTTTCCACGCCAGCACGCCACTCAGCATCCGATGAGGAGTCCATCTTTTGGCCAGAGTGTACTGTAACGTACGAGAACTGGACTCAAGATTCAGTCGGAAACAGGACTGTGGCGGCAAGTTATTTATTGAAAGTAGGAAGTGGTTTCTGCGTTTTCGGGACGCGGAGCCTCCTGCGCGGCCGTAAGTTCCTGATGGCGGGGTTTGGCGGAAACAGATTCGAAGGAGGAGGTCCGGCTGCGGAGGGAGTCTGCGGGCTCTGGGCCATTGAACGGCCGGGTATCCAGATGGGCGGTCCTCCTTGATCCTTCCAGAGACGAGGTCCACAGACGGTCGGAGCGGCAGTACAGAGGGGCCAAGGCAGAGAATCCAGTCGAAGACAGGTCCAGGGTCCAAAACCAAAGGTCAGTCAAAAATCGGCAGACAGAATCAGACGAGGGTCGGGCTAGCTCGGAGTCAGAGGAAAAACGGATCAGGACTGGTAACAGTTTGACAGGCAGATATTTCACAGGCTGGAGGAATCGGGCTTGGCGCGAGACACTCTGGCACTGGTGTCAGATCAGTAAGCAGGTTATATAGGAACAGATGCAGGTGGGATCCATGAAGGATAATTGCAGGAAACCCAGAGTGGACAGGTGTGCTGAGTCGTGACTTGGACTGACACCAGTGCCGGGATCATCACACTCAGGGGATGTTATATTGCTCTCTCTCTCTTTCCTCTCCTTTCTCTTTCACCTTTTCTCCCTTTTAGCATTTTGTCTCATCTGTTTCTCTCCTTTTTTTCCTCTTCTACCTTCCTGTTTTTGTGTCCATTGAACATGAAATAATCCCAACATAAAAATCTAATAAAGCTTCTTGCATATGTTATGCCATTATGACATGACAAACTGCAACTCCCAGCATGCAACACAGTTGGGACAGCCCTGATGGAGACCTTATCTCGTCACCATGGAGAGGAGATATAAAAGCGTGCCGGACCATTGTTCTTTCTTCTTCGGTTGCATCCTCGTGTTGAGAAGACGTTCAGATGATTCCTGCGTGCGGCCTGCACATGGTCAGTGATTCGATCCTTGGCTAGCCCAAGCTCACGCATCACTTTTCCCCTGCACTCAATCAGGAAGGTCTTGACTTTAAAATTAATATTAATTCATTTTTGATCCAACTGGAAGCTCCTTTATCTTCCAGAGATCGACAACATCTGCTTGTTTTTGTTTTGGCCAAACAAAGCGTCGGAGAAGCGCCCAGGGAACGTGGTGTTTCCTGCTCCTCAGTGAACTCCGCCAGTCCTACCTGAGACTTCGTTTGGGATCAATGGACACTGGGTCGCGCAGCATCAACCTCCTTGCTGGAGCAATACGGAGTAAAAGATTTCCCTTTTTTTCCCTATTTTTTCACCCATAAGGTGGTATTTTGTGCCTGGGCAGAACCTACTAGGAGTAGTTTTAATGCTTAAGTACTCCAAAGGGAGTTTGTTTAACTGTGCTGAATATTTCCAATGTGTGCATGCATTATAAGTGATTTTTGCAGTGTTGGTTTTGTTTGAAGATAAACGGACTGCGCTGATCGGCTGAGTTAGATTACTTTCCTTTTCCCTCTTTCTCTCCCCCCGGGTTTCCCGCATTTTTGTCGAAGCTTTTGTCCCACTCCCAACTGGTTACTGCCCTACGTTCAAAACCCGCCTTCACACTTGGCTAGTTAATTAGTTGGGATCTCTGAGCCACCATCTTACGCACGTCACGCATGGTCGGAGGTCATACGTCATCAGGGCCGCCTCCTTACGCACCGCATGCAAGGTTGGAGGTTCAGATGTCGTCATAGTCGGCATCTTGGGTGGGACACCGAGCAGCCCAAGGCTGTTAGCCGTAGGCTGGTGTGAAGTCACACTAGCTTACCTACCGTTAGCCAAGTGCTACCTTGAAGCCGGACTAGAATGAGTTAGTGTCATGGTGCAGCCTGGTTAGCTGCACTCTGAGCATTTCCTGCCTCCTTCTTTCCCACTGCAGCACTGATTAGGATCGCATGTCAGGCTGCAATTAACTATGGACTGGCTCCACCTGCTCACACCACTATAAAACTCACCTCAGTTTGTTCCTTGTCGCCGGCTCGTCTTCAGTCATTACAAACACCAAGCCTGTCAAGTCCAGTTCTCTTCAGTCTTCACCAACGTCATGCCTGTCAAGTCCAGTTCTCGTCCGTCTCGACTTACTCCTCGTCTGTCAAGTTAAGTTTGCTCAATGCTGCGCTGCTGGATCTCTACTCCTTTGTCCTGGTTATTCTCTCGTCTGCAGTCCTGGTTCCGCAGCAGCCCAGCGCCTCCCGGATTTCACTCTGTTGCCCTGTGGGATTTACTGCAGCACCTGCGTCCAAGGAACTCTGTTGTTGCTCAGTCTGGACTTACTGTAGCCCCGGTGTCCAAGGAACTCTCTCATCGCTGCACCACAGGGTTTTCAGCGGTCCCGTCTCCAGATCCTGCTCTGTCTTCTCCGGTCTGTCCCAGTCAGCCAGCTCCTGCACCCTTCAACTCCCGTCCGGTAACTGACTCTGGTTCTCAGCATCCACTATCCACTGTTTGCAATAAACTCTCAATACCAGCTCTGTGTGTGTGTGCTCTATCCGGGTTCATCTAAGAAAAATCATGACAGTTAGAAGCTAACCATGCATGAACATTCCTAATGGCTGGTTTTGCCAGAAGTGTTCCCCATCTTAATTTAAGGTCTGTTTCGGTACACCAGCTTTGCTACCTCAGAGCTATTTAGCCAGTGTGCTTTCAATGCTGTTACCTCAAAGTACTGACATGTTGATTGTGATAGTCAATGTTGATGTCAATAAGGTTTCTAATAAACGGTGAATTGATTAAGCATTGCTACTTCTCAATCCATTTTGATTGACTTTATTTTAATTTTTTTCTTTTTATGTTCTATTTAGTAGTGAGCAATGTTTTCTAGTGTTTTATTAAGCAGAATAATTGCTGTAACAGGGAATTATCAGTTTAATACATAACAGCTTGTGAAATCGTAGGTGTTTGTGATTATTTTCAGTCAGAAATTGAATGGTGTCTAAGAGTTACCAAATTATCTCCTTTTGAGTTAATAACTAAATAAACAGACATTTTCATTGGCTTGTGATGAAGGAGTAAGGATTAAAACTCCAATTGCATAATATAATTAAAATTATCAACTTTTTCTGGACAAGTCTAGCCAGTCAACAACTGGTTAGATAACCCTTTTCCGGTATGAATAAGTTCATAACTGCTCATTAATAAACCAATTGTTAGTGCTAATCATGACAGGCTCATAGCCCTTGATCACAACCATTTGAAATAATTTTTCATTATAGCTATCCTTTGATTTTGAATTATATATTATTAAATTATAATTGCCAATTATAATTACTAATAATCTTCATAATCAAACAGGTGTAATTGCACACCACATATATAAATCAAGCAGACTATGGCGAAAGCATTAAGGGTCCACTTATGAAAGTAAAATCTGTCGGGCTCTTTTTGTCATTAAGACAATTCTTAATGGTACATTGCCAGACAGAACACACAAAAAATAAATAAAAAATATTTTCCTGCTGAAAGGTGAACCCGAGGCACTGTCTGAAGTCCCTAACCTCTTACAAGTTTTCTTACAGGATTGTCTTGTATTTATTGCCACCCTTCTCATCAACTCTGAACAGTGTCCCTGTGCCTGCTGAAGAAAATAATCCCCAGAGCATGCTCTTGCTACCACCTTGCGGATGGAGAAATTGTTCTATATCATGGATGGATGAATGGATGGATGGATCGAGTAAACAATTAGAAAATGCGACATGGAATCCAGTTTTTGGATCAAGCAATTCTCCATACTCTAATTTCCTGTAAAATACTTACATCAAATACCAGATTTTCCAGACTGTGTAGAATCTCTGAGAATTTAGCAGATTTACTGATTTCAATTCAGTAACAGTATGTTGGATCCCATAATGTCATGAAGAACCTTTGAATCTGCAGGACTTAATAGGTCAAAACAATGACGCAGACGGACAACATGAAATGCTGGCTATCCTTTCAGTCACCGTGATGCAACAAGTGGTGACAAAGTGACAAACCATCAGGAGTAATATCCTGACTGGACATGACTGGGCATGAAGTTAGAAGAAGTGACTACTCTGTGATGCAATTGCTGTTTGAGTCAAACGGTAGACAAGCAAACCACCTCCTGTGAGTGACATTCAATTACTGCAGGCCCCTTGGTGCTGTTTTCAAATTTTCTTCCTTGTAAAACAGCTTTCTCATTTCCATATGAAATTATTCTATCATTTCCTCTGGCAGCAGAGCGTGGAATAATGTGTTTCTTTTTTCCACTCTCTATTTTTTCTTTTTCACAATTTCACAGGCTTAGCTGAGCTGAGAGGGGGTCCAGGGGAGGGATTCAAGCAGCTGTTAGAGCCAGACGACTGTTTCAAACTTCAGAAGATTGGTTGAAGAGGTTTCTTTTTAGCCCACCAGAGATCAACAAGCAGTTTGGCTTTACACTGATTAGGGTGGGGGAAAACACTCCAGTGCTAGTCTGCTTTTTGGAGATAACTGTTTGTTTGTTTTTTGGGGGGGTTGCAGAAAGAGTCAGCGGCGGGCTTCTTCAGTCTACACAAGAAGTTTTGTGGGCAGAGAGAGGCCAGCAGTATTTGATAGACGTGAGTCAGCAGCCATCTGGGAATGAAACAAAGAGCTGAATGAGAGGGAATCGTGGAAATGAAGTGATACAAATGTCCCTGCAAATATTATGATGAACCAAAGCAATCAAACAACTGATAAAAGAAGTGGATACAGAAATCTTTTGAAGAGTAATCCTCTGCTGCTGGGAAAGTTGAGGCTTTCTTTTAATAGTTATATTTATTGGACACTTACCACCCACCCCAAAGTTGTTGTATACCAGATCCTCTATGTTGTACTGCATCTCTCCAGGTAGAACAATGCATATTACCTAACTGCATCAGTTGCTCCAGAAGGGCTGAGGATTGACTTAGAGAGGCACTTCTGGCAAATGTCAGATTACTGTGTACTGAATCATCCTCTGACAAGCTGGGATTTGATTTTTTTTTCTTTAACCCACTTGATATTAGGAACCACCTACCTGTCCTAGAATGGAAGGCAGATACTATCCAACTGCTTCAGTAAATGCTTTTGCAACCAACTGCTACTAATTCAGAGAGACTTATATAGATTGTTTCATAAGTCGATAGGCATTAGTTCAACAGATAGTCTCTAAAAGTAGAATAGGAGGCAGATCTTTTAGTTATTATGCTCTTCTCCTATGGAACCAACTCTCAGTTTTAGTCCATGAGGCACACACCTTGTCTATTTTTAAGACTAGGCTTAAAATGTTCCATTTTGACAAAGCTTGTGGTTAGAGTGGCTTAAGTTATCCCAAGCTAGCTATGTAGTTATGCTGCTATAGGCTTAGGCTGCTGGAGGACATCAAGATCTATTTTTCTCACTATGCTGAGTTATCGTACTGTTCTCCAATTTGCATTATTTGTGGTTATTTCAACTTTTAACTTTATGTTATCTCATAGTAGGTACATCTGTATATAGCTATGATACCATCCAGTATATATATACCCTTTCTGACATAGGAAATATTCCTGTATCAATGTGTGCTTCTGTGCTTTTTCTGTCTCTGCTCTGTCTTCTCAAACCCCCAGTTAGTCTTGGCAGATGGTCGTTCACAGTAAGCCTGGTGCTACCCTGCTGGAGGTTTTGTCTTCCTTTTAAAGGGGAGTTTTCCTCTCCACCATTGCTTCATGCATGCTCAGTATGAGGGATTGCTGCAAAGCCATTGACAATGCAGATGACTGTCCACTGTGGCTCCACGCTCTTTCAGGAGGAGTGAATGCTGCTTGTCAAGACCCGATGCAATCTGCTGGGTCTCTTTGGATAGGAAACTTTTTGACCAATCTGTTCTGTATGGTTCGATTGAATTTGACTTTGGAAAGTGGCTTGAGATTACATATGTTGTGTATTGGAGCTATATAAATAAAATTTAATTAAATTTAAGGAGGAAGGAGTCAGATGGAAGGTGTCAGAGCATTAGCTCACTCAGAGCACTAAACTGACCAAACCTTGATCCTGTTGTTTCCTGAGCTCTTCCTGCTCTCGGTGAAGGTGGATGCTTTTCTTTCTCCTCTCCTCTCCTTACCCTTTTCCCTCCCCCATATCTGCCCTGCTTCTGCTTCTATCAGTCCTTTTGTAGCCTCTTTTTACATATCCTCCAAATTGTAAATTATCTGGTCAGCTGGACTCTCAACACGATTGATCAAATTATCTCAACAAGAAGACTGGGCAAAGGAGAGCCCCTGTGCCCCGGCGGGACATTTGCAGTTGGACACACGGTGGACTCCTGGTAGGAGGATCGTGTGTCTGTCCATTTTGATGAAAATATGTTCAAAACTGGATTTATGATAACAGGATTTCTGCTTTTTGGAGCTGGCGGTTACCTGGAGTATCAAGAAATTCTGAAAACGTCGGCAGCTGTTTCGGCTTCTGTCATGGCTGCCTGAACTATGTGAGGAATATGTCTGCTACCAACACTCAGACTGAAATGCTGTGTAAGCAGAACTACAGGCCAGCTGTGGTTCCTGAACTGACTGGCAGGATGGAACAGATCTTTCAGAAGTTGGAAGTTTGGCTTTGACAAAGCAACCACAAATTTGACTGTTGGTAATCGCCATTGAGAAGATCCAGTAAGACTCTAAGGCAGACAGAAAAACAAGAGTCTACTTGCTCGAAAACAAATGCTATAATCAGAAACTGGCCTTCCTGTGTCGGCCTCAAAAGGCAGACAATCTAATTTTTCCTGGATGTTATGTAAAAAAAATGCTCTGTGATATCTGTGACTTGGAACAGAGTGCTACTGAACTGCCTGATAACATTCCATCACTATCAGACTTTGGCTGCAATTGCTATCTGCCACAGTTCACAGACCTATACTAGTAGTAATGTAATAGTAGTAATAGTAATAGTAATATCATCTTTATTGTCATTGAAACATACATTACAACGAAATTTGTTCTCTGCTTTTAACACTAGAAATCCCAGAGAGACGAGAATTTTCGTCAGCCTCCAGTCCCCCCGACAGTCCTTCACAACTCATGAATCTCTTTTCAGATGTAAATGCCCCATTAGCGCTGTTGTTGGAGAACCCTTCAGTTTCGGTTTCAGCTCAAGCCTCTCTGTTGACGAGTGTTTTACCTGAGAGCAGGGGGAAAAAAAATCAAATTTGTAATTAAATATAACTAGGTCTACGTTATCAGTGTCGCCAACACCGGAATGATTTCAGACAGCGGAGCCACCCACGCAGCGATCAGCTGATAACTGATCTGTACAATGAGAATAGCTGTAGAGCGGGAAAGCAAGAATATTTATACAATAATGACCATCTGCCCTATTTACAAGGGGGCAAATATAAATCAAGTCACTTCAGCGCGATCTCTCCTCCGCTGCAGCGCCAGCAAAGCCATGCTGCAGCGGAGCGCGCGCACACACACACACGCGCGTATATATATACTGGAGGGCCCGACTGAGTTTGCACTGGAAATAGGTTTCCAGCTCAAAACAGGTTTGGAGGAGGGGATGTAAATGTTGTGGGTGTGAAGTCTAGCTCTCAGAATAAATAGGCCCAACATATCGACTCAGAGTTATTGAGATTTCAAGCTAGATCAATATGGCTTGGCGTAGCAAACGGAGACTGAGCGCTTAGGAAGCTTTGGCTATGTTACAAAACATGCCAGACTGTCATTCTGATGGTGAAAACGTTGACTTCACATTTGAAGAGGATGACTCCACAGATGCAGAATCTTCATCTGATGAGGATGTGACTGCTCCTCCTGCAACAGATAATCCTCCTCCTCCAAGAAAAAGCAGGAAGGTTTGTGTTGTTATTGAGGAGGACAGCACAGACGAGGAGGCTACATCAGATGAGGACGACAACTCTCCTGGTAGCAAGAAACGCAAGGTTTCCGGTATGGACACAGCACCAGAACACACAGAGACAGCAAAAGATGGCAGTGTGTGGGTCCAGCGAAAAGTTGAGGACTTCACCTCTCAGCAAAACACGCAGATGAAATTCAGCGGGACTGAAGGGCCAACAGAGTTTTCAAGACGGAAAACTACAAGTCGCCTCCAAGGCTTCCTCTGTTTGGTGGATATTGGTATGCTGATAACCATCAGAGACTGCACAGTCCAGCAGGGTCGTAGAACAGAACATGGCTGGAAAATGAGTATGAGCTGATGGCTTTCATTGCAGTTCTGTTTGTTAAAGCAGCACAGGGGAGTGTTGGCGCCATGCGGGATTTGTGGTCCAAAGACTTTGGGAATTCACACATCAAAGCCACAATGCCTCGAAACCGGTTTCAAGATATAATGAACAGGGGCGGATTTAGGAAATTTGGGGCCCTGGGCAAAGAAAGGCATGGGGCCCTCTGAATTGTGAAGACAACACATAAAACAGACCCATTATACAGATACAAAAATTTTAATAGAATAGATATACATTATTTTTTCTACCTTTTGTCCCTCTCTTATCCCTTTTCTTGTTGTTTTCCTCTATGTTTTCTTTTGTCCCCTTTTCTAGTAGACAAGCCATGATCTGCTTATCTGTTCTCCATTTTTTATTTGAATGAAATAATAGCTTGAAGTAAATCTGACCCCGTCTCCATTTCTTGGCAAGATCCTGTTCTTCACCTGGAGCGGTCCTCTCAGTATTATTGAGCAGCGTGGATGGTCAGACAGCTGATTGGCCAGAGCTGGGTCATCTTCAGGAAGTACACTGTGCTGACTGCTTACCAGCAGAATGGATGATGCTGGACTCTCTCAGTCTGGTGGAACAACATCATTATCAAAGCCCGGCTGGATAATCGGGGCCCCCAGGAACTTGGGGGCCCTAGGCAACTGCCTAGTTTCGCCAAATGGTAAATCCGCCCCTGATAATGAAATATCTGCGCTTCGACAACAAAGACACTCGTTTGGAACGTGTGAAAACGGACAAATTTGTTGCTATTTCAAACATCTGGCAACAGTTTGTACAGAACTGTGTTTGTCCTATAGTCCAGGCCAAAAACAGTAAAAAACGAAGCAACTGGACTTGTTTTCCGTAGTTGAAGACGTTTCGCCTCCTATCCAGGAAGCTTTCTCAATTCAAAAAGTCTGGAGTAATGTGGAGTATCAAGCTTTATACTACTGCCCAACAAAGGCCTTGTAATGGCTTAGATAACATGCAAATTCAACAGAAACAGGTCCACCCCCTTAGTTCTTCACCAACCTACAGTCCAGGGCAATATATTACTGTTGATGGGCAGTTATTTCCATCAAAGGTTTGTTGTCCCTTTCTGCAATACATTGCATCCAAGCCTGATAAATCTGGAATTAAGTTTTGGATTGCAGTGGATCTGGACACAAAATACATGTGTAATGCTATCCCCTATTTGGGAAAAGATCCCTCCCGCCCCACAGGAGAAAGGCTGTCTGAGAACCTTGTGAAACTGATGGAGCCATTTATGGACCAGGACAGGACTGTAACTATGGACAATTTCTCCACGTCTCTGTCTCTGGCCAACAGGCTCCTTCAGCGGAACACAACTCTGCTTGGCACCATGAGCAGAATTCGGCGGGAGCTACTAGCAACAGCAAAAGAAACTTCAGGACGCCAGCTGTACTCTACACAGCTGTTCACATCTGGAAGTGCCTTACTGACAGTGTATGCACCAAAAAAGAAGACATCTGTTTGTCTGCTGAGCACCATGCATCAGAAAGTGGAGATTGGGGAGACTCAAAAACAGAAACCAAACACTGTTATTGACTATAACCACTTGAAATGCGGTGTGGACATTATGGACCAGAAATTACGGACTTACTCAGTGCGTTCAGGCCCGTAGCTGTTTTTTACAACCTACTTGACATGGCTTCAACAAACGCGCATGTTTTGTACACGGAATGCACAGGGTCTAAAGACAGTCGACGAAAGTTCATTCTGCGACTTGCAGATGAACTTCGTTACAGGTTTATGCAGGAAAAGGAAATACAAGAAGAAAAGATGAGACAGCATCGTGAGATGAAGAGACGTTCTCATGGTAAAACAACACAGTGCCAGGTGTGCAATCTCTGCAACAGGAACCACAGCACTGAGCGTTGTGTGCACTGCACAAAGTATACCTGTCGCAAATGCAGGAAGGACTCACCTTGGGTTTGTGGAAACTGCTAAATGGGACAATTGTAGCTTTATATGTAGTGCTTTTCCTTGGGTGAAATAAATGTTACTCCAATACTGAAGTCATACTGTTTGTCATTTTCTAAGCTGAAATGTTGAATGACATAAAAAGGCGAGACAAGACAAAATACAATTATTCTCTAAGTTGTTCTTTCTTTCACATATTGAGCTTTACAATATAAATGAATCTGTTGGTGAATGGACAATATAAATAGGCTCTGCCTTGCCTTGTTGGAAAAGCATGGTTATGACCAGTACTCAGCTCAGGAACTAGCTACGTGACGTCACCATCTCATGAGCAACGCCCCTTGCCGCTAAGGTAGGACAAACAGGTTGAGAGCGCATGTAGCAACCATCCATTACACGTGCAACAGAACGGTAAGTCGAGGTTTTTTTCCTGCTCGGCGTTCATGGCGTCATCGGCCGTTTTTTCTGTTTGTAATCACCGTCCAGGAATCGGTATATTTTGCCAATCGGTAGCTACAAAATAACTGTTTACATCTCAGAACATTGCCCTTAATAAATTCATGGCGAATTGTTTGTTTAATGTTTGTGTTATTTGAAATTTATTTGAGTAGGGTCTTTTTTAGGCCTATATGTTATCCGGGTTGAACTGTTGTGTAGGCCGACCGCACAAGTTTACCTAGCGCACACATTTCTCCTTGGCAGTCTTGAATTTCGGGAAATTAATGAAGAAAACATCCTTCATAAGCGGCCTATCAGCGTACCTCGAGTCGCTGTTGCACGTTCCATAACAACAATGTTTATAAACCATGGTTAGGAGACGTCTTAGACTTGCAGTCGTTTTACCGAGTAAAACCAAGGGTAACGTACAGCTCTTTTACAGCGAAAGAGCGGACGACAACGCAAGTTTGCCCTACCGCGTACCACGTGATATGACGTCACGTTCTAAAAATAGCTCGCTCGCGGAACGCCATTCTCTGGGATTACTAGTGTTAACCCATCATCCTTGGGGAGCAGTGGGCTGCCATGTGCGGAGCCTGGGAGCAATCTGGGGTTAAGGGTCTTGCTCAGGGACCCAGAGTGCCAGCACTAGGGATCGAACCGGGTACTTGCATCCTTCTCGGAGTGCAAGCACACTGCTCTAACCACTCGGCCACGACCCCCCTAACTAACACACGCATGTACACACACGATTACACTAAAATACACACATACACCACCTTTGCTGTACTTTTTTCCCTTTGCTCTGCTTGCCTTCTATTTTAGCTGTAGTTCAGGAAGGTCAGATCACAGACCTTAAAGCCGGGCATACACTGTACGAGTTTTTGCCTTTTTCGGGCCGATTCTTCAGTCGTGCGAGCATTTTTTGAATCGGGCCGAATTTCAGCTTGATCGTAGAGGGGGGGAGAAGGGGGGACTGGCTTCTCACGACTACCTCAGATCAGGAATCGGGAGGTAGGAATCGGTTGAAAATCAAACATGTTTGTAAGTTGTAGCTTTAAGGATTTTTTTTATGTATGAATCGAAATAATTAATCTTTGAAATGTTAGTGTTTAAGCTTGTTCCAGTGAAACAATGAAACAAAATTATTCTTGTTGTAGCTTTATAAAGGTTGGACAAAATTACTTCAAACTCCCAAGGATTTACCTATCTGATTATGAATAGAAACAATTACGTACTGTGATTTTATGCTTTCTGTATGTTTGTTAATGTATGAAAGAATGTATGAAAGGAGTACTGAAAGATTTACCTAGCTTATTCCTTTGTTACTTTAATGTTATCTTTTCCTATATAATATTTCCCTCTGTAATGTTTTTCTGTTCATGTACAGCACTTTGAATTGTCTTGTTACTGAAAAGTGCTATATAAATAAACTTGCCTTGCCTTTAACTCTCCTTGCCTTTAACTCTCCTTCTGCGACTAACACATGTCTGTGTACTCCCAAAAGGGAGCATCTGTATCCTGACTCAGTTCATGTTCTGCCTTGATCACCTGACAAGAACCCAAGCTCCAGTTTGCAATTGAGGTCCCGAGAGCTTTTCTGTTGGTGTCTAATACAGTCTTTTCTTCTTCCCACAGTCAGTGACCAAAGCCTTTCCAGTTTCCCTTGCCATTTCTTCCTACCTCTTTCAATTAACTCACTAAACTGTGAACTTGCCTCCATGTTTGTGTCCACATTCAGATTCACCACAGAAAAACAAAATATGATACAAATAGGAACTCACCTGTGCAATAAATCAAGTGGTGATCCAGAGTCATTCTAAAAAATATTATGATAAAAATCATAAACAATGTCCTGACTAGTAAATACTTCAAAGCAGTGTTGGCTTGTTAATAGGGGGCGCTCAGGCACCATTACTATCAAAAATTGCAGTAAGAAGTGTAGATACAGTAACCGAAAGCTATAAAATAAAAAGTAATGGTCATGTCTGTTATCTCAAAAAATGTGTCTGACTTGATTGTCTGACTCTTCTTCAAATGGAAGAGTCAGACAACTACAATGACAAAACAGGTAAGAATGCCACAGCAAAACAAAATTTGGTAATTTATTTACAAAATCATAATTTTACAAAGCTTTTCTAGTGGAAAAAAGTGTGATGATTTAGATTGAACTCAATATTAGCCGGACACGGAGCTGATGCTTAAAGGATTTATTGCACAGATGATGGGTCCTCCAGGCTGACAAAAAGGCAAAAAGCTGGGACAGACTTAAAAACAGGACAGAAAATGTAGGGCAACAGACAGATAAATTAAACTGAGGCTGCAATGCTCTTACCCCAGGCTTGAGAGTGACGAGAGAGGAGTGACGTTCTGGCACTGGAGACTGATCAGAACGGAGTATAAATGGAGATGATAACAGGTGAAAACACTGAAGGCTAATTGCAGACGGGGTGGAGAGTAAACAGGTGTGCTGAGTAAAGATTAGATCAGCTCCAGTGCCAGAAACGTTACAAAAAGCTGATAAAGGAACTTGGATAGGACCAACCAGACTTAGAAATCCTGCAGCAGGCAAATGACCATGAAAAGATTTATGTTCAGGTAGAGTTTGTTGGTGTGTGGTAAGCTCTGACATCTAAGTTTGTACTCCACTGCTCTCAACATCCGGGCAACTTGAGGTGTCTCCGGATGCTTGAGCAAATGCAACATAATTTATGATCATTCCTATTTACCTCAATAACGAGAAGAATTACAATGGTCCCCCCGACCCCCGGTGCCTCCCGAGCCGCGTCCGAGCGTCGCGCCATACAGTTTGAGAACACAGATCAGCACACAGATGAGCGGTGAACTTTTAAACCCCGCGGTTCCGTCGCAGTTTGAGATGTATATAAGTACCACGACTGAAAAACCCGTACAGTGTATGCCCGGCTTAACACTGTGAAAGTATGAACATGCACAGAGAGAGAGAGAAACCATTCCAATGTTACTTACAGCTGCAAGGCTGTCCGCGTCAGCCTTGCAGCCTTCTCTTTCTTTTAGCTCTCGCCATTCGGAAAAAGCTTGCCCGATGTTCACCCGTGTACGACTCCTCTTTCTGTCCAGAGCCCTTTTCCTCTTTCTTGCCTGCTCCGACATGGGCTTTCGCTGTTTTATCGCCGGTTCCGCCATGATAACTGCACAAATATCGCCACTGCGCTAGCACCGAGCATGCGTTTCACTGGGGGCGTGTAGCAGTTCTCACCGTAAAGCAAGACCGACTCTTGCAATGCACGAGACTTCTGAGCCTGTGGGTGTGGGCCGATGGCTCCTGCAGTTGCAAGTACGGTATTTCCCCTACAGACCACCAGGGCGGCCGAGAAAACCTTTGTTCGACCTGAAATGACTCATTTAATCATCCAAAACGGTATGGAACACCTTAATTAACTGAAAAATGTTGCATAGTATGCCTTTAATTCATGATTTCCTTATCTCCTATTTCGATCGAAAAAAGCTTTGTCTCCGCTGTACTCCTTCACTGTGTTACAACAGCCAGTGCCTGATTGGTTGCCGTGACGCGATTTGACAGAAAAGTTCAGATTTTTGAACTCCAGCGAAAATCACCAGAGTGGTGAATTCTGCACGGACCAGGTGGACCACGGCTACCGCACTACTCATCCCGCGCGGTCCTCACAGAATACAACATCAAGTACCCATCCTGTGGAAGTAAAAATTCATTACAACAACACACCATTTAAAAACGGCATAGCAGATTGTTGGGAATGGCAAGCTGTTGTACCGACTTGAGCCACAAGGATGTTAGTATTACTAGCTCCTTTAACAATACATTCATAATGCAGAGGAATGCATTCCAAAGGAGCTTTGAGTTAAGGAACAGCACCAGTGAAACACGTATGGTTTCCTGACTATCATTTTTTTGTTGTTTTCTGTGCTGTGTTGAAGAATGATTAACATTCAATTCAATTTTATTTATATAGCGCCAATTCATGAAACATGTCATCTCAAAGCACTTTCCAAAGTCAAATTCAATCAGATTATACAGATTGGGTCAGATTATACAGACTGGTCAAAAAATGTCCTATCTAAGGAAACCTAGTAGACTGCATCAAGTCTTGACAAGCAGCATTCACTCCTCCTGAAGAAGCGTAGAGCCACAGGGACAGTCCAGGGACAAGCCATGGTCCATGGCTTTGCAGCAATCCCTCATACTGAGCAAGCATGAAGCGACAGTGGAAAGAAAAACTCCCCTTAACGAGAAGGAAAAACCTCCAGCAGAACCAGGCTCAGTGTGAATGGTCATCTGTAGTGATGGGTCCGGCAACACCGATGCGTCGGCGCATGTGTCGAGCTCATAGAGCGAAACCCGTGTCGATGCGCGTATCAACATGGGAAAGTCACGTGACCGATACAGGAACTGTTTCGAACTGACTGACGCGCCAAACTGTTTCTGTTCCCTCTAAGCTGCGCGCGTGTGCATTCGCGCACAGCAGCGCGCACAGCAAAGCTATGCTGCGCAGTAAATAAAATCCAAGCTGAATTGTAAACAAAATAATAATAAACCAAGTTTTTTTTAAATCATTTTGCAACTCTGGTGTGATGGTGTACCACAGTCTCGCTCTGTGAGCGCAAGGTGCTGATCGGAGCGCACCACTGATGGATGGGTTGGGCAGACGCCTTTATGGTTGGGCGGGTTGCGCTGTGCGTCTTTGTTCTGAGCGTCGTTTCAGAAAAAAAACGGCTGATCTACCCTTAGTAGAAAGCTGCTACTCTGAGTAGTTCTTCCTTCCTTTGTCATACTCAGCATGTACGATTTAAGAACAGATGATAGGATATCAGTCAGGTAACTGAACACAGCGCCCGATCAACGTGAGCATAATAAAGTTGGAAGTGCGCATGTCCTACGAGTAGAATTAGAAATTTTTAAAGAAGGCATATGGACAATATTAAACCATAAGAAACAATGCCGTTGCTGTTGAAAACACCAAGAGAGAATTGTTGAAAAAGTCAATGCATGCGCGATATGAAAGTTATGTGATGGAGAATTATTAAAGCTGTTTTCTCACACGTCACTCATTCAACACAAAAGGGGGAGTGTGTGTGTGTGTGTGTGTGGGGGGGGGGGGTAGGCATTGAAAGGACATGGCAGCAAAAAATGTGTAAAATAAATAAATCAAAAAGCCAGTCCACATGCATCCTTGTTCACATTATTTATTGACTGTATCTAAAAAAAAATCAAATATATGTTTAATTCAAATTAAAATATAATTTAATACAATGCAACATACAATGATTTAAATTGTATTGTGTATAATTGGTCATCAAACCCTGTAGGGATTTTTAAGGTCCAGCAGGTGTCAGTATTCAGTGACACAGTATCGGCGCAGTATCAATACAGTTTGGCAATGTGTCGAAACGCTTCATGACGCCTCATCGACCCATCACTAGTCATCTGCCTCGACCGACTGGGTGTCATTTCTCTTTGTTTTCTCGGTTTAATTTTTCAATTTAGTAAATGCTCCAAGTTTATGTGAAAAGTCAGAACTTATAGTATTGATCCTTCGTCATACCTTAATAATTTTCCACAGACAGTACATCAACTTCTGGACCCAATCCTGAATGATGGTGACTCATTCTTATCTTCTTGATTTCTGGTGTTGATGAGTTTGATGATTATGGGTTCTCCACTTTGTAAAAGTCTATTTTTTGTTCCTCTTAGTTATCATATCTGGCTTGAAAAACTATAATCCATTATGCTAGGAAATATGCAGACCATCACCAAATAACAAGTACAGTGGTTGATGTGGACCCAAAGTCTGGCAAGAACAAAGCGGGGTCATGATGAAGAATGGTTTTAATAAAGACCTGAAACTTACACAGCATAAAAAAATACACAGAAGCCAGGGAGAAAGCAACAGGAAGCAACCGGATGCACAACTGAAAAATCAGTGTGACAAACAGAAGAAGCAATGGAGAAATGGAAACCGTGAACTTAAATACTGTGGAGGGAGTAATCAACTACAACAAAACCAGGTGAGAATAATCAACAAAACACTAATCACCTGGTAGAAGAATCAAGACAGAAAACTTTGAAAGGCACAAAACAGAATCCGCATCATAAATAAGCACAGAACAAAAGCACAAAGAACTAGAATCAACAATATTTTTTGTCATTGTGTATCACCGTAATGACATTTTTGATAAGACAGGCGCCAACTCAGAATGTACACAGATTATATATAACATTCAGACACAACAAGACTTTTTTTCCAATGAAATCAGTTGGTTGCACTGACCAACAAAACTCCTGAAAACCTTAAAACGTGCAAATAGTCCTTAGGGTCTAATAAGGCTCATACCAGAGTCCAAATAGTCCAAAAGCAGTCTCTTTACAAATTATATAAATTACTGTGTTGTTGTTAATCCCCCTAACACTCTGTCATTGATACATTCATGTCCGCAGTAAATACTGTACAAAAGTTTTAAACCTTCAATTTACAGAACTGTGCTATCTGCATGGTTGGGTGTCCAGCCAGACATTCCCCGAGAAACTAGAGTGTAGAAATAGGCCTTTACCAGTAGTGTGTTTGTAACATGTAACAGACTATGAACTGGGCTGGTAGTTTATTATTTTCTCAGCAGGGAGTAATAGCCCTTACAGTTTTGGAAATAAGCTGATTTCAAGTAACTATCCACAGCTAATCCTTTTAAGTAACTATGGATAATAACACCAAATGGATTCTACGTTGCTGGAGGAACATAATCTATGAGAACATTTTGACAAACCCAGCTTTTTGGAATGCATCTAAAAGTTATATCTCCGTAACTATTCAACGTGGAGGATTTGTGCACCACAATAAACTAGAGGGCTTTTGTACGGAGCTGCAGCTCCTGGTAGAGTCTCCCACAGAAAATTGCCGTTGGGGGAGGGGTCAGACGAAGTGTGATTCAATGTTTCTGATGATATGGCCAACCACAATAGTAAGCAAACCTCACCTGGATTGGGAAAACCGGGGTACTCTCCCGAATTAATTCTGACATGCCCCCAAATGAGTGCCTTGATTTTGCAGTGCCTCTCTCTCACAGGGGAACTGTGAGAGAGAGGGTCACCTCTTTTCGACCTTGGGTTCCAAGAAGGAAGGTTCTGACTGTTATTTGAGTTTATACACCAAACAGCAGTTCAGATTACTTGACCTTTCTGGAGTCTCTGAATAGTGTCCTGGAAGCGTTGCCATCTGGGGATTCAGCATTGCTCCTGTGGGACTTCAATGCCTATGGCTGGGGGAGTATAGGATAACTGGGTTGATGTTAAGGGCTGTCTTGTCTTTTTCATGAGTGATGGTAGGATAGAATAAGAGATGTCCTTTTGTTATTGTTGTGTACACACTTCCATTGTTTCTTTCTTCCTAATTTTGCTTAGTATTGTTAGTTAAGTTTCACTAGTCTACTAAAGAAGAGGTTTTGATTATTTTTTTATTTATACTGGTATCCTCATTGAGATCCAAGATCTAATTTCTCATTGAGATCTAAGATCTAATTTTCAAGAGAGACAAAAAGTAACATTTTACAAACACCCATAAAAAGTAATTAAAACATTCAACTCAATTAAATAAGCCAATTAAAAAAGCATAGCTTGACTCAATTAAATAAGCCAATAAAATATGATTTAAAAACAAGAGCAAGTTGCATAAGATTTCCCTTTTTTCCTTAAAAGAAACATACATTCAAAGTGGATAGTTTCAGATCCTGCTGTATCTTATTCCAGGGCAGAACACAAAAATGCTTTTTTCTGATCATACTACTGGAACAATGAAGGAGAGGAACTCCTGAGTGACGTTGGTGGCTGGACTGTCTAAGTGACAGGTTTGAGGATAGGTAAGATGGTGACAGTCTAAGAATGGCTCTACCAATGAAATTGTACCAATGCATGAGTCTACAGTTTGATGGTGTGCCAGTTCACCCGAGAATATAAATTATAGTGGTGAGGAAGAGATGTACACCCTGTTGTGTACCTTAATGCATACATACATACATACATACATACATACATACATACATACATACATACATACATACATACATACATACATACATACATACATACATACATACATACATACATACATACCAGTGACGTGTGGTAGGGTTCATAGCTGGTGAGGCACTGACGTCATCAGAGTCAGATTTACAATTATATACACTCTACAGAGTACACTCATTGCAAAGTGCTAAAGGAGCCCGATTGTACCAAATAAATTCACCAAGAGACATGGAAAGAATATAGATTTTTTGATGAGAAAAACAAAAATAAATTATTTGTCATTTGATTGGTAACAGTTTATGAGTTATGACGGATTTCTGCATTTGTAACCACTTCAAAGACTATTACCCACATTACGCACATTTCATTATAAAAACAAATATGAATAATTATCGCTGTCTTACCTCTACTAATAAATGAAGTCCATGTGGTGCTCATTCTGCACAAAATCGTCATTTTCCGGTAAAGGTTCTCTTTATCTTTCTTCAGTTTTAAAAGTCTCTCAGTCTCAATGGAAATCACTGCCTGGGAGGAAAGCCTTCCTTGATCAGTCCTGTTCCAGCTGTATGTTTTGAGTCTTTTTAGTGCTTTACTTGTTCAGCATAACTCGCTGTCACTTTACAGTTTTGGGATCACGAGCGGTTCTGCTTGAGCGCCCCCTGCCTAGAGGCCAAGGAACTGCCGGCCTCACCTACAACCAGTTCTTTGCCATTTATGATCGCCCAGCAGCACAAAAACATGTTACCTGCACACAGTATGATGACCAAAACACAATTCGTAATCCACATACATTAAATTATGGAAAATCAGGTCATAACTGTTTGAACAATTGAATTTATGATCTAGGGACAGGAAGATGCATTCACAGAATGGAAGCCAGTGCAGTTAACATGGGATTGCACAATCCCAGGGGAGGCCAAACATGCTGCGGCCTCACCGGCTTCGCTATCAAGTCCACCAAGGATTTACATGGAAAATAGTGAAAATTCTGTAATTTTAAAGAAAATATGATCAAAATTGATGAAATTAGATGACAATTTAACTCTTTATTACAAATTACTGAATGAATCACTATTTATATTATGTTATCATCATTATATATTTTCTTTCTTTCCATGATGACAGGTGAGGCTTTGTGTTTAATGCTCATTTGAGGTTAGATTTAACTAATTTTTGAAAAGAGCAAAACATTTTCTTACTCTAATATTGAAACTGTATTTGCTGAACCAACTCATTAAGTTGTTTTAACCATTAACATTTGAAGAGGTCAAAGAGGAGAAAGCAGAGAGGAAGAAACTGGACAGGTATCAGGTCCTCATTTATACTCTACAACTGATGCGAAACAAATTGATGAGGTCTATTTACATCTTTCATTCCTCATGACATCCCTGATCTAAAAACAATTAGATACATCAAAACAAAGATTAAAGCTATAAACTTCCATAACTGTAGCATCTAAATCGTAGATTATAATCCTACCTGCTAACTTTACCTTTCATTTGACTTCCCCTTGATTATTATGAGATTTTCCTTTTAAATTAGAATCTATTCAGAATGTGCTGACAAACAGAAAGAGATCAAAAATAAAACTTTAAGTATTATATATTTCTTTGAAATAAATTGAAGACAGAGTAAAGAATTTAAAATAAAAAGTACTGGTCAACATATTTCACAAAAACCCATCCTGCACAGATCTATCTTATTTTAGGATTTTAGACACAAACACACTGGGAGAGTTTAGAGCCATTTCAAAATTACTTTGGATGCATCTGAGCTCTGCTCTAACTATTTGATGGTGACAAGCACAGTCAGAGGCTAATGAACAAATCTAATGAGGCTCGTTTGCTCATGGACTCAGTGGAGTCAGTGAAACAAATCTGCCTGAAAAGCACCAGGCTTTATCTAAACCCACACTGTGTGAGGCGCATTACTGAACTCCAGCTACCCTTAATGTCTAACATTTTATTTTTATTTGCTAGAATCAAACATCATTTACAAATGAGTGGGAAGGGAACGTGATGGTACACATAATCTTCAGCCCAGCCTTTTCTGTGCAGGATCAACACTTTGATGTCGCACTGTTTCTGACCTTCAGCAGATAAAGGAAAGGTTAGAGTGGCAATTCAGATGATATGATCAATAAATAGTGGGTGTACTGTTTAATCTAAATATAATATGTTCACTGTGTTATGTAACACATTCCAGTGGGGCTTAATGTGCACACTGGGATCTAATTTGACATTTATCCTGTACAATCCAAAGCTAAACAAATGATACAGTTATCTTATTATAATGTGCACACCCTTAAACAAATGTTTTGTTGAGGCATCAATTTCAAGTTTCATCTTTGATGGGAGTCTATCAGCATCCCCATCTAGACCTGGAAATATTTGCCAATACTTTTCTTGCAAAACTTCATCTGACTGTGGGGACATCATTTGTCCAAAGCCCTTTTCAGGTAATCGATTTACTATCAGATGTAGTTCTGAAATCTGTCTAGGGCATTCCATACTTTTTATTTATTGTTGCTCTCATAAGGTCATCACCCTTTATTAAAAAAAACATGTATTATAATTTTTTTGTTAAAAAAAGGTCACCCACCTGCTGATTTGAATGGATGCTTGCACGCACTGTGATGCTGAAACATGAAATCCTGGTTTATCTGCAACTGTCTACAGCACACATAAAGGTTTTGGAACACAACTGACTGGTCATACTCGGGCGTACTTCACTCTATGCAGGTCCGTGCATACTCAAGGCGGACTCTGTGCGGACTCTGCACATACAGGTACGAGTCACACTTTAAACTTCTCATAGGCAAGAAGTCTTTACATCGAACTGTTTTATATATGATACCGAGCAGCTGCTCGAAGCAGGATGGACGGCATCACAGTCCCTCTCTGTTCTCCCTGACAGGTGTGCGGTGGGAGCCTGATGGAAAAGAAACGGCTCCAGGTACTTAGCTAGCTAATCACACATTTTACCATCCATTCCGCAAGCTTCATCCCACTGGCAGAAAGTGTGGGAATTGTAAGAATTTGCCACAAGAAATGTAGGCAACAGTACACTCAACTATGAAGGGTAAAACATCTGCGGCAAGTCAGTATGGAGTCCGCCAAGCTCACAGTATGCGCACAGTATGCTTGAATATGTGGGAGCCTTTAGGCAGCCCGCGCCCGGGGTATGCCTTAGCAACAATAAACCTAGTAAGTTAATTCAATATAAAAGTTACATTTATTTTGGCCTTATGTTAGAAACAGGGAAGTGTCGTCCAACTACTCTGTCGTCCCGACTGATGAGTCTCAAGAGAGAGCTGTTTCAATCAATCAATCAATCAATCAATCAATTTTATTTGTCAACTGCAATTTGCATTGCAATCGAAAATTCAGTTTCAGTACGTGAAGGGGTGGAGAGATATTACACATTTGGGAACAATATTTAGTGCGCCTTATAATCTGGTGTGCCTTATATGTGGACAAAGATGCGCAAGGACACGTTAATTCACTGTGCGCCTTATAACCCAGTACGCCTTAAATCCGAAAAATACTGTAAGTATGACTTTGGTAAGCAACAAAGCCGCTCCGGTCAATGGATATACGAAGCATTACGGTACACTGTGTCACTACCTGATCAGACCCCTGAGCTGTCTACAAGACTGCCTGACTGTAATGTGTAAACTAGAAGCGCATTCATGTAAGGCGGCCCACGCCTGGAGTACACCCTAGCAACAATAAACCTAGTAAGTTAATTAAATATAAAAGTTACGTTTATTTTGGCCTTATGTTAGAAACAGGGCAGTGTAGTCCAACTACTCTGTCCTCCCAACAGAGACTGATAGCTCTCCATCTCAGGAGAGAGCTGTGTACGTGGAGTGATATTGCACACTTGGGAAGAATATTTAATGCCCCCTATAATCCGGTGCGGCTTATGTGTGGACAAAGACACACATAGAAATGTTAACTCAAAGTGCGCCTTATGGTCTGGTGCACCTTATGCCTAAACATATCCAACCTATATCTATGACCCATAATGTTTTGCAAGAATTAGGTCAACGACTTCTGGGCCAAATTAAATTGCTGCAAGCACATTGTGTACTTACTTGTGTCACCATTTTTAAGTTGTAATTTTCCGTTTGTATATTGGGAGTGCTGAGTTGTAATGGATCATAGAAGGATGTAGTTTTGTTTCTTATTCAACCTAAAACTATATATGATTTGCCCTCTGTAGTATTATTAGCTAAGGCATACACATGTTTTCTGTTGCAACACATCCATAAAATAGACTAAGGAATTTCTGCCTTCATTTGCTTTTAGATGACATAGTGAAAGAAGAATACATGAAGGTTCTTCATCAGTCACTTTCAATGCTATTTCTTAAGCCAAATTGGTTTTGATTCTTTGTTTGTTTCCAACTGATGGAAAACAATCCCCTGGTCACACAAATATTCTTGTTTCCCTTTGGGTGTATGTTTGACATGCACAGACGGAAGCCACACACCAATCTTGATTTGATTCAGCCCAGGCACTAAAAGTGCAACAACTAGTGGTGTTTAGACATGTCCGAGCAACACAACAACATATCTGGAGATGTGGCATTATTGCAATAGACAAAATCTGAGAAATTTAACTTGACTGCAATTCAGTTTCAGTTTGCAATTAAATTTCTTAATCAAAACTGAAGTATCTCTTACTCACCACAGAGGATTTTTAACTTACTTGACCATAACAGCTATATTAAAAGTACCAACAACTCTAAATATTGTACTTTCTACAGGTTTATTGGGCAAGATGTGTTATTACCTATTACATTTAAAATGTTTTATCAGGCAAAAGTTAACCACAAAAACATTAAAGGGAATAACTACTCATCACCAAGTTTTTTCCACATTAAAATTCCCATGGTGTCTGGACCAGAAAATGTGGGTGTAAGGCGTGAATGAAAAAACATTGAGAAATGGTTTGAGTAGGTGGATCTGAGAGTTGGAAAGTGAGAGGAAATGAAAAGCGTATGTTGCCAACAAATGGTTAAAACATAGCTGAAACACAAATTCATGGAGGTAGACACAAACAGCCAATGATACAGAAGGAAAGTATAATTAATAGAAACAACGGTTTGAGTTCTATGATCTTGGACCTTTGCTGAGCAGGACGGCAGAACAACAAAGAGAAAAAGAAAATAGTTTTGTGTTCTAACCGTTAGGTGCTTAAGTTTTCGGTTTTTAATCTGTGTTTTCATCATTTCCCTGTTGTTTATGTTCTCTAGTTGTTGCAATTTTAGTTTGTTCCTTTGTGTGTTAGTTCATTCTTGTATTCTTTGTATTTTTAGATTAATTTCTGTTAGATGTCTTTTAGATTTTTCCTCTAGGTCTATTTTCACAGGTCCTCGGTTTTAATTAGTCTTCCTTGCTCTGCTCATCTGCCCTTCTCCTGCCTCAGCTGTTCTACATTCTATATTATCACCTGATTACTCTCACCTGCACTCTATGCCTTGTCACCAGACTCACCTCAGTATTTAAGCTCCTGACATTTCTCTGTTTGCTGCTGGTTTTGTAGAAGAACAGAGTTCCGGCTCAGAAGCCAGATGGCGCCGTCGTCAGCGATGTCTCATGTTTCCCACTGGTACCTACCTCTTCCAATAGGTTCATGTCATTGTGTTTTTTAAGATGTTGTTGTGGGTTTGAAAATTTTTATATTGTGTTTATTTTAAACTGTTTTTTAAATGCAGTGTTTTGTTCTCATTATGTTAGTGTGTATTTCAATATTTTGTTGTGTTTTTAATTTGTTTGTTTCAAAGTAATGTGTTTTTTTAAGATGTTGTTTTGAATATGTTGTGTTTTTTTTTATTGGTAGTTGTGTTTAGAGATTTGTTAATGTGGTTTGCACTTCAGGGCCACCATAGTGGTCTGCACAAGGCAGTGTCAAAAAAGCCATGTCCTTTTCTGGAGGAACCTGTAGGTGTTGTCAGACAATAGGGCAATTGTCTACAATGGGGGACATTGATTGTCCCCCTATTGTAGATGAAAATTTAAACTGTATCCTTTTATGTTCCTAGTGTCAGGGTTCTCTGTGTTGTTCTGCTCTAACTCTACTCCTCAGGTGTGCCTAGTTGGCTGAGGGGGCGTGGCCCACACCTGCAGCTCGTTGCAGGCGGCTTCCTCTGGCTTCTTAAGCAGAGCGCTGACAGATGGAAGACGCCAGAGCCTTAACTAGTCGTGGTACGACGTGGCCTCTGACCCAACTCCTGAAAACCTGCTTGTGAGTTTTTTCGTCTTTGAACTTTGACTAATTTTGGATCTCCCTGTTTTTGTCACAGTTTTTGGTGCTTGGATGCACTCACCTGTCTTGACGTCTTGTCCGAAGAAACAGACCTACAGAATCCTCCTGCTCAGATTTTGCTCTGGCTCTCCCCTCATACACCCTGGATGTTACCCAGCGGGGCCTGAGATTCCCCCTCCCGGATTCTGCTGGTTCTTCCCTCACTCTGGTCAAGCCATCTGTCACCCACTGCCGAGGAGGCTCGCTCTGGATCCCTCACCAGTAACATCTGCCGCCCTCAGCCACTATCCGCCTAACACCAACAGAGTAGGATCACAGAGTTCCCTCGGCGCTACTTCTCCCTGGTTAGGTCCGCCCAGCTTTAGGGTAAGCAGCGCAGCTTCTAGTAGTTCTCCTGGTTCACCTTTCAGAGTCACTTACTCTTCTTCTCTTTGCAGTCTCTCCAGCCGTAACATTCTGACCCTGCCGAGTTGCCTGTAGTCCCGTTCGTTATATCGGCCTGTTTCCTAATAAACATCTTAAAACTGTGCTTTGCTTCCCGATCGTATCTGCATGTGGGCTCGTCATCTGAAAACCAAGACAGAAGAAGGCTCTGGCCACCAAAGTCCAGCGGATACGTTCGGGCGGCAGCTTGCCGCACAGCAGGAACAGATGCAGTCGCTTGGGTTTGCTGTAAATTCGACACAGGAACAGCTTCAGAGATTAGCCGCTCAGTTTAGCCAGCTGATGGACGCAGTTACTTCCGCGATGACTCCGCCTGTCACTCAAGACCCTAATACCCTGCCTCCCACCGCTCAGAGTGCTGAGAGTCATGATCAGACTCCACCTCCTGAGAGCGCGTCACCTTGTCCGGAGAAGTTCTCTGGTGACAGCGGGGATTGCGGCGGGTTCTTATTTCAGTGCAAACTCGTGTTTAACCGTTCCCCTCAGACATTTGCCTCAGATCAAGTTAAAATATCGTATGTTTTACGACTTTTAACGGGTAGAGCTCTCAGATGGGCTGAGGCTCGTTTCCCTGATTGCCAGTCATTCGGGTGTTTCTTTCAGGAATTCGTTACCGAGTTCAAGACGGTTTTTTCAGCTGAGTTAGATTCGGCTCAACAGTCTCATAATCTCCTTTCTTTGAAACAGCGCGGCCGACGCGTATCTGACTTCTCTGTGGAGTTTTGCACGTTTGCCGCTGCAGCAGGTTGGCAACCTAAGCCGTTAAAGGCAGTATTTTTTCAGGCTCTAGATGAGGCTTTAAAGGATGAGTTAGCCCGAGTAGAGGAACCTGAGGAGTTTGAGGATTTTGTTGCGTTAGCCATTCGGTTGGATTCCCGGTTACGCAGTCGGAACTGGGCTCGACCGGACCGTATCTTGCGGTCTCCCCCTGTATCAACGTTTACCAATAGGGTACCCCGGCCAGCAGTTACTCCACCTCCAGAACCTATGCAGTTGGGGCAGGTTCACTTAACTAATGAAGAGCGTCAGCAGCGCTACTCGGGCAACCTGTGCCTGTATTGTGGTGGCGAGGGTCATTTTTTAAGAGACTGTCCGGTTCGGCCAAAAGACCGAGTCCGCCGTTCGTAATGGGGAGAACGCGGACAGTAACAGAACAATTCCCCAGGTAGCCACTAAGGCGCCGTCTCTCTCTCGTTTTTGTTTGCCAGTCACTTTAATTTTTGACCAGGACAGCTTTGACGTTTCGGCTCTAGTAGATTCAGGTTCTGATTTTAATCTTATTGACAAAGCCATAGTTGATCTGCTCCGTGTGCCCGTCGAGTCTTTACCAGAACCTCTACAGGTTTCGTCTTTAGATGGACAGCAGTTAACCCTGATCACCCATCGGACTCGACCCCTAGTGGTAATAGTCTCTGGTAACCACCGGGAACAACTCTCATTTTTTGTTTTTCCAGTGAAGCGTTCACCCGTGGTTCTAGGTTTAGCTTGGTTAACCGTCCACAATCCACAGCTAAATTGGGCCGAGTCCCGACTGGAGTCATGGTCCCCTGCCTGTCATTCCAGGTGTTTACAGTCCGCTCGCCCCGTTTCTGTCCCTCCGACCGCCTTGTCTGAATCAGAGGATGTTATTGACCTCTCTCGCGTCCCAGAGGATTACCACGACCTACGAATGGTATTTAGCAAGACTCAGGCTTGTTCACTTCCTCCTCATCGGCGTTATGATTGTGCCATTGATTTGTTGCCTGGGGCTCCACCACCTGTCAGTCGGCTTTACAATATTTTGAGGTCAGAACGTCAAGCGCTCGAGAAATGTATAGGGGAGTCTCTTGCTACAGGGTTGATCCGCCCTTCATCCTCCCCATTAGGCGCTGGTTTCTTTTTTGTCGGCAAGAAAGACGGGTCCCTTCGACCCTGTATCAACTATCGAGGGCTCAACCAGATAACTGTTAAAAATAAATACCCACTTCTGCTGTTATCTTCAGCTCTTGAACCAGTCCAGAACGCCACAATCTTTACTAAACTCGATCTGCGCAACGCTTATCATCTGGTTCGGGTGAGACAGGGGGACGAGTGGAAGACGGCTTTTAAGACCCCGCTAGGTCACTTCGAGTACCTAGTTATGCCTTTTGGTTTGTGCAATGCCCCGGCAGTGTTTCAGGCACTGGTGTGGAATGTATTAACTTTGATCCGTTTCATACACTTTTATGAAGGTTTAACATGTGTTTATATGCTTTAATATGCTTTTAAGATAGCTGGCAGAAAGCTTCAAAACCGGGCCTGTTGGTAAAAGAATTTGGAATTCTTGGAATTTGCAAGACGGGTTTCTGTCTTGCTCAACCTTTTGTTTAGCTCAAGGTTCGGGGTTGTGGTCAGCGGCTTGCAGGCGATGACCGGAAGAACCAGAACAAGGCAGCCAAAGAAGCAACCCCATATAGGGTAGAAGTATTGTTAAGGTGTCATTTGCTCATGTAACGGTGTGTCATTCGCTCATGTAACTCTGTGAGACCCTCCCCTTTGAAGTTAATACAAAGAGCCTGCACAAGGAAGAAGACAGAGTTGTTGCTCGCAGGGGTTGGCTGGTGCAACTTCTCTCCTTTTGCAAAGGTAAAACTTCAATTCTGTTTCCTTGGCTAAGTTTTTGTTGCACTCTTAAGTCCTGCACATGACTCAACGGACCCGGGGAAGCAAGTGGCTTCAACAATTAACAATTTGGGGGCTCGTCCGGGATTCAGGGTGACAGGCTGAATTGGACATCCGACTGGGACGAATGGACGCAGGACACAGGCTAGCCACAATAAAAAAGGTAAGCAGAACCTGTTTAATCGAATCTGCATTTTCGGCTTAGAAGAATATAGGCCAAATTATATGTGTCCCAAGTTCTTGTAGTCTGTTAAATTAATTATTTGGAGTGCCTTGGAGCAGTTTTGAATAAGTGTGGTTCAGAGATGTATAAATAGAGTCTTGAGCGTGGTGGCTCGCTGTTGCTGGGTTAGAGGCCCGAGGAGTGAGAAACCTCGAATTCTACATATAGATTGAGAGCAAGACCAGGCAAAATACACATTGTATGAATGCGGAGATTTAACAGGGGGTAACTCTGTGAAACTCCGATTACAGACGTATAGAGTTCTGACATAAAATGACAGAACTAAGAACAGAGTAGAAAATTATAAGTTGTGCGGGATAACACAACAAGAATAAGTCCTGTGCGTTCAAGAAATCTTTTTATAAGGAACCGTGACCTGCCATAAAACCAGGAAGACCGGAATGAGCCGTGAGCTGGAACACACACAACCAGCAAGACCGGACAGGGAATAAAGATTAAAAATAAATAAATAAATAAACCGTGAGCTGGACACACACAACCAGCAAGACCGGGCTAATTTAGCGGAAAACAGTGTGAATGTTAAGAGTGTGACTGGGGAAGACGCCAAGAGCGGGCGATTCCCATTGCGGGTTTTAAGGCAACATAACATTGTGTAGTATAAGTGATTGTGTAGTATAAGGATATATTATAAGTGAACAATATATACAGATCTCATAATGGAGGGTGAATTTGATAGGGAGACTCATGATGATGGGTGGGGACCCGATATTTTGTGGAAATCAGCAGCAGAACAGTTGGTGGTATTGCAGCAGGTGATTGAAACAGCTCAGGGTAAAAAGGAAGGAGAAAAGATCGTAAAGAAAGTGCAAACACGTGTGGTGAAAGAATTGGAGAGAGATGGAAAGGATGACCAGTGGTGCGGAAATTTGGGTAAGTATTTTTGGGATAAAGCTAGGGAATGCAAAAAGGAGAAAGAGTTGGCTGAGAGAAAGAGCAAGGAAAGTGGTTGGATGTCGAAAGGGAAATGGAGATATGTGAAAGAAGAGGCAGGTAAAAAACAGACAGAATGGTGTCAGATGGGGATTTGGTGGCAGAGTGCAAGACATTTAATGTCAGAAAATAAGAAAGAAAAGACAAGAGTTTGTGCAGAAAAACCTCCACCCTATGCTCCCCCGCCTCCGTCTCAGTCAACAGCGCCCAGACCAGTATGTAACAGTTTGTACCCAGTCTTAAGTGTAACACGGGGACAAGTGGTGGTGTCTGACCCTGCGCAGTCGCCTGCCTCGGACACGTCATCTTTACAGTCCCCGCAATGTCCATATTCTTATGACCAACTCTCACAATGTCCAGCTTCATCAACATGGGTGTCTTTTCCCTCTGATGAGTCATCAGACTGGAGCAGAGTAGAGATAGACCCGTTTGAGGGCAGAAAAGGCAGGGAGTGGCCGCAGAGGCCACATTCCACTAATCCTGTTTTTCCACCTATATCTCCCCCAGCTGCTGAACAGCAACACAGGCAGCCACAGGGTCCCCTTGCAGGGACTCAAGGGACGGTAAAAATGTCAGTAACAGGGATTTGGGTACCAGATAATGTAAAATTGGAAGATCAGAATAAAACAGATATAAATCAGAAATCTTTGAGTATTTGTCTGACCGATTTGGGTAGACACAGCAGTGCTGCTAGCAGCACCCCAATAGAGTACAGACCAATACTGTCTCCCTCACCCCCATCCCTCCCTGAGGAGCATGAGGAGGTGCACATAGGTCGCAGAATAACTGCACCAGAAATAGGGGGTTCTGAGCAGCGACCACCACGCGAATATGACTTAAGACCCAGAACAGAAATTAATTACCAAATGCCCCTACTACAGCAGCCAGGAGGAAGGGGACATAAATATAAACCTTTTAGCCTGGGAGATTTGTCTGCACTATGTGATAAATTACCACCAATTGTAGACGGGGCAGCACCATGGCTGCAGGTTCTAGAGACGCTAACCGCAGGTAATACACTGGCTCTGGGTGATTACAGGGCCATAGCAGGAAGATGCATGAGACCTCATGTGAACAGAGAGGTGGAGCAGGTGGCAGGAATTATGGGCTTTCCTGACGATGATCTGTTTACACCACACTCTACTGAAATTGGTTTTGCCCTCAGAGAAATATACCCAGTAACCAGGGGTAACACCATTCCTCAATTTGATTGGGATTCGGGCAAAAATCCCAAAGAATATCTGGAGGGCTGCAAAGCCAAGTGGCAAACTCATACAGGGACCAACCCAGATAGAGTTGGGCCCCAAAGGGACTGGTACAGAGATGCCGTTCTGAAGGGAGTACCTCCCTCAGTGAAAACAGCCATGGATGATAATCCAGACATGGTGGGTGCAGACCCTGTGGTGTGGAAACGCCATTTAATTCATCATCTCACTAAAGTAAGAGACACCCAGAGAAAAGAGGAAGATCAGTTGAAAGATTTACAGACTGAATTACTTAAAATGCAATTGGCCGAAGCTAAA
This sequence comes from Fundulus diaphanus, assembly GCA_037039145.1. Lineage (NCBI taxonomy): Eukaryota > Metazoa > Chordata > Actinopteri > Cyprinodontiformes > Fundulidae > Fundulus > Fundulus diaphanus. The sequence goes on along the minus strand of CM073142.1, from coordinate 11,068,687 downwards.
CAAAAGGCGGGAGAAAAAAAGAAAGAACAAACAAACAAAATACTGTATGAAGCTCCGGTGCCCCAATCAGCACCTGTTCCTCCCTTTGCAGCAGGGCCAGCAGCAGCTGTAAACCCACCACAGTGGGGCCCAGCTTATCATCCAATTCAGAGTTCTGGAGGGAGGTTTGGGGGACGAGGGGGATCTAGAGGTAGGGGATTCCAGAGGGGACCACCAAGGGGACCGCCAGGGGGCGACATCTGCTACTATTGTGAGGAACCAGGCCATTGGGCCAGAGACTGCCCCTATAAGCATGGTAATCATCACGGCCCCCAGCTCAGAGGTGGACCAAGGGGATGCCCCAACAGAGCCAGGGGTGGTCCACAGCGAGGGGGTTACAGACCTGCATTCCAGATGCCTGCTTGGGAGGATCCCAACGGCTGGAATGAACAACATTGACACGCCCCACCGAGCCAGGCAGACAGCGACACCACGGCAGAACCACTGCTGTTTGTGACTGTATCAGGGACTGAAGTCCCATTTTTGGTCGACACAGGAGCAACATGTTCAACCATCAGACAGGCTCCACAAACTCATGTGTCCAAAAAGACCACAACGGTCGTCGGGTTCTCGGGGGCGAAACAAGTTCTGCCATTTACCAAGCCACTAAAAATACAGCTGGGCAATCAACTGGTTAACCACCGTCTACTGGTTTCCCCCAACACACCTGTTAACCTATTGGGAAGGGATCTTCTCATTAAGGTGGGAGCAACTATTTTGTGCGGACCTCAAGGCCTACAGGTCCTGCTGCCTGATGGAACTCACTTACAATGTGGACTGGGCTGCACATTTTCTCATGGACAATACCTGATTGGTCCTTTGCAGGAGCAATTAGCGTACATTTACTGGGTTCTCCTCCATCCTGAAACAACTGCACATCTGGGCATCCTGTCGGTTTTCCAACAGTGGAAACCCTGGATCACCTCCTTGGCTCCCTATGTTCCTCCCCCTGACCCCCCGCATGTTACTCTATTTTATGATCGCAACAATTGTGAATGGTATCAGGACTGTTTTGTATCTGAGTTAGAAGGTGAAAATTGGACCATCACCTCCCAAAACATTTATGTAGCACCAGAAGGCGTTGTAGCGCAGGTGCTGCTTACAGAGGAACAGTTCCCATGGTTCCAAATGAGTGCAGACGGGGCACCGCATGTTTCACTAGCATTGCATCCAGGCCATCAGGCCAAAGAACTGGGAGGGGTGCTAAAATGCTCCCTGGCTCAAACTGATTATCAGCAGACCCACATTCCACAGGTGTCTTATTCACCATCGACCAAAACATACCGCATTTCCTGCCAGACAAGCGACACAGGTCGGTTGGAACATGTGCAGTTGGAAAGACATCATGGGCGTGAAAAAACAGATCACCCTTTAGCGGCAGCACTAATCGAGGACATGCCCCCAACTTTGTGGGCTTCTGGACCCACGGATGTGGGACTCATTGCATGTCCACCAATAACATTTGATCTAATCCAGACCCCTCTTGTGTGGGTGCATCAGTATCCACATAAACCACAGGCAGAGGAGGGTATCACAGACACAATTCAGGGTCTTTGGGACTCTGGAGTGCTGGAGTGCTCACATTCACAGGACTGGAACACACCTATCCTACCTGTTGAGAAACGCGGTACAGGTAAATGGCGCATGGCACATGATTTAAGGGCAATTAATTACATTTTGGTAACTCCTACTGTACCAGTTCCTAACCCATATGTTGCACTTACTAATCTGAATCCTGACCATTGCTGGTTTACCTGCATTGATTTAGCAAATGCATTTTTCTGTTTACCATTAGCAGAAGAGTGTAGGGACATTTTCTCTTTCACCTTTAGAGGTGTTCGTTATCGGTACACATGTTTGCCACAGGGATTTGCACTTTCTCCTGGTATTTTTAACCAGGTACTGAAAGAAGTTTTGGCAGACTGCCCATTGCCACCAGGATCCACTCTGATTCAGTATGTAGATGACCTTCTCATTGCAGCCTCCTCAGTGGATGAGTGTTTGGAGGCAACTGGGGCAGTTCTCTTACATTTAGCAAAGAGGGGCTTTAAAGTCAGCAAAAACAAATTGCAATTGTGCAGAAGACAAGTTGAGTTTCTGGGCAGAGTGGTGTCTCAACAGGGGACTGACATGTCTCCTGCGCATAAGTCTGCAGTCTTGTCTCATCCACAGCCAGTGACCGTGAAGGAAATGCTTTCATTTCTTGGTCTAACAGGTTATAGCAGAACATATGTCCCAGGGTACACAGAGCTCACAGAACCTTTGAGGGCTATGGTTAAACAGCAGGGGATGAGAAACCTCAAAGCTCAATTGACATGGACTCCAGAAGCTGAATCAGCTTTTACAGAATTAAAAAAACAGACTGGCAACAGCAGCTCACCTTGCAAACCCAGACTATCAAGCGCCATTTTACCTGGATGTTTCTGTAACAGCACACACAGCAAATGGTGTGCTGTTTCAAAAAAAAGGGGGAGTACGGATTGTACTAATGTACGTCAGCGTGATGCTAGACAACATGGAAAAAAGACATCATGAGTGCACTAGACATGCTGCAGGAGTAGCTAAGATAGTGCAAAAAAACAGCTCATGTGGTGATGGGACACCCACTCAGGGTGTTAACATCACATGGGGTGGTTGCATATGTGAACTCTCAGGCATTTACACTCTCCCCATTAAGACAGCAAAGGCTGAGCAAGGTGCTGGAAGCACCTAACATCACCTTCACGCATCAAGGAATTAACATGGCAGAAAGAATGACCACAGGAACTCCTCATGTGTGCACAGAAAGAATAGAAATGCAGAAAAAAAATCAGACCTGACTTACAAAGCACCTCACTTGTGGGTGCAAGAGACTTATACACAGATGGATGCTGTTTTAGGCATGACACGGAGGGGTTAAAGGCAGCATATGCGGTGGTGGAAGAAGAGAATGGAGTTTGGATCACTAGACAGGCAGAAAGGCTGACAGGGGCACAGTCGGCTCAGAGGGCAGAGGTGTTGGCAGTAACAGCAGCACTGAGATTGGGAGAAGGGCAGAAGGTGAACATTTACACAGACTCCGCTTATGCTACAGGTGCAGTGCATGTGGAAATGAAACAGTGGATGAGGACAGGTTTCAAAACAGCAGCACAGAAGCCCATAAAACATGAACAGGAAATGACAGATCTAGCAGAAGCTCTGCTCCTCCCAGAACAGGTGGCAGTCATAAAGTGCAAAGGTCATGACAGCAGTGACACTCAGGTGGCCAGAGGTAACCAGGCAGCAGACCAGGCAGCCAAACAGTGTGCAGGATATTAACTCAGGCTCATGGTGGTCTGCGCAGAACCTGAATGGGAACCAGAGCCCAGTCTGGAAGAAACAATCAGATTACAAAAGGGGGCATCCCCAGAGGAAAGAACAATGTGGAAAGCTAGGGGAGGATCCAAGGACCAACAGGGTCTTTGGAGAAGTCCAGACGGACGTCCCATTTTACCTCCAGGCATAACAACATCTGCCCTTGAAGAAGCAAATGGTGTAGGACACGCAGGTGTGGGCCATATGAATGAAACATCAATGTCCCATCGTGGTTATTACAGTGCTCTCCACAGTTTTGTTTCAGCTTTCAACAAACAGGTTCCAAACTTGGTGGAAGGGGAGAGCAGTGAAACCAACGCAGAACCAGAGTGGGTGCTCCTCAAAGTCATCAAAAGAAAGTGGTCAGGACCAAGGTGGACCAGTCCATACCAAGTCGTGGAAAGAACATCTCATGCAGTCAGGCTTAAAGGCAAAGGCGACACCCGGTATCATTGGAGTCAGTCCGCAGCTGCAGAGGCGCCACAACGCTCTTTGGCCCAGGTCCAGGAGGACCTGAGGAACACACAAGGAGAGGGAAATGCAACTTCCACACCTACCATCCCACTAGGGGCAGAATAATCCCCGGGAGGAGGTGAAAGCTCTGAGGCAGTCTACCCTCAGAGCTGAAGAAAGAAGCTAGAAGAATCGACTCAACGCAAGGCAGAGGAAGAGGCGGAGGTGTTGGGAGTTTCCCTCACACCGGGGTGGTTGAGTCTCTCTCCCATTCCAGAAGACATCAGTATTTATAGCAATATTGATTACATGTGGTTGTTGTTATATTTCATGCATCTGCTCATTGGCAGTCCGCCTCATCTCCTCCACCATTGAGAAACAGGACCCCAGAGTAATGATGCCTTTGTTAGCAACAGCACCTGAGGAGGAGAACGAGGACACTGGGTTTGAGCTGATGCATGTATAAGATTTAACTTGAAGTATTACTGTTTTTGGGAAAATGTGTGTTTTTTCTTTTACTGCTTATTGCCGTTACAAGACAAATAAGTATTTACCAAATGTGTCTTAACAAACCAGCAAATTCAGGGTTTTCTACTGCAATAGTTTATGGGTGAACTCTTAAAAGAGTTCAAAAGAGGGGATTGTGGAATGTATTAACTTTGATCCGTTTCATACACTTTTATGAAGGTTTAACATGTGTTTATATGCTTTAATATGCTTTTAAGATAGCTGGCAGAAAGCTTCAAAACCGGGCCTGTTGGTAAAAGAATTTGGAATTCTTGGAATTTGCAAGACGGGTTTCTGTCTTGCTCAACCTTTTGTTTAGCTCAAGGTTCGGGGTTGTGGTCAGCGGCTTGCAGGCGATGACCGGAAGAACCAGAACAAGGCAGCCAAAGAAGCAACCCCATATAGGGTAGAAGTATTGTTAAGGTGTGTCATTTGCTCATGTAACGGTGTGTCATTCGCTCATGTAACTCTGTGAGACCCTCCCCTTTGAAGTTAATAAAAAGAGCCTGCACAAGGAAGAGGACAGAGTTGTTGCTCGCAGGGGTTGGCTGGTGCAACTTCTCTCCTTTTGCAAAGGTAAAACTTCAATTCTGTTTCCTTGGCTAAGTTTTTGTGTCTGCACATGACTCAACGGACCCGGGGAAGCAAGCGGCTTCAACACTGGTTAATGATGTCCTTCGGGATTTTTTGAACGTTTTTGTTTTCGTCTATCTGGACGACATCCTTATTTACTCTCGTGACCTAGAACAACACAAGCAACATGTCCGTCTTGTTCTCCAGCGACTCTTAGAGAATCGTTTATTCGTTAAGGCTGAGAAATGTGATTTTCACCAGACCTCTGTTTCTTTTCTTGGTTTAGTTTTAGAAGGCGGACAAGTGAAGTCAGACCCGGAAAAGATAAGGGCAGTAATGGAGTGGCCTGTTCCTGAGTCGCGTAAACAGCTCCAACGGTTTTTGGGTTTCGCAAACTTTTATAGGCGCTTTGTCAGGAATTATAGCCAGATAGCCTCCCCATTACATGCTCTTACCTCCACCAAGGTCCCATACATCTGGAGTCCTGAGGCAGAGGAGGCCTTCAACAAACTCAAGTCCCGTTTTTCCCAGACACCCATACTCGTTCACCCCGACCCAGCCAAACAGTTTGTCCTAGAGATAGATGCTTCTAATACCGGTGTGGGTGCGGTTTTGTCCCAACAGTCAGAGATTGACAACAAGTTACATCTGTGTGCGTTCTTCTCCCGTCGTTTGTCCCCTGCTGAGCAGAACTATGATGTGGCCGATCGTGAGCTACTAGCTATTAAACTAGCTTTAGAAGAGTGGCGGCACTGGCTAGAGGGATCCGAGCAGCTCATCATAATCTGGACAGATCATAAGAACCTCTCCTACCTGCAGTCAGCCCGTCGACTCACCTCCAGACAAGCCCGCTGGTCTTTGTTTTTCTCACGATTTAACCTCACCATCACCTACAGACCTGGCTCAAGAAATGTCAAACCTGATGCGCTGTCTCGTCAATTCGCCCCTTCTGAACAGGAGAAGGAGCCGGAACACATTCTTCCCCCCACATGTACTGTTGGAGCCCTGCATTGGGACCTGGAGGACAGGATCAACCAGGCCCAACTATTAAACCCGGACCCAGGTACAGGTCCAGCTGGACTTAAGTACGTTCCCCAGTCTGTTCGCCCTGAGGTTCTACGCTGGTGTCATGATGCTAAGTTTTCCGCCCATCCGGGTATTTATAGAACCCAGTCTCAGGTGTCCCGGCGCTTCTGGTGGCCATCATGGACCAAGGATGTGAGAGAGTATGTCCTAGCCTGTCCCGTCTGCGCCCAGAATAAGCCCTCTACTCAGCCACCTTCCGGTTTGTTAAATCCTCTCCCCATCCCCAAACGTCCATGGTCCCACATAGCTATTGATTTCGTTACAGGCCTTCCTTTGTCCCAAGGTATGTCAACTATTTTGACAGTTGTGGACCGGTTCTCAAAGTCATGTCATCTCATCCCCATCCGTAAATTACCCAACGCCCTCCAGACGGCCCAGCTCCTCATAAAGCATGTTTTCAAACTCCACGGCATCCCAGTTGACATCCTCTCTGACCGGGGCCCTCAGTTCATCTCCCAGGTCTGGCGGCACTTTTGCTCTGCTCTGGGTGCCCGTTACACACTCACCTCCGGATACCATCCTCAGACCAATGGCCAAACTGAACGAATGAACCAACAACTAGAGACCACCCTCCGCTGCCTCACGTCATCTTCACCTTCAGACTGGAATAAGTTTTTGCCCTGGGTAGAATATGCCCTAAACTCACACATCACTTCAGCCACTGGACGTTCACCCTTTGAAGTAGCTTTAGGATATCAACCTCCACTCCTACCCACGGATGAACTCAGGATTCCCTTCACCTCCGTCAACGATTACATTGCTCGCTGTCAGGACATCTGGAGAACCACAATCACAGCACTCACTCGCACCGCAGAGCGGAGCAAGAGGTTCGCCGACCAGCACCGCAGACCAGCTCCCCAATATCGCCCTGGTCAGAAGGTTTGGTTATCTTCCAGAGACGTCTTATCCAACCCGTCCGCTAAGAAGCTTGGTCCCCGGTTCACTGGGCCCTATGAGATAGTAACAGTTATTAACCCAACCACCGTCCGTCTACGTTTGCCCCCTCACTCCCGAGTACACCCCACCTTCCATGTTTCCCAGATCAAGCCCGTTTTGGACAGCAACTTGTGCCCTACTTCCGGATCCCCTCCACCCTCCCAGGACAGTCAGAACCCTCGCGTCCTCAGGGTTGTGGACGCCCGTCGACGAGGTAGGGGTCACCAATACCTCGTCGATTGGGAGGGTCGCAGCTCTGGGGAACGCTCATGGGTCTCTGCAGCAGCTATCTCGGACAAGGATTTGATTTCAGACTTTTGGTCTACTCAGCCCAGCACCTCTTCGTCTGGGCCGCCAGGAGGCGGCCGTTGGGGGGGGGGGGGTAGTGTCAGGGTTCTCTGTGTTGTTCTGCTCTAACTCTACTCCTCAGGTGTGCCTAGTTGGCTGAGGTGGCGTGGCCCACACCTGCAGCTTGTTGCAGGGGGCTTCCTCTGGCTTCTTAAGCAGAGCGCTGACAGATGGAAGACGCCAGAGCCTTAACCAGTCGTGGTACGACGTGTCCTCTGACCCAACTCCTGAAAACCTGCTTGTGAGTTTTTTCGTCTTTGAACTTTGACTAATTTTGGATCTCCCTGTTTTTGGTGCTTGGATGCACTCACCTGTCTTGACGTCTTGTCCGAAGAAACAGACCTACAGAATCCTCCTGCTCAGATTTTGCTCTGGCTCTCCCCTTATACACCCTGGATGTTACCCAGCGGGGCCTGAGATTCCCCCTCCCGGATTCTGCTGGTTCTTCCCTCACTCTGGTCAATCCATCTGTCACCCACTGCCGAGGAGGCTCACTCTGGATCCCTCACCAGTAACATCTGCCGCCCTCAGCCACTAGCCGCCTAACACCAACAGAGTAGGATCACAGAGTTCCCTCGGCGCTACTTCTCCCTGGTTAGGTCCGCCCAGCTTTAGGGTAAGCAGCGCAGCTTCTAGTAGTTCTCCTGGTTCACCTTTCAGAGTCACTTACTCTTCTTCTCTTTGCAGTCTCTCCAGCCGTGACGTTCTGACCCTGCCGAGTTGCCTGTAGTCCCGTCCGTTATATCGGCCTGTTTCCTAATAAACATCTTAAAACTGTGCTTTGCTTCCCGATCGTATCTGCATGTGGGCTCGTCATCTGAAAACCATGACACCTAGGAGTGTACAACTGTGAGCTTCTCAGGGACAGAGGGCACCCCTGTCAGTCCTATTTTCTGACCCCTTACCCTGAGCCTGGACATCAGCACTGCTACAATGTGGCTCACAGCAGAACATGAGCCAGGGTTGAGATGACCATAGGGATGATGAAGGCCCAATTACAGTACTTTCAGAGTCAACCCAGAAAGGGTGTGTCATATGATAGTTGCTTTTGTGATTCTACACATAGTTAGATGTGAAAACTGTCGTTATGAACAAGTTGTTCCAAATGACGTGGACCACACCATTGACATGAGAGGTGGCCGACCAGTTTGAGATGTAATGTGTTATTACCAATCACTTCCCAACTAAAGACAGTCCGTTCTATTCTTTTCTTTTTTTAGTGTCCTGTCTGGCAATGTGACAATAAGACAAGTCCTTTATTTTCAATAATGTTCTTTATTCCCTGCAAGTGAAAATACAGTAATTAATATTTTTGTACAAATAAAATTATCCACCCCGGTGGATACCTCACTGATGCTGCCGTTGTAATATTAATTTTTTAGGTACTCCTTCATGATTACACGTTTCTATGTTTTCTTGTAAGGACACCTTGTACAGCTGTTTGACAGGGAGCTTTAGTGAAAGAAAAATGTTTTAATTTCAGGTGTATGTCTTTTATTTTTTTAAATATTAGGTAATGAGGTTTAATTTCTAACAGACATGTTGTGCTTTCAGAGCTGGATGAGCCCTCTTCACCTAAATGTCCAGCATTGTTCTGTTTGGGAAAAATGTCAGGCTATTATTCTGCTACACACTCTAAAGTGTAATCAATCGCTAGATTACATGTTTAAGGACCAGACCTCAGTAAGCATCTATGTGTGTGGGACAGCAGACAAAGTGTCTTCATCATTTCCCTATAATGAAAGTGTAATGATGTGGTGGTGGCGTGGCAACGAGGCGGAGGCAGAGCGTAGTGAAAAAGGAATTTTAATGAAAGCAAAACTTGCAGGAGCAGCGCAGGGGAGAACACAGGAGCATGTAGAAGGAACACAGAATGACCCGACAACGGGGAAACAAACAGAGAGAACTTAAATACAGGCTGGATAACTGAAACAAGTCCACAACTCAGAGGATCTTGACATCAACCCCCCCCCCCCCCCCCAAGTTCGGATTCCAGACGACCACAAAAAAAAACCCCAAACAGGGCTAACAAAGGGAGGCCCGGGGAAAAACACGGAGAGTTGCTCCAGACCCTCAAGCGGCGGACGGCCGCTTTAGGGTCTGAGCAGCGGCTTGGGAGCGCTGGGGAACCGAGGGAGTTTGAGTGCGCTGGACAGCTGCAGATTGAGAGCGCAGCCGGCCGGCGGCTTGGGTGCGCTGGCCGGCGACTGCAGACCAGGAAGCTCGGGTGTGCCGGGAGGCTGCGCGGCCGACGGCTTGAGGACGACGGGGAACTCTGCAGGCTTGAGAACGACGGGCGGAGCAGGGACGTGCACACCCACACAGACTAAAGGTCCATTCATACCCTACGTGTGGCCTACACGTCCGTATTTCTGTCCGTACGTTCTATCCGTTGACTCCTTCATACCTTCGTCCCTCTTTTATGTTGAGGTGCGCAATAACCAATAATTTCCTCTAGGTGGCAGTGCTGGGCGCCAATAATTCGTCATTGATCCAACATGGCGACGGTCCAAGACGTGATTTTGTTGTATTTGCTCCGTAAGCGAAAGAAAAGCAAAAAAAGAGATCGACAGTGGAACATGAGGTCATTAAATGCCAGTCGCCCTTTTGATGGGGAATTTTGCAGTTTGGTGTTGCCAATGCGGGAGATGGACGACGAGCGGCATTTCCAGTACTTTAGAATGTCCGCTCCCACCTTTGACAGGTTACTGAGGTGCATTTCCCCCCACATCCAACATGCCGCTTCCCACAGTGCACCGATTGGGGAGGCAGAGCACCTGGCTGTGACTTTACGGTTCTTGGCTTCTGGGATAAGTCACCAAGCCCTGGCAGCCAGCTACAAGCTGGGGATCTCCACGGTTAGTGGGATTGTAAGAGAAGTGTGTTGCGCTCTCATGGAGGAACTGCGAGCGGACTTCATGAAGTACCCTCAAGATGATGACTGGGAGGTGATACGACAAGAGTTCTGGCAGCAGTGGCAGTTTCCAAATTGTATTAGGCAATAGATGGGAAGCACGTCCGAGTGAGAGCGCCAGCCAACAGCGGAAGTTGTTTTTTTAATTACAAAGGCTTTTTTAGCTTTGTCTTGATGGCTGCCTGTGACGCGCGTTACAGATTTTTTTTTGTTGATGCGGGAGCGTACGGGCGAGACAGCGACGCTGGAGTTTTTGCCCGCACCTTTGCCTGGAATGGATATCTGGACCCCACCAGTTCTTGTCGCTGATGAGGCCTTTCCTCAAAAGGTGAACCTGATGCGTCCATATCCAGGTAAGCAAACGCATCTCATGAATGAATGAATGAATACCTTGTAATATTTTACAGGAAATTACATTGTCACAGCAGCTTCAATACTTTTGTACTATAATTATGCGCATCCATACTGTAGCCTACCACTCTCCACTTCAAATCCAGTGACAATAAATAGACAATAAATAGATAAATAGCGATAGAGTTGAAATAAATAAATATCTTACAGGAAGGAGCGATTTAAATCTAGTGTAGGTAAATTTTAGGATTATTTTACATTTTATGCAATTAGCAGACGCTTTTATCCAAAGCGACTTACATTTTTGTCATCTATCAATTACTTCAAGGCCAGTTTCCCCTGGAGCAACTTAGAGTTAAGTGCCTTGCTCAAGGGCACAGGATTCGAACCCATAATTTCCAGGCTACTAGCATACAAGTCAGGCTCCTTAACCACTACGCTACCACCGCCCACAGATTATGGCATCTAAAGAATTCCTGAAGTGCTCTGACTTGCTCTGACCAGTCCAACTAGACATAATATCAATGTTAATCTCATCATATGACTAATAAGGTTTGTTTCTAATAATGCATTCTGTTCTTTATATCCTGTTTTAACAGGTCCAGTTCTATCAGAGGACCAGAAGGTGTACAACTTGCGGCACTCCAGGGCCAGGCGGGTTATCGAAAATGCTTTCGCCATTTTAGCAGCCCGGTGGAGGATCCTGGGGCGTGCCATGGAGTGCTGCATAGAAACAGCGGAGGACATAACAAAGGCATGCCTCATCCTCCACAATTTCCTTGCGGTCAACGATCAAGGCTTGCCGGAGACTGACCGCTACATCCCCCACACCATGTGCGACAGAGATGGCACACCTGGTGAATGGAGACAGTTGGTCCAGGGTGACACCAACTTTCAGAGCTCTCGAGCATATACTGCTGCAAGGGCTACGCATGATGGACTGGCTGTCAGAGAAATCTTCAAAGAGTTCTTCCAAACAGACCAGGGCATGATTCACTGGCAAGAACAGCATGTCCGACGTGGGACCTTGGGTCATCATTAATTGTTTATTAATTTGTGAATTGTCTGTTCAAAATCTATCAAAATCAACCTGTTTTGTTTAGTAGTAGTAGTAACCAATACATCGAACAATAAAAATAAACCACATCAATCACAATCACTCAAGATGTTTTTTATTATTTAAGTGCAAAACAGTACTGCATAAAGACAATGCATGTCATGACCTCAAACAGGTCAAATTTGATGCATCTCTTAAAGAGAATTCTCTCTTAACATTTTATATACAACTCTTATTAGTTTAAAGAAAATAATTTAAAATATCATCTAAATACAGTAAGAGTAGAAACAATGTTGACGACTAAATGTTTTTCTGCATGATTGATCACTAAATATAATCTGACCTTCATGTAGACTTAGACTTAGACTTTCTTTATTGTCATTTTGTATACACAGAGTGCATACAGAACGAAATTTCGTTTTCACACAGCTCAGAAAGATTGCAGTAACTCTACAGGATACCTTGCGGTGAATTACAGTACAGGATAAAGTGCAGTGATAAATCGCAGTCACTTACAGGATAAGTTTCAATTGACTTCCGGATAAAGTGCAGCAGTGAACAGTAGGCAGTTGAAATGTAAACAATGTAAAACAAATGTAAACAAATATGCAGTAAGGTGCAGCAGTGATTTAAAAGTAGACAGTTGCATTGTACACAGTTTTGCAGTACGTTTCCCGGTAAGGTGCAGCAGCAATTTTGCAGGATACAATACAATGTGCAAATGTGCAAATCAGCGAGTCGAGTGTGGTACACAGTTTTTATACTTCAGCAGTTCAGCAGTTCAACAGTCTGATGGCAGCAGGGAAAAAGCTTTTGCAGAACCTAGTGGACCTGCAGCGGATGCTGCGGAACCTCTTTCCAGAGGGCAGCAGGGAGAATAGTCTATGGTGGGGGTGTGAGGGGTCCCTGATGATGTTACGGGCTCGAGACACACAGCGCTGCGATGAAATGTCTTTAATGGAGGGAAGAGGAGCCCCGATGATCCCTTCTGCTGTCCTCACCACTCTCCTCACGTTCTTCCAGTCGGAGGCACTGCAGCCTCCACACCACACAGAGAGACAGCTGGTCAGAATACTCTCTATGGTGCTTCTGTAGAAGGTCGTGAGGATGGGCGGGGGCAGGTGGGCTCTCCTCATCCTCCGCAGAAAGTACAGTCGCTTTTGTGCCCTCTTCACCAGTGACGTGGTGTTCACAGTCAGCTCACTAGTTTAACTAAACACTTCCGAAGAAGAATGTCTTCAAGATGACATGAGAGCGAGACTTTTTGGTAGGTTTTTCTTTTTTATAATGTAGAATTTGCCGTAACATTTGTTTACGGACCAGAGGGGCGGAGTGATATGACACACTTCGATAGAATGCTCACTGTTGCGAAGCCCACTTATTTTATGCGACTTTGGTCTTATTTTTTCTAAAGTTGCTTGTAAATTTCATGAGTTGTGGGGTTTCAGTTTTTTGGGCTTGTTTCTGAAAGTGAAGTCGCTTGTTTTGGCTCTAAACTAAGTGACGCTGAAATATCCCTCCGCCTCATAACGTGTTGCAGCTCATCCTGACAGGAGCAGAGAGTAAACTCAGAATGAGCCGCTCTGCCCGTATTTTCTGCAGTTTACGGTTGCAATAACTGATGATAACTGCTGAAAGTAGATTAGGCGGTGCAGATCACAATTTTAAGCAGAGATTGGTTCTAAAGATGAGTTTTATACTCATCTTTTAACATTGCAGAACCCAACCCATAAACCGTACTTTAATGCTTATTTGTTGTCTTTTTATGTCTCTAAAATGTTAAATTAGTATTACTTTAAATTAAAATGCTTAATACCATGTTTATTTTTGTTTAAGAGGTTAAAAAATTTTCCCCAAATTGGAATCGATAAGAGAATCGATAAGGAATCGAATCGTTTCACAGAATCGATAAGGGAATCGGAATCGTGAAAATCTTATCAATTCCCAACCCTACTTAGAACCTTGTGCAAGTCCATCAAGGGCGCTCGGAAGACAAACAAACTTATACAATACTGCTTTTAGTACTATTTGTTGTTGTTTAGCAAAGATGGAAGTACTTCTTCTGTGTTTTTTTTAGGGGAATTTGATAACTGCGCATGTCAAAATGGTTTTATTCTGAATAAAGCCAGGTGCGTATACATGCACATTATGATCAGATTAATTGATTTTGTGCCCATATGAAGGGTACAATCCAATTATTTGATTTTGTGCATGTAAACATAGCTAATTGGATTACATTTCATTCCGACTGAGGTTAATCTGATCACAATATTCTGATTTGCGTGTTTACATGATGCATTTTATTCCGATCCTGCCTTTACTCCGATTACTTTTGTCCATGTAAATGTGACTAACGAGACCATTGTCTTAGACATTATAACAAATAACGTCTAAAGCACTAGCGAATCATCAGAAAGTGAACGAAAGCCTCTGCAAAATGTTCACATAGTCAGATGAAAGTTTTTCTTCTAACTGTTAAAATATTAATTTAAAGCATAATTATGTCACAGTAGAAATACATCCCAAAGCTAGATGAGGAAAAGTGGAAAATTGTAAACCATTTCTTTCTTCTAAAATCAAGACTAATTAAGAAACATCTGTTCCTCTAATTTACCTAATTTAAGCATAGTACAGAAATTTACATTTACAACACAAATAAAAATATTTTGTTTTTTTGTTTTTCCTTCTTTTACTTTGGCATTTCTATCAGTAAACACAGAAATAAACATCATTATGATGAATGTTACTTTATTTTCTAAGGGAACCAAAAATGAATATGAAATTCTGGTGTGGCCTACACCTTTAGAGTACCTGCCTTTAATGTTGTATTATAGTAACATCCCTATCTCATATTGGCTGGGATCTTTGGAGACAGTGAAACAGCTTGGATCTGTTTTGGATATTTGTTGAGGAGCCGTTTCAGTAGTTTTGAAACTATCTGACATGAAAGATTATTGTTGGGCACAAATTGCTGGGGACTGCAACACTGGATATAACTTTAAATATTTATGAATAGCAAACATGCATCAAAATTAGCAAGATATGTAAGGAACATACTCGAGTTCCACTGAAGCACATGGCTGCCTTCACATATCAGAGATTACGTCAAACTCAGACTGTTACTGTATAATTTGCACCTGTCATGGTTTTCAAGTTGTTGGCCCACATGCAGACACTAACGGAGACACAGGAACGATTTAAAGATGTTTATTTGAAGGCTCAAACTAGTAGCAGACTGTACAACGTGGGAGGTCGGAACGCCGAAGCTGGAAGCTCGCTTGGCCGAGAGAACCTATTCGGGGAGGATGAGTAGTCAGGTGAACGGTTACCATGGCTCCGAGGTGGAACAAGGTGACTGAGTGACGGGTGACTGGCAGTAGCGACACTGACGGAGGATCCGAGCAACGCCACCGTTGTGGCAGGCAGGAGGAGCGGCAGGAAGAACCAGAGAAGTCCAAGTGACCAGATGTATCCAGGGGAACGGGAATTCTAGTCCGGCTTGGTAACACCAAGGGAGTAAGAGGGGAGACGCCAGAGCAGAATCTGAGCTGAACTGGATGCAGAGCTGGTCTTCGAATCACCGGCAGCACTCGGGTGAGTAATCCAACACAGACACTGAAGAAAACAGGAGACAAAAATTAGATCCAAGACGGGGTTTCAAAGACTCACAGGTACGAGGTTTCAGGAAACAGGTTCTGGCCTAGGCATACCACGACGGGGTAACACTCTGGCGTCTTCCTGCTCGCCGCGTCTTCCTTAAATGCCAGCCAAGAGAGTTTCTAACGTGCTGCAGGTATGCACCACGCCCACCCGTCAGCTGCAATCACCTGTGAAGCAGAGAAGAAAAACAGAGCACGGCAACCGAATCCTGACAGCACCATGCTTCTAGGTTAAGGATCAATAAAACATTATCAAAAAGTGGACATTTCTGACTGAATTACCCCAAACATTTGAATTCCAGAGTGAAAGAGTTGGTCAAGAAAACCCAATAAAAATACCAGATTTTTTTTTGCGCTTTGGTCAACAGTAAACAAAGAATCTTCTTAAATTTTGGACATTTATTTGATTTTGTTAAGTTCCAAAAATTTTAAAAAAGTGGGCAATTTTAAATCGACTGGATATGTGCTTGGATATTTTATTGATTAAAGTAGTATAGCAGTCATAGCTAATGCTTGAACACTCAAACATTTTCACCTATCCACTTGTAGCTTTGACATCCTTCAGCTTGGACTACAAAATTGCTCGGAGAAATAAAAATGGCAGATTTCCGAGACTGGTAAGCTGGAAGTCCATGACCGTGTTTAGTAGTTCTCCATCAAACACTGTTACGTAATCGTTTGAAAACTGTAATAGAAAAACTGAACAACTTGAAAAATACGACCCAAAAAGAAAATAACAATATCTATGCAGCTCCAGGACAGACTACATTCACATTTTCTGCATTCCTAGAGATTCCAAGTACACAACAAAATGTATTTGACTGATATGTCCCCTTTATCTCAAGTCACACTTTAGTGTTGTTTTGACACCTTGACAGCCTAGTGTCCCAGCTGTACCTGAATGCAACTTATGCAGTTGTTAGACTAATCCCCTTATCGGAGATTCCTCAACCTGCATTTTATAAGATGTCCATTTGGGCATCTGCTTATTATTCTCCATTACCAGTGATGTTTATATTTACAAAGATGTGAATGCTGATGTAATGTTCTGGTTTGGTGCACCTTTCTTTCTCCCCTGTAGCTGCGTTAGAAACCTTAATGTTCCCAAACAGCAGGGGTTAGTGATAGCAGGAAGGCCCCTCTGTTTAGTTTTGGTGTCACTATTTAAAATTGCTCTACAGAACGTTGCATTACATGCTTGGTTCTGCACAAACATTCTGCAGGTGTTTGCCTGTTAAACAACGCTGTATTTGTTCAGTACATGTGGTACAGAACCGATAGGGCTGTACCGCATATTTCTGGTACAAATCCGTGTATTGTTACACCCCTGGTTATACACTATTCATAGATTCTGGTTCCAAACTCTAAAGTGAATGAAACTAAACATCAACTACCCACTAACATCCAAATGAAAGAGGTTTTTTACATTTTTGAAACTTTTAAAGGACAGTACATTTTTTGATTAACAAGAAATTTATCACATACCAAACTGTGAATTAGCTTACATCAGCAAACAGAAGTCAACATGGGTTTTCTTTGTTTGTTCTGTTGTTTTTTTGTCTTTGCATATTTTCCTCACATCTCCCAGTAATCTGTCCTTGGTGTCTGCTTGAAGCTTGCTAAATCATTCTGTTTGTGTCTTTTATTAGAATCAAGGGACTGCAATGTGACTACTGAATGTTATTGTCATCTGAATCTCCTTATTGTTTGTCCCTTCACTTCAAACTCGTGATGCTAAATGTGGGTTAATGTCACAATAACTTCCAAAACACTAAAATATAACAGCCAGTGTTTAGGAAATCCCACATAATCCTTCTCTTTCCTAATCACAAGAATAACAAATTCAATTTCACTAGTGGGCGGCAACAAAGCAAATCAAACTTGTCCCACACATTCATCTAGGGACCGGTCTGTGTGATGCCCATAGTTGTTTGACAAAAATCCTTCCTGTACGATGCTACACAGCAACAACTATCCCTAGCAAGCTGAGTCACCAGTTGTTCTGAGTCTTTATGATTGTGGTGAAAGTTATCCAAAGTTTTACTTGAATATCCTTTAGATTTAGTTTATAAATCCAACTAAAGTATAGTTATGGTAAAATGGCAAATGGCTCTTACTTGTATAGCGCTTTATCAAGTTAGTTTAAATTTTTTAGATACCATGGAAGGTTAGGACTTCCAGGGCGAGCAAAGCAGGAGATTAATAGGTGGATAGAGGACAGGATGAATCAAAATCAGAAGACTTTTACTGTCGTGACACAAGTGCTTCATGAAATGATGGCAGCTGTTGGTGTCAGGTGCATGTAAGGAGGGTACATAAGAAGAAAAATAGAATGTAAAAATTATGAAAACTATAAAAACTATATGTATTGCACAAAAACAAAAAAATAACGTGCATTTGAACAGAACAGAGGATCTTTACAGTCTATGAATAAAAATTGTTCTTCAGTCTGTTCGCCATACTTCAACTGCTTCCTCCAGGAGTGCAGGCTGAATAGCCGATTTCTGAGGAGTAAGGTGACCTGTAGGTCCTCCTGTTGTGGGTCTCTTCCTGCCAAACCACCACCAACATCAGTAGAAAGGAGAGGGACGTTCTCAACACCCTCAGCAAAGACCAGAACATCATCATCCTCCCAGGAGACAAAGGAAGGCGCACAGTGATTTTGAACCTGAAAGACTACCATGAGAAAGTTACGATACCCCTTAGTACTTTAACTGCATATGAGCTGCTGAAAGGAGATCCATGCGGTGGTTACAAGAAGTTGATAGAGTGTCAAAAAAATTGGAGCTGGACAGAACTATTGACCATATTCTGTGTCACAGACTGTACCCAGCTGAAGTCACTCCTACTCTATATGGTTTACCCAAAATTCACTAAGAAGATTTACCAGTAAGACCCAATGTTAGCATGATGATTGCATGTAAACGCAGATGCTTGCTGGGTAAGCTTAACACTTCCTCTGACTTTGTGAGAAGTGTCACCTGATCGATATATAGTGTCTTCTAATTCCATTGCCTCACTGCAATAGAAACTAGTCTTGTTAACACCAGGGTTTCCGCGGGGCATTAAAAGTCATTAAAAGTCATTAAATGAAATTTTCTAAAATTAAGGCCTTAATTGGCATTAAAAGTCATTAAATGTGATTATCTGTGGCATTAAAAATGGCTTATTTTTTTTCTAAAAAAAATACGGTCATAAAAACAGTTTCTTCAGATATATTATATCAGATATCACTGATTCCGCGTTGTGCGCGGAACTGCTTCCGGTTCATCGTAAAGCTGTATGTTTTTACAATGTTCGGAAAATGGACTCGAGGCAGAGAGAGTGGGAAAATGCTAATTTCATCAAAAGCGGATGGAAAACGGACATGGCTGCAGCCTGTCGACGGTAAAGATGACGAAGAATTTTGCCGTGTTTGTAAAAAAAAATTAAGCTTTGCACAATGGGTGTCAATGCTTTGCGGTCTCACATGAAGTCGGACAGTGTAGTCCAGGATGTACGCAGGTATACGGCGTATACCCACTTATTTTTCAGTCAGCATTGCCTATGTCAACTTCTGGAGCGATATTTGTGTCTTTTGTTTGAGCGCGCAGTGAGGCAGGTATTCAGCGTTTAAACATCACTCGCGCTCAAAACTGATAAACTCTTCTCAATTCACTTTGCTCGCCTTCGGTTCCGTGTCTGCCCGTGACCTGCTGCTTCCACGCATAACACCAGCTGTGAGCGGCTCGTGGGATTCTGCGCTCTTGACTTCAAAAACTGTCTTCAAAAAAACAAAAAAACTGTCCACCTCACCAGCCAATCACAGACAGGTTTCTTTCCATCCAATCAGAGTAGGGCTTGCAAATACTGCATTCAGATGGATTAAATGAAAATGCTGCAGCTTTTGGCAGAAATTACTAAACATAACGGTGGGATTGAAGAAAAAACAACAACCAATAAACAGTTTAATATTTTAGCCTAAAATATTTAGTTTAAAATAATTCCTTGAGTTACTAAGTGAGGTGTGAAAAATGTTTTTGTCTTTTTTCTTTCCAGCTTCTGGGTGATGATGCAAACGTTTCTTGTGATCATAATCATCATCATTGTCATCATTATTTAAAGAGCACTTTAACACGAGGTAAAACAAAATAACATCTAATAAAATGACTTGAGTAAAGAATCAACAGTTTAAAACTTAAAAACAAACAGAAGTTCTTTAAACTGAACTCTAAGATAAACAGGCAACCAGTGAAGGGAGGCCAGGATGGGCTAATGTGTTTTATTTTATGTTTTTCCATTAAAAGGTGTGCAGCAGCGTTTGAACCAGCTGCAGACATTTGAGTGAGGACTCACCGATTCAGAGATAAAGAGAATTACACAAATCCAGCCATGATGAAATGAAGGCTTAGAGTAGTGTTTCCATATTTCTGCCTTGAAAGAATATGTTTTACCTTTGCTTTGTTCCTTAAATGATAAAAATGACTTAACTGAGGTCCTTTTTGACTGTCAAGTTTAAAATCACCGTCCATTTTAAAATTGAGGGGCTAAACATTCATTGTCAGGGTGTCTAAATCAACAGGATCAACAGTTCTTTGGGTGTTTCAACTGGTATATTTTGACAATTCCTCATTTGCAAAGACAGAGATTTGAGTTTTGATGTTCTCCTCGTTATTAACTTTATCTCTTTCTATAGATTCTCTTTCTCATTCAATTTAGGACTTTCCATATGCCTTATCATCTACGTCTATATTGAAAAACCTACAGTAAAGTAATGAAATGTTGATTCTGGATGTAGTGTAGGAATTCCTTCAATATAAACCAAAGAACATTTTACATTACCTGCCAGAAGCTGGATTTTTTAATCGATTGACAGCCCTAATATATATATATATATATATATATATATATATATATATATATATATATATATATATATATATATATATATATGGGTACTTGTTGATGGCATTAAATTTATTTCTACGAGCATTAAAAGAGCATTAAAAAGCATTAAATTGGGGTTAGTCATTCCTGTATAAACCCTGAACACTTTTTTTATGTTTCACAAGAACATTGCACCTGGTTAGCTTTTAAGAAGCAATTCCAGAAGTACTGTTGCTTGCCTGCTACCGCTTCAGCTGGCTGGAGGAATGCTGTTTTTCCTCTGTGCTTTGCTTGTGTAATGATCTTGGCTCTGACTACCTGATCTGCACACCTGCTCCTACAAGACCCTCCCCGCAATCTACTCTCATCAGCTCCACCTGTTCTTTCCACTATATAAATAGCCTTGGGGCCTAATGCCAGTGCCAGAGTATCTTGAGCCCTAACAGTAAGAGTATTCCAGCGTTAACCTGACTATCTGCCCGTATCCGACCTGCCTCTGTTATCTGTCCTCGAGCCTGCCTATCCCTATTCTGCCTCTGCCTGTCTTCCTGAGAAATCGACCCGATCTGTCTTCCGACTCCGAGCCCCGCCTGACCCTTTTGGACTGATCAATTGGATGGACTACATGTGAACCGGACCCTGCTCCTCTTGTGAGTGCTGTGCCAGACTAACCCTATAATGCCTGAGTCCTTACCGCTGCACAGATTTAGACCGGACCCCGACCTCTCTTAAGGATAACCCCCAAGGATTGCTCTCTGGATTCTGACCACTGACCGTTTCCCGGATCACGCCCCTGAAAGCCCCAAGACCACGTTGTTACAGCCGGCCGTTTCTCTCCTCGGCTCTGCGGATGGCGCCTCTCCGACCCTAAGCCTTGCAAGGTTTGTGCCCCTTCTTACCTCGGCACGTTTGAACTCTCAGTTTGCCCCAAATTCGCTAACCTGTTGTCCTCACACCCAGGAGTTCCGGGTCTGACGTTGCCTGCCGAACCACCAGAGCCGCTCCCTCCCGCTCATTAAATAAATCAGTTTCGAACGCCACTGACCTGTCTCGTTGTCTTCTGGGTCCACCTTTCTGAGCATAACAGCTTGGCTGTTTAAACTCATCCAACTGTTTCCCAAATGTGGACATCATGTTGTTATGAATGTACTTCAGTACTGGTTGAAGGACAATCAGCTGGTGGCATCAAGTATATCGCAACTGTAATAAAAAGATTGTTTGGAATGAATAGGTTTGTGGAAGGACTACAATCCTAGGTGAGGTCTATATGTGTAATTTTTGTTAAAATTACAAATACAGTTAAAGTTAGCTTCCTCGGCAGGATACCTAAAGGCACCTTTGGGGATTGGGGGTGGACATTAGTTATTTTGGAGGTGAGAAACATTGTGGGATAAATATATTGCCTTCTGGACACCTACCTGGAGATGTCCATCGAACATTTCCCATAGACAGAAAACAACATGGAAAATCCGAGGCTAGCTTGAGCGATTACAATCTATGGGTTCAGTATGCCTCAAACCTTCATGGTAAGTGGGAGAGGGAGTTTTGGGGGGGCTCTGCTGAGCTGCGGTGTCTGTGCTCTGGTCTGAGCGGAAAATAAATGGATGCATACCATCAGCTGTCTTGACTGAATATATAACTAATTATTGTATATTATATATTACAAAATTGGATGTTTTAGTAGTGGTAAGAAACAACAGCTGTCAGATATAAGTAGAAGTATAAATATTTACCTTTTTCTAAATTGATGACTTGATGAAATGAACCATCTTCAACAAAGAGATTTGGTTACACGTCAATTGGTGTATGATGTGACACACTGAATTTATCCCAGTCCATGTTTGCCACAGTTCTGTTGGGTAACGGACTCTCATGAGTAAAGTGATGGAGGAAACATGTCACTCCCATCCCATTATGTTTTTTTGCATTGCACTTTGGGTTTATCAGCTGTGATGACCCCGTCAGTCCACTAGGGGTCTGTGTTTTTTCCTTTCTTTCTTTTTCCTTTCAGGAAGTAGTCGGATGGCTGGGCTGCCTGATTGAGCACACCTGGATGCTGTTAAAAGGCTGGTTTCAAGCCAGTTACGACCTGCTTGGTTTGGCCTCCAGATGGAATCTGGTGGGAGCAGGCAGCAGCGCTTGTGCACTACTACATGTTGTGGTCGCTACACATGGGTTCTTCTAAATAAATGTTTTTTGACCTAGACCTGCTCGTGTGCCTCCTGTTCTTGTCATAGCCTCTGAGCTGGGCGTGACAAGTGGGAGCTCGTCAGTTTGGACCCGTTTGGTGTGGCATTCTGGTTTGTTTTGTTGGGGAGCATTGACGAGCATTGTGGTTTGGTGAATGTGGTAGCCATTCTGTATCTGATTTGGAGTCTGTGTTTAGATAGCAGCTTCTGAGTTGTCGGCCCCAGCCAGTCTTGGTGAGTAGGGGTGGTTCTGTCCCTGTTAGGCTTAACAACAGTTTCCCTTATGGAGATGTTGAGGGGGGGTATTATCGTTTTGTGAACGTGGTTAGAGCAGTTGTCTCGGGAGCACATCCGGAGCTGCAGGTGAGTCGGCATTTATTGGTTGCTTTTCCGGGCTCTCGAGTGTCAGTGCATAAATACCCACCACAAGTAACTTCCGAAGACTAGGGGGGAGTTTAGGTAGATTTTTCTTTCGGTAGTTAGAGGGGCAGGGCTGCTGTGTCGTTGTGGCTGTGTTTGGGTTCTGTTGACTTGGGGTGCTACCGGTACGGTAAACTTTAGCTTTCCGTTGTTTGTTTTTGTGTGGGTAGTGGTTTCGGGCATGGCTGCTGTTGAAGATTTTTTGGGGGATCCGTCTGAGGAGGGGTTGGAGCGCTGCACACGTGAACAGCTGTTAAAAATCGCCGATCATTTCAAACTAGAGGTCGGTGATAAGCGCTCCAAGGAGAGTATTAAAGCAATCATCAAGGCTAATTTGACTGATTCTGGTGTGATTAAGCCAGTTCAGTTGCAGGCTGCCGGTTCGTTGTTAGGAACCGATGTCTTTGGTGGTTTGACTTTTGAACAAAAAAGGGAATTACTCTTGTTACAAGCTGGAATAGAACAGAAAAGGCTGGAGGTGAAGAAACTGGAGGTGGAAGAGCGAAGGTTGAGTTCAGCAGGTGCAGGCTATGCCTCTTTGGATATCTCCGGTAGGACTACTTCTAGCTCCTTTGATGTTGCCAACAACCTGCGTTTGGTTCCTCAGTTTTCAGAATGGGATCCTGACACATGTTTCTTCCTGTTCGAGCGCGTTGCCGAAAGTAGGGGTTGGTCTGATTCAGATCGCACGCTGTTATTACAGTGTGTTTTGACAGGCAAGGCTCAAGAGGCGTACTCTGCTCTTACAGTGGATCAAAGCAAGGTTTATGCCACTGTGAAGCAGGCTGTTTTAACTGCATACGAGTCAGTACCAGAGGCTTACAGACAGAGGTTTCGGATGTGGGAGAAGACTGGGAAACAATCCCATGTTGAGTTTGCCAGGGAGCTAGGGATTCATTTTAAAAGGTGGTTTGCTTCCCTGAAAGTTAGTACTTTTGTTGACCTCTGTAACCTGGTTGTGTTGGAGCAGTTTAAGAACTCTGTTCCTCGACATCTCGCTGTGTATATCAGTGAGCATAATGTGACGACAGCTGCTGAGGCTGCTGTGCTAGCAGATGAGTATGTGCTCACCCACAGGGGTGGTCGTGAGTGTCATGGTCGTAGTGATTTTGGTTACAGGGGAGAGGATCGCTATTATGTGGAAGGTGGCGGTTCTGAGTTGGACAGTAGGTTGGAACGGGTTGCAAGTGGTTATGCACGTTATGATCCCACTGACCTATGCCATTATTGCAAAGCCAAAGGTCATTGGAAACGTGAATGTCCTAAACAAGCAGCCCATGTTAAACCCGTTGCTTTTGCTGTCCCTGTAAAAAAACATGCTGGTCTTGCCTCTTCTGAGCGGGTGGAAGTAGGAAGTTGTGGTTTAGATCATGTGAATTTCTCCGATTTTGTTTCAGACGGTCATGTGTCCCTGGTGGGGAGTGATATTTCCATGCCGGTGAAGATTTTGAGGGATACTGGAGCATGTCATTCATATATTGTTAGCTCTGTATTGCCCTTTTCTGAAAAATCCAGCACGGGAGACAATGTTTTGATGCGGGGAATGGGGCTAATGGTACTACCAGTTCCACTGCATAAACTGTCATTGAACTGTGGGTTGGTTCAGGGAGAGGTTGTCATGGGGGTGCGCCCTGCTCTTCCTTTGGAGGGGGTGGACATTATTCTTGGTAACGATCTTGCTGGAAGCCGGGTGTGGGCTGATTGTCCACCACCTTCACCTTCACCTATAGTGACATCTTCACCTGTTTCCAGAGAGCCAGATGAGAGTGCCCGGTGTTTTCCTGGAATTTTTACAGCCTGTGCGGTGACACGAGCTATGTGCCGTGCTGAGCCGGAGTTGTTTTCTGCCCCTGAGGGTGGGGTAGCAGGAGAAAGTGGTATGGATATCCCTGACTCTCTTTTATCTGTTTCCCGCAGTGACCTGATAGCGGAGCAGAGAGGGGATCCTTCTCTTCGACACCTGTTTGACCAGGTTGTCACTGATGTGGAGAGTGTTGCAAGTGGGTACGTGCTGAAGGATGGAATGTTGGTGCGGAAATGGTTGGCACATGGAGAATATTATATGGGTGATCCACTCTGGCAGGTTGTGGTCCCGGCTAAGTTTCGCTCTGAGGTGTTGGTAACCTCCCATGATCGGTTGGGGCATCTGGGGGTCCGGAAGACGTATAACTATATTTTGCGTTACTTTTTCTGGCCCCGGTTGAAAAGGGATGTGTCTGAATATATCAGAACCTGTCATACCTGTCAGATAGCAGGAAAGCCTAACCAGAGTATTAAACCAGTTCCTTTGTATCGCATTCCCGCAATTATGCAACCATTTGAACATCTCATTATTGATTGTGTCGGTCCTTTTCCCCGTTCTAAGGCTGGGAGTAACTACTTGCTGACAATAATGTGTCAGACTACAAGATATCCGGCTGCTTATCCACTTCGTACCATTACTGCTAGGTCTGTGGTGAAGGCTCTGACTCAGTTTATTTCTATCTTTGGCATTCCAAAGGTGATCCAATCTGATCAAGGTTCAAACTTTTCTTCTCACTTGTTTGCTCAGGTCTTGAAAGCGTTGCATGTAAAACATAACCAGGCTTCTGCATATCATGCTCAGAGTCAAGGTGTTCTTGAGCGATTTCACCAGACCTTGAAATCCTTGCTGCGTAGCTATTGTGTGGAGCTAAACCAGGACTGGGAGGATGGCCTACCGTGGCTTTTGTTGGCTGCTCGGGAGGTGGTGCAGGAGAGCATTGGATTTAGTCCAAATGAGCTTGTTTTTGACATGCGGTGCGTGGACCGCTTAAGTTATTGCATGATGCAGTGGGGCAGTCACAACCCTCAAGCAATTTACTGGACTATGTCAATGGCTTCAGGCATCGGTCGTATATGGGGGGAGAGATGGCTAGAGAGAAGCTAACCTCTTCCCAGGAAAAAATGAAGCGCCTTTATGACCGTAAGGTGGAGCAACGGTGTTTTAGTCCTGGTGATCAGGTACTTGCCTTATTACCAACTGTTAGTTCTCCCTTTCAAGCTAAATTTACAGGCCCATTCACTGTCCTAACCCAGTTGTCAGATCAAATTTTTCTGTTGTCAACCCCTGGGCGTAGGAAATCAACACAGCTTTGTCATGTAAACTTATTAAAACATTATTATATGCGGGAGTTGCAGGTTTCGGACCCACTAGGTGAGGAGAAGCAGACTAAAAAAGCTGTTTCGGTAGCTACTGCGGTGGGTGGTTTGGGTTTTTTGTCTGTGCTGGAAAATGATGGAGTAGTTGCATGTAATGAGGGTTCATTGACTGGTAGGCTGGAAAATTCTGATACTCTGAAGAATCTGGACTCTGTGTTTGGACATTTGCCTCAGGAGGGAGGCGCAGAGTTGACTACTTTGATTAATAAGTATCCCTGTTTGTTTGGTGATGTGCCAAGTCAAACACACCTGATTGAACACGATATTGATGTAGGTGAGGCGCAGCCAATCCGGCAGCGTTTCTATCGGATATCTGAAGAAAAGCGGAAAGTGATGGACAGGGAGATTCAGTACATGTTGGACAATGGTATTGCCAAACCCTCTGCATCTAGTTGGGCATCGCCTTGTTTGTTGGTGGAGAAGTCTGACAAAAGTTTCAGGTTTTGTACAGACTATCGTAAAGTAAACATGGTTACAAAACCAGATGCTTACCCTTTGCCACGAATGGAAGATTGTGTTGATCAGGTTGGGTCAGCTCGGTTCGTGAACAAGTTTGATTTGTTGAAGGGTTATTGGCAAGTTCCACTGTCTGAGAGGGCCAGGGAGATTTCTGCCTTTATAACTCCCTTTGGTTTGTTCTCCTATTCTGTTATGAGTTTTTGGACTACGAAATGCACCGGCCACATTTCAGCGCTTGATGAACATGGTTGTGGCTGGGTTGGAGGGTTGTGCTGTATATCTGGATGATGTTGTGGTCTTTAGTAATACATGGAAAGAACATCTGGGTCATGTTGATAAACTGTTTTACAGATTAACTGAAGCACACCTGACCTTAAAGTGCGAGTTTGCTAAGGCCACTGTTACCTATTTGGGTAAAGTGGTAGGGCAAGGGAGCGTGCGACCGGTAGAGGCTAAAGTGTCTGCAGTTGCGCATTATCCTATACCGGCAACAAAAAAAGAACTTCAGCGGTTTCTTGGCCTTGTGGGATAATACCGCAGTTTTTGTAAAAACTTCTCTACTGTGGTTGCTCCTTTGACAGATTTGATGAAGGAGAAGGTGAAATACATCTGGTCACCTTCCTGTCAGAAGGCTTTTGATGAAATCAAATCTCTTCTCTGTTCTTCTCCTGTTCTTTCAGCTCCACGCATGGATTGTCCTTTTGCCCTGCATGTGGATGCTAGTGATGTAGGTGCAGGTGCCGTGTTATTTCAGAGTGATGGAGGTGGGGTTGATCGACCTGTGAGTTTCTACTCCAAAAAATTTAACCAATTTCAGCTGAACTACTCGGTTATTGAAAAAGAAACACTTGCACTTATCTGGGCTTTGCAGCATTTTGAGGTATACTTGGATTCTGGCAGTGATCCTCTGGTGGTCTTCACAGATCATAATCTTCTAACATTTTTGCATTCATTGCAGTGCCCAAATTGCAGATTGATGCGTTGGGTGTTGTTTTTGCAGTCCTATTGTCTGGATATTCGCCACATTAAGGGCTCAGATAATGTTGTTGGTGATGCTTTATCCAGAGCACCGTGTTCCTAGCTTCTAAGTTATTGCAGTAATTGTAGTAGGTAATGGAGTTTTGGTGAGAACTACATTTTTTATGGGTGGGGGTGTGACGACCCCGTCAGTCCACTAGGGATCTCTGTTTTTTTCCTTTCTTTTTCCTTTCAGGAAGTAGTCGGATGGCTGGGCTGCCTGATTGAGCACACCTGGATGCTGTTAAAAGGCTGGTTTCAAGCCAGTTACGACCTGCTTGGTTTGGCCTCCAGATGGAATCTGGTGGGAGCAGGCAGCAGCGCTTGTGCACTACCAATGGCGGATACAGGCGGGGGCGCGGGGGGCGCGCGCACCCCCTTTTGGAGACCAAAATAATTTTTTTAGAGCGGGCGGGCACTGGGCGGAAGCTGTACTTTTTTTTTTTTTTTAGCACTAACAGAGCCATCGCTCTGTTAGTACTATCTTTGATGTGTCAATCAAACAATTTAACCAATCAAATCAACGACTGAAGACAACATGCTAGCCAATTACAGCTGGAGAGGGGCGGGTCGCTTGGTCATACAAATAGCTTCAGAGAGAAGCCGGCGGCGTGGCTCGGCTGTGGTCACTGAAGGTGTTGGTAGAGCGGGATGGCTATTCGGTCTGATTACCAAATAATTACAAGAAGAGACAAAGAAACAAACGAGAGCGAGCTGGAAGCAGTGCTATTAATTTCTGTTTGAAACGTCAGCATTGAAGTCAACACTGGAGTAAACATTGGCGCTAGGAGGGTTAGCTAGACAGCTAGCAGCATAAAGAGCTAAACTAAGCAGTAAAACTTCCAAACTGAAGAAACGTGGGTTACTTCAGGTAGAAGGGAACTCTGCTTTGTTCTGATCCTTGTTCTCCTATCTGCTGTAATTACAGAACCTCTTCTAGTATGAATTTTTATTTTAGTCAGTGTTCAGCCTGACACCATTGCTCATGTTTATGTACGCTAATGCTAGACTTTTGAGTCAGCTCTAAAGGTTGATGTATCTCACTGTTAGTTTCCATCCCAAACCAGCATAAAACTGTCATGGTTTTCAGGTGACGAGTCCACATGCAGATACGAACGGGAGGCAATGCACAGTTTTAAGATGTTTATTTTGGAAACAGGCAGATCTACGGACGGAACTACAGGCGATTCGGCTGGGTCAGAACGTCACGGCTGGAGAGTCTGCAAGAGAGAGGGAGTGAGTAACTCTGAAAGGAGAACCCGGAGAATTGCTAGAAGTGGCGCTGCTTACCATTGGGCTGGGCGGACCTAACCGGGAAGAAGTAGCGTCGGGAGGACTCTATGACTTTACGCTGCTGGAGATAGGCGGCTAGTGGCCGAGGACGGCAGATGTAACTGGCGAGGGATCCTGAGCGAGCCTCATCGGCAACGGTTGACAGATGGATTGACCAGAGTGAACACAGAACCAACAGAACCCGGGAAAGGGGATCTCAGGCCTCGCTTGGTAACATCCAGGAAGTATGAGGGGAGCGCCAGAGCAAAATCTGAGCAGACAGGTTCTGCTGGTCTGTTTCTTCGGACGAGACGTCAAGACAGGTGAGTGCATCCAAGCACCAAAATCTGAGGCGAAAACAGAGAGATCCAAAAATTAGTCAAAAAACGAAGAGTAAAAAACTCACAAGCTGGTTTCCGAGAGTTGGGACAGAGGCCACGTCGTACCACGACTGGTTAAGGCTCTGGCGTCTTCCATCTGTTAGCGCTCTGCTTAAGAAGCCAGAGGAAGCCGCCTGCAACGAGCTGCAGGTGTGGGCCACGCCTCCTCAGCCAACTAGACACACCTGAGGAGTAGAGTTAGAGCAGCAAGACACAGAGAACCCTGACACTACCCCCCCCCCCCCTCAACGGCCGCCTCCTCAGTGCTGGGCTGAGTAGACCAGAAATCCAAAATCAAATCCTTATTCGAGATGGCAGCTGCAGAAACCCATGAGCGATCCCCAGAGCTGCGACCCTCCCAATCGACGAGGTATTGGTGACCCCTACCTCGTCGACGGGCATCCACAACCCTGAGGACGCGAGGGTTCTGACTGTCCTGGGAGGGTGGAGGGGGTCCGGAAGGAGGGCACAAGTTGCTGTCCAACACGGGCTTGATCTGGGAAACATGAAAGGTAGGGTGTACTCGAGAGTGAGGGGGTAAACGTAGGCAGACGGTGGTCGGGTTAATAACTGTCTCTATCTCATAGGGACCAGTGAACCGGGGAGCAAGCTTCTTTGCGGACGGGTTGGACAAAACATCTCTGGAAGATAACCAAACCCTATGACCGGGGCAATAATGGGGAGCTGGTCTGCGGTGCTGGTCAGCGAACCTCTTGCTCCGCTCTGCGGTGCGAGTAAGTGCTGTAACCGTTGTTCTCCATATGTCCTGGCAGCGAGCAATGTAGTCATTGACGGAGGCGAAGGGAATCCTGAGTTCGTCTGTGGGTAGGAGTGGAGGGTGATATCCTAAAGCTACTTCAAAAGGTGAACGTCCCGTGGCTGAGGTGATGTGTGAGTTCAAGGCATACACTACCCAGGGCAAAAACTTGTTCCAGTCAGTAGGTGAAGATGACGTGAGGCAGCGGAGGGTGGTCTCTAGTTGTTGGTTCATTCGTTCCGTTTGGCCATTGGTTTGAGGATGGTATCCGGAGGTGAGTGTGTAACGAGCACCCAGAGCAGAGCAAAAGTGCCGCCAGACCTGAGAGATAAACTGAGGACCCCGGTCAGAAAGAATGTCAACTGGGATACCGTGGAGTTTGAAAACATGTTTTATGAGGAGCTGGGCAGTCTGGAGAGCGTTAGGTAACTTACGGATGGGGATAAGATGACATGACTTCGAAAACCGGTCAACAACTGTCAAAATTGTTGACATACCTTGGGATACAGGGAGACCTGTAACAAAGTCGATGGCAATGTGGGACCATGGACGTTTGGGGATAGGAAGAGGATTTAGCAACCCAGAAGGTGGCTGGGTCGAAGACTTATTCTGGGCGCAGACAGGACAGGCTAGAACATAGTCTCTGACATCTTTGGTCCATGACGGCCACCAGAATCGCCGGGACACCTGAGACTGGGTTCTATAAATACCCGGATGGGCGGAAAACTTAGCATCATGACACCAGCGTAAAACCTCAGGGCAAACAGACTGGGGAACATACTTAAGTCCAGGCGGACCCGTACCAGGGTCCGGGTCTAATAGTTGGGCCTGGTTGATCCTGTCCTCCAGATCCCAATGCAGGCCTCCAACAGTACATGTGGGGGGAAGAATAGGTTCCGGCTCTGTCTCCTGTTCGAACGGGGCAAATTGACGAGAAAGAGCATCCGGTTTGACAATCCTGGAGCCAGGTCTGTAGGTAATGGTGAGGTTGAATCGAGAGAAAAACAAAGACCAACGGGCTTGTCTGGAGTTGAGTCGACGGGCTGACTGCAGATAGGAGAGGTTCTTGTGATCTATCCATATTATGATGGGCTGCTCGGATCCCTCTAGCCAGTGCCGCCACTCTTCCAAAACTAATTTAATGGCTAGTAGCTCACGATCGCCTACATCATAGTTCTGCTCAGCGGGGGACAAACGACGGGAAAAGAATGCACAAGGGTGTAGTTTACTATCAACCTCAGACTGTTGAGACAAAACCGCTCCCACACCTGTATTAGAAGCGTCGATCTCAAGAATGAACTGCTTGGCTGGATCAGGGTGAACGAGTATGGGAGCCTGGGAAAAACGGGACATAAGTCTATTAAATGCCTCTTCTGCCTCAGGACTCCAGACGAATGGGACCTTGGTGGAGGTGAGAGCATGTAATGGGGAGGCTATCTGGCTGTAGTTCCTGATAAAGCGCCTATAGAAATTAGCGAAACCTAGGAATCGTTGGAGCTGTTTGCGCGACTCAGGAACCGGCCACTCCGTTACTGCCTTTATCTTCTCCGGGTCTGACCTCACTTGTCCGCCTTCTAAAACAAGACCAAGAAAAGAAATAGAAGTCTGGTGGAAGTCACACTTCTCGGCTTTAACAAATAAGCGATTCTCTAATAATCGCTGGAGAACAAGACAAACATGTTGCTTGTGTTGTTCTAGGTCACGAGAGTAAATCAGGATGTCGTCTAGATAGACGAAAACAAAAACATTCAAAAAGTCCCGCAGGACATCATTTACCAGTGCCTGAAAAACTGCCGGAGCATTGCACAAACCAAAAGGCATGACTAGGTACTCGAAGTGACCTAACGGAGTCTTAAAGGCCGTCTTCCACTCCTCCCCCTGTCTCACCCGAACCAAATGATAAGCGTTGCGCAGATCAAGCTTAGTAAAGATCTTGGCATTCTGGACTGGCTCGAGGGCTGAAGATAATAGAGGAAGCGGGTACTTATTCTTCACGGTTATTTGGTTAAGCCCTCGATAATCAATACAGGGTCGAAGGGTCCCGTCCTTCTTGCCGACAAAAAAGAAGCCGGCGCCTAATGGGGAGGAAGAAGGACGAATTAACCCTGTAGCCAGAGACTCCCCTATGTACTTCTCGAGCGATTGACGTTCTGACCTGGAGATGTTATAAAGCCGACTCACCGGTAGTGGAGCCCCAGGCAACAAGTCAATGGCGCAATCGTAAGGGCGATGTGGAGGTAGTGAACAAGCCTGAGTCTTACTGAATACCCGCCGTAAGTCGTGGTATGCTTCCGGAATGCGAGAGAGATCAATAACGTCTCCGGAATCTGTCAAGGTGGTATGGGAAACAGATACGGGGCGAGCGGACTGTAAACAACGGGAATGACAAGCTGGAGACCATGATTCCAGTCGGGACTCAGCCCAGTTAAACTGCGGGCTGTGGACCTTTAACCAGGCTAACCCCAAAACCACGGTGAACGCTTAACCGGGAAAACAAAAAATGATAGTTGCTCTCGATGGTTACCGGAAACTATCACTACTAGCGGTCGGGTGCGATGGGTGATCAAAGTCAACTTCTGCCCATCTAAAGACGAGACCTGGAGAGGCTCGGGTAATGGATCGACAGGTACACGGAGCTGGTCCACTATGGCTTGGTCTATGAGATTAAAATCAGAACCAGAGTCTACTAGAGCCGAAACATCAAAACTATCCTGGTCGAACATTAAAGTGACTGGCAAACATAAGCGAGAAAGTGCAGACGCCTTAACGGCTACCCGGGGAATAGATCCAAAACCGTCCACCGTTCTCCCCGTTACGAACGGCGGACTCTGTCTTTTGGCTGAACAGGACAGTCTCTGAGGAAATGACCTTCACCTCCACAATAAAGGCATAAATCTCCCGAGAAGCGCTGCTGACGCTCCTTGTTGGTAAGACCAACCCGCCCCAACTGCATGGGTTCAGGAGGCGGTGTACAGGACCGGGGTTCCCTATGGGTAAGTGTAGATGAGGTGGATGATCGCAAGGCCTGGTTGGATCTAAACCGGTTCCGGCTGCGTAATCGGGAATCCAAACGGATTGCTAACGCTACAAACTCCTCAAAATCCTCAGGCTCCTCAACCCGGGCTAACTCATCCTTTAGCGTCTCATCAAGAGCCTGAAAAAATACTGCCTTTAACGGCCTCGGCTGCCAGCCCGCAGCAGTGGCAAACGTGCGAAACTCCACAGAAAAGTCAGATACGCGTCGACCGCGCTGTTTCAAAGAGAGGAGATGACGAGATTGTTGAGCCGAATCTAACTCGGGTGAAAAAATTGTCTTAAATTCGGTAACGAAGTCCTGAAAAGTAACCCCGAATGACTGACAATCAGGGAATCGAGCCTCGGCCCACCTAAGAGCCTTACCCGTTAGTAGTCGTAAGACATAAGATATCTTAACCTCATCTGAGGCGAATGTCTGAGGGGAACGGTTAAACACCAGTTTACACTGGAAAAGGAAACCACCGCAACTCCCACTGTCACCAGAGAACTTATCCGGACAAGGTGACACGCCCTCAAGCGGCGGAGTCCAAATCTGATTCTCAGTACTCTGAGCGACGGGAGGCGGGGTGCTGAGGTCTTGAGTGACAGACGACGTCATCGCGGAAGTGACTGTGTCCATAAGCTGGCTAAACTGAGGCTAAACTGATCTCTGAAGCTGTTCCGGTGTTGAATTGACGGCTAAACCTAGCGACTGCATCTGTTCCTGCTGTGCGGCTATCTGCCGCCCGAACGTATCCGCTGGACTTTGGTGGCCAGAGCCTTCTTCTGTCATGGTTTTCAGGTGACGAGTCCACATGCAGATACGAACGGGAGGCAATGCACAGTTTTAAGATGTTTATTTTGGAAACAGGCAGATCTACGAAAGGAACTACAGGCAATTCGGCTGGGTCAGAACGTCACGGCTGGAGAGTCTACAAGAGAGAGGGAGTGAGTAACTCTGAAAGGAGAACCCGGAGAATTGCTAGAAGTGGCGCTGCTTACCATTGGGCTGGGCGGACTTAACCGGGAAGAAGTAGCTTTGGGAGGACTCTATGACTTTACGCTGCTGGAGATAGGCGGCTAGTGGCTGAGGACGGCAGATGTAACTGGCGAGGGATCCTGAGCGAGCCTCATCGGCAACGGTTGACAGATGGATTGACCAGAGTGAACACAGAACCAACAGAACCCGGGAAAGGGGATCTCAGGCCTCGCTGGGTAACATCCAGGAAGTATGAGGGGAGCGCCAGAGCAAAATCTGAGCAGACAGGTTCTGCTGGTCTGTTTCTTCGGACGAGACGTCAAGACAGGTGAGTGCATCCAAGCACCAAAATCTGAGGCGAAAACAGAGAGATCCAAAAATTAGTCAAAAAACGAAGAGTAAAAAACTCACAAGCTGGTTTCCGAGAGTTGGGACAGAGGCCACGTCGTACCACGACTGGTTAAGGCTCTGGCGTCTTCCATCTGTCAGCGATCTGCTTAAGAAGCCAGAGGAAGCCGCCTGCAACGAGCTGCAGGTGTGGGCCACGCCTCCTCAGCCAACTAGACACACCTGAGGAGTAGAGTTAGAGCAGCAAGACACAGAGAACCCTGACAAAAACCTGCCCAACTAAAAAGAAAAAAGCAAGTCCAAATCTCAAGCTCTCTTATGTTAAAAGCGCAGAAGTATGAAACACATGAGAACATGCCACAATGTACACAAAATGTACAATCAGTCAACCAAATAACACACAAGATCACTTTAACAATCATGATATATCAATCGGAAAAAAACAAAAAGTAAACTTTTATCAATAGCTTCCCAACATGAGTAATAAATCTACCTTAATATAAACGTAATTTCTCTTACAGAATGTAGCTCAATCAAACATTTCTCTTTCACACCCATAAAATATTTTTAAATTGATCACTAGAACTGAACCCCTCTTGGGGAATTTACATTGACCAATACAATTTCATAGTGACACTTGATTAACCATTATTCTTTTCTTGTTTTATTATAACAATATTATTCATTATAACTATTATTCATTGATGATGTCAGATTCGACTCATTTAAAAAATAAATTGATCAGTAAAATGAGTTCAATGAGATGGCATTTTATTAAAAGGGTTTTAGTTTTCTTCCAGACATAGACAACTATTTTGATATATATTTTGTTAGTAATTCTTTCTAAAAGCCCAACAAATGTGAAAAGCTTCCCAAATTTTTACAACCTGCCCATAACCTATTTTAGTTCCAGCTCATTGTGTTCAAAAGAAGCCTAATTGGGTGGAAACCTGCCTAATTTGGTAACACTGAATACACTATTTCTTTTTGTTAGATTTTTTTAGATTTTGGGATTTTATAAAGAGTTTGTTTCTTAGCACTGTATGAATTGTCACAGAGCCACTGTTCAGCCTGAAGTATGTAAAATGCTTCTTTTTTTTAAGTGTGCCCCCCTGAAAAATGTAATGCCCCCCTGTAATTTGTTTCTGCAGCCGGGTCTGTCCGAGCATGAATTTGAATTGCTCACAGCTCAGATCTTGCGTTATTACAACGTGACACGATTAAAACTATTTCCAAGCAACTTGCCTATGTGAGAAAGAGATCTTTACATTATATAAAGATGATCTACCATCAGGATCAACATTGAAGCAGGAAGTGAAGTTGTGGCACACAAAGTGGTCATCATCAGTGGAAAAACCCAACTCTCTTCCTGAATTTCTAAGGATAACAAATATGAAGTGCTACCCAAACATTTCTATGATTCTTCACCTTCTGTCAGTTATACCTTTTACCAGTGCTTCTGTGGAACGTGCTAACTCAGGCCTTAAAGCAGTGAAAACTTTGCTAAGGTCGACTATGGGACAAGAAAGGTTTGTGGCTTTGCTACTTATGTATGTCCACAAGGAAATTCATTTAGACATCAACAAAATCATAGACATATTTGCCCAGAAGCATCCTAGAGGGTTGACAATTTGTAAACCCATTATCATCGTCATCATAAAGTTGAAGGTGTTGTAGAAGAGAACAATATTCTTTGTCAAGTCTTACAGTTCTATTATAGGCTTATGGCTTAACTTCACCATACATGTTCATTGGTTTAACTTACTTTAAAGGTTTTTTTCTCTCAACATAGTTTATCTCGTTAAAATATATTCAAAACTCCTTTATCACTTGAACCATAACAAACTGTTCTAAGTCCTTGGGTCTTTTAAAGTCATTTTTTTCTTAATATAGTTTATATGGATGAAATAAATTGTTTAAATACATTTATATTAAAAAATCATTCATCATTTGAACCATACCAAACCATTCTTAAGTCCTTGGGTCTTTTTATTTCATTTTACTAAATAAATATCATTTCTGGAAATAAAGAAAATCTTTGTTTGATTAATTGTTGATAAGGATAACTTTTTCTTTTAACCTTGTGCATGCTGTAAAAACCAAGACATTTTGTCTTAAAAATCATTTTTCAATTACAATAATGTAATCATGCTAATTCCACTTATGTTCATCCATTAAAATGATTATCAATTCAAAAACCCTTAGATGAATAATTAGGGTAGTGTGAAAGAGTAAAGATGGCATTCTTTGGTCGTTTAGCCTCACATTGTCTTTACATGACTCTTAGGTGCGCACCCCCCTTTGAAAAATCCTGGATCCGCCCCTGACTACTAAATGTTGTGGTCGCTACACATGGGTTCTTCTAAATAAATGTTTTTTGACCTAGATCTGCTCGTCTGCCTCCTGTTCTTGTCATAGCCTCTGAGCTGGGCGTGACACAGCAAATACACACCACACCATCTAATTTCACATGCCTCCTCCTCACTTTCTACACCAGTCACAGTGATATCACATCATCATTCAATTTGTTGTAATATTAAACAGTTAAGCAGGAGT
The DNA here is from genome assembly GCA_037039145.1 of Fundulus diaphanus. Lineage (NCBI taxonomy): Eukaryota > Metazoa > Chordata > Actinopteri > Cyprinodontiformes > Fundulidae > Fundulus > Fundulus diaphanus. The sequence continues at coordinate 11,031,993 of CM073142.1, read as the reverse complement.
TTCATCTCATCCATGACAACAAACCGCAGGAAACAGCTGAAAGAACCTGTTATTTTATGCCTAAAATCCTCAATGGCAGTACTTACTTAAAAAATGTTTTCTTTACCATCTGGATTATTTTCCATAAGGAGCACAAAACAAACTTTCCAGGTGTAAATATTTGGGCACATTAGGTAAACAAGTGTTCAAACCCTTTGCTATCCCACTTAAAAACGGAGCTCCATTGGATCTGATTTCAACTAAGGATCCTTGAGAAGTTTCTGAAACCAGATTGGAGCTCAATTATGGTAAATGTAGTTGTATAAAATTAGAAATTTAACACACTTGTGTATATAATCCCTCATAGCTAGGCAATAGCTAGACAAATTATTTCAGCAACACCAACTGTTACAAAAATCCCTATGGTATACATTATTTGAAAATGAAAGACCTTTTGACACCTCCCTGGTGGCCTCCCAAACAAACTGGGCATTTAGTAAAAATGGTCCTGGGTAAGAGAGGAGGCCAAGAACCCAGTGGTTACAAAAGCAGTATGCAATCCAAAAAGACACATATGCATTAGAAATGCAAGATTAATAACTAAGATTAGCTATCAGCGTTTTGTCAGTCTGGACCTGGAAGTCCTAAGTTCACCACCACCCTTGCACTTTGACAATTAAATTACTTAGGGTTTTTTGTTTGTTTGTTTGTTTTTTGGTAGAAATACCCATACACAGACTGTCCACTTCTCATATATTGTGTTGCAGATACTGGAGTCTTTACTACCAGTCTCTCATCTCATGTGAAATGTGGTGTTGGGCGCTCCTTGGTGAGTTGTTGTGCAATGTAAACATCTGGTATTTGATTACATTTCAGATGTTAATGAATTTCCTCAAAGTTCTTTATTATTATGTATTTAAGACACTCTAATATGGTTTAATTGTTCACAACAAAATTCATTTTATCAGTGTGTACTAGTTAAAGACATACCACAGCCACTGTTATTATAATTGTAATTTCAAGAGAACTAATCTTTAAAATATGTCTGAATACTGGAAATACTGGAAGCTAAAAGATGTCTTTTTAGACCACATGGAAACTCGGATCATGCAGCCAACAGTTAGAAAAATGCCCTTTCTACTGCCTTTTTTTCTGGGAACTTTTAACACTGATGATGTTCTCTGGAGGTTTTCAGGAAGATCTGTACTTTATTTTTTAATGACCTCCCACTGGTTTTGTTATGGTAAGTGCAGAGAAACTCTCCAACATAATTAGCTGTTCCCACTTCTCTCCTGTTCTGGTTGAGGTTAGTGTGGTCTGTCTGTCCAACAGCATTTGGACCTTGTTCCCCCCTCATTTCTTCCCATGAATGCACTCTGTCTTTTACCTTCTTTACTTTCTATTTGGTTTCCTCATCCTTCCTGTCCCACTAGGAAAAAGTTTGTTTTGCTTTGCAAACATTTTGATAAACAATTGTGTCTGAAATGACTCACTGATTATCAGCCCCACTGGACGGTCACTTCATGCAGGACAAATATAGCTCCCCTTTTGGAAAAAAAATAAGCATATCTTGGCCAAAAGTATTGCAACTAGCCAGCTTCCTGATTTTGGACTTCGGCATAACTTGAAAGAACTTGAGGTTGATTGACAAAATGTGTTACCCATTTACACCTTGATGTTTGTAAGTTCCCATAGTAAACTTTATGCAAGAATGCTTGAACTATATGATCAAAAAAAAAACAACAAAATCATTTAATTTGCCAATATAACTGGGATACCTAAAACCGTATGGTGATCAAAGACTTAGAGATGTTGTTGACAAAACTTTTATTCAACAGATTTTTACAATTGATATGTATGATGACCCAAACTGAGGGAGGGCACTGCAAAGACAAAAAGAAACAACAAAAACTTTCTGATCAAAAAGCAACAAGACATGACCCACTTTTGGCTGCCATTAGCCATTCATAAATCATTTGCTAGGTGCTGAGGCCACAGGCTGAGAAGAACACTGACCATGTTGCTCCCATTGTACTGTTAATCACTAGGTGAAGGAATATGATTCCACAATCCACCTTATATGTAACCTGGCCTGCCAGGTTGATAATGTCTAGCACTCAACATTCTGCACATTAACCCTAAGAAGGTAAGCTAGTGAAGGCACGTCTTGCTGTTCTTCTTTCAAAAATGAAAAGGTGTATTCTTACAAAACAGTTGTGACAGCAACACTTGCGTCCTCCTATACTGCCATGCTTATATTGGTTTGGCTTTGGGCTCAGCAGCTCTTGCTTTCAATGCACCGGTATGTCCCGCCTTAAACCACAATACTGCAACATGATTAGCCAGAACCATTTTTGGCTCGGACACAAACAGTTGCAGCTGTACAAGATGGATTCTCATGTGTTTTTGAATATACAAATATTGCGAGAATTCATCTGGCAGGCAAGGTTAGCTTATAGCAGGCATGTCCAAAGTGCGGCCCGGGGGCCATTTGCGGCCCCTGGACTGATTTTGTGAGGCCGCCCAACTGGATTTCATTAAAGGGGAAGTCCGGTCAACAAGGAAAAATCAGTGGATCATTAGCTATAACTAAAACTAATACGTTCGTGGTTATTTAATGAATTTAGCGTTAATCAATAAGAAAATAAAAGCATAAATTGTCGTCTGGATCAGTGTGTATGGGGGCGGCCATTATTGCCCAAGTATGGGCAAAAATAGCCGCCTGACATCACATCCTGTGACGTTGAATCGCAGTGAGCCGAGGGAAGTTCTCCGCGCTTTACAAGCAAACTCAATAGGAGCTGTTGTACACAGCTGCGAACAGCAACAATTATTTCGGATTTCAAGAGGACTTCATCATTGAAATTCGTGAGAGCTATTGTTGAAGCTACAATGCTCACGTGCATGGCAGTTGGATGTAACAATACATCGGGTAAAAGTGGAAAAAACTTCAGTTTTTTCACCTTTCCAATTCATCATCCACCACGGGCTGTTTTGTTGGAATGCCTATTTGAAGAGGGAGGATTTGCCATCATGCTTCTGGCCAGAGAGAAAACACGTAGTCTGTAGCTAACATTTCAAAGAAGAACGTCTTCAAGATGACATGAGAGCGAGACTTTTTGGTAGGTTTTTCTTTTTTATAATGTAGAATTTGCCGGAACATTTGTTTACCCAACCAGAGTGATACGACACACTTGGAAAGTTTGCTCACTGTTGTGAAGCCCACTTATTTTATGCAACTTTGGTCTTATTTTTTCTAAAGTCGCTTGTAAATTTCATGAGTTGCGGGTTGCAGTTTTTTTTGGGCTTGTTTCTGAAAGTGAAGTGGCTTGTTTGGGCTCTAAACTAAGTGACGCTGAAATATCCCTCCGCCTCATAACGCGCTGCAGCGAGTAAACTCAGAAGGAGCCACTCTGCCCGTATTTTCTGCAGTTTACGGTTGCAATAACTGATGATAACTGCTGAAAGTAGAATAGGCGATGCAGATCACCATTTTGAGCAGAGATTGGTTCTAAAGATAAGTTTTATACTCATCTTATAACATTGCAGAACCCAACCCATAAACCATACTTTAATGCTTATTTGTTGTCTTTTTATGTCTCTAAAATGTAAAATTAGTATTAATTTAAATTTAAATGCTTAATACCATGTCTATCTTTGTTTAAGAGGTTAAAAAATATATTTTGGCATGAAAACTGATATTTATTTACAAGGGGACAGATAGAGCATTGGGACTTGCTCTACAGTCGATACCGCACCATTACGTCACAAACTGGGAGGTGGTAGTACTGTTCTTCACCAAGATGGCTGCCCCCATAAAAGGACCTTCAAATGAAAATGACTCTTAATTAAAAAAGCTTATCATTTATTGAACAGTATGTAATAATTGTATATTTAAAGTACTTTCAGCAGTTTGAATTCTGATTTTGACCAGACTTCTCCTTTAAAGACCAACACAGATGGCTGATGCAGATGGAAACCTTTTATTTTTATTTAGGGAAACGTTATTAAAGACAGGTTAACAACCCAAAGTGTTCATCTATTAATAACCAGACTTCTTACATTTTCTTTAATTTCATAGTAAATAGGACTACATCTCTCCGAGATCTTTATAACTCAAATGCAGAATTTGGTGCACTAAAATCTATCTTGAATTCATTTATTAAAAGACTACTACAGAAAATCTGACTAATTTCCATCCATTCATCCAATTTCTAACACGTCTATCCCTGTTGGGGTCATGAGTGGTTCTGGTGCCTATCTCCATATGTCAATGGGCAAGAGGCGGGGTACACCCTGGACAGGTCGCCAGTCTATCGCAGAATCTGACAAATTTGTTTAATTAAAATGATCATATTTTGTAGAGCAGGTAAAAAAAATATCACAATATTTAAGTTTCTTTGTTATTTTTTTAGGTTTAGACACCCTTGGCTTATAGGATGTGCTGCTTTTAACTTGATTTTCTCTCTGAAATCAAAATGGGTTCTCCTTGGTAATCCGTTTCAGATCATAACTGCACAATGAATACACAACATGCACCCTCCCATTACAGATCACTTTGTCCTTCCTTATCAACGTAATCCACCCAGATCACAAGTCTTGGGATGGTTCAGATCAAGTAGCCAGGGTTGCAGAGCCAAAGAGTCGTGGCTCTGCATGCCATAACATGCCATAACAGCACTCATCTCCAAAGAATGAATGCCTCCCCTAAGCAAAACTCCACACACAGCATGCAGTTTTGGGTCACAGTCCTCATGCTGGTGCCCTGTCCAGACCCATTCAGTGATTTAAATTCAAAGACATTGAATGGTAATATGTTACAATGCATCTCAACAGCTCTCTGTGGTAACAAGGAATGTTGATGTTTATGCATTTGGCAGACGCTTTTATCCAAAGGGACTTACAAATAAGAATAGAAGAATAAGCTTCTATTCTTAAGCTTTAAGTAAGAGCACTAGTCAGGTTCCTTCAGAGTTGACAGTGTAGAAAGGCCAGAGAGAGGGTAGGGAAGTACAGAGTAGGTGCTGTGGTAAGACATGTTCCATCAAAAGCTAGATCTTCAAGAGTTTCTTGAAGATACACAGTGGCTTCGAAGGACCCAGCCTACACAGCCTTAGGAGGACCCAGCCTTTGGTAAATGCTCCGGAGGATCCTCAGTCGTTGGTAAATGGGACGGTCTAGCCTTTGGAGCACTTCCTGGTTGCGACACGACGTCATCACGTCTACCCCAAGCCCGGGAAAAACAGCGCCAGACGGATAATGGATATGGAAATTTGTATTTTTTATTTTTTTATTTACTTGTTATTGGAGGAGGACAGTCGGCTTAGACGGCTTCGGCGGCAGCAAAACCGGCGACGAATTTCTCTCAGGCTGGGAGAGCGCAGTGGAGAGGTAACATTTACCTGCTATTATTTTCACCCACAGGGGCCTGCTACTGATCATAATATACCAGTTATTAAACAAACGCTTGTCAGCAGATTGACGAATATGTTTAAATATAAAATTTTATATTTATTTGTAAGACTTGATATAAGCTTATGTTTGTAACTTTAGTAATTTGAATTGAATATTTAAATGTGTACAAACCCTGTAAATAACTGACTTAAATCACTACTTTCACTATCACTAAAAAAGCGCGCAAAGCACCTCGGGAAATCTTATGGCAGGCGAGGCCACTAAGGATGGTAGCGATGCATCCTCGGAATTCGGGGAAAAGGAGGACGCATTCGAAGGCTGCATTTTAAGCATCCTCAGAATTTTTGCCAAATGGGACAGCCTCCGCGCATCGTTGTGACGTAAACGGCCTTAAAATGCGTCCTTCGAAGGACACAGCCTGCGAATTGAGACGCAGCTTGTGACACCCCTGTTCTGATAGTGCTTGATAGATCATTCCACCATCATGGAACGACACAAGGTGTAAGGCACTGCTTGCTGACAATCCTTTGACAGCAAATCCTGACAGCAGCCTTTGTGAAAGCATTTAAGTAGATGGGAGCCATTTCACTGACTACTTCGTAAGAACCTTGTTGGTTTGTTGTTCTGCAATAATTTACATGTACATCTAAAAAAAATTATATATAGTGAAAGGGTTCAATCTTTTGTCACCCATTTCAGAAAATAAATCTGATTTATTATATAGATTCATTTCACATTGAGAGAAATTTTTCAATATTTTACTTTTGTAATTTTGATTATTATGGCTTACACATAACGAAAGCCCAAATGTAAAATATTAAATAAAAAAGAATATTTGAAACAGAAATATCAGGCTCCTCAAAAGTATGTGTTACGAATCACACAGAGCACCCAGAAAATCATCTCAAACACAGATGTGTAGTTACAAAAGCAGAACTTGAAATGTTCACTTCCACTAACCTGCAGAGCTTTACACTACGCAAGGCAGCAGTGGTTGTGATCTCAGAGTAGATGGCCCACTGGGAGCACAGAGTCAGTCCAGTCACATGGGGTGTGAGTGTTAGGCTGGGGGTGCTTGTGCCTATCTCCAGCAATCACAGGGTAAGAGGAATTGTAGCAGTGTGGGTAACGCTAACCAAAAAGTTTGCGTCACAAACTCATATTGCACAAATTATAATATTAGCTGCGCTAACACTAACTGCTAATCACAGCTGTCACTCAGCCTGTGTCACACACATATTGCATGACGAACATGAACAGTGCTGCATGTTTGAGGGGATAGCTGTTTTGGTTCAGGATAAATTACTTTTAAACTTTAACTTTTACACAGCAAGCAAAGCATTTGGGAACAATGTTCCATCCCTCTGTCCCCAGCTAGCTGCATTTTAGGGAAAAAATGGCATGAGTGTGGGTTGGAAGCCAGTGCTGCCAAGTTCTTGCAAGAGAAACAAGCAACCAACTCTATCACCTCTACCTTGTAAAAAGTATAAATGAACAAGTTGCTAATAATAATTGCATGTAGAAAAACTGCGGGAAACCTGGAACACACTGTCACCATTTCAGGAGGTCCCCTTTCCTCTCTGTCATCAGACTCTAACAAACGTCGATAGATCAGGAATTTTTAGGTTATTTATTGTTGTAACATCAATAATATCAATATTGTTATATTTAATGTCCTCTATTTTCAAATTGAAAAGCATAAATAAAAATCGGTTTGCTGTGTAGAAACAAGTTTTCCCCTTCTGGTTAAATCTTTCTCAATGATTGCCATAGGATACGCAGACAGTGTCTATAAGCGATGGAAAAATAAGAGTCCTGCTGTGCCACGCAGCGACCCAAAAGCCCATCTCCAAGTCTAGTCTCCTTACACCTCATAGGGTGTCAGTGTCCTGCCTGTAACAAACACATCTTGGTTACAATACTAATTAGAGGTGCATAGCCACGTTATTTGACTTTTTTAAATGTATAAGTCAGTAGCTCAGTCTGGTTGCATACAAAGGTTTTATGAAAGATTATCACGTCCTGCTGGCGTGTTAGTTGTTATTTTTATGTTTTATGCTTTGCTTTTGCTCAGTTTGTTTGTAAATAAAGCATTTTGTGTTTATTTGTGATTTCAACAGAAGTACTGTACATACTGCGCATGGGCAACAGGGGTTAAAAAAGGGAAGTGGCTCCCAGCAACACAATGAAGAATGGTCCAATATCCAGTGGAAAATAAGCGCTAAAAAATATTATTCCAAGAGGGAAAAGACTGGAATGTCGCTAGGAATACAGTATGAACATTGGTGTTCACTGAAGCGGACGCTAAACCTGCAGAGGCTCAGATGTGACCGCAGAGTTGATTGACGTGAGTAATTGTTCTGATATGAGGCTCTTAAGGTTGCTGTAGATCAGTGTATTTAATTAATAACAATTGGTCTTCGATCACGCCAAACTGCTGCTTTACTGTGAGGCATTGCAGAGGGTCAGGCTCGGTCCAGTATTATTTACAATTGATTTATAAATGAAGAAAACGGGCATTATGATAGTTCTGCGACACTGCCACTAGATGTCAATATGTCTGTTTATATTTGTTAATCGTAAATCGCGCCCAGAGCAAATTATCTTTCGGTTCAAAGAGGACTATCAAAACACTATCAAGATGGAGGCGTGGTGTATATAACCTTATTTCATCATGATCAAACGTTTTTTTTTATAAGCATATTATGGCTATATACCTTTAAAGGGTTAGAGTCACAGAACAGCTCTATCTACAAAAAAAATAAAAGAAAAAAACGTCGATCCCAGCGTTTTTGAGCAATGGGCGCCAACCACCTGATAACAAGAACAAAGGTAAGAAGAAAACAGCTCAGCTATTAACAATGGTTTTGTGTGGAGCTGTAACTGCTGCTGTTGTGGAGAAGTCTGTGTGGATGTGTATTGAGAGCCAAGATAGTGACATAAACTGTGGATTAATATCGTCTTGTGAATGTTATCGTACTTACAGTTATCAAACCCCAATAACGTGACATCTAACCAGTCCACATACAGTTTCTAAACTTAGTGTGAACAATAATGAATAAATGAAAAGCAAGCACCCCAATTATCTGTTTAGGGATCAGTGCAACTGTGCCCACCGCTGCAGGGTACACCCTAGACAGGTTGCCAATCCATCACAGGGCAACACAGAGAAACACAAGATAGACAACCATGCACGCACACTCACAGAGAGACCAATTAACCTAACAGTCATGTTTTTGGACTGAGGGAGGAAGCTAGACAAACAGGATCATGAACAAGTTAATATTAGTTTGTTTTTCCAGAGAACTTAAAAAGCTGGACCTGCTGTCAGTTTTGCTTTGATCCTGCCCATTCAACTCACTGATGCAAAGCTTCAGAGAGACTGGAAAATTAGAAACAAGCACCAGTTCCATGTGCTGTTGGGTTCTACACTTTCCTTCTGTCCTTCATACCTGTTTAAAATCATCTCTAATCACTGTGTATATACACTCCTCTGTTTCTATATTCTTTGTCAAACACCTGTCAGTGATGGTTGTCAGTGAGACCCACGTCCAGGCAGCAACTCAGGAAAGTGTAAATAGTTTACTAATGTGAATATTTCTTCCAGGTTCAGGAGCTCGTTCTAGGACGGCACTGAGGAGGAGAAGTAGGTGATTATTTTATCAAGCGATCGTTGATCATTTGCAAAGTTTGAGAAGAAGCTGGAGTCTTGTTAGAGTTGTCTAGTTTTGGTGCGCTGGTGGCGCAGCGGGTAGCGCGACCCATGTACGGAGGCCTTAGTCCTTGACGCGGTCGACCCGGGTTTGACTCCGACCCACGGTCCTTTGCCACATGTCTCTCCCCCTCTTCCACCCCCCTTCCTGTCAGCCTACTGTGTTAAAAAGCAAGCTACTAGAGCTGTGAAAAATGTCCAAAAGAAAAAAGAGTTGTCTAGTTTTCCAGGAGAGAGCTGTGTATAGTTTGGCAGGCTGTGGTGTGTTGTCCGGATTACTGGATTTTGTTTCCTTTTTCAGGAAGGAGATGGAGACAGCAATGGACAGTGTTGGGTAAGTTACTTTAAAAATGTCCGTTACAGTTACAAGTTACTTTGTTTAAAATGTAATTGTAGTGTAACTTTTTCGATTACTTTTAAAAAGTAATGTAACTAATTACTTTTAATTACTTTTTGATTACTTTAAGGTTTTAATGAGTATTGACCCATGTTCAACATTTAATTTTTGAGAACTGAATGTGAACCTTAAAAAAGCACTAAGCTGAAAGGGAACTGCAGACAGGCAATCACAGGATGTCCACAAGAAGAGATGCCAGCACCAGGCATGTAAGATTTTCTCAGACTCCTCTCATCGGGCCATACTCTTTTCTGCTCCTCCCCCAGGCTCTACCATTTACGCAGTTTGCAGACTAACACAAGCAGGTTCAGAAACCACTTCTTTCCTACAGCGGTCACCTTATTGAACTCTTCCCAAAGACCAGTCTTTCCTTCCCCTCTATCCACAGTAAATGTGCAACTGCAGTAACATTTATCTTTGTTTAAATGAAAAATGAATATACGAACAAACTTAAATACACTAGGTGAGTTGTTTAGAATACAAGAAAATGTAAGTTTGTTGTGACAGTTACTTATAAATCTAATGGAGAAGGCATCCGTTTAATGAAAAAGTTTCATGTGTGTGTGACGATTTTTAAGTTCAAAACAAGGAGGATGGATTTTTTGGCAACTCCTTGCCAAAAATTGCATCCCCTGCTATCTCAGAGGAATTGACACTTGTATGACTCTATTCCTGTATATCCATCAGTAGTTAAAGGACAAGAGTCAGCAAATGCAAATTCTGCCCTGTAAAACAATGACAGCACAATTGTTGCTGTATGATCTGAAGCCCCATTTGGAGCTTTTAAACAGGCTTTGAAAAACTTTGATAATTTGCTGCTGTAATATTATAGATTTTTTAGAATAAAAAGCTAGCAGATGTGCATAATCAAAAATAACAGAAATACAATTATAGAGCATTCAGTATTGTAAGAAAGCCCACACATTTTCTGGATAAATACATTATTGTATGAGTTCAGTTCTGTTACGTTTTCTGCCTTTTTCGTTGTAAAACTGAAATGTCCCATGCTCCTGAATGCACCATAGCTTTCCGACGCTCACGAACGCAACACTGTGAACGCTGAGCTGTGTAGACGCGCGTTTGATTTTCCGCTTAAGACAAAGTTTTGCAGTTTCACAACACACGTTGGCTCTCACGGTTTATTGTTGTGTGTGAATAACAAGAGACTGCATGATTGCAAAGCGCCTTGTTGCATCTTTCTCTTCCTTAAAATGAAGCCAAACTTTGGATTGCTTTACCCGATGGGGCGCCTTTTTTTTCTTTTCTAGACTTAAATTTCCATTGCTTGAAGGCTGTCATTTTTGATGCGCTGCTTGAGCTGAAATAAAACCGTGAAACGTCCGCTCGCTTGCTGTTCTTTCAGAAGGCTCCACCAGCACAGGATGGATCATCAGAGTGATAGAGACAAGGAGCCGTAGCGGGAAACGGCGATACAGGGCGCGAAGCAATAAAAATATCATTACATATTTCGCAAAGGTTTTTCTTTATATTTTTTAAAAAATTTAACTAAATTTGTAATTCTTAATATTTTCGGAAGTAACTGTAACTGAATTACATATTTTCTCATTGTAACTGTAGCGAATTACAGTTACTCTTTTTTTGTAATTAAATTACGTAACGTCGTTACATGTAATCCGTTACTCCCCAACACTGGCAATGGACTATTGGAGAGTGAACAAACACGTGAGTACAGGTGTTGATTTGTGGACAGGTCCAAGCTGCAGATCCAGGGAGAAAATTCTTTTTATATATATTTTTTTTTTTGTGGCACTTGTGGCCATTTTATTGAAAGTAGGCTAACAGGAAGGGGTGGCTGAGAGAGGGTGAAAACATGCGGCAAGGACAGCAGTCCGGAGTTGAACCTTCATCAGCTGAGTCAAGGAATAAGGCCTCCATACACGGGCTGTATGTGCTACCCCTGTGCCAACAGTGAGCTGTGAGGATATTCTTTAGAGGGGATCCAGAGATGAGTTTGCCAGTAAACTTTGTGAAACGAGGAGGCAGAGGACTAAAGACCAGAGAGCATACACAGAATCAGAATCAGAATAAGAATCAAGTTTATTGCCAAGTAGGTTTGCACTTACAAGGAATTTGACTTGGTGTTGATGGTGCAGACAAAAAATAAAATAAAATAAAAATAAAATGGATATATATACAGAAGCTATATACACTCAGTAAACTGTGGGTTAATGTAAAGCAGAAGCTTGTAAGTCCTGAACGGGGGAGAGAGACAGTGTCCAGTGTCCAGTGCCTTGTTGATAAGGCCGGTAGCAGATGGGAAAAAACTGTTCTTGTGGCGTGAGGTTCTGGTCCTGATGGACTGCAGCCTCCTGCCAGAGGGAAGTGACTGAAATAGTTTATGACTGGGGTGCGAGGGATCAGCTACAATGTTCCCTGCACGCCTCAGAGTCCTGGAGGCGTACAGGTCCTGGAGAGATGGAAGATTGCAGCCAATCACCTTCTCTGCAGACCGGATGACACACTGCAGTCTTCCCTTGTCCTTGGTGGATGTGGAATCCGATGTCCAGGCTTGGGTCACACACGGCATACATGGTAAAATGAGGCTTCATGAGGAATTGAACCACTAGAGCCAATTGCTTCAGCAAAGAGTTAATTTCTCAAAGCTTCATTTACACACGAAACCACCTACTGGCCGAGTGCATAATCACAGTCAGCAATATAATCTGTGATGCTTGCATGTATTTTTATCCTTTATGGCCCTTGGAAATTATCAGTAATAAGTAATAACCAGTTTTCTCTCATGATTGTCACATGTGTATAGTAAAATATTTTTGAACATGTTTTGTGCGCAATTTTTCTTAGAAAAGCACAATCATATATGACAGGCTGTGTATGTTTTTCAGTCACCTTAGTGAAATTGCATCGGCTTACGCAAGCAGATAGTTTTATAAAGATTTATATTAAAAATCTGAATTGTAGATTATTTTGGTCTTTTAAAGATATTAGATTAGTGTGTCATGTAACCATTTTTTGAAAAAAAGAGCATGGTAGAATAAATGAGCAACATATTTTTTTATTTGTAGTTAAACAGAGAAAACATTGAGACTGATATGTCTTTGTGTTTTAACGATTCAACAAAGGTCTTATTCATCTGATATTAAAGAAATACTGCCGTAGCAATCTGATTTGATTTCTCTAGATGCCTGCTAGCCATAGTCTATTTTGCAAAGAATACATAAAATATGTGTGTTTTACAATTTAATTTGCAAGATTCGTAATAAAACTGAATAGCCTAATTTCTTTAAATTTGCGTCTTTCCTTGCAAGGTTACATTTAGTGATGTCTTACTGTCACTCTCTGACATGCATTGTTGTGACAAATCAGACTGTTTCTGAAATGTGAGAAGCTGCAGACCCCCTCCCCCCAGGGATATGTCCCATCACAGCTGGGTGGCACCGCAATAAAGCTAAGCCCTCTCCCCCCTTAAATCTTTCTCTGCTCCCGTGGATCAGCGAAGGTGGGTCTCACATTTTAGATACTCCCTTGTAAACATGTTTCAGTTAAGTTTTTTGAAAACTGCTGTGTTTTTATCTTTCTTCGATTCCACAGTTAAGAAACTAAATTAGAGGATTTTTTACCGATAATAAATTCTGGTATCCTGAGCAAAGTAGTTCAATATTTGAAAATGTAATGGATAGGAAGTTAAAAAATAGTCCATGGCTGATGAAATGGAAACAAAATATCTAATTGTTGGTCTTATTTAACTATAAAACATTTCATACAGTAGGTGTTGAGTAAACTAGGAGAGGGATAATGTATTTTTGGGGGGTTCTAGATAAATTTTATTAATTAAGAAAGATGGCACTTTGGATTGTAAAGGTTGTTGAAGCCTATGATATATTGTTGTAGTTAGTATGTGGAAATATATCTTACATGTTTTACTTATAAAATAAAGGATTTGTAGACAAGGTACTCTAAGGGAATCATACTCACTTGTGTAGGGATCTATTTTATTGTTAAATGATACTTGAGTCAAACAGGTTTCTTTGACGCTAACACCTGAATGTTTGTTTATGATCTTGATACTAGAGCTCACAGAGAATCAAAAAAATTAGAAGATGAAGAAATGAACACAGAAAATAGGTACCTTTAAAACCAAAGAGCCATGTAATTCAACTTTCTGCTACAGTATAACTAGTAATTTCAATATGTCATTATTCTGAAAAACGTGAATAGAAATTTGAAGATGCAGGATGCGATTTTCTTAATTTGTAAGTGTAGTTACTTACAAATTTGAAGATGCAGGATGCGATTTTCTTAATTTGTAAGTGTAGTTACTTACAAATTAAGAAATAATTTGGACATTAAATTTATTTGTCAGGGTTCTCTGTGTTTCCGTGCTTTAACTCTGCTCCACAGGTGGTTTTAGTTGACTGGGGGGCGTGGCCCACACCTGCGGCTTGTCAGGAGCGTCTTTCCACTGGCTTCTTAAAGAGTGCTCAGACAGATGGAAGATGCCAGAGTGTTAACCCAGTCGTGGTATGCTGTGGCCTCTGACCTGTCTCCTGAACCTCGTACCTGTGAGTCTTTTGGAATCCTGTTTTTGGACTAATTTTTGTCTCCTGTTGTTCTTAGTTTTTCGTGTTTGGATTCACTCATCTGTCTTGACGTTGTGCTCAAAGAACCAGCTCCTCACAATCCCCGCCGCTCAGATTTTGCTCTGGCATCTCCCCTCATACTCCCTTGGTGGTACCAAGCCGGGCATGAGCTCCCTTTCCTGGATTCACCTGGTTCACCCATAACACTCCGGTTCTTCCATCTGCTCCTGCCGTCTTCTGTGGTGCGCTCCGGATCCCTTGCCAGCATTACCATCTGTCCGCCCTCCAGTTACTTAGCCACCTGTTACCATCAACGAGCTACGGTCACAGAGTTCCCTCGTCACTTACTCTCCCGGGATAGGTCTTCTCGACTAAATGGTAAGCGGCGCAGCTTCTGGTATTTTCCCCTGGTTCGTTCTCCCGTAACATTATTCTTCCTTCTTTCCACAGTCGTTCCAGCCCTGACGTTCAGACCTCGCCCGAGCCACACGTAGTGTCTTTTTCGTTGCCTGAGCCTTTAATAAACCTCTTAAAATTGTTCCTGTCTTCCGTCTGAATCTGCATGTGGGCTAAACACTTAAAAACCATGACATTATTAAGTTAAAAAGACAACATAGAGAGCTCTGTAATTGTATGTTTAAACTGATTGTTCTCTCTGTATTGAATTATATGTTGACTGACTGTTTTTCTTTTTCTAAAAGGACCAAGTACTTATGTGTTAAATAAATGAAATAATTGTTTTAGTGCAGACAGTCTGAATAGAAAATAGATTTGAACATGGTCAGTTGAGAGGGTATGGAGCAATATAGGAGTTGTCCAGAGAGAGCAGTCCACAGGAAATATGCCTGGGAGAAAGAGGAAGTGGAACCAGACGGTTTGGTTCAATGACCTGCTGACCGGGGTGAAGGCGATGAGGTTATTAGGGACTTTTTTGCTGTTGTTCAGTAAAGGGGGATGTTTAGAAGTTTTTGCAACCTCCCAACGGCTCTCTCAACACAAAAGGTGATTTGTGTGCTCGTTGCTCAGTTTCTCATCTCAGAAGAAAGGAAGAGCCAAGACGGAAGGACGATTGTTGAGCCAAAGGGAGAACCGCCGAGACTGACTCAGATTATCTATTTTTCGTGTTTTTCCACAATTCAGGGCCGACGATCTGCAAGTCCTGTGGAGAAGAACTGCTGTGGTTTTGACCTGGATTGATGAGAAGATCCTAGATGTTCCGAAGATGTGAGTTGCACCCGTGAGATGTACTGACATCTCACGGGTGCAACTCACATCAAAGCAGGGGCTCAAAGTGTGAGTCTTTGTAAATGGGACATTAATGGGACATCGGGGTTGCCATCAAGAGACGGGAAGTTTTTGGCTGAACAACTCCTTATCCAGCAATCAAAGACACTTTGGAATTCCATCTGTGGTTCGGGTCAGTTTGCTCCTCAAAATTTAAAAGCCTCTCCTGAACGCATTAGTAAGCAGCCTTAGATAAGATATAGGAAGTTGATTAAAAGTTTAATTTGTAATTTGTTATATTGCTTAATGCTGTTGCTAATCCCCTGCCAAAGCATACTAATTAAAGAAGCACATAAAATTTTATTAGAAGTTGTGGACATTCGGAGGCGGAAATGAGCAGCTGAGATCTCGCGAGAGCTGTGCGTAAGTAAAATGGAGGCGTTCATGTAATTCAAATCAAACAAGCTAAGGTAAGAACGAACCAATAACTGAAAATAATACAAAGTTAAAGCCCAAACATTTACAACTGTCTTATTTTTTACGAGGGAACAAACTGGACGAAGAGACCGTAACGAGCCTGGAGTGCTACCTGGACGAGTGTTTTGATAGCATCGTGATGGGGAAGGCCCAGAAGCCTACGGCTGCTAGCACACCATCACTTAAGCGCACTCGTTCTAATTCCACCAGTGCGTCATCTTCATCTACTCTGTCTCCCGACAGGAACTTCAGTGACATCTTGGAATCCATCGACAAGAAGCTTACCAGCCTTGACGCGCGTCTCGCCTTGGTAGAGGTTCTACATAAGGAGTTTCAGTCTCTGAGAGAATCGGTGGAGTTTAGCCAAGCCCAGCTAACAGCTATGGAATGACGCGCTGAGGGGGAAGGTTACGGAGCTGACCGAAGGGATTATCCAGCTTTCCGGCGAAAATAAGAAAATGAAGGAATCCATTCTGGACATACAGTCGCGAAGTATGAGAGATAATCTCGTCTTTGCAGGCATCCAGGAGCAGCAGGGAGAGATAGCAGAAGAAACGGTCCGGAACTTTCTCCAGCAGAAGCTAAAAATCCCGGCGGATCAGGTAAAAAACATCACTTTTCATTGAGTCCACCGGCTCGGAGGTAAGAAACCCGACAAAACCCGTCCTCGCCCGATCATAGCTAAATTTGAGCATTATAAACAAAAAGAATTTGTTATAAGTTGCGGCAGGGAACTGAGAGGGACAGACTTTAGTGTTAATGATCAGTTTCCTAAGGAAATCCTAGATCGCAGGCGAGTGCTGTTCCCAATCAGGAAGAAATACATGATGGAGGGCGTTAAAGCCACCATATCGGTTGACAGACTTTATATTAATGGACAGTTGTTCAGGGATCAGAAGATCACCCCTTGGCTTTATTAGTTACACCACAGGTGGACTTAAAGCATGTTTCAATGACTTAAAATAAGTAAATCAAATAAATAAATAAAAAAGACGCACAGATCGGTACACGGTGATAAATGAAATACACGCACAGCTCAAGAGCACGTTGGTATGGCTGTTGTTCACGGTTGGGTACACAAGACACGGGCTATGGTTTATCCCTTTTCACACTCTCTTACTCTCTGCACTTTTTTATTTTTTTGTGTATTTCTATCTTATTTGTCTGCTTCTTTCCTGATCATCAGTCAATCACAAGCACATCGTAAGATGCTACCTGGGTCTATGTATGACTATTTTCTCAAGGGCATGCACCTTCTAACTTCTCACTCACATCTATGGCGAATGTAAAGTTTGTGACATGGAATGTGCATGGGGCTGGCACCAGAGAGAAAAAAATGAAGATCATTAACCAGCTTACTAGATTAAAGGCAGATGTTGTCTTATTGCAAGAAACCCACAAATCAGCTACAAATGCAAGTGAGCTTAATTCACCTGAGTTCCCTAATGTGTTTGCGGCCTGCTATAACTCTAGACAGAGAGGTGTAGCAATCTTAATCCACAAAAACGTTGGTTTTAAAATATTAGATAAAACTATAGACCCTGAAGGTAGATACATAATAATTAAAATAGCTATCCATAACCAGAAGTTATGTATTGTCAGTATATATGGTCCAAATGTTGATGACCCCTCTTTTTTCCACCAATTCTTCCTTGCACTTTCAAAACACGGGGATTGTTCACTAATTATAGGAGGTGACTTCAACTTTGGTTTAAATAACGATATAGACAGGTTGAATAAAACAGGGGCTCAGCGTAGTTGGCAGTCAGTAAGTGTAGTCAAACAATACATGAGTGATTTTGGTCTTTGCAATGCATGGCGTTCTCTTCATCCTAATAGTAAAGAATACACTTTTTTCTCAAATGTTCACCATTCGTACTCTCGTCTGGACTACTTTCTAATAAGTAGCTCACTGCTGTCGGTTGTTTCAGAGACGGTAATTCATCCTATTGCTATCAGTGATCACGCTCCTGTTACTCTCACCTTAATTAATAAAAAAATAACCACACAAAACAAAAGCTGGAGATTTAATACATCACTGCTTAAAGATGAAGAATTTATAAAATTCATTAAAGAACAGTGGGCCTCATACTTAGAATACAATGATCAACCAGGTACATCGGCATCGATATTGTGGGAAGCTGGAAAAGCAGTGATGAGAGGTAAAATAATTTCTTTCTCATCTTATAAAAAGAAAAAAGAAAACAAAAAGATTCAGGAATTAGAAGAAAAACTTAAGTTACTAGAATCCTCTCAAGAAGAAGGAAAGTTAGGTAAAATCCGTGAAGTAAAATTAGAACTAAACCACTATATTGAAAAGCAAAATAGATTTCTAATACAAAGACTCTGATTAGAAAATTTTGAACATGGCAATAAGTCAGGAAGCTTTCTAGCTAATCAGCTTAAAATAAATAAGGAGAAAACTACTATATTTGCAGTTACAGATTCAACTGGTAATACAGTAAGTGAACCGGAGTGTATAAATAATACCTTCCGCGATTTCTACAAATCTTTATACATACTACAGATAAATCCATCAGAGAAGGATATTAAGCAATTTCTGGATAAAATTACACTTCCTAAATTATCAGATAACCAAAGAATGACACTGGATTCCCCGCTGACAACAGCTGAAACCCAGGAAGCTCTTAAAAGCATGCCTAATAAAAAGGCTCCAGGTCCAGATGGATTCCCCACTGAGTTTTGTAAAGAGTTCTGGAATATTCTAGCCCCAACGTTCCACGGAATGTTGCAGGAAATACAGGAAAAAGGTAGATTTCCAGCTAATATGAATTCTGCCACCATCAGCCTTCTGCTCAAGCCAGACAAAGATCCTGTGTTGCCCACTAGTTATCGTCCCATATCCTTAATTAATGTGGATATTAAGATAATCTGTAAAGCTTTAGCAAAAAGATTAGACAAAGTAACTCCTCTCATAATACATCCAGATCAAACTGGTTTCATCAGAGGAAGGCAGTCATCCACAAATACACGCCGATTACTTAATTTAATTGATTATTCCTACAGTAAAAACATTAAAACCAATATATTGTCTTTAGACGCAGAAAAAGCTTTTGATAGAGTAAATTGGAAATTTTTATTCGCTACTCTTCATAAATTCGGTTTTGGCGATTTATTCATAAATTGGTTAAAAATTTTATACAGTTCTCCAACAGCCTGTGTCAGGACAAATAATCAAATATCTTCCAGTTTTTGTCTACAGAGGTGCACCAGACAAGGATGCCCTCTTTCTCCGTCACTTTTTGCCATCTTTATAGAACCTCTAGCAGCAACAATCAGACAAACAAAAGCTGTAAAAGGTATAAAATGCATGAAAATAGAGCATAAGATTAGTCTGTACGCGGATGATGTATTACTTTATCTCCAGCATTCAAATAATTCTCTTTTACAAGTAATTAGAATACTAGAATCTTTCTCTAAAGTATCAGATTACTCGTTAAACTGGTCTAAATCTACGGTACTGTCAATTAATTGTTCTCTCGAAAACTCCCTAGATTTACAAATGCAATCAGGAAATATTAAATATTTAGGTATTACTGTGTCGAATACATTAACGGATTTACTTAAACTTAACCATGCCCCACTTTTAAACAGGATAGAAGAGGACCTTGAAAGATGGAAATCGCTTCCAATCACACTTATGGGTAGGGTAGCTTCAATAAAAATGATGGTCCTACCTAGAATTAATTATTTATTTTCAATGGTCCCCAATAAACCATCATCTGACTGGTTTAAATCTCTAGACTCTGCCATTTCTAAATTTCTTTGGAAAGATAAACCCCCACGTATTAGCTTAAAGACAATACAGAAGACTAAAGACAGGGGAGGATTAGATCTGCCTAACTTCCATAACTATTACTTAGCAAATAGGCTACAATACATCTCTAAATGGATAAAAAATAGTCTTTTAGATGAGCCTTGGTTAGATATAGAACAGGAAATGTGCAATAATATCATGATTTCAGATCTGCCGTTTATTAGCTCAAATATAAAACGGCATACATGCTTCAAAAATATCAACATTAGTTCTACTCTGACAGCATGTTGGGAGTTCCTTAAAATGACAAAATCATCCCTTATCCCATGCAGTCGTACACCTATCTGGAATAACCCTGATATCCTACAAAATAATAAAATGATAAACTTTACATACTGGAAGAATAAAGGTATTAAATATCTGGAACATCTACTTGACGGAACCGAGTTCATCCATTTTGCGAAACTAAATATGCAATATGGCATTAGTAAAAATAAATTCTTGGAATATGAACAACTTAAATCTATAATTAAAAATAAATATAAGCATATTAATGGTGGTTTACAAATCCCAACTAATATATTAGAGTTCCTAGATTTAACCCCCCCCCCCCCCCAAACTACTGTCTAAATCATACAGGACACTGACTAAAATAGATGATTCGATATCTCTTCCTATAATGAAGTGGGAAAATGATTTATCAGTCACCTTTGAACAAAATTTCTGGGCTCAGACAAGTCCAAGAACTTTCAAATTGACTAGAAACACCAACTTACAACTAATACAATACAAAATCCTTCACAGAGTACACTACACAGGACAAAGATTATTCAAGATGGGGTTGGCACAATCTAATATCTGCCCACACTGCATAGGAAATCATCCTGATAATTATTTTCATGCGTTATGGTTATGCACACCAGTCCAGAGGTTCTGGACACAGATATGTAAGGACTTATCAAAGTGCTTGAGCTATAAAATTACACCTTCCCCATCAGTTTGCTTGCTCGGTAATTTTGAGGAAAGTCCTCTGAAAAAAGAAATAGTTTACATGGTTTTCACTGCTTTATGTATCGCAAAGAAAACTATCCTCATGAATTGGAAAAGTAAACAAAATCTCAGTATCAATCAGTATAGATATCTTTTGTTGGATCATATTAATCTAGAGACAGCATCTGCTTCCACATCTGATTGGTCTCTTTGGGCTCCTCTGATCAACACTATCACTTAGTGGTATAGGGGGCGGTGGGTTGCTTCCTGCAGGGCGCAGTGGCTGGATGGGGGGGTTCCAGGGGCCCTGGGGGCGTTTGGAGTAGGGCGCCTGGTGGATCCGGCTCCGGGGTCTGTTGCCCCCATCTGGGAGGAGCTTGGGAGGCCTACGGTTGGCCTACAGCGGCCGCTTGCGGCGCTCTTTGGGAGCTGCGTGTTGACGGACGTGGGTTACTGACCTGGTAGCTGTGCTGCCGCTGGGTGGGGCCGGGGTGGGTCTGGGGGTCTAGGGTCCCTGGGGCGCGCCGCCCTCGGGCGGGGGCCCCGGCGGGGCCTCGGGGGTTGGTGTTGGTGTGGGCCGGCGCGCGCCCGGGTGTCCGCCCCTGCACGGGGCCTCGGGTGCGCTGGGGGGCCTCGGGCCCGTTGAGCTGGTAGGGGGGCATGGTCATTAACATCTCTGGGCAGATGCTCTTCTCCTTCATTGGATAGGCACTCTGCCAGTGGGGGGAGGGGGAAGGAGGGGGAGTAGGGACCTACCCAGCCTGGATGTCTACTGTCGAATGTATGGTGAGTTGTTTGAACGTGGACGTTCTGGTGGGCTTGTGTCCGGCCCCCTGTCCCGGTCCTGGTCCGTGTCGTCTTCCGGTGCGGATTTCGCTTGGGGGGTGGGGTTTGGGGTGGCTCGTGCGGGCCGTCTGGCCAGGGTCCCCCCCTCTTATTTATTTATTTATTATTATTATTATTATTATTATTATTATTTATTTATTTATTTATTTAGTTAGGTTTTTTTTGGGGGGGGGAAGCCAGTAGGCTTGGTGGGTGGGCTGGGGGGGGGTTGAGGTGTTGGTCCTGGTGGGTGGTTGGCTGGCGGGCCCTGCGGCCTCTCCCTGGCCCCCGGGCTACGGTGGTGCCGCTGGCGAGGCCCCCTTCTCTGGGTGGGGCGTTCGGGGAGCGGGGGTGCCTATTAGAGTCAGTAGGGGAGCTGGCTCCCTGGGATAGCTTCCCAGTCATTTGCTCCCCATCCCCGGACTCCTCCCTCTGCCTGCTCCATCACGCCTCCACACATGTAGGTCCTGGGGGAGGGGGCGTTACTGGAGGTTGCCACTTTCTGGTGACGCCCCTCTCCCCAATTTTATCATGCATCTTAGACACCTTCACTTCAAACATTTTCACATCGCACACTCATGTAGGCCATGGTAGGGGGGGGGGGGGGTGGGGGGAAGGCGTCTGGGGGGGGGCTTATGTTGTGTGGGCCTCACCTCGGACGGCTCCCTTCACCTCCTCTCCCACTTAGACATTGAGGGTTCTGGGCAGACGCCCGGAGGGGGTGCGCTGGCAACAGGTTCCTTCCGGAAGGGGGGTGGGCGGTGCCGTGCATCCCCTTCGGCGCTCCCAGTTTTTAAACGCACTTGAGAACAACATGCAACAACACAACATCTGAGCGGGCGTAGGGAGGATCGGGGTCTTCTGCACACCCCCGTTCTCCGATGGCGGCAAGGAGTCTGGGGCCTGGAGGAGGTGCGGGCCACTGTGTCCGGGTTCTTGGCGGGGGGCTGCGGTGCGTAGTCAGCAGCTTGCCAGGTCTGGGGCTGATGCCTCCGCTCCCCCCAGGAGGGGCGGGGGGCAGGGATGGCAAGGGTAAGGTGGGGGAGGGAGGGGGTTTATTAGGTATTTAGGGGGTGAGGGGGGCTCTGGCTGGGTGGCTCGTGCGGGTCGTGTTGGCCCGCCCTCTTTGGGGGGCCCGGTCCGGGGGGCGTCTGGTCCGGGGCCGGGGGTCGGGCACAAGCAGTCGTATAGTCGATTTGGGGTGCCCCCCCCCCCCTTTGGTCAGTGTTGGATGCGAGTGTTATATGGGAATGTGTGTACAGCGTCGTTTTTTTTTTTTTTTTTTTAATCTGTTTGTGGTGAGTGGGGCACAAGGGAGGGATGGTGTGAATGAGTTTTCCATTTTTTGTTTTTTTTTGTTTTTTCTCCCCAGGTATGGGTGTGGTCCGCTCCCTCTCCCAAAAACATCTCAAGTCTCCGCTAGGTGCGGAGCCCATCCCCCCACGTCCTGCCCTCCTCCACTTCATTGGCGGGCGCCTTGGCCCTCTGGCGCGTTGGTTGGCTTCGGGTTTGGGGCGGGTTCCCGGGCGTGCGCCGGCCCACTCCCGGCGGCCTCTTCGCGGGGCCTGGCCCCCCGGGGGGCGGCCGGGGCCCCCGTCGCGGGGGCGGGGCGCCCCTGGGGCCTCTGGCCCCCAGGGCCCATGGCCGGGACCACTCCAGCGGGGCTGGCTGCCGGCGGAGCCCACGGGCTCGTCCCCGCGGCTCTTGAGGGCGTCGGCGTTGCGGTGGCTTGGGGATTTCCTCGGGGTCGTCTCTGCTCCTTCCTTGGGGGGGAGGGGGTTGCGGATATCCTGTGTCGGCCCCTCCTGGGCGAGCTGCTTTAGGGGCCCCTTTGGGAGTCCGGGGTTATGGGTCCCCTGACTCCTGCCTCTGTGCTCGGGGAAGGCGGGCCTTTGGTTCTCCACAACCACTATCAAGCTATTTCCTTTTGGAAAATTTTCACCTAAACTAGTGCACTCTCACAAACTCCCACAGGTGCTGGGTCCCAGGTATTAAGTGTTCACTTACATACAGTAATGTTATAATTTATTTATTTATGTTCTTTCACTTTCTTTTTTCAAGTATCACATTACACATGTCAGCTTACATAATAATATATATGATTTAGCAATGGCATCTAGGTGTTATTCGATTGTATTTGTTGCTTTATGTCTGTTGGTTGTGCTGTTCTTTTTGCATCTCTCTTTCCAGGTGACGGAGCAGACGGAGAAGGTTTTATCATTCTCTCCCTTTTATCTCCTCTTTCTTTCACCTCTACTCTTTTTTTTCTTTTCTTTCTCTTTCACTTCTTGTTCTTCCTTTACTCTCCCATTGTCATGTCCATATAATTTGAAATTCTCCTTGCAGGAATCACAATAAAGCTATTTACAAGCATAAATCAAGTGGAGCACTATGGCGAAAGCTGTTCGCTCCACTTGTAAAAGCAAAATCTGTCGGCTCTATCTGGCATTGAGACATCAATTCCTATTGCCACATTGCTAGACAGGACACTGGGAAAAAAAAAAAAAAAAAGTTGTGGACATTCAATTATTGAGTCAACATTTTTCTGAGTTCTTCTGTGATTGTAAAACAGACATGGTGTATGGTTCTACAAATATTTAGGATGTATTGAAAGGTTGCCTGTAGCCCAAACTTTAAAACAACACCCTTAGGGACTTTTGAGTTTCTAAAAAAAATACTGATCGTATACCAAGTGCTGTTGTATAAAAGTAGGAGCCACCGTTAACTAGGGCGGTGGTCGGGAAATAGGTGGCCTCAGGCTACTAGGTTGCCTGACCTGTCCACTGAAGAAGGGTGTGGCCCTAGGACGGAGGTGGTTAGTAGATCAGTCGTGTCCTACTTATCTAGCTGAAAAGGTCTTGCAGGAATTCTAAACAGGGTAATACTCGTTAGATTCAGAGGTCTTTAGAACCCCAGCTAGTCTGAGCTTTAACCCAAAATAGAAAAGGATGTAGGAGGGGGGTTTTAGTTCAAGCCAAACACGTCAGGTGAGACAATGGAAAACTCCAGTCAGGAAGTGTCAGGTTCAAACACCTAAAACATTAATTAAAACAACACAACAAGGAAAGACAACAGATGTTCTCTTGCAAGGAGAACGCCAGGAACACACTCAGGCATGTGTCTCCCATCGCTCTGAAGTGCATCCGTGCCTCCCCTTACTTTTTATTTTCCCAGGGAAACAAACTGCAATGTGACCTTGAACATCATACTAGCAGAAAAATTAAGCATTCAGTTATCAGGGAAAGGGGTTGCCACAGATGGTGAGGTGCAATTACTCACAGTTGCAGATAGTACTGCAAAAACAACTTTATATCATGAGACTTTTTCTCTTCACAAAACCTTACTCTGTCACATAGGAGAGAAAGATTAGTCATCTGAAAGACACTTTAATATCTGGAGTGGGGCTGGTTTGACAATGACCTGGATAACATCATTAAATCTACATTAATGTGCACAGCAAAATGGAAAGTGGTTGCTCTCAGAGTGATTAAGTACAGCCTCACAAGAGAACAATTTGGGAAAATGGAGAAGGTTGGCACCAACACAAAAAAAACAACTAAAAAGAAGAGCAACAGAGAAATCCATAACTTAATGGCAGAGCTCAAAAGTCTTAACAGAAGGTTCAAAATAAGTAACCCTGAGGAAAGGGAAGGAACAAAGGAGCTTACAATCAGTCTTGGATCATGTCTCATCAGACTTAAAAAGGTAGAAAGGGTAAAAGAACTGAGCAAAGAGAAGGAGAGGAGGGGGATCCCTTCATAAAGGACCCATACAACTTTACCAGATCTGGAGTTGACTGTCCCTGCTTTAAATTGTCTCTCACTCTGGCTCAGTAGGCGGCACAATCATGGGGAAGACTGCTGGCTGGACAGATGGTCAGAAGACAGACATCAGCGCCCTTCACAAGGAGGGGAAGCCACAAGTCATTGCTGAAGATGCTGGTTGTTCAGGGTGGTGTATCCAAGCCTATTGAGTGGAAAAATGAGTGGAAGGAAGAAGTGTGGTAGGAAAAGGTGCACCAGCAACAGGGAGAACACCTTCACAAGGAGTGCACTGAAGCTGGAGTCAGTGCATCAAGAGCTACTAAGCACATGGGCTGCAAATGTTACATTCCTCGTGTCAAGCCAGTCCTGAACCAGAAACAGCAAGCATCTCTCCTAGGTTAAAGAGAAAAGGAACCGGATTTTCGCTCAATGGTTCAAAGCTTTCAGAATAAAATAAATTCTGAATTTCATTTGCAAATCAAGGTCCTTCAAGATCAGGTCTAGCCCTAGCTGGTTTCAAGTGTGTGTTGGTGATGGTAAGGTGTAGGGGCAGGGTGGTAACCAGTCTTGGTCAACACACAATTGGCCCAGCTGTTAGATTTGCTAATATTTGCGTTTAAGTAGAATCTTCATGCAGCATGGCCTAATAGCAGTGACCTTGCTGGATAATTTCTTCTCCCCTTTTGTTATTGGCTCCTCCTCTGTGGATAACCTGCATGTTCTTTTAATTACTGCAGCATTGCTCCAGAACACTTAGTCCAAGATGAAGGCTAGAAACTGCTGATTCAGGACGATACACTTAATAGTTAGCTCTGAGACCAAAGTCCTCCCTTCCTCATTATGATTCCTCTCCAATTCCCTCATCCGAAAGTCCCAGTTTCATGAGAGCATTTGTTAAATTAAATATTAGTCAATAACAGATGAGCAAGCAGAAAAGGTGTGTGTGTGTGTGTGTGTGTGTGTGCGTGCGTGCGTGTACTTGTAGCTGAGCGAGAACATTTTTGGCCCATTTTACTAGTAAAGTGTGGACTTTAATGTAAAGTGAGGACTAAAAATGGGTTTTCTGTGTTCGGGGTTAGGTGTAGGACTAAAGTGTCAGTTAGGTTTAGGTTAGGGTTAGGTATAAATTGGTAAAGGTTAGGTTTAGGCTAGCCCTAAACCTAACCTTTACCAATATATAAGTTAAGGTTTATAAGTTAAGGTTAGGCCTTAGTAAGGTTAGAAAATGAAGGGTAGTCTATGGAAGTGAAGGCACAGTCCTCACAATGTACATTAAACAAAGCTGTGTGTGTATGTGAGAGAGAGAGAGAGAGAGAGAGAGAGAGAGAGAGAGAGAGAGAGAGAGAGAGAGAGAGAGAGAGAGAGAGAGAGAGAGAGAGACTAGGAACCAGCTGGTGCTGATGTAATGCTGACTTAAACAGCTACCAGCAGTTAATTACTCTACTAAAGGCACATTGCCAATTACTGATCATAATTATCACTGAGTCTCTGAAAACAAAATCTTGTTGGTTTATTCCATCGCAAAGAATCCACTCACATTCTAACTGGGAATATTTAACTGGATCTAAACACTCATTAGAAATTCAATCTACGTCAGTCAAATTTCAAGATACATCTGTTTGGATGCTGTGAAGTGACTGAAGAAAAACATGTGAATCATCCTGTACTCTCATAACAGGAGGCCAACCCACTCACTCAGACATGCGTGTGTGTGCTTCAGAGGAGTCTGTATCCACACACTCATCCTCATGGAAACTTAGCATCACTAACTCTTGAGGTCACTACATAGGCTATTCTTGAATCAGGGTCTACTGGGCCTGTTGATTAGGGAAAAACTATCCAATTCTGTGCAATTAGGATCTACAGCTAGTGCAGGTTTATATGTTTAAAAGAGATAAAACACACCCCATCATTACAGTAATCTAAGATCTTCAAGGGACTGTTGAGGAATTTCAAAGTTAGGTTTTGTTATACAAAGAGAAAAATGTACTTTCAGACTCACACACAAGATTACATAATATGAACAAAAAGCTCAATTTAAAGTTAAGCTACAATACAGAAGGAAAGTAACTTATCAGAAAGGGAAAAACTACTGGGCTATCATTAATAGATAACTGAATGTAAGATGTAAAAAAACTGCAATATGCATGATTGTACAAGAAAACACTCCCAGAGAAGCTAAACCAAATGCAAATGTAGATTAGCATCTGGGAGACTGTGTAAATGATTAATGATCAAATCAGAACCCATGCAACCATCAGCATATTGTAAACAGTTGAGTCTGTTGTGAGCAGCAGAGATTATAAAGTCTAACAGCAGCTGGGAGGAATGACCAGCGGAAGCGCTCCTTTAAGCGTCTAGGGTGCAGCTGTAACTGAAAGAGCTCTTCCCTGTAAAGAGCATCAGTGTTATGAATCCAGTTCATTGTTCAAATGAACACCCAGGAACTTATGCGAGTCCGTAATCTTAACATCAGTTCCCTAGATGTTCACCTGTGTCAGTGAGGTGGGTTGAACCGATGAAAGTCCACCACCAGCTTCGTCATTTTCTCAGCATTTAACCTGAGATAGTTCTGCTGGCACCAGTGTACAAAGCTCTCTATCCACCATATTTACTCTGAGTCATCCTCATCTGTAATGAGACCTACTATGGCAGAATCATCAGAGACTTTCTGAAGGTGGTAGCCTTGTGAGCTGATGAAGAAGTCTGCAGTGCAGAGGATGAACAGAAATGGTATCAGCACATTTTTTTTAATAATTGGAATCTCAAAAATATCATGCAAACATGGTTTTATCCTTCAACCGTCTTCACATTTGCATTGGATAGTTATTCACACAGACACATACGATTATGTAAAAGGGAAATGAATGTAGGAGATGTTGAGCTGGCAATGATCAGAACTGAGCACTTGAGTTTTGGACTAGGTCTCGAGTATAAATGTGCATTCACATTGAACACGAATGGCGACCCAATGTCGCCATTTTGCTAGCTGTCGCTTACCTGGCATCGTCGCTGGCCGTTCGCACGGCAGGCAACAGCAATTGCACAGCGAGCAACAAGCCAGAAATACAGTAGTATAATGGCACTATCGGGTGACGCTTTCACTTAACTACCTCTCCAGTCTCCTCACTCACTTTTCTCCAGGCTTGGTCCTTTCTGGACTTGTCATCTTTACTGACGTGCTACAAGCTCTTGCCAAACCCTGTTGGGAGAAGGGCAAAAACATCTGTTTTACTGTTTTTGTAACAGTAACTCTTACTGGAACTCCTGGAAACCCTGTGTGAAACATGTACTGTTTCACACAGGAAGATCAGTGGTGCACAGCCTCCTACCTCAATTTTGCACATAAATAATCTCCAGCTTCTTTGTAAATTTCTGCTTAAATACTGTATTTTCCAGACTATAAGGCACACCGGATTATAAGGCTAGTAGTAGAGCTTTGTCGAATGCACCTTCTCCATCCCGTCGGCGTTGCAGTTCAGACAAAACAAACCAACCCCCAGGCAGAGATTCTGTGCTTAACAAAATCAGAGATGTCCCCAGTTTCTCAGATTAGAGAAATCAAATCTGGTCACCTTAAGGAGGAAACACACTGGCCGCGTAACATAAGAGGCGCAGCTTATGGCCATGTTTTTAAAAGCACAAATTTACACCAGACGCTGCAAAGTACGCTCCACAGCTGCATGATTCTGCAGAGAGAAGAACTTTCGTCCTGGGTAAATAATTAAAGAAAGACAAATTACCAGTAATATATGGATAAGGTATTAAATTATTAGTAAGGCGAGCAAGGCAAATTTATTTATATAGCACAATTCAGTACAGAGACAATGCAAAGTGCTTTACATGATTAAAATACAGGAAAAGAAAACAGAAAATGTAGAAACAAAATAGAACATCAATAAACAGTTGGACTAAAAAAGTTGAACTAATGATGTTTCAGTAGAACAGTTTAAGTAGAACAGTCAAAAACAGTCCTAAACAAATGTGTTTTTAATCTTGATTTAAAAGAACTCAGGTTTTCAGCACTTTTACAGTTTTCTGGAAGTTTGTTCCAGATAAGTGGAGCGTAGGAACTAAATGCTGCTTCTCCTTGTTTAGTTCTGGTTCTAGGTACGCAGAGAAGGCTGGAGCCAGAAGACCTTAGTGGTCTGGAGGGTTGATACACTGATAACAAGTCTGTGTAGTAATATATCCTATATTTTGATCTCCTAAAAGTCTGTGTCTTGACCACATCTGATTGTAAATTGCATATTTTAGTTTGTTAGCGTTTTAGCTTGTCACAACTACATCATCCATGGCACTTAATTTTGGAATACTTCTAGAAGTGAACAAGTGTTTTCCCGTTTATTCCCTGCCTAACAGGAGCGTATACGCGTCTGAAATTAGATCTTCAATCTAATTTAGCCATCGCGTAGCATTATGCTTCTGGTGTGCATTTATTGACTGATTAAAATGAAAAGCTGACGTAAGCGTAGGACACGCGTAGGATGCACGTATGCTGCTTTGCTGCGCTGTGCAACCCGTCCGGTGTGTTTCCTGCTTAACACAGCTCTCTCCTGAGAGGGAGAGCTATGCGTCTCTGTTGGGAGGACAGAGTAGTTGGACGAAACGGCCCTATTTCTAACATAAGGCTAAAATAAACTTTTATATTGAATTAACTTACTTGGTTTATTGTTGCTAGTGCGTACCCCGGGCGTGGGCTGCTTTACATGAATGCCCTTCTAGTTTAGACATTCCAGTCAGGCAGTTTGTAGACAGCTCAGGGGTCCGATCAGGTAGTGACACAGTGTACCGTAATCCACCGAATGTCCATTGAGTGGAGCGGTTTACCAAAGTCGTACTTACACATTTTAACTGATTTTTGAGTGCATTGTACCACATGAAATCGGTAAGCACAACTTTAATCATATATAAGGCGCACCGCATTATAAGGCACATCATCAATTTTTGAGAAAATTTAAGGATTTTAAGTGCTCCTTATAGTCCAAAAAATACGGTAAACATGACTACAGTTTAAAGCCTCATAAAATAGCGTTCCTATAAACTGCTGTGTTGGTTACAAGACTGAAGTAGTTTTAGGATTGTAGAAGTCTGCATTGGTTTTGGCCCTTCTTGAGTAGTCACTGGCTCCACAACCAGTTAATCTGGATTTGTTCTTTGTTAATTTGCTTGATTCAAGCTTCAAGAGACTTGCCTGCTCTGGGTAAGATATCAAGTGCTCAAAATTCTCAACTCTCCCTTAGTTATCAGTGACTGGTATTCCATGTTCAGCATTTTGTGTGTGTGTGTGTGTGTGTGTGTGTGTGTGTGTTGAATTACTGATACGGGCTGGGTTTTTATTTGCTGAAGCTTTTTTAAAAACGCCATGTCTTTGTTTGAAGCCTAGAGTTATGCTGATGCTGCCTTTAAAAACAGCAATCACTCCTCCTATAACTAACAATCCACCTCTCTCTCATTTTGTACTCTCATTAGCAGATCTCACTAGTGCCTGCACAGACTCATTATCTGTGCTCAGAGTCATGTTTATGAAGCTGGTCCAATGAGCTGCATTGTTTGACTCTGTCCAGGGCCCCGTTCTTCGTACGTTGCTTAAAACATTCGAGATCAAATAACACATCCAAGATGACTTCATCCGGCTAACCATGATCCGGCTAATTGGGTTCTTCAAACACACCTGTTGTTTATGATTAGTATGGCAGGATTGATCTATCTGAGATAACTGCGCGTTCATGCCTTGATTTAAAAGGAGAAATGTATCGATAGTAGAAACAATGATCAGCAACGCTGCTATTGGCTGTTCAGCATGGCCAAAAAACGCCCACAGTTTTTCTCCCAAGCAGAACAAGAGCTTTTAATGGAAGGTTATGCCGAATTTGAGTCATTAATTAAAACGACAGGGAACACCTCAAAGTCTGCTAAAGCCAGGAGAGAGGGCTGATAAAAAGTAGCAGACAAATTAAATGCATAAGTACTATCCATGTTAGATGTTTCTATCACTTTCTACAGTATGGATTTTTGCTTTTTAATAATTTCATATTTACTTTGTTCTTTTATGTCAGAGCCTCCACGGGACCCACTAGAACATGGGGAAAAAAGTGAAGTACAAGAATATTCTACAAAATGGTAGCCTTTAATTATTTTACTTTATTTTAAAAAGCCACTTGTTATGGCAACAGACCCAAATTTCAGTGTCATTCCTTAGACACTGGAAGTAAAGGACGCGTGCAAACTGGGAATTTTAACAAAGAATTCTTTATCTATAAAAAATTTAGTTTTTCCTTTTCCAAGTCATACACTAACCTGACAACAGCCAGCTGCATGTCGCTCCGCCTAGCTCCACTCACATACATCTGGGACTCCGCCATAGGAATTGCATTTACAGAAGGCTGGGCCTTATCAAAAATTCTTGCATATGATTGGATAAGCCACTTGTCTGTCATCTTTATTGACGTGCTATTTCAACCACTCACACCGAAGCTAACCCGTGACGCTAATGATAGCGACGCAGGAAAAAAAATAAAAATAATAATAATGTGTTTGCGGCTCTAGTGGCACGAGTTTTATTGACAGTGAGCTGACAGGAAGAGGGGGGAAGACAGGCGGCAAAGCGCCGCGGGTCGGAGTCGATTCCGGGCCGACCGCGTTGAGGACTAAAGGCCTCCTAACATGGTTAGCGCTAACCGCTAACCGCTCCGGGGCGCGTCCGCGTCTGCACGTCCGCTGGCCCCGGAAAACAAAACTTGCCAAATCCGGTCGGGAGAAGGGCGAAAACATCGTTTCCACCAACAAAAGCCTTCAGAGGCGTTCTCTGATGTTCTTTTAATGAAACAATATTAGGTAGATTGGACAACACGGAAGAAATAGCAGCATCAATGCTAACGCTTGCTTCCTCGACGAGCCGCCATTGCTATCAAAACAGTCTCACGTCATGGTCGCGTCTCCACTACGTCACATATATGAAACTCCGGCCCTGCGTCCTGATTGGCCAGACCATAAATTTGGTTGGAGAAATCATTCTCTATCGGCGGTGTCCCAGATGTATGTGAGTGGAGCTAGGCGGAGCGACATGCAGCTGGCTGTTGTCAGGTTAGTCATACACAGCTTACACGGTCAAAAACTGTATTGCTCCGTGTCTAGATAATCCATCCATAGTTTTTTCTAATACAATAGACGGCTCGACAGGAAGCAAGCCTTTCAAAGTAAAACTAAACTTCACAATAAAATGGCCTGAACAAATCTTCTTACTGAATATGATAAAAATAAAAAGCAAACCATCTTACAAATAACTTAAATATTTTCTATTTATGGCTCTAACACCACTTTTTCCTCTTTAAAAGCCACTGTTAAATGATGTGTTTGTCTGTTTATAACATCCACCAAGAAAAATCTCTCTACAATTACACTGTCGCGCTGCGCTAAAGGATCCTGTCTATTGCGCAATACGCGATTAATTCGAAAAGCTCTGAAATTATTCTTGCACCTTCCGCAACAGGTTGCTGTCGTAAAAATGGACAAGACATGGCTACGACAGACTTCCCATCTCCTCCGCTTATAAAGCTGCGATCTAATCCTGTTTACATGAAATAAGCCTGCTCGCGAGCAGGTTTAAGCTTGCGCACATGTTGCTATGACAGCAAGTCCAGGATGAGTTTCGAAGAAACAAACGATCCAAGATCATGCCAAATCGTCAACAATCAAATCCAGCTAACTGAGTTAGCGACGTACGAAGAACGGGTCCCAGCTCTGCAGCCCAGCTGACTGTTGTGTTTTGGTCAGACATGAAAAAAAGAGTGCCATGATTTTAGTTTTCTGACCCACATCCAGAAATAACACTCAGAACTCAGAATAAAGGTTTGCCAGTTTATTAAATGGATGTAGTGTCAGCAGCTAACTTGGGCCTCGGGCTTGGTAGTATCTGGAGAAGGAGGAAGATGGTTAGAATGGGTTTGAAATCAATGTAGTAAGAGGGATGGATGAGTTCAAGGTGCAAAGTAGCTTACGCTGATCAGAGGAAGGTGAGTTGAGGAGGTAATTTTTATCCTGGCAATAAGTGGTTCAGGTGTGCAAATGTTTTCCAAAACAGGGGTTCC
This sequence comes from Fundulus diaphanus, assembly GCA_037039145.1. Classification (NCBI taxonomy): domain Eukaryota; kingdom Metazoa; phylum Chordata; class Actinopteri; order Cyprinodontiformes; family Fundulidae; genus Fundulus; species Fundulus diaphanus. Next base: position 10,998,783 of record CM073142.1, on the reverse strand, counting down.
TTAGAAGAGGAGAAGATGGGAACAAAAAGGGCCTGTGGCAGGCTTTCAGTGGAGAGCGGGGAGGCAGGTGCTGGATCAAAAGAGGGAAACCTGGAGATACAAGGAACAAGGAGGCAAATCACAAGGGGTAAGTTTTTTCTGTAGTAAACTGAACTTTTGCAAAATGCTCAGAAAACTCAGAGGGCTTGTCTGTACCACATGGGTTGACAATGGCTTAAATGTTTACATGGACAAAAGTAATCGGAATCAAGGGCCGTTCGGAATAAAAATGCTACATGTAAACAAGCCAATCGGAATATGATGATCGGATTAAGTTCAACAGGATGACATTGTATTCCGAATGAGAGGGGTGGTTTCTGCCGATTGATAATCCGATCAACGTGCATATAAACACTTCTCAGGCTCAAGTTATTCCGAATGTGCCAAATTGACCCGAGTGCGCGTGTACGCCCAACGTAAACGTGACGTGCTTCTGAGTTAGCGAGTGGTGGAAACACGTCAGGAAGCAAAACTTTTGGGGCTCCCAATACAACCTGTTCAAAAAAATAGAAGAGCTCAAAATTGTTGCTTACTCAGTAACATTTAAACCATAATTAGAACCTGGTGCAAGTCCAGGTTTGTTTACTATGTTTTTTTAGGGGAATTTGATAACTGGGCATGTCAGAGTGGTTATATTCTGAATAAAGCCATATATAAAGACGCATTATGATCTGATTAATTGATTGTGTGCCCATATAAACGGTACAATCATATTATTTAATCCGAATACATTTTAATCCGATCGTGAAGTTTTGTGCATGGAAACATAGCTACTCAGATGACAAATGGCTTTTCTGCAGCTTCTTAAATCCCCAGCAAACAAATCAACAAACATAAAACAGTTGGGCCACCTGCTGCAGCTCAGCCACTCCTCCCAGCAGAGATCCCTTGTTGAAAATCTGCTCACATAACCACACTCAGACCAGGAACATGACAAAGACTATTTCCTATGTGCAAATGTTTCTGTAGGAACCTCGTTACTTGGTTTGATTCTGGTTTTTGGTGTTTCTTTCTACATGAATAGACTCAGGTTTTTTTCTCTTGGTATTTCTCAGATGTCCAGGCATTATGTCTAAGAGTAAAGACCAGGGGTCCGTTCTTCGTACGTTGCTTAAAACATCCAAGATCAAATGAGACATCAAAGATGACTTCATCCGGCTAATCATGATCCGGCTAATTGGGTTCTTCGAACACACCTGTTGTTTATGATTAGTATGGCTGGATTGAGTTATCTGAGATAACTGCGCGTTCATGCGTTTGTTTAAAAGGGGAAATGTATCGATAGTAGAAACATTGATCAGCAACGCTGCTATTGGCTGTTCAGCCAATAGCAGCCAAAGAACGCGCTCAGTTTTTCTCCCAAGCAGAACACGAGCTTTTAATGGAAGGTTATGCCGAATTTGAGTCATTAATTAAAACAACAGGGAACACCTCAAAGTCTGCTAAAGCCAGGAGAGAGGGCTGGTAAAAGGTAGCAGACAAATTAAATGCATAAATACTGTCCATGTTAGATGTTTCTATCACTTTCTACAGTATGTATTTTTGCTTTTTAATAATTTTATATTTACTTTGTTCTTTTATGTCAGAGCCTCCACGGGACCCACTAGAACATGGAAAAAGTGAAGTACAAGAATATTCTACAAAATGGTAGCCTTTAATTATTATACTTTATTTTAAAAAGCAACTTCTTTTTTTAAAAGCCACTGTTAAATGATGTGTTTGTCTGTTTATAACAGCCACCAAGAAAAAGGCTGAAAAAAAAACCCCAGGTTCTTTTTACTTTTGTTGCATGAGGCATGTTTCACCCTTTCTTTTTCTTTTACAAAATGACACAGGGTGCCATCCGTTCCCTATATAAAGGCTTATTCGACAAAAAAAATTGTATTTTGACCTGAAAAAAAACACAAATTAAGTGGAGAAATTGAACTCCACAACTTGAAAAATTGCACTAGAGATCGAGTTGATTCAAAAGGACCTTCAGAGTAAGTTCTAATACACCATTTAACAGTAGTATTGCTGACTTTACATAACTATCTCTTATTGCAGACAAAAGATGACTTGCTGGCTTTTCCTTATAAAGAATTGTTTAAATAAAACGACAGGAACTAAGCATTATTGGTTTCGTCTTTTATTAAACATTAAAAAATGGTGTTCCACAATTTTGTCCCATCCTCTGCCACTAGGTTGTCCAAGTGCACTGGCTGGACCGACTTCCCTATCTCCTCCGCTTATAAAGCTGCGATCTAATCCTGTTTACATGAGCAGGCTTAAGTTTGCGCACATGTTGCTATGACAGCAAGTCCAGGATGAGTTTCGAAGAACCAAACGATCCAAGATCATGCCAAATCGTCAACAATCAAATCCAGCTAACTGAGTTAGCGACGCACGAAGAACGGACCCCAGGTTCAGACAGATTATATTCTGAGATTTCCCAGAGATAACTTGATGGAAATATTCAAACTATCACAAAATGGAAGCATGGGGGGTTAACCTAAAATTCTTAATAAAACCTGTTGACCTACAAAATCCTATTAGTCCCCTGGGTTGCTGGCTTTTGTTTTGTCTCCATAGTCTCTGTTTGTGGTGTTTTGTCTTCTACATATACTACATTTAGCTTTTTAAGGTATTTTTGTGTTTACTCCCTCTGTGCCTCAGACCCCTGCTCTCCTTCAGTTCTTCCTTGTCCATTCATTAACTCACTTTTGCAGCTTATTACTAATCAGCCTTCCCATCATAAATAGTCCTTGTTTCAGTCAGTCACTTGTTAGGTCCTGTTCTCTAAAATCTGCATCTAAGGCTAATGTTTCTTAAAATAGTTTTCATCAGGATCCTCCAGCCTTGTGTGTTTTTAATCTGCAATAACCATCTATTGAAATTAACCCCTTTATCAGGTTTTATTTTTCTGAAACCACCCAAGGAAACGCACAGAGCACTGTTTTCTTCTTCTTCAGCTATAGGTTCTAACATAATGAAAGGCTATGATCAAATGTGATGACTATAGTCATATAAATGGACGTATAAACTTCTAAAATGTACATCTTTGCTGATTATCCTCTGATATTCAAAGGAAAAATACAGATAGACATATATCCATCCATTTTCTGACTCGCTTATCCCTGCTGGGGTCACAAGGGGTGCTGGTGCCTATCTCCAGGCATTCAATGGGCGAGAGGCAGGGTATTCAATTTTCAATTCAATTCAATTCAGTTTTTTTTATATAGCGCCAATTCATGAAACATGTCATCTCGAGGCACTTTACAAAGTCAAATCAATCATATTATACAGATTGGTCAAAAATTTCCTATATAAGGGAACCAGTTGATTGCTTCAAAGTCCCGACAAGCAGCATTCCCTCCTGTAGAAACGTAGAGCTACAGGGAGAGTTGTCTGCATTGTCCATGGCTTTGCAGCAATCCCTCATACTGAGCAAGCATGAATCGACAGCAGAAAGAAAAACTCCCCATTAACGGGAAGGAAAAACCTCCAGCAGAACCGGGCTCAGTATGAACGGTCATCTGCCTCGACCGACTGGGGGTTACAGAAGACAGCAGAGACACAACAAGACAGACAAAAAAGCACAGAAGCACACATTGATCTAGTAATCTGTTCTACATTAGATGGTAATAGTCGGTGATGTGTCCTCCCTGGATGATATCACAGTCAACAGAACGTCAGACCAGGTGTACCTACTATGAAGAAAAAGAGAGAGAACAAAAAGTTAAAAGCTGAAATGACAACAGTCATTTCAATGTAATGCAATGCAAATCTGGAGAACAGTAGACTGGAGAACAATAGAAATCAAAAATAGGCCCTGATGTCCTCCAGTAGCCTAAGCCTATAGCAGCATAACTATAGAGGTAGCTCAGGGTAACATGAGCCACTCTAACTATAAGCTGTCATGGTTTAAGTGGTATCTGGCTTCTTTCTTGTTATTTTGCAGTTCACTCAGCTCTCCCTCGCTCTGCTATTAGTCACACCTGTCAGGACACTAATTAGTCTTTATTCCCGTCACCTGTCAAACTCCCTTTATAAACTCACCTTAGTTGTGTTCTCGTCGCCGGTCCATAGCGTTCACTCCCGCTCAGTCTCTGCCAGAATTCTTGTCAGCTCAGTTTTTTGTTACAGTCAGCCTGAAGACTTCCTTCAACTTGTTTTTTTGTTACAGTCAGCCAATAGACTTTCTGTCAGCTTTGTTTTGTTCCAGTCTCAGCCTAGATCCTGCTCAGCTCTGTTCCCACTCCTGTTCTCATCTCCTGGTGAGATGTTCTGCTCTCCAGTGCACGGCTCAGATGTTCTGCTCTCCAGTGCACGGCTCAGATGTTCTGCTCTCCAGTGCACGGCTCAGAGGTTCTGCTCTCAAGTCCACGGCTCAGAGGTTCTGCTCTCAAGTCCACGGCTCAGAGGTTCTGCTCTCCAAGACCTCAGCTCAGATGCTCTGTCCTGGTCGCTAGTCTTCGGCTCCAGAGTTCCTCCCGGTCAGTCACTCCACACGCCTCCTGCCGGCCAGCTTCTGCACCCTACACCTCCGTCTGTTGAATGACTCTGGTCCCATCATCATCCATCTTCCACACTTTTCAATAAACTCACTCTTAAGAACTAGCTCTGTGTGTCCGTGCTGTGTCCGGGTTCATCCTAGACAAATATCATAACATTATAGACCGGCCAAGGGATGAACCCGAGCACGCACAGAGCCTGGTGCAGAAGCTGGTAGGGTCTGCCTCGCCTCCGGTTCATCTCGCCTGGGTCGCCGTGTGGCGACACCCCGCCTCTGCTTCATCTAGCCTGGGTCGCCGTACGGCGACGCCTCGCCTCTGTTTCGTCTCGCCATGGTCGTGGAGTTTCGACGTCACGCTTCCGGTTCGTCTGCTGAGGTCGCATCCGCGACGCCCCGCCTCTGACTTTGTTTCCTGGATCGCTTTCCGCGAAGTCCGCCTCCCACGCTACGCAGCAATTAAAGGACGGCGCTCCTCGTCGTCGCTGCCCAGCGTTAACTTTTACTGCTGCCCAGCATATTAAGACTTTGCCACCCAGCGCCTTCTGGTTTTTGTTTTGAGTTATTTTTTGGGTCCTTGTGTTTGAGTTACTTAACGTTCCTTAGTTTTTCTGTGTTTTTTTTTTATTTCTTAGAGTTTTTTAGGTTTGTTGTGTTCTAGTCTGCTTTAGTTTCTAGTCTTTTTGTATATTTTTACTGTTTTAGAAGACTCTGGCGTTGTCGTGCGCCCGTTCCCTTTGGCGCTGTCGTGCGCCCATTCCCTTTGGCGCTGTCGTGCGCCCGTTCCTTCCCTTTGGCGCTGTCGTGCGCCCGTTCCTTCCCTTTGGCGTTTCCGTACGCCCGTTCCTGCCCTCTGGCGTTTCCGTACGTCTGTTCTTCCCCCCTGGCGTTGGCGCACGCCTGTCTTGTCTCTCTGGTGTTTCCTTTCGCCTGTTCCCCAGAATTCTCTGGACTTTCGGTTCCCCAGAGTTTTCTAGCCTCTTTGGTTCCTCCATGCTTTTTGACCCCTGGTTTCCCAGTGTTCTCTAGTCCCTTTGGTTCCCTAGTGTTCTCTAGTCCCTTTGGTTCCCTAGTGTTCTCTAGTCCCTTTGGTTCCCTAGTGTTCTCCCTCTCTCCCTCTCCCTCGCTCTGCTATTAGTCACACCTGTCAGGACACTAATTAGTCTTTATTCCTGTCACCTGTCAAGCTCCCTTTATAAACTCACCTTAGTTGTGTTCTCGTCGCCGGTCCATAGCGTTCACTCCCGCTCAGTCTCTGCCAGAATTCTTGTCAGCTCAGTTTTTTGTTACAGTCAGCCTGAAGACTTCCTTCAACTTGTTTTTTTGTTACAGTCAGCCAATAGACTTTCTGTCAGCTTTGTTTTGTTCCAGTCTCAGCCTAGATCCTGCTCAGCTCTGTTCCCACTCCTGTTCTCATCTCCTGGTGAGATGTTCTGCTCTCCAGTGCACGGCTCAGATGTTCTGCTCTCCAGTGCACGGCTCAGATGTTCTGCTCTCCAGTGCACGGCTCAGAGGTTCTGCTCTCAAGTCCACGGCTCAGAGGTTCTGCTCTCAAGTCCACGGCTCAGAGGTTCTGCTCTCCAAGACCTCAGCTCAGATGCTCTGTCCTGGTCGCTAGTCTTCGGCTCCAGAGTTCCTCCCGGTCAGTCACTCCACACGCCTCCTGCCGGCCAGCTTCTGCACCCTACACCTCTGTCTGTTGAATGACTCTGGTCCCATCATCATCCATCTTCCACACTTTTCAATAAACTCACTCTTAAGAACTAGCTCTGTGTGTCCGTGCTGTGTCCGGGTTCATCCTAGACAAATATCATAACATAAGCTTTGTCAAAAAGGAAAGTTTTAAGATTAGTCTTAAAAGTAGACAGGGTGTCTGCCTCACAGACCAAAACTGGGAGTTGGTTCCAGAGGAGAGGAGCCTGATAGCTAAAGGATCTGCCTCCCATTCTATTTTTAGTGACTCTAGGAACCACCAGTAGACCTGCAGTCTGAGAGCGAAGTGCTCTGTTAGGAACATACGGGGTAATCAGAGCTCTGATATATGATGGAGCTTGATTGTTAAGGGCTTTATACGTTAGAAGAAGAATTTTAAATTCTATTCTTGATTTAACAGGAAGCCAGTGAAGGGAAGCTAAAATTGGAGAAATATGATCCCTCTTGTTGATTTTCATCAGAACTCTTGCTGAAGCATTTTGGATCAGCTGAAGACTTTGAACTGCATTTTGTGGACTTCCTGATAGTAAAGAATTACAATAGTCCAGCCTTGAAGTAACAAATGCATGGACTAGTTTTTCAGCATCACCCCTGGACAGAATGTTTCTAATTTTGGCGATATTCCTGTGGTGAAAAAAGGAAACTCTGGAAACCTGTTTAATATGGGATTTAAATGACATGTCTTGGTCTAAAATAACACCAAGATTTTTTACTTTACTACCAGAGGCCAAGTTAATGCCATCCAGATTCAGTGATTGATTAAGAAGTTTATTTTTTGAGGACTCTGGTCCAAAGATTATAACTTCTGTCTTGTCAGAATTTAAGTGCAGGAAATTTACAGTCATCCAGCTTTTGATGTCATCAAGACATGACTGCAGTCGAAGTAAGTGATTGGATTCATCAGGATTTATGGATAAATATAGCTGAGTGTCATCACCTGTCCAGGGTACACCCTGGACAGGTGTACACCCAGGGTACACCCAGGGTACACCCAGGGTACACCCAGGGTACACCCTGGACAGGTCGCCAGTCTGTCGCAGGGCAACACAGAGACAAATAGGACAAACAACCATTCACGCACACCTAAGGAGAATTTAGAGAGGTCAATTAACCTAACAGTCATGTTTTTGGACTGTGGGAGGAAGCCGGAGTACCTGGAGAGAACCCACGCATGCACAGGGAGAACATGCAAACTCCATGCAGAAAGACCCAGGGTTGGACTTGAACCCAGAACCTTCTTGCTGCAGGGCAACAGTGCTACCCACTGCGCCCTAGACATATATCATTTAAAATATATGCCTTCTTTTCATATAAAGACCAGCAAAGTTCTGGTTTAGTTATGGGAAGAAGCCCAATTTTTCCATCCCATAGACTGCATTACTGAGCCTATTGTCATGGTTAGAGGAAGCTTTTTGGCCCACATGCAGAAGAACTCGCAGGACACAATGACAGCTTAACAGGTTTATTGAACACTTAAAGTGAACTCAGGAGGGTCTCAGGAAAGTGTTTCAGTGGAGATGAAAGTTGTCAGATGAGATCCTTCTTGTAATACGAAGGTGGAAGGGCCAGAGACAGTAAATCGGTCTGGGGCACAGGTTTGGCAGCGGCTGTGTTCCAGTATGGATTCTGTGGTTGAGAGCTGGAGGGTGCCAGCTCTGCTGGAGGATGTAGTGTCGGAGTCTAGTTGGTACTAGTCCGGTAGAAGAGGTTCCAGAGGGCTATTGCACAAGGAGGAATGAACAGCAACTGTGACCACACAGACGCAGCTGCCTCATCCACCCAACCCACCATATGACCCGGACCAGACCAGGTCAGTAAGAAAGATCCGTAAACGCTATGGCTGTCCACAGTGCATAGCAGACGGCCACCCAGACTGTAACCACTGTTTTAACTGTGGACAAGAGGGACACCGTGCGGTAGGCTGTTTAAAGAAAGCCCAAGAATCGGGAAACGACCGCCGGTCAGGGCGACGGGGCCACCCCTGACCGATGTAACGACAATGTCCCAACCCCAAGGAGTGACAGCATTCAATACAGGCGAAGGTAATCCCACCTTTTGCAACCAAGCCACCAGCCAATCAAAGCCACTTGAAAAGATAGCTCCATTGATAGGTCGTAAGTCTCTCTTAAAATGTAGCATGAGTGGCTATGCCGTAACTGTTCTCCTAGATACTGGGGCTAACGTAAGCATTATTGATCACACCTGGAAAAATAAATATTTACCGGAACAGCACATCAGACCTCTCAGCGAGCTAATGGACAAAGACCTTGATGTGACAGCTGTCACTGGGGATAAAGTACCATATGAGGGGTGGGTGGAAATAGTAGTGAATCTGCAGGGTAATGATGACCCGGACCTAGCCATAAGGGTATCTTTTCTGGTAAGCCGATTAGTGCTCGAGAGGCCGTTAGTTGGCTTTAATGTAGTCCAAGAACTCATAAAGTGCAACAAGAGCAGACCTAAAGTCATATCCATCCTTGTCGACCTCCTAATGGGGGCTATGGATATAGATAGTGTGAAGGCAGAAGCTATAGTCAGCTTCATCCGCACTGAGGTGCATCAGGAATGAAAGTAGGCAAGAAAGAGATCGTTATTCCACCTGGTCAGATAGCCTATGTCAAGTGCAAAGTGCCAGTGGGCATCAGTGGCTCAAACTCACTTGTACTATTCGAACCCAAAAGTGATAGTGTACAGCTAGAGTCACTGAGCATAGGGGAAGGACTGATGGAGATCTGTCAAACGGACAGACCATTTGTGACAGTGCCTATGTCAAACCACACTAAACATGTTGTAACACTACCCACCTCAACTGTTCTTGGAAATATTGAAATAATTGATAAAGTCATTGAGACAGACCACCCGGACGGGGGGCAGCAAGGTCGAGTGTATGCCGCTGGCCCTTCCACACTTCCCCGCTGCATCGAAAAACAGCCCACTGCTACGCTGTGGCATCCACCTGTGGATCTTAGCCATCTGACTGACGAGGAGCAGCAGGAAGTGAAACGGATGCTTTATGAGGAGTCAGGGGCTTTTGCTCGAGACGATGGGGACATTGGCTGCATCCCGAGTCTGAAAATGACCATCAACCTGAAGGATAACCTCCCAGTCCAGCGAACGTACACCTCTGTGCCTAAGCCTCTGTACAAAGAGGTAAAACAGTACATTCAAGACCTGCTCGCCAGAGGGTGGATCGTCAAATCACAGTCACCGTTCTCCGCACCGTGGTGTGTGTCAGAAAGAAGGATGGCTCCTTAAGATTGTGTATTGATTACAGACTCCTGAATCAGAAAACAGTACCAGACCGCCACCCGTTGCCTCGAATCCAAGACCTCATTGACACACTAGGGGGTCACAGCTGGTTCAGCATTTTGGACCAAGGTAAGGCCTACCACCAGGGCTTTATGGCAGAAGGATCACGGCACATGACAGCTTTCATCACGCCTTGGGGTCTGTATGAGTGGGTGAGAATTCCATTTGGCCTCTCTAATGCACCTGCTGCGTTCCAGCGTAGCATGGAGGAAATGCTGGACTCCCTACGCGACAACTGCTGCATTCCTTACCTTGATGACATCCTCTGCTACTCAAAGTCCTTTGCTGACCATGTCGATTCAGTGCAACAAGTCCTGAGAGCTCTGCAGTCCCACGGCGTCAAGCTCCAACCAACAAAGTGCGAACTGTTTAAATCAGAGGTCAGGTATGTAGGAAGGTTGGTCTCAGCTGAAGGTGTCAGGATTGACCCAAAAGATTTGGAGGCTATCTTATCTCTGAAAGACCAAGCACAGTTGGTGGAGTTCGCCAGATCCTTGGATTCCTCAGTTATTACAGAGCGTACCTCCCGAACTTCTCCAGTGTTGCAAAACCCCTCTATGAGCTGTTGCAGGTGAAAGGAAGCTCTGAAGTGACACAGGGGAAGCCAAGGAGGAACAAGGGAGCCCAGATGCCTTCCAGGGCTCCTGTGCACTGGGCTGATGATCATCAAAGAGCCCTTGAACAACTTATTGATACACTGTCACATCCACCAGTACTGGCATACCCAGATTTCGAGCTCCCTTACATACTGCACACAGATGCCTCAGCTCAAGGACTCGGTGCAGTTTTGTATCAGCGACAGGAGGGAAGACTCAGGGCCATCGCCTACGGCTCAAGGACCCTGTCCCCCGCCGAAAAAAACTACAATCTCCACTCAGGGAAACTGGAGTTTCTTGCCCTGAAGTGGGCGGTATGTGAAAAGTTCAGGGATTATCTGTACTATGCACCACATTTCACAATCTATACAGACAATAATCCCCTGACGTATGTGATGGGCACAGCAAAACTGAATGCGGTAAGGCACAGATGGGTGGGTGAACTTGCTGACTTTCGATTTGACATCCGATACAGACCGGGAAAAGCAAACATTGATGCAGACACCCTCTCACGCCTTCCACTTGACATGGGCCAGTATATCACTGAGTGTACAGCAGAGTTGACGAGGGAGGACATCTGTGCTGTGTGGGAAGGGTGCCAGACTGCTAAGAACAAAGACATTGCCTACGTTGCTGTTCTCAACCTCTCACGGTGCTCTGAGCCACCTATGGATGTGCCATTACTTGCCATTAGCCACAATGACTTGGTTAGAGCTCAAAGACAAGATGCAGTGGTCGGTGAATTGATCAAACTTAAGAACTCAAAGACCGTGCTGACAAGTGGGGACAGGAAGGGAGCCACTGGTCCTGTGAGGAAGCTCATGCATGAATGGGGGAGGCTGCACATCGAAAATCAGCTGCTGTTTCGCAAAGCGGGGCAACGACAGCAGTTAGTCCTTCCTATCCAGTACCAGTCCCTGGTCCTCAAGCTTCTGCATGATTATATGGGTCACATTGGGACAGAGAGAGTCATCCATCTTGCACGAGATCGTTTCTATTGGCCGTTCATGAAGAAGGACATCGAGACCTATGTAACCAGAAAGTGCCCCTGCATCAAGCAAAAGAAACCGGTGACGCACATCAGGGCACCAATGGGGAGCATAATAACCTCCGCCCCACTCGAACTAGTGTCAATTGATTACATGCACTTGGAGGCCAGCAAGGGTGGTTATGAATATATTTTAGTAGTTGTAGACCATTTCACAAGATTTGCTCAGGTCTACCCAACAAAGAACAAGTCTGGCAAAACAGCTGCCGAAAGGATATTTAATGACTTCATCCCTCGCTTTGGGTATCCGGGCAGATTACACCATGACCAGGGGAGAGAATTTGAAAATGACCTGTTCAGGACCCTGCGACAGCTGGCTGGAGTGGCTCACTCTAGGACAACCCCATACCACCCTCAGGGCAACCCAGCAGAGAGATTCAACAGGACGTTGCTCCAAATGCTAAGGACACTGGAAGAAAAAGAAAAGGGAAACTGGAAGGAGCACTTACCCCAGATAACCCATGCTTATAACTGCACGAGACATGAGGCAACTGGCTTCTCACCCCATTACCTTATATTTGGCCGCCATCCGCGTCTTCCAACCGACTTGCTTTTTGGCATGTCCACCAAAGAGGAGCCCGAAACGGCTAAGGGCTATGCAGACAAATGGGCCAAAAGAATGAGGGAAGCATATCAAATAGCAGTTGAGAACAGCCAACACTCCAGCACAAGAGGAAAAAAGTATTATGACCGTCATATCAAAGGAGTTATTCTCCAACCAGGTGATAGAGTGTTGGTCCGCAACATGAAAGAGAGAGGAGGACCTGGAAAGCTGAGGTCATACTGGGGACAGTGTGTACATGTTGTCAAAGAACAAGTGGGGGACAGCCCAATTTACAAGGTATACCCAGAGACAGGTGGCAACAAGACCCGTAAGCTCCAAAGAAATTTGTTACACCTAGCCAATGACCTACCTGTATGCTCGCCAATGTCATCAACCACATCTAGAAGGAGAAGAGACTTACCTGCACCTTCAACGTGGCAATCACCTGGGGGAAAAGAAAAGGGAAAGAAAGGTATCGGGAAAAATAATGAGAGGAGAGGGATCTCCCAAAACAGCAATTCTGATTCTGACTCAGATGATGAAGCACCAAGAGGACATTTACTGGTTGAGGGTACCAAGACCGACAGAACTTCAGGCACCAGAGGTGGGGCTTTCCTCTGAACGTCAGAGGAACACAGTAAACAGTGGTGAACAGTTGGGGGTTGCTGCACCACTAAGGACACCTACATCAGAATGTCCTGAAGCCATTGCTCCTGAAAGTGAGGCCACACAAGAGCAGTTACAAAATGATGGACACCAACAGACGTGTGGTGGAGAACCTGAAGAACACCAGTATGGACATATCCCAGATGGAAATGGGAGACCTGTGAGTCCTCAGTATGAACCAGTCAGAAGATCCACACGGAATAGGAGACCACAACAGAGACTAACTTATGAGTCACTTGGCCAGCCATCATATCAATCATGTGGCTGGGTGAACACCGCAGGACTGTATGCAGTACAGTCAGTGCCAATTTGTTCAGTGTCCCCCAACCTGCACTACACACCTAACACCCTCTACCCACACTTACCGTACCTTCCACTGCCTTACTTAATGGGGTCATACACAATCCCCAATGTAGCCTATTGAAAGATTCAGGCTTTCGGTAAATATTTGAGTGTGGTGAGCTAATTTGGTTGAAATGTATTTTTCTAAATGTCATGAGCCATTTTATTTATTTATTTATTTTTGTCCGGGAGCGTGTGACACCCACTAAATGTGTGTTCACATTTATATAGATTTATTATGTATGATTCCCTTTAGATGTGAGTTCCCATAAATCCTCATTTTAAGGTTGTCAGTTTGAAGGCGTTGCTACCTATTCCCACCAGCAGGGGGGGCAGCCTCCAAAGGCGATGCGTTTTGTCTTGTGGCCTTCTGAACGGTTCTCAGTCTGCTGAGAGAAGAAGACAACGTAACACACTGCGTCCGCCTCGCTGATTACTATTAACATCTTTCATCCTTTTAACAGGTGGGTTTTTGCCAGAAAACGTATCTAAAGCCATAAGGGAATATTGCAGAGACTAAGAGTGAGTGTACGAACTGTTCAGAGTTTGCAGCGATATATGTGGGTAGGTTATTAATGATAGTTAGCTAGCAAGTAGCATTAGCGCCTCCGCTAGCTTCACCACGGGCCTAGTAACCAGTGATCTAAGCTCCTGTTTTTATTTTATAAACTATGGCTCAGTATTGACAGACTGGCTCCACAAATATGTATATTCTGCAGACCTGCAATGAGGTTAAAGAGTTGAAGTGTTCTTAAGCACTAAGTTGATTTAGCTGGAGTGTAACTTAGCTTGCCAGACAGTAGTTACGACAACTCAACGTATTAAAGCTGGCGCTGAGTATAGTGATGTTCAGGAGGGGCTAGCTATCTGTCAGTATTAACCCCATGCTCAAGCTACGAGTGGTGTTGCTCATGTATCTTCTTTTAGTATTGTTGTATCAGTTGGTTTGTCTACTTTGCCAGTTGCCCAGTCCATTTAAGCCGGGCGTACACTGTACGAGTTTTTGCCCTATTCGGGCCGATTCTTCAGTCGTGCGGGCATTTTTTGAATCGGGCCGAATTTCAGCTTGATCGTAGAGGGGGGGAGGAGGGGGGAATGGCTTCTCACGACTACCTCCCGATCAGGAATCGGACGGTCGGTGAAAATCAAACATGTTTGAAATTCAGTCGGCTGTCGTGAGGTTTTCGTGAGCGCATCCTGCTGTTCAAGCAGAGCTACGAGGGGGCGCCCTCCCCTCCTCTCCGTCCCCACCAGCGGAGGGAGGGGAGCGGGCGTCCCTGAAGCGACCTCCGCCCGGCCCGCTCGCGGGGGCGTTGGGGAGGGCGGCAACGCGCTGGCCGCCTGTTTCGGCACTCCTCCGCGGTCCGCGCTGGCCGCCTGTTTCGGCACTCCTCCGCGGTCCGCCGCCTGTTTCGGCACTCCTCCGCTCGCGGGGGGGTGCGGGCTGGGCGACCTGCCGTGCCGAGCGGCCGCCGGTGCGTCTCGTCCCTCCTCTCTCCCCTCCGTTCCCCCGACGCCCGGTGCCTCCTGCGGGCCTCGCCAGAGCTGGGCTCGAACCCCTGCTCTGGGTCCCTGTCACCTACCGTCGCTCGCCTGCCTCTGCCATCACAGCGAGCGGTCCCAGAGGGGACACGACGTACAGTGTGAGCAGTCCGGTCGCGTCCAAGCGCCGCGCCGCACAGATCGTGAGCGGTGAACTTTTTAAAACCCGCGGTTCCGTCGCACAGTTTGAGATGTATATAAGTACCACGACTGAAAAACTCGTACAGTGTACGCCCGGCTTTAGCAACTTCAATACACAGTGTTATACTGTACGCCTGTATAGGTACTTAATTTTTCACATGTTGTATGCAGCTATTAGGGACGTGAGTCCCGTGTCCACCCTGGAGTATAATGAGATTTGGAGTATTTGTATTTTGTGCATATGATTGTTTCAGAGTATAAATAGTTTGTACTTTAAACACTGAATCATGTATTTTACATATGATCACTGTTTGCAAAGTAAATGTATTCTACTTTCTTTCCCTTGACGGAAGAAGTGTATTTTGGCATATGAGTACTGTTAAGCATATGGACTCATTTGATTCTACCTGAATAAGGAGAAAACATTTTTGAACATATAAACTGTCAGCGTTTAGTACATTTGTGGGAAATGGAAGACAAAGTGGACTTGGCATGATGTTGTATTTTGCTGTTTAATAAAAACTGTTCTCAGTCTGCTGAGAGAAGAAGACAACGTAACACACTGCGTCCGCCTCGCTGATTACTATTAACATCTTTCATCCTTTTAACCCCTGGGGGGGTGTAACACAACCAGTATGGGCATCACTACACTGGAGAGTTCCTGCTCTCGGTCAAGGCGGCCGCTGTTCTTTCTCCTCTCCCTCCCCCGTATTTGCACTGCTTCTGCTTTCTGTCAATCTTTTTGGAGCCTCTCTTTGCATAACTTCCGAATTGTAAATTATGGATCTGGTCAGCTGGACTCTGAACGCAGCTGATCAGATTTCTCAACGAGAAGACCAGGCAGAGGAGAGCCCTCATGCCCCGGCGGGACATAAGCAGCTGGATACACGGAGGATCATGTGTCTGTCAATTCTGTCGGTCGAGGATGTTGAAAATGCATACATAATTTGATTCATCATAACAGCATTTCTTCTTTTTGGAGCAGGTGGTATCCGGGTGTAATGAGAAATTGCGAAAACGTTGTTTCGGTCCACGTCAAGGCTACCTGAACTATGTGAGGGAATGTGTCGTGCATTCATGTCATGAGTTTTGGACTGTTTGGACTATTACTCCATTTCTATATGCTCCACTCCTCCCAGCCAGCAGTCACCTAATTAGTTCCAGCTGCTGTCACCACTAATTAGTCCCAACTCTGCTCACCTAATCCCCTGCCTTCATACACCTGCCTCACTCACCCACTCACTGCCAGATGGTCTGGTCTCCTCTCATGTGCTCTGCTGTGGTAACACTCCCAGTCCTGTGTGCCCAACCTACTGGGCGTGGAAACTCTGTCCAGCCCTGAAGAAGGTTTCCAGTGTGTGCATGCTGCTAGTCTGCTCTGTTTCCTGTGAGGCCCTACTGCTTGCTCTGCCTGCTCTGGTGAGCCTTCAGCCTGCATTATCTGCTCAAGTCAACCCCTGCCTACACCACCGGCTCAAGTTCATCAATGTCTGCAACTCCTGGCCTGTTTGCATCCTCTGGGGTCTCCTTCCCATTCCTGCCTGCCTCGTCTGCTACGTCTCAAACCTTTTAAAACATGCTCTGTGTTGGTTGGATTTCAGGTTCACACCTATAAACTTGACAATTCAACACCAAGACTCAGATGCTGTTTGAGCAGAACCGCTAACTGGATGGAATCGCAGGTCCAGTTGTGGTTCCTGAACTCACTGGCAGGGTGGAATAGTTGGAAGCTCAGCTTTGGCGGAATTGACCGCAATTTTGGCTATTTGGATTCTCCATTGAAGTGTACCAGTGAGACTTTAAAGCTAGAGTTGCTGATTTTTCCGGAAGTTTCCCCAAGTCCCTTTTTGAATAACTGCGCATGCGCAAGACCATCTTACCTTGCTCTTCCGCTCTTTAGGGTTTTGCGTGAAAAGAAAATCTCCCAAATCCACTCTGGTGTGATTTCTTTCTACTGAGTCCTTCTTCTTCTTCTCATAAACATGAACTCGGTTCACTTCTTGTGACTCTCAGCCATGTTCAATGTCTATGGTGAGAGCAGTGGAGCTACAATGAATGGCTAGTCACTAATCTAACCAGATACATAAACACTAGAAGTGCGCATGCGCAGCCAGCAAGCGGAAACTCGGGAGGAAAGAGCACAGACACTGCCGTTACCTGAGAATGTGGGACAACCAATAGATATCCCAATGCATCCAGAACATGAGGGACAGAGGAGGGTGAGTATTTAATGTCTATGGGTGAGAGCAGGAATAAAACTTTGACAAATCCATGCCTTTCGGACTAAATGGCAGCGGTTGATAATAGATTTTGCAAGCCTGCAGCTCCCACAGAGAATGATTTTTTTTCTTTTAACATCTTTTTTTGAATACATAATGTATTAACTACTTTCAGGATGGAAGGACAATTTTATCCAGTATAACAAAAAGTGTTGCTGAACAGGATTACCAACTATAGCTTTAAGGCAGACGGAAAACTACTAAGAGTCAGCCTGCCCGAAATTAATTGCTATTATTCGAACTGGCTCCCCTGTGTCGGCCTTGGAAGGTAGGCTATTTAAATTTCTCTGGGAAGTTGTGTAAACAAGACACTCAGCCTGATAAATGTTCCATCACCTATCTTAGACAGTGGCTGGGGTGGGGCCTATTGTGACATTGTTCACGGACCTACACTAACACACACATGCACACACACCACCTTTGCTGAGCTTTCCTTTACCTTGCTTGCTTACCCTGTCTTTTTTTAGTTGTAGCTTTAAGGACTTACTTAGCTTATCTTTATTACACTGAAACTAAAGAAGTCTAGTCAAGGATTCCCATAGCTTATTCGCATTACAATAAAACAAAAGAAGTTTATGAATAGAAAAAATTAAGTTTGTTGACGTATGAATAGGATCAATTAAGCTTTGAATGTTAGTAATGAAGCTTGAACTTACAATAAAACTAAAGATGTCCAATATTTTCTTTTCCTTTGTTAATGTAATGTTTTCTTTTCCTATGTAACATTTTCCTCTGTAATGTTTTATCTGTTAACGTACAGCACTTTCATAAGTCTTGCCTTGCTACATTCAAAAGAGCTCTTCACTTGAAGAGTTTCAGTGGGCTTAAGGTGACACATTAATAAACACTCAGGGGTTGAATGTAGTGATGGTGAGATGAGGCCTCATGAGGCATTGAACCACTTGAGCCAATTGCTTCAGCAAAGAGTTAATTTCATAAAACTTCATTTGCACATGAAACCACCTACTGGCCAAGAGCATAATCACAGTCAGCAGTATAATCTGTGATGCTTGTCTGTTTTCATCCTTTAGGGCCCTTGGAAACAATCATCGATAAGTATATGTCTCTTATGATTATCTTATGGGTATAATAAAAGAAATTTTAACATGTTCTGTGTGTATTTTTTCTGAGTAGAATATTATATGACTGACTGCATGTTTTTCTGTCACTTTAGTGAAATGGCATGGGCATAAAAAGACAGTAAAGTGCTTGTGGAACTTGGAAGAGGGCACTGGATGCTTGTGCAGCTTGGACAATGATCTGTAAAACGGGGGATTTTATACAGAAATCATTGTTTTTCAAAAAAAATTGGTTTTAATAGATTTCTTTCACAGTTTTTGGTTTTAGTAAATTATTTTTTTCACACTACTTCTCCGGTGTTGTGCCATAATAACGCCATGATAATAATATTTGATGTCAGACTGATTTCTGGCCATGTAGTATGGAGGAGGTAACAAAAGGAATTCCACTACTGCTGCCATAAAGGAGAGAGAGTCAGCGGGGACAGCCCCTTCTCTCAGCAGGGGTCCCCTGCTGCTATAAAACTTTCCTCCCACAGACAAAGGCTCTCTTCTGACCAGATTTTCTTCAGACTCCAAGCTGCTCATCCCACCTCTCCCTGGAGCAGACCAGGAAAAGGCTCTTCTGACCATGGGCCCGGGCCGGGCCTGACCGACGCACATCCAGCACCTGGGGGAACTTCTCGTCCGGAGAACATGTCCGAGCAAATCAGAGTTAAGTCTGCTGTCTTAACCTCATCATGAGGAGCAGGAGGAAGGGATCCTGCCTGCCAAAAACAGCTTTGTTTATTCTTTTCAGCCTTTACAGGGAAGCGAACCCCAGATGGAGCTGAAAAGCCAGTAGCAGAACCCACTTTGAATGCTCAGGAGGACCTGCTCTAATCGTGACTGCAACCGAGTCAGAGACTGTCTGCAGGACATCAGGCCTCCGATCCCGAACACATGCCTGCTCTGCTAGGCCGCAGAACCCCAGGCTTGCCCGCTGCTGGACGAGCAATGGTTCCCCTTTTACTGCCTTCTCGGATGACCAAATTGGACGGGACTCACATGAGGCACCGACAGGTTTGGGCATAGGGAGCTGAGGAAGAAGTTACATGGTTAGTCTGGAAATGTTGGTAACGCGTTTGGACACATGGTGCCTTTAGAACAAAGGGCTAACGGAGGTAGCTCACGCTAGCCTTCCGTTCATGGTATTGCTAATATCATTTGAGTGTGTTTTATGGTTATAACAAAAAGGTTATCTCCACAAGGGTTTCATACATTGATGGGACATTAATGTTTACGTTATCCAGCCCACTCATTATGACTAAAAATAAAGCTAAAGTTTTCATTTGTTAGCGCTGAATGCCCGCTAGCCAAAATGCTATTAGCCTGTGGCTGTGTCTCATTCCGAATACTTCCGTCAGTGCACTGCTGATGTGCACTGACCACTTACTGCCGTAGTGCCCACTTTCGACCGTTAGTAGTGTTTCAAAAGGAACACTTATGTTAAAACACTTACCGGAAATGACAGGATGACGTGACGAACGCAACACACGTGACCGCGAATTTTTCAGACCGCCAAAAAATATATGCCGGCGTTATTTTTTTTTTATAAAAACAACAATCGTTTACATTCACAGCATGTTGAAATTACATCGCCTCCGACGTCAACGCAGGATCCTCCAAATATTGGCTGAACATGAGGTATGTTCGTGTATTTTACAAACACCTATCGAGTACAATGCCTCGTATTACCACCATTACTTACATTTATATGATTGCGGTGTCGCAGCTCCGGCTGTCTCGGCTGAATTGTTCGCCATTATTTTTAAAATGGGAACATCTTCCCGACGTCCCTAGCCCCTCCCTTTCCGCTTTGTAGTCAAGATGGCGTCCGTTTAGTGCGAGTAGGGTCCATCGTTACACACTGCATTTTGTGCCCGTTTTTAGGGGGTCATCCGGGTACTTTCAGTGCACTGACTTTTTGTGTTATCTACACTACCTACTTAAAACTAAGTGTTCGAAGTGTAGAAGTAGGCGGAATGAGACACAGCCTGTGTTAAGAAAAATATCCCAGGCTTAAGGTATGTCTCCCCCCCTGTTTGCTGGGTAGGATAACATATGAAGGTTTATTGCCGGAGGGGGTGGGTCAGAAAGAGAGTTCCTTTGTTCAAAACAGATTCCCCCTTCTCCTAAAAAACATGGGAGGGTCTCACCCTTAAAAAGATGTGTTTAGAGTTGTGAAAGTTAGACAGAATCCTGCATCACCAATCGCTATGAGGGCATCTTATAATTGTAATGTAATACTCTGTCTCCATATTTAATGCCTAATAAATTCAATATGCATATTACAATGTTTACCTCTTGATCAATGTTTTCTTATTTACGGCCAAATCTGGAAGCGGGGCGAGATGGGCCTTCAATAGATATGTAGGAGCAGGCCGGTGTAACAAATCTAACACCTGCTAACATCCGGTTCCAGACATTTCAAAAGGAGCTCATTTAAAGCATAAAGCTTGATCGTTCTGCTCGGCCATCCTTTGATGGTGCTATGAGCCTTATTTCCGCATTAATATGGAATATTAATGCCGGTTTTAATCAGGTTAGCAACCGATCGCTACAGCGACCCCTAGCGCCCGGAGTTGGAATCGCATAAACAAAGGCAAGCGATCCTAAGGTAATCATTTTACTGAGCAAAAGTCTTTAGAATATTATTTACTCAAAATAATGTTCTGGTTAACTTGGGCTTTGCATTGTAAATGGATTGAAACACATGCCAAATGTTTTTAACTCCATTCTGTGCTTTTTGGAATCAGATCTGATCAGATTTTTGGATTCACTGACTTATTCTGATTATGAATGACCACTTTTGTTTTGTCTTTTGTTTGTTTTGCATGTAAATAGTTCCTTAGCTTAGCTTCTTTATCTTCATTTTGCTTAGTAGTTTAGTTAAGTTTCACTAGCCTAGTAGAGAGGATTTGTTAATCGAAATATTGTGTTAATTCAGATAAACAGCATTACATAGTGATGTTCTCTGGATCTTCATTTTATTTCTGTTATTAAATTCTTGAACTCGAAAAGAAGTTGTCACTCCTTGTGTGTGCAGGTTTTGCTGTTAAAATATCGCTAGTGCCTGAATTCATCCCTTTCAACCATTGTCTTGATATCATCTTAAGAGCTGATCATCACCAGACAATACTTAACAGCAGGGTCCGAAATTAACACTCGCCAGTCGCCAAATGCGAGTAAATTTCCCGTTTGGCGAGTGAATTTCAGAGGGCTAGCTGCCACATGGCGAGTAAATGTTTGTACCAAATAAAATAAAAATAACATAAAAATAACGAAACCCATATGATCCATTCACAGCTCTGTCCATCCAGAGCTCAGTCTAAAAACGCCTTCTGCGGTGCTGGTTCAGCTTCTTTCACATTCAGAACCAGTCATGGCTGCACGCTGGATCAGAAAACAGATCTGCTAACCAGATACAGTCTAAAACGCCAATTAGTCTGTTTATAAGTTTCGTTCTTATTTATTCTGATTTTTTTAACTACCTGCGCTGCGGTTCTGTGCTTCACCGCTCTTACTGCGCCCTCTCGGAGCAAGCTGCTTTTATCAGCGGCCAGCCTTCAAAACGTGAATCGCCTCGTTTAATGTCCTTCCACTCGTATCAAAATGTCCCAATTAAAGTCAGTAGGAGAGTCAGTAACTGTTTTTCATGCTGTTTTGTTTTTAACGACACAGAACCAGCGGTGCTTCGGTGGGCGTGGTGCCTTGCGCTTGAATTCAGGTGCGCAAAATTACGTCACATGTAACCTGTAACATCGGGGGCGCAGCGCACGAGGGTAAAATCCAGTAGCTAGATCAGCGTAAAGACGCAGCGTGAACCCTGAATGCTTTAAGTGTTGCAGGTGAGGGGAAAATTTTGAACCGTACACAGGGGCGGTTCTGGACAGGGGCCAACAGGGGCCTGTAGAACTGTTCCTGGCCCCTGTTATGGCCCCTGTACTAAAAACATGATGTTAAATTTCTTAGGATGATAAATGCTGACAAAGATAACGTGACTGGTCATTTGGATTAGTTGTATTTTTTTCATTTATGTTTTTACCCAATAATAAAATAACAAAATAATTAAAAAATAAATATAAAAAAAATAAATAATTAAAATTAAGCTGTTTCACGTTAAGCTCCCGCTGTATTGAGAAAAGATCAGGGGTCTGCAACCTGCAGTTCCAGAGCCACAATTGGCTCTTTGGCTTACTTAATATTTTAAACGATGAAATGTTGACCTGTTAAGTCCCCCCCCCCCCCAACAATCTTTTGTTCTGTGCCCCTGTGAAAAAACACTGGCCCCACCCTGGCCCCCCTGCTAAATTTGGTCTAGAACCCCCACTGACCGTACAGGCTTGATGAAACTCTGCCTCATTCACAAATAAGACCAACATGGATAGAATAATGATAATCTGTAGTGTTTTTTTATCGCCTGGATGTGAATCTGATAATTCATATTGTGTCTTTTATAATCAACTACAATATTTTCTTTTTTTTAAGTCAGGAAACAAAGATTTCTCTTCCAGGGTCCAGTCAGCCACGCCCCCCCAAAATTAACATAATCTCACTCTTAATTTTTATAAAAGTTGAGGTCTGGTCAGGATTAATATTTTGGCCGGTAAAAAATATGCCTGGCCGGTTGATTTTTACATTTACCGGCCAACTTGGCCGGTAAATTAATTGTAGTTGTAATTGTAGTGTAACTTTTTCGATTTATTTTAAAAAGTAATGTAACTAATTACTTTTGATTACTTTTTGATTACTTTAAGGTTTTAATGAGTATTGACCCATGTTCAACATTTAATTTTTGAGAACTGAATTTGAACCTTAAAAAAGCACTAAGCTGAAAGGGAACTGCAGACAGGCAATCACAGGATGTCCACAAGTGTGTGTGTGTGTGACGATTTTTAAGTTTAAAACAAGGAGGATGGATTTTTCGGCAACTCCTTGCCAAAAATTGCATCCCCTGCTATCTCAGAGGAAGTGACACTTGTATGACTCTATTCCTGTATATCCATCAGTAGTTAAAGGACAAGAGTCAGCAAATGCAAATTCTGCCTTGTAAAACAATGACAGCACAATTGTTGCTGTATGATCTGAAGCCCCATTTGGAGCTTTTAAACAGGCTTTGAAAAACTTTGATAATTTGCTGCTGTAATATTATAGATTTTTTAGAATAAAAAGCTAGCAGATGTGCATAATCAAAAATAACAGAAATACAATTATAGAGCATTCAGTATTGTAATAAAGCCCACACTGTTTCTGGATAAATACATTATTGTATGAGTTAAGTTCTGTTCCGTTTTCTGCCTTTTTCGTTGTAAAACTGAAATGTCCCATGCTCCTGAATGCACCATAGCTTTCCGACGCTCACGAACGCAACACTGTGAACGCTGAGCTGTGTAGACGCGCGTTTGATTTTCCGCTTAAGACAAAGTTTTGCAGTTTCACAACACACGTCGGCTCTCACGGTTTATTGTTGTGTGTGAATAACAAGAGACTGCATGATTGCAAAGCGCCTTCTTGCATCTTTCTCTTCCTTAAAATGAAGCCAAATAAAACCGTGAAACGTCCGCTCGCTTGCTGTTCTTTCAGAAGGCTCCACCAGCACAGGATGGATCATCAGAGTGATAGAGACAAGGAGCCGTAGCGGGGAACGGCGATACAGGGCGTGAAGCAATAAAAATATCATTACATATTTCGCAAAGGTTTTTCTTTATATTTTTAAAAAAATGTAATTAAATTTGTAATTCTTAATATTTTCGGAAGTAACTGTAACTGAATTACATATTTTCTCATTGTAACTGTAGCGAATTACAGTTACTCTTTTTTTGTAATTAAATTACGTAACGTCGTTACATGTAATCCGTTACTCCCCAACACTGTATATATATATATATATATATATATATATATATATATATATATATATATATATATATATATAATATGATAAAAACATGCAATCAACCAAAACCTATGACTGTGAATCTAGAGTCAAAGAGGGCTTGGGATAGGACACTCATGGACTGCAAAATCTGAAGCTTTTCCGTTAGCCTGATAAGGTGGTCTCCAACTTCTAATGTAACTGCAGGTGCTAGCTTTGTCACCTCCTCCTGAAGGCTTTGCTCCAATATTTTCATGAGGGGAACCACTTGGGAGGCATAAACATTTTCCTCTGCAGACAGCTATCTCCATCTCTATATTTATTCAGTAAAAACCCATGTCCTGTACTTATGGAACCATTGTTTATCCTGCATTTGCTGATATTGCACTTCTGGTCAGACCCAGAGCCATAGAGAGAAAGAGTTGCGACACTCCCATTGGACTCCGTTGTATGCTTTTTGCCGCCTACTTCCAGGGTATGCAGCCTCGCGTAGTTCCAAAAAGCCATTCTATGGCGTTCGACATCATTCACTTCCATTGCTGACTGTCGAGTAACTTCTGAGGTAAGTTGATTAAATAGCTACCTGTTTTGAATTGTCAACTGTCTATATTGTATCATAGGCCATTTATGATGCATATACTGATCTTTTGTTGTATGTACACAGCGTAATTATATATATTTTTTTTATCTTGGTAGACGACCGATTGCCTGCTAGTTTGTTAGCTTGACTTGCCTTCTGTGAAGGTAACGTTATATCCAGGGGTAAATTGATTAAATAGCTACCTATTTTGAACTGTCAACTGTCTATATTTGATCAGAGGTCCTTTATGATGCATATACTGATCTTTATTTGTATGTACACAGCGTAATTATATGTATGTTTTATCTTGGTAGACCACCGATTGTCTGCTAGTTTGTTAGCTTGACTTCGCCCTCTGTAAAGGTAGCACTAACGTTATATCCAGGCATAAATTGATTAAGTAGCTACCTCTTTTGAATTGTCAACTCTGTATATTATATAAATAGGCCCTTTATGGTGCATATGCTTATATTTATTTGTATGTGCACAGTGCAATTTATATATATATTCTTAACTTGGTAGACAACCGATTTTCAGTCATTGCCTGCTACTTAGTTATCTCGATTTTGCCAGCTGTGAAGAAGGTATCGCTACACCAGAAATTACGAAGTTCATTAGTGAATCTCTGACATCTTTTATTAAGTAAGTTATTGATGTTAGATTACTAGGATCATTAAGGTTGACTAGGACGTTTTTTTTAGGTTGTATCTGCTGAACCTGGCGGTGTTAGCCAGTCAGCTGAGTACTGTGTATCTGATGCTAGTAGAAATAAGGTTTGTTTAATTACACCCTTGAAAGGGCTGTTTAGTTGGATTGCATGTAGGAATACAAATTATTCCCCACAAAAAATTATCATAAGCCATAATGAGCTTTAAAATGTTTATTACTCTGACAGTAGTGTGACTAATTTGTTCCCCAAACACTGCTGCTGCAGGCGGCTGCTGCTGGAGGCGATGACTGCTTGAGCTGGCTGATGTTGGCGAAGGATGGTGATGGCGGCTGCTGCTGGTAATGGTGGCGGCTGCTGCTGGTGGCGGCTGCTGCTGGTGGCGGCTGCTGGTAATGGTGGCTGCGGCTGCTGGTAATGGTGGCTGCAGCTGCTGTTAATGGTGGCGGCTGCTGCTGGTGGCAGCTGCTGGTAATGGTGGCTGCGGCTGCTGTTAATGGTGGCGGCTGCTGCTGGTGGCGGCTGCTGGTAATGGTGGCCTCTGCTGGTGCTGGCAGCTGGTGGCGGCTGGTGCTGGCTGGTGCTGGCCATGGCTGCTGGTGGTGTCTGCAGGTAGTGGCTGCTGGTGGCGACTGCTGGAATAAGAGGAGACTGGAGGCTGTGGAGACTGCAGACGGTGTGCCGGGAATGGAGAGGCCGAGTACATCCATGGTAACCAGTAAGGTGTTCGGCAGTGGCCTAGATGGTATGACCTTAGGTGAGGAGGTCTGCTGTGTGGAAATCGCCTTCTTGGTCTGACTCTTGCTGCCAAGGTACCCCTTATTATGGCTGTTTGCCTTCCTCTCAGCTCCGATGCACTTTGAGTGAATCCTTAACCTCAGCCTTATGTATGTTGAAAGGATTTTTTTTTTCAGCTCATGGCATGAGGGAAGGTTGCTGTCCAGACTCATGGCCTCTCTTTCCAGCTGTTCCACTACGTTGGAGGATTCCATAAGGGAATCACTCGTCTTGGAACGGAAGAGCTGCTCCACGTGCTGCAGGAGAGTGAACAGCTCATCGGATGGCCGGTATAATGCACCCCTTTTAAATTCCTTTAACTGTAGTAAAACAGCTCTCTCCCTTGTTGTGTTGGTTACTTTTTCAACCAGTGCACACTGGCATTCCTCACAGAGCGAGAAGCTGATGACCCTCTTCGCTATGTATCCTGCCAGGTGGTAGAGGACACAAGACTCGGTCTTTGTGAGGTCAGGTGGTGATGGGTCTACCAGCTGCTCCACTCTCACAACCTCAGAAACACTGCAGTTGCTGTTCTTGCTGTCCAAGAAGTCGGCCAAGTGATCTGATGCATCATCCAGGTAACTGCCAGTATGCGTTGTCGAGAGGAACTGCCCTACAGTGACAGCCCGTAGTGCATAGTGGAACTCCACAGGTGTCAGGACTGAGTTCCTCTGACAAATTATTTTCTAGGCAGTCCTGAGTGAACTGGCTTGTTAGGACAAATTTGTGCCCCTGTCTCAACAGATCTTGCTGGACCTCCAGGATCGTTGTTGTGGCCATCACCAGTCCTGTCTGGACTGGTTTCCAGCTGCCCTGGGGACCGATCTTCAGACCCTGAAAAAGATGGATCGAGTCACGGAGGAAGCTGATGGCCTTTTCATACTCTTCCATCTTGAAGTGACTGAGGGCAGTGACAACATTGCGGGACGACATGAGGTCAAACCAGTGGTCCATCTTATCCAAAAACCATGCCGTTGTAAGGTAGGACAGGGCGGCACTTGTTGCTTTGCTGAACACATGCATTGCTGAACTCACCTTCATTTTTTCGAAATGGCTAGGCTCTAGGACACCTCTGGACAAATTGGGTGCCAGCTTAAGTGCCATGCCCTCTTGGAAGGACACCAGATCCTTTAAAGGGGCAACAGAGACCTCACTGGACGCCAGCTGCTCCTTTTCCACCACATCCTGAGGTATGGTGATGATGTGACCACGGATAATGGCACTCTTCAAGTTTTTGACGAGATGAGGAACGTCAGGCATGAAATGGAGGCGCTGGTTTGGCTCAACAGGATGCTGGATCCATGGTTTGTCATAGGTCACCCCAAAAGACTTCCACATTGCTCTATTGGGGCTCCCCATGTCTGTGGTGATGTTAAGCACATGAAGCCCTACAGATGCTGCCGCTTCAACAATGCTGACTATGATGGGCCGGTAAACTGCACCATTGGTGGAATTGCCGCTGTAGTGGTAAGCCACGACTTGTTTCCACCGCGTTGTAGCTCCAGCCAGCATAAACACCAGTGCATGCGTCGCTTGTCGTTGGTGGTCAGGCAGCGTGATGTTGCCAAATAGCCTCCCCGTTCCCAGATGGAGCTCCACGCCTGGAGTAATGGACATTTCATCTAAGGAAAGCACACACACTCTCTCCATTTCACTCATGCCACCTGCCTTCAGCCTCAGCATCTCAAACACTTCCCCCAAAACTCCCGGCTCCAGCTTTACATGTTGCATCCTCCTTTGCAGCGTGCAGATGTTAGGCAGTGGAATTTGCATTTGCTGGAGGGTTTTATAATCGGTGGTGCCAGCGGTAAATCTTATTTTTATAGCTTTTTTAATTGTCTCCTTTCCCCACCATATTCCTCTCTTCTTTTCCTGTCCAAGGGCTGTCATTTGGTCTCTGTTAAACATTTGGGTGAACTTCTGATTAACTAAATTGTTCCTCTTTCTTAGCGCCAAATTCATTCTTTTTTGCTGTGCTAGAGCCCTCTCTGCTCTCCTTCCCATTAACTTCTCCATTTTAAGTTGCCTTATTAGGTCTTCCACAATTGCACTATTAGACCCTGGCAGTCTGGTCCCTGGAGCACCTGGCCCTGGCAAAGTTGGTTCGTCGTTGCTGGCTCCTGACTGACTAGCCCTCGGCACACACATCCCTGGATCACCTGCCCCTGGTAAAGTAGCCTCTTGGTCGCTCTCTCTGTCTCCTGTCATGTCCCTTTCCTTGCCCTCAAAATCCACCTCAATTTCTCCCTCAACCTCTGTAACAATAACAAGGTAATGTTGCTGTTATATGTATTTTGCCTTTGCATTTGCACCTACTGTTATCTTCAATAAAAGGGTACACTACACTCCTATAGAAAATAAATTAAAGCGAAAAATTACTGTAATGTGAATCAAATCATCTGCCACATCAGAAACCAAAAAAATGTATAAACTCATCTACTGGCAATGGTTAATTTGGTAGAAATTTTTAGATTATCTACATTCTGTATGCAAATCCTCAGAGAATCCCTGAAGCCGGATGTACTAATATGAATGTAATGTCTCATTAGGAGTGTAGTCTATCCTTGAATTACATTAAATGGGGAATATTGTTGCATTGTTGTTGCATGTATCATACCGAAGTTTAATTTGCCGTATGTGTGGTCTGTTATACTTTGGGTTGGTGCTGGTGGCACCCTTCCAGAACGGGGTTTCCTCCTCTTCGGCTTAGGCCGATGAAGGAATATTGTTGGCACAGCATCTGGCCTCAACTTCAACTTGTCTCCGGTTTTTGTGGCAGTGAATTGGTCATCTTCAAAGTGTACCTACCTGAAGGTAGGCTTGTAAGATCAGTTTCCATTGCACTTCAGATATCAGCAAAGTCATAATTCTCTACACTTAGAAATATGATGCCCTTTAAAATGCTTGCAAGTGATGTCACCTCTGAACATTACTTACATGACATAGTTTTCGGCTGTTGCTGGTCCCGGTCATTTGCAGGTTTTTGCGGCTGACCATTGTCATCCATCTTTTCAATCGATCTTTGTCCTTGGGGAAGCCATACATGCGGTAACCCTTCTCGGACCGATTGGTGCATCCAAATGCTGCACATCCAACCATGGTATGACCACTGATCTACAAAATGTTAGTTGTAACCAATGAACCACGACACCATTGAACATCACAGAGAGCGGGTGACAACTTTTCCTCAACCACCTATGCCCTCTGACTTTTGAGAATAGGTAAGAGGTCAGAGTTCATAACCAAACAAGGATCCTCCCTCTCTCTCTCCTCAACCACTTTTGAATTTGCTCAGGGCTATAATAGGTGTGGTAAAGTATAGTATATTTGCAACATTATAATATGCTGTGAATGGTTTGCCCTATATATAGTGTTACCTGCTGTGTCCATTGTTGAATATATTGTCGCCCTATTTTGCTTCATCTGCTTTTTAGTGTCCAGGACACAGATGAAGAGGATGTTAGTATGCGTTGTCGAGAGGAACTGCCCTACAGTGACTGGCCATAGTGCATAGTGGAACTCCACAGGTGTGAGTCTGATGTATACAAGAGAAAGTATTTTTGTAGGCAGTCCTGAATGAACTGGCTTGAATGAACATATTTGTGCCCCTGTCTCAACAGATCTTGCTGGACCACCAGTATCGTTGTTGTGGCCATCACAGGTTTCAGTGGAGCCCCCCCCCCCCCCAAAAAAAATGGTTAGGATACCTGTTCTTAACGCCTGTTTACACATTTGTTGTTCTTGTTCACACATACTGTCGTATGTTTGTTGATATTATTCATGCTTGTTCCTTGTTCATGCTTGTTCCCATTTTTTTTGTTCCACTGTTCATTTTTATCTTATGCCAGGTACCTTTATTATTAATGTTGTCCTTCCTTTCAGCCCTGATGCACTCTGAAGCCTGATGTATGTGGAGGATTTTTTTTTAAATGTATTAATCACTTATAATATTCCTCCCTGTTCCTTCACTTTGTTCTTGTTTTTCCAGTTAGATACACACATTTACACACACACAGACACACACACACACACACACACACACACACACACACACACACACACATCTTGTTGTCTCACTCAGTATTTTTTATTAAACAATATTTGATTCATTCATCCAAGCTTAATGAGTTGTTATTCTTTAATATATTTGATTCTTTGTGCATGGCTTAGTATTAAAATTATCATTGTTGTGTGGCCAACTCCTGCCTCATCAGAAAAAGTGGGTGTAAATGCTGAATGGACTGTTCTTTCTCAAAAAAGCAACAACAGAGTCCAATGGGAGTGTCACTGTTCTCTATCACTCTCTCTGCAGCTAACCTTACTCTTACTCTGTGCATTAACCCAGAGACGTAGGGAAAAATCTTAATAGCTCTGCACTTACCTATAGACCCAAACATATCAGCATAATGCTTTTGATAATATGTGAATGGCTTAATCTTAAAATTATATTCTTAGTCTTAACATGATCATGTTTCACGTTGTGGTCTGGGAGTGACCACTTATCAGAAGTGAGCTAGCTGCTTGTGAATGCTGAATGGACCACGGCAGACCCAACGCTACCACGAAGGTAAGCTAATGGCTGAATCGGAATTTATAAGCAAAATCACGGTAATCAATAATACAGCCCAGTCGTGATAAAATGAAAATCATGAGACATCTGTCATCACATGAATGATATGGAAAAGAAAACTTAAGTTAGAGCCGTTCTAGCCTGTACTCCTGTCTATACGAACATGAACATAAGCTTTTCCCTCCAAAAATGTAAAACGTATCTAAGTAATATACAGCTTTTCGTTGTCACCCTGCCTCTCAAAATGGAAAACTGACATTAACAAATATGTAATCATGCAATAACAGCTGAAAAAGTAGTAGGGTGTATGTTTATATATATATTTACCGTTAAATAACGCAATCGCTGCTGTCTGTCCCATAGAAGAACATGACAGCCAGCGTATGTTTTAGAACTATAACGGTTTACACGAACCACGTGACAGCCCTGGCGGTGACATCAAAGAGTGTCGCAACTCTTTCTCTCTATGGCTCTGGTTAGACCTAAACTGCATTTCGTTGCCTTGTACCTGTACCTGTGTAATGACAATAAAGTTGAATCTAATCTGATCTAATCTAAGCAGTGGCATCATAAAATGGAGACAGCAAAGAAAGGCACCATCCAATAATGTTGAATTCCTCTGATGTTAATAAAGGTATGTCAGTTCGTGTGCCAGCTAATGCACCTCACCTATAAATAAACAGTGCAAATACCTAATGAATCATAAGAATGTTAGATTTCTGAAATCAATTCAAATATTCCCACATAGATGAAATCCTCCTCTTCCTTGTGGTGTTGGTGGTGGTGGTAAAATACAATTCACACTAATCAATAATAAAATGTATCAAAAAGATAATACAATAACATTAAACACCTTTCCTCACATTTACATTAAATGGGGAATATTGTTGCATTGTTGTTGCATGTATCATACCGAAGTTTAATTTGCCGTATGTGTGGTCTGTTATACTTTGGGTTGGTGCTGGTGGCACCCTTCCAGAACGGGGTTTCCTCCTCTTCGGCTTAGGCCGATGAAGGAATATTGTTGGCACAGCATCTGGCCTCAACTTCAACTTGCCTCCGGTTTTTGTGGCAGTGAATTGGTCATCTTCAAAGTGTACCTACCTGAAGGTAGGCTTGTAAGATCAGTTTCCATTGCACTTCAGATATCAGCAAAGTCATAATTCTCTACACTTAGAAATATGATGCCCTTTAAAATGCTTGCAAGTGATGTCACCTCTGAACATTACTTACATGACATAGTTTTCGGCTGTTGCTGGTCCCGGTCATTTGCAGGTTTTTGCGGCTGACCATTGTCATCCATCTTTTCAATCGATCTTTGTCCTTGGGGAAGCCATACATGCGGACCTAAACTGCATTTCTTTGCCTTGTACCTGTACCTGTGTAATGACAATAAAGTTGAATCTAATCTGATCTAATCTAAGCAGTGGCATCATAAAATGGAGACAGCAAAGAAAGGCACCATCCAATAATGTTCAATTCCTCTGATGTTAATAAAGGTATGTCAGTTCGTGTGCCAGCTAATGCACCTCACCTATAAATAAACAGTGCAAATACCTAATGAATCATAAGAATGTTAGATTTCTGAAATCAATTCAAATATTCCCACATAGATGAAATCCTCCTCTTCCTTGTGGTGATGGTGGTGGTTGTTGTTCTTCTTCAAGCACTGTTTTATGGCGGTTGACCATAGACATTATAAAGAGTAGACGCCTCATTACATGCTTTAGCGCATTCTGCGTCGCTGCCATATTGGATGGGTCTACTCAAGCCTGCCATAGGAGCCAACGTGAGGGAGCAACTTTGGTGCAGATCAACGTTTTGGGCTGAGATTGGTTCTGAAAATGAGTTTTACTTGGTGAGAATGTTACCGGCGCCAGCCCTAGGGGTAAGCTGGGCGGTAGCAAGTGGCACACAGCTAGCGTAGGCTGTGTTGCCTAAAATAGAGTCTATGACTGTAGCCTGTGGACAGACGAGGGAGACACGTTATCAGGCCATAGCTCATTTACTTCTGACATTTAACACAATTATCACATTCACACTTTCATACAATACACAATAATCCATAAAATAACAACACAAGAAATAATAGTAATTAAATAAAAACCAATACACATAATTGACAAAATGAAAAAAATACAAATAATAACATATAGACTTTACATAAAATACAATTCCCACTAATCAATAATAAAATGTATCAAAAAGATAATACAATAACATTAAACACCTTTCCT
Source organism: Fundulus diaphanus (assembly GCA_037039145.1). Lineage (NCBI taxonomy): Eukaryota > Metazoa > Chordata > Actinopteri > Cyprinodontiformes > Fundulidae > Fundulus > Fundulus diaphanus. The sequence continues at coordinate 10,966,305 of CM073142.1, read as the reverse complement.
CACTTTTATGTCACTCTATCCTTACAGCAAAAGTGCTCAATCTACTTGCCAGTGCCAAAAACACCACCATCCCGTCACCTCCGCTCCCACTCACACACACACACACACACAGAAGCGCTGGGCCAGATCAAAAGAAAAACGCCTCCAAATGGCGGGCCGAACAACCAAAGCACACCCAACATGGCAACCCCAACAACCCGAACATGGACCCTCATCCCCGCCAACACCACACCCAAGCCCATGCGAGCACGCCAGAACCTAGTTACAAAGCATACACTAGTTCCATATATCCGCTTCATCCCAATACTTATCTGCAATCAACAAAAGCGATCACACAAAACGGCGGAGGCACATGCACACAGTAAAACACACTGATACCTCGTCATTAAGTATCCAGAGACGGCAAACGTCTCACCACAGTGTTTCCACATTACTATACACTCGTTTACATGTTATCAGGACCGACTTTAAGTTCACATATTTTATGTTTTATCAACATACCTGTGGACAGACGAGGGAGACACGTTATCAGGCCATAGCTCATTTACTTCTGAGCTGCCCTGCGCAAGAGCCCTCCATGCCCACAGCAGCGCTAATGCGCCCTCTGCTGGTGTGGATGAACACGGCAACCCTAACTATATAGAGCACACACTAGTACTACAATACAAAAAAAACAGAGGGGGTGTCTGTTTTCATAAAAACTTATTATATAGCGTTTTTTTTCAACCTACTACAAGAACAATGCAGAAACCCAACAGATGGACCATAATTTTATGCATTTTAATTTTGTATCGCTGTATTTCACGTACTAAGGCTGAATCACATTGCCAAATTAAGTATCCTGCGGTTATAGAGTTATGCACATGCAAAAAGCTATGCCTAACAGTTCTATTTTAAAGGCCTTAAGGTCCAGCTGAGTTCCAAGCAGAGTAGTGTAAGACACTGGAATGACTATGAAATTTTAAAGAACATTTTTTCAGGCCTTCAAAAAGTGGTGTGTATGCATGTATTCATGCACAGCATGCAGAAATATGAAGAACTTATTGTTGGTGTGTAGAGAAGGCTCAGTATTGTACACATGAGAGTGAAATAAATTTAAATGAACAATCCAACTTGTTTATTTATTAAAATGTACAATATATTAATTTATACATTTATCAATATGTAATACCTCTATCTATATCACCTATTTATATGTTAATATGCACACAATCTCAACCTAGTTACAATGTCCTCCCTTGTCTCTACTTGTCCTCCTTAAGCCGGGCGTACACTGTACGAGTTTTTCAGTCGTGGTACTTATATACATCTCAAACTGTGCGACGGAACCGCGGGGTTTAAAAAGTTCACCGCTCACGATCTGTGCGGCGCGACGCTCGGACGAGACCGGACTGCTCACACTGTACGTCGTGTCCCCTCTGGGACCGCTCGCTGTGGTGGCAGAGGCAGGCGAGCGACGGTAGGTGACAGGGACCCAGAGCAGGGGTTCGAGCCCAGCTCTGGCGAGGCCCGCAGGAGGCACCGGGCGTCGGGGGAACGGAGGGGAGAGAGAGGAGAGACGGGCGGAGGTTGCTTCAGGGACGCCCGCTTCCCTCCCTCCGCTGGCGGGGACGGAGAGGAGGGGAGGGCGCCCCCTCGTAGCTCTGCTTGAACAGCAGGATGCACTCACGAAAACCTCACGACAGCCGACTGAATTTCAAACATGTTTGATTTTCACCGATCGTCCGATTCCTGATCGGGAGGTAGTCGTGAGAAGCCAGTCCCCCCCTCTACGATCAAGATGAAATTCGGCCCGATTCAAAAAATGCTCGCACGGCTGAAGAATCGGCCCGAAAAGGGGAAAAACTTGTACAGTGTACGCCCGGCTTTATTTGATTGAGCTTTTTTTGAACCCAATACAAATTTCTCTCCTTACATTCCCATCCCATTCTTCCTGCCAACTCTTTACGAGCCACTTCCTTTCTATAGATTTTATTTACGCTTTACTGTATTTAATACTAATGCCCACCTGAGTTTTTTGTGCTGCTTTTTGGCATAGGTGTCTGCCAGCTCATTCCCCTCAGCTCCTCCTCTCTAACCTGACTCTTGCCAGATGGATTTTGTTCCGCAGAGGTAGCAAGGCTTCAGCCATCATTTTCGGCTCCTCCCCTAAATGCAGCAAGCCTTGATACTATGGCGCTAGACCAGTGACAGCTTGCAACCATATTGAAAAGAGATTTGGCATCATTATTTCAAACATTGAAAAATTAATCATTGAAAAATCACTTGCAATGACATCAAAAAAGAGATCTGGCATAGAAAAATTTGACATCTGAAAAGTCAAACATTGAAAATTCAAATGTTGAAAATTCAAACATTGATAAGTCAAACATTGTTAGAAAGTAGAAACTTATGATGATAAGCCTCAGCTCATCTCATAACACCCCTTGCTGAATGACTGCCAGCAGATCTTTGATTGAACTCAGGTGTGCAGAGGCACACTGCTCAGCCCCTGCTTGCTTGAAAAGAAACGGCTCCAGGTGCCAACTACCTTACCAAACATGCTACTATCCCCCTGCTTCGTGCCACTGGCGGAAAGTGTGAGAAATGTGGGAATTTGTCACAAGAAATGTAGGCAACTGGTGTGCCTGACTATGAAGGAAAAACACCAGCAGGCAGTTGCCGGGGCTCACAGTATGCACACAGTCTGCCCGAGCAGACCTGGCTGCAGACACAAATTAAAGGGGAGCTTTCTATGTTTTCAGGGGCACACACTTTTTCAGCACACATTTGATTTGCTTCAGGCTGAACGGTGGCTCTGTGACTATTTCTACAGTGCTGCAAAAAAAAAAGAAAATCTCAATAAAATCCCAAAATCAAAAAAACAAAAACAAGTATTGCCAGTTGGGCTTCTTTTGAACATGTTGGGCTGGAAAAATAGCTTTGGACGGGTTGATAAAATATGAGCTGCTTTTCATATTTGGTGAGTTTTTAGAAATAATTAAAATGAAAATCACATCAAAATAGTTGTCATTGTGTGGCAGAAAAGTACAAACTTCTATATTTTAATAAAATGATGTCTCATTTATTTTAAAATGTGTGGAATCTGCTGGACCTGACATATTGAATGATTAATAGTCCTTCATTAATCAATTATCAATGACGTGGTATTGGTCAATGGCCACCGTAAATGCCCCAAATCGATTGAGATCTACTGATCAACTTCAAAATGTGTCATAGAGAAAGACATTTTATATTAAGGTAGATTTACAACTCATGTTGGTAAAACATTTAGTGGTTGCTATGACAACCTGACAACACGAGATTGATCTTGTGTGTGTGTGTAGGTTATTTGGTTGCCTGATTGCAGAATTAGTGGGGAGCCTGTATGTGTGACCTTTTTTTCTCTACTTCATTGCAGTTGTGTGCTAATGACATGTTCTTGATTATGTATGTAATATTTATAGGCAAGGCAAGACAAATTTATTTGTATAGCACATTTCAGTACAGAGACAATGCAAAGTGCTTTACACAATTAAAATATAGGAAAATAAAACAGAATAAAAGCAAGTAGGAATAAATGTAGAAACAAAATAGAACATGGGAAAATAGAAACTAAAAGCAAACATTAAAAACAGTTGGACTGCAAAGTTGAACTAATGATGTTTCAGTAAAACAGTTTAACTAGAACAGTCGAAGGCAATCCTAAACAAATGTGTTTTTAATCTTGATTTAAAAGAACTCAGGTTTTCCGCACTTTTACAGTTTTCTGGAAGTTTGTTCCAGATAAGTTGAGCATAGGAACTAAATGCTGCTTCTCCGTGTTTGGTTCTGGTTCTAGGTATGCGGAGTAGGCTGGAGCCAGACGACCTTAGTGCTCTGGATGGTTGATACACTGATAACAAGTCTGTGATGTATTTAGGTGCTAAGCCATTCAGGGATTTATAGACTAACAGAAGTATTTTAAAGTCTATTCTCAGATATACAGGGAGCCAGTGTAAGGACTTTAGAACTGGGGTGATGTGCTCTACTTTCTTAGTCTTAGTGAGGACGCGGGCAGCAGCGTTCTGGATCAGCTGCAGCTGTCTGATCCACTTTTTAGGCAGACCTGTGAAAACACCGTTGCAGTAATCAATTCTACTAAAAATAAACGCATGGATTAGTTTTTCCAGATCCTTCTGAGACATTAGTCCTTTAATCCTGGAAATGTTCCTCAGGTGATAGAAAGCCGACCTTGTAATTGTCTTTAGATGCTTTTGGAGGTTCAGGTCTGAGTCCATCACTACACCCAGATTTCGGGCCTGATTAGTGGTTTCTAGCTGAAGCGACTGAAGCTGTGTGCTAACTTTTGATCTCTCCTCTATAGTTCCAAAGATTATTACTTCAGTTTTGTTTTTATTCAATTGAAGAAAATTTTGGCACATCCATGCATTGACTTCTTCTAGGCATTTACTCAGTGCTTGAACTGGTTCATAGTCACCAGGTGACATGGTGATGTAGAGCTGTGTGTCGTCTGCATAGTTATGGTAGCTGATGTTGTTGTATTTTATGATCTGAGCTAGAGGGAGCATGTAGATATTGAATAGGAGGGGACCCAGGATGGACCCTTGGGGAAAATCTATCAGTCCTCTTCTGCCATTCCATGAAACATATGGTATTGGCTACATCAGGGAGGAAAATAACAGCGTGTTGTATTGGACTGCTGTTTCTGCCAGGATGCCTCTCTACATGAAGCTTTCATTCTCATTAAAGGTCATTAATGTCTTTTTTTTCCTGTTCCGGTCATTAAAGTCAACTGCTGAGGGAAAATGTCTTCAGAGCATTTATGCCGATGTTAGGCAAACCTGAAAGAAACTATTCAGGAACAAGAATAGAGGGACACGTGCCTCTGTCAGAAATAAAAACTGTGTAACAAAAACTTTATGTTGTCATTATTAAAAAAGAACTATATTAACGGATGGTTTCAAAAGAGAAATAGGTTTATTTTAACATCACTAATGTAATTAGCATCTCAGCTCTAAAACTCGTCTTCATTCAGTATTAATTGTTAACCGACGCTAAAGCTAACAGCTCGTCATTGGCACTTCTGTGTTTTACTCCTAATGTGTTCTGCTTTCCAAAGGGTTGTCAAGTTTATTTGAATATTTATAGAGTATTCTGGCTGCTCTAGTTGCTCCTTTGTGGGAAAAAAAGCAGTCACCTTTACGATTGTCATTTGAGATTGGAGACTGAAATTGTAATAAAACTTTGCAGACAGTGTACCCAAAATTCTTGCCAGGCATGGCGTTGCAACTTAAACAATTTACTAACAGACAGGGGCGATTCTAGGATCTGACCTTTAGGGGTGCTCAGCCCCCAGTGTTGACTGTGATTCCTGGCATGAACAACAGGCTTTCCATTTTTAGTCCAGAATTAAGATTCTTAGAGTTGACTAATTTTTGAGCTAAAGCTCATCAAACAAGCTACAATATAGGCCCATCCAAAGGCAGTGACAAACAGATTGAAATGTTTTCACTTGATAAAACCTTGTGCATTTGTAAAACCTGCGTGATGGCAATAGTTAGACTAGCTATATTGATAAAAGTGAGGAATAATTTCCCTAAAGACAAAAAACTAACTTAGCTTTCTTGAAATTTAATTTTATCTGGCTTAACAGAGCAAAACATGGTAGCCCACAAAAACCATTTGCTGCACAGTGTTTGTCAGCTGGCTGAAAATAGGGCTGATACTATTACACTTTCCTTATTGTCGTATTGCTTTGCTTACAAGAGAGACAAATTTAGCAGTTTGGATATATACCCAGTTGTGGAGAAGCATTTATATATGTAAATATATATGCCATTAGATATGCAGTGTCATATAAGACATAAGCCTGCCATATATTATGGCGGTCTCATGACCAGTCCATGTCTTCTGTCAAGCAAATTGCTAATAAGTTAATAAATCCCTACACACTTCCTTTATGAATTTTCACACTGAACTTTGTCTTTTTTAAAACTCAGATTCAGATAAATAGTTTCCTTATTAGGAAAAAAAACACAGTTCAGATATAACTATTCAGACAGGCATTCTGAATCCACGACTGCATCTACTGAGCTCATGTTTAGAAACAATTCATTAGAACAGCTGAAGCACTTCGGACACAGATGCCACATGTGCAGAAAAGAATATAGCTGCAGATGTAAAATGTTCGGATAGAAATACATACAAATAGCAAGAATAGCTGCGCTCTGCTTTTTTTTTTAGCAACTAAAAATATCTGTGGTCCCATCATGGTCTGATTGTGAAACAAAGATGCAAGGGCGTAGGTTTGATTTGAACTTTGGAAAAGGACACCTACAAACAAACCTTCCCTGGTCTGACGTCATTGGTCCTACACAATATGCATGCTCCTATTTTTTGATGTTTGACTTGAGCGTCCGGGCACGTTTCGTCTGTCTAAAGAGAAAAGCAGTATTTCTTGCTACATTTATACAGATTTTATAACCATGACACACACTAGATGGTGTTTGTTAATGTTTAAAGCATCACCGGATCTGATGAATTTCGATTTGGGACTTTTTTCCATTTGAACTAACAGCAACAGAGACAAACGGTAAACATGTGTCTATTAAACCAAATATAGTCACAATATGTCTGTTGTCTATCCTGTATTTTCTTTTGAAGATATAGAAATGCGCAGAGATAAACCCCACCCTTATTTTTTTTATCTAAGATACTCTGTCTGCATCATAAAACACAGCAAAATTGTACATTCAAGGGACTGCAAATAAATTTACTCTGCACTGGAAGTAGAAGTGTCACTGACACTGACAGCATTTCAAATATTAAATTCAAACAACAAATGTACAACTGGGCTGTAGTTACTCTCTTTAGCCCATTTCATGTAATTTATCTTAACATTCCAAACACATTTCTTACATCATATATCTAAAGTGTAGATAACAGCTTCTCCTTACCTACATCCTCTCAGACAACTAATTATTTCCCTAACAATAGTGAGTTGTCAATGTTTAAATGTGCAGTAAATCTTTATACATAAGCAGCATGGAGGACCTAATACTGTACTTTGAGTAAGATTGGTGACACCAAGACTGAATTGTAACATGAGTGGTTGTCCATTTCATCATTGAAATGAGAACATATTAATATACTATTGGTATATACTAGTACGACTATTAAAGAACAGCAGATTAAACTTTAACATATGTAAAGGCTTATATTAAATTAATTTTGCGACCACATCAACAGATTAAATAATTCGTTACTTTTTTGGTGTACCAAATTACCCTCGTAATGATGTAATATTTTATGGGCTAAGCCCCTGATGATGAGTGTCTCACTCCGCCTCTGGTTTGTACTAATTTACTAATGGACAGTGTGAAAATCTATGTACAATAAAACCAATGTAAATAGTGTTCTTCTGTTTTATTTGTCTTTATCCTAATTCTAGAAGTAGAAATAGTCAAATAAATAGCAGTATTATTTTGTGGAATCCTAATCATGCTATTATAACTAAGCAAAAGTAAACAAAAAATAGTGGTTTAGACGGCATCTAGTGTTCTTATACTGTATATTATGTAAAATAAATTACACCTGCTATTTATACCTTAACTGCCTCGAAGGGTCGACAATAAATGAAAACAACAATAATAGCAACGAAATATTGGTAAAAGGGAAACCCTCACCTTTTCTTTTTCAGACGGCTGTGGCTAAGAATCATAATTTTTAATAGCCTTCAGTCTTTGTTTTTCCATCTTTCCAGCAGTCTTCAGAACTCCTGTCTGGCACAGAATATTTAGTTTTATAAAAGAGATTAGGTTTTTGTTGATAAAATGTATTATACTTCAGAATTAAATGCTATTTTGATATGCTAACGTTAGTTACTTACATTTCTCCAGTTCAACAAATCAAAACTCCCTCCTGCTTCTGTTCAGAAATGCACTCGGCAGCTTTCACCTATTTTAGTGTAGATAATATTTAGTTTCTTAACTGGGACTAGTTTCGTAGCCTGATATTAATTGTGGTGACGGCAGTATCCCAGTATGAATCAAAACTTAAATTTTGCACTCCAAGCACACACGCACATGCACGCACACACACGCAATAGAAAACAGCCAATCAGGAAGAGGAAAGGCGGGATTTAAGGCAGCAAAACCAATGAGAGTGGAGTTAAACAGCACACAGCACAGTCACGTGTGCTGCAGATTTAAAGGGACGGGAAACAAAAAGCAGGCAGTGGAGCTGCGCACAGCAGCGTTGAAATGTCACCGTGGGAACGCCGAGCGCTTCAAACGGAGGCGCTCCGGGCGAACCTGTGCATGTACGCACGTCTGGCAGAGCCGAACCAACACGCAGGAATACTCTGAATCAGTAAGTTTTTAGGGGTGCTGAGCTAAGATTTAGCTCAGCACTGAATAAACTGAATAAAATTATTCCCTGTGGTTCTGCTCTCCATCTAATCCGACATTGCTCTATAACTTTAGTGATTTCGCCTCATTTCTCCCAAGTGGCAGATTCAAATCAATAGTATTTTTCTTTAATGCTTGTTTTGCTAATTTATGAGCTGCTTCATTGCCCTTTAAACTCACGTGTCTTGGAACTCACCCAAAAGTGACTGTGACCTCTTTATGAACATGTTTTGTGTGTAATAGCAACAATTTAAACAAAATATATTTGAAAATTGAAGGACTTCAAGCTCAAGAGGACTGAAATAGAATCAGAGCAAATCAAACCTTTACTTTGACTTGTGTCAGCTATCAATTCCAAAGCCTTCAAAATAGCTAATAATTCTACAGTATAAACAGATAACCAATCTGAGGTCCTGAAAGCCACAAACGTCCCCTATCGTCACCTGTTCGTCATTTCCCCTTGATCATTTTCACTTGCCTCCTGCCTCATTTCTCCTGCTTCCCTGGTTCTCTCTGCTGTCTGATGGATCCTCTGCTTTCCTCTGCTGATTTTTGCCTCTTGCCACCTTGTTTCTCTGTACCCATTCCTCGTTCCTGTGCCACATCATACCATACCATACCATACCATACCATACCATACCATACCATACCATACCATACCATATTTATTTATAAAGCACTTTACAAGAACAAATGTCAACAAAGTGCTGTACACAAAAAAATGAAAATAACTCCAATTAAAATGGCCAAACAAAACAAAGAACAAGTTCAAATAGACAAACAAGATAGTTAAAAACAGTAAAATAGTTAAAAACAGTAAAATAGTTAAAAATTAGAATAATTAAAATCATCTGTAAGTTTTCTTTATCATTTAACCTTCTCTTCATTTCCCCGTTCTGCACTGGGGTCCTCCTTCAACGTCATCATGACACTCAGAGCCTCTAAGTTTGTTACGCTTTAGCCAGTCCAAAGCACAGTTATGGGAAGAGTACTGGAACTCTAATACTGAAGAAAAAACTATTTGAGGTTCAAAGGACATTCTGGTTTTATCAATTTTTGCTTCTTTGATGATTTTCTTCTTTCCTACGGCATTCATTACAACTACATGTATATGACTAATTATGCAAATTAGGTGATGCAGTTGGAAAAAATAAAAGCATACTTCTTTTACGTGAAAGAAGTATGTTTGGATGAATCTTTTGTTTGTTTGTTTTTTGAAGAAAATTAAGTTTTGTATAGGTTCCATTGTATCTATGATACAGCTTCAGTTTAGGAGCAAGACATTTTAGGTGAACAACTGGAATGATCTGCTGACCTCCGCAGCTTCTTGACGAAGTTAAACCAAGAAATTGCTGCCTTGAAATTATATCACGGGCCGATTGACCCAAACAAAACCTGTCAGCTGGAACATATTTTAATTTAAATGTTTAATTGGAGATTTGTCACTCAACATAATTTTCTGCTCCTCCTGACCTATGTCACTGTGCACGATGTCCATATTAGTTGTTATTTATCTTAAAATCAGTGACCGCAGATTGAATTCTACATATCCGCAGTTTTCCCTCTGATCTAGTTACTCTGTTTATTGCCTCTTATGAGTTTCCTCCCTCAGCCTCTAAATCCTCTGTCAGCATTCAGTGGGTGCAGAGGGGCTGACAAAGGGAGCAACTGCTCCATGCACATAGGTAGAAGGCTCTGGGATGTATGTTCATTTTTTTATTTTCGATAAAGACCGCTTGACAGTAAATACTGTTGAAACCTTAGAAATACCCCAAACAGCTTTACCTAAACTGAGCATGTATGCAAATTGAATTCCAGTTACTCCACTACATATGTTTTTTTTTTTTTATTCGCCTGTGCTCTTTATCTGCTGTCCTTGAAAAAGGGATTTTCCTGCTGGCATTGTCAGCCGAGCACGTGACTCCCAGCTTGGTAGGAAGCAAGACAACACAAACACTTCTGCTGGAAGATGACACGAGCAAGGGTTCCCATGGCAACTGTGGGAAAGACTGCTGGTGTTAGGATGGCACAAGAGCACTGTTATCATTGGGAGTGCTCTGAATCATCTGTCAGTATACCGTTTGTTGCTGTTTCAACCCTGTAAAGGATACTGTGTTTATGTAGCTCGTTGTTGACTCTAGCTGTACGTGTCTGTGTGCAGAATACACAATGATGTTGACTGGTTTGTGCAGGGACAAATTGCTATCTATACTATTGCAAATATACTACTGTAAAGATGACTGGTCGTTTGAGACATCTTACTTAAAACCAACCGACACTAGACTTTAAGGAGTGGTTCATTCAAGCTTTAATTGGAAAAAATCAAGGCAAAAGTCCAACAAGCTGATCTACATAGCTAAAGCTACAAGCTGTAGCTATGATGTAAAACACATCTGCAAAACCAATTATTCTCCATGAAATTTTTTATGTGATGTAAAGTTAACATTTACAGAGTTTTATGTTATAAACCAACCAAATCTTGCTGCAGTTACAGCTGCAACTCTTTTCGGGTATGTCTCCACAAGCTTTGTAGAGGTAAAAGCTGAAGTTTTTGCCCATTGTTTTTAGTAAACTAGATCCAATTTCTTCAAAGTCTTGCAATATATACTAATTTGGTAACCTGACTCTCGCCAGATGGATTTCGCTGTGCAGAGCTCCACACATCCACCTGGGATTGCTCCATTGGAGATGTATTTCAGAAGGAGGGGCCTTATGAAAACTCCTTGCATATGATTGGATAAACCACTTGTCCATCATGTTTTGATGTGCTACTTCAACCACTCACATTGAAACCAACCCGTGACGCTGATGGGAGCGATTCCACTAACAAAAGCCTTCAAAGCTGTTCTCTGGTGTTCTTTTAAATAATATTTAGGAGATTGGACAACATCAATGAAATAGCACCATCAATGTTACTGCTTGCTTCCTCGCTGCGAGCCAGTGTTGTTGTCTGAATCCTAACAGTCGCTCCTCTGATATGTCACATCTACAAAAATCCCACCCAGCGATCCTGATTTGCTCGTCCATTTTTTGTGGTATTGAAATCCCTCCCAATGGCAGCGATTCCAGATGGATGTGTGGAGCCGTGGGGAGCTCTGCAGAATGAAATCCATCTGCCGAGAGTCAGATTATTAATTTGGATTAAGGTCTCCACTTTGACCGGACCACTCAAATACATAAATAAAATATTCCATTACAGCACTGGCTGTATGTTTATTCATTTGCAAAACACAGTTGGAAAACGGTCATTGCAAGTCACTCCAAACAATTGAATTTTCTTTGTCTATTTATTCTTCCTCATGTTTGCTCTGCACCCTACATGGTTTGAGGCAAAACCTCAAAAGGAATTCTGAAAAGCTTATGTAAACAATGGCTTTTTTTGCCACGCTGGAATAAAGGCTACATTAGCTGAGAAGCTTAATTGTCCTGTCGACTGATTCTCCCACCTGAGCTGTGGATCTTTACAGCTCCTCCAGAGTAACCATGGGTCTCTTGGCTGCTTTTTTGTCCTGTTGTGGCATTTCAGGCATGCCATATAAAGAAGCCGGTTGGCTACATGTGCCAGGGTAGATTTACTCTACAAAAAAGACCCATCATCAAAGTGGGCAGGCCACATTGATGTAATAGTAACCATTGGTTATACCATACTTCAATGGTGTGTGTGTGTGTGTGTGTGTGTGTGTGTGTGTGTGTGTGTGTGTGTGTGTGTGTGTGTGTGTGTGTGTGTGTGTGTGTGTGTGTGTAGATCATATGAGTATAAATAAGTTAATTTTGTTTTTTGAGTGGGTGAATGTGACTGTGACAGGTTTGTCACCTGGAGGTCCATAGGATGTTAGAGTGGCAAGAACAGTAGAAAGCCTGTAACACAACTCTGTAAAGTCCAAAGCAGTCCCAGGCAGACAGATACAAGGCACCACAGTGCAGTCTTATGCCCTGCAGAGAAGTAAGTCATCATCGAGGCACAGGAGCAGCAGCCTCTAGGCCAGACCTGGGCATTTCCGCATGCTGACCCCATGCACTTATGTGTTAGGGGACATCTGCATTGCACAGTATTTATTGCTCTTGTCCAAGCATCCCACAAACTGAAACATCCCACAACCCCACAAATTACCGAGGAGGGATGAGGACAGCATGGAAAACTCTGGAGCTCACCTGAAGAACAGAGCAGTCAATTGTAATTATTTTTCCCTGGCTTTGGATGATACCTGTGATGTTGCCGACACGGTCCAACACCAAAGTTTTTGTTACATGGAACAACTAGAGACTTTAAAATTGTTAAGGTGCTGGCAGCCATGCAGTCAGCAAAAAGGGCAGCAACTGGAAGTGATCTCTTCATGGAGGTAAAAACATGTTTTGAGGAGTTGGGAATGAAATGGGACCAGCTTGCAAGTTTTACAACTGATGGTTGTCCAAATGTGATGGAGAAAAATGTTGGACTTCTGAAGAAAATGCAGGACGAAGTGACAGAAATTAACTCTGGACAGAAATAAATGTTTTTACATTGTATCATACATCAACAAGTGTGTACATCAGTGTTAAAGATGAACCATGTTGTTGATGTTGTGACTAAAATAGTTAATTTTATCAGGGCAAGAGCACTGACTTAATACAGATGGGTCGTTGCTGTTTTGGAGGAAGATTAAACTGAACATTAGGACATAAGCTGCCACATGTATCAGGTGGCTCAGCCTGGGCAAAATACTAAAATGTTTCTGGGATTTGATTTTGGAGTTCTGTATGACAAAAACTGTGTCCCACAGTTGCGAGAAGCAGACTGGATAAAAGACCTTGGTTTTTCTGTAAAAGTGATGGCACTAATGAATGAACTGCAATCTAGAGGCCTTTTAGTGCATGAAATGTACAGGAGAAGGCCTTCTTGAGAAAGTTGCAGCTTCTCTCAAGCCAAATCAAGGACAAAATTCTCAACCACTGTTCAACACTGAAGGAAGTCACATCATGAGCTATTCACCTCTGCAGATACTGTGCAACACTGTGATTTTTCAAAGAGATTTCAGGACTGTAAAACAATTGAGAGTGAAATGCACATGATTTACAGGAAATACCTGCTAAAGAACATAAGCAGACAGGCTCACAGTATGTGTTTGCAAACAGGCTTAAATCAGAGGTAACTGTCCTTTTGTTCAGTTCTTTCTGAAAACATTTCGACACCTATCCAGGGGTCTTTGTCAATTCTGGTGCCTTGCAGTTGAGCAACCTGCAGTTGGTGCACTGCTGTTTTTAAGGATGTAGGCTCCCATCTTCCAAGGCGCGTTCTAAGTCAGAGGCAAATCAATGACCCACCTGCCACTGTCCTGGGCTATTAGAAGCTATTGCTTGGTGTGAGTGGAGTACTTGGTACTTGGAGGATCAAGCTGTAAACACCGGGGAGTTGGAAGCACAATCCTCCCCCTCTGTTTAGTGATGACTTTCCTCTTTTGACCAAGATGGCTTCTTTCACCCCTCTGTCAAACCTTCTGTTCTCCCTGTCCAAAACCTGGACATCATTGTTTTCAGAAGTGTGTGTCCTTTGTTCTTCGGGCTGAAGTGGACTGCTGAATCTTGCCCCGAGCTGCTGGCTCTCCGGTACTGTGCCATGCGTTTATGTAGCTGTTGTTTCGTTTCTTTGATGCAGGAGTCTGAGCAGTCCTAGCTGCATTGGACCGCATAGTCAACAGCGCTCAGCTGTGGTTTGGGATGAGTGTTATTAGGTTTGAAATCCACTGGTATGTTGAGTTTGGAGAAAATTCTCCTGAGTTTCTCAGAAACTCCTGACATTGTCACTCCTGGAATGACAATGTCCTTGCATCTCTCTATTTCCTTCTCTGTGTTTGACGCAGTGTTATTTCTTCTGCCAGCTTTATTGACTGATTTGACAAAGGCCCATGTCGGGTAACCACAAGCTTGCAATGATTTCCTGACGTGCTTGTGTTCTTTTGTTTCTCCTCTTTGGAAGAGGAGAAACAGCAATGTATCTAATGTTGCTGGTTTGGCCTGAAAGCGAATTGCACACTAAGCTTTTAAGTATGGCTTGATCTAGTAACATTCATAGCAATTTATCTAATGTTGTTGGTGCCTTCTGTGTGCTACATCTTTATTCACTTTGACACCAAGGCATATGGAAAATAATCCTCCAGTTGAGTGATACATTTCAGTCCATCAAAGCAAATTGGTGTTTGTCATGGTGCGGTTTTGGCCTGGCTGTTTCCCCTGTTATTTTCCAGCACCTCCTCCTCTCACACAGCTCAGCCTCCACTCCCTCAGCAATCAGTCACACCTGTTAGGCACCAATCAGTCACTCCACCTGCCAGCCTCTCTACAAAAGCCTCCCTTAGTCTTCTCTTCCCCGCTGGATTGTCATCAGTCTCCACTCACACCACGTCTGTCAGCCCAGAACTCTCTCAGCTACACTGCTGGATCACCTGCTACCTCAGTGCTCCAAGTAAGCTCTCTGCTCTGCTGCTGGATCTCCTGCTACCCCAGTGCTCCAAGTACCGCTGCGATGCTGAATCTACTGCAGTCCCTGTGTTCTAAGGACTCTCTCTCTGCTGCTCTCCTGGTCGTTCTGCAGCCCCACGTCCAAAGAACTCTCTCGCTGCACCTCTGGTTCTACAGCAGCCCTTGCACCTCCAAGAACTCTCCCAAGACCCAGCTGGGATTCCACTCCGGCGCTCTCCTGCCAGCCTTGGGTTCCGCCCCAAGGCTCACTCTCGGTCCTCCAGCTTCCTTCCGTCAGCCTGCTCCTGCACTCATCTCCCATCAGCTCCAGTCCATTAACAGACTCTGGTTTTCTACTTCCACAACTCATCATTTGCAATAAACTCTCAAAACGAGCTCTGTATGTGCTCTGTCCGGGTTCATCAAGACAAATCATGACAGTTTGTTTACTTTAAATTGCAAAAACACATACTATTTATTAACAGGGTTCAACAAGTTTCTAAAACAACCTCACATCAATGAATCAGTTTGCAAACCACTACCAAAATAATTTTTATAGAAAGACATTTTCCACTTGTACTGTAAATACTCAGTTATACAAGGACAAACTGCTTTAGAAGGTTGATCATTACTAATTGAAAACTATTGGTAACAAAATCTTCCACCGAATTGCTCAGACAGTGATTGGCTGCATTCGTCTAATGCAGAGGACTTGCCGTGTATTTGCAGAGCGCTCCCATTCCGACAGGCAGTGTGATTACCTAACAGTCTCTGACTTGATGAGCTGCATGTTTCCTCTGTGCTTTAACCCAAAGGTATGCAGGGCGTGATGCGACTGCAAACACAGGCAACACTGACTGACTGTAGCTGTGCCAGATCAGCAGGACTGTGCTAAACCACACTCTGATGGAAGCTCTGAGCCGGTGTTCACTGCTGCATGCCTCTGTCAACACTTTTACTTGTAGCTCTGTGTGTTGCATCTCAGGCTTTGTTGCAAAGCCAGTTTTTTCTGCTGTGGCACAGGTTGATGTGGATTTTACTTAGGCATACTGACATTAAATACAGACAATAAATCTAAAAGATCTGGATCGGAGTGCAAAAATAACTTCAAGTGCTGGAGGACCAGAATAAAACTGCAATAGGCTGGGATTCTATAATACACATTTTCTAGGATGTTAACTGAACAGAGATCTCAATTCAAGTAGTGTAAAATGTAGTTGGCTGATTCTTCTCACAATAGTGAGGCAACTTTGAGATATTTTTTCTGCTTGAACACCAGACATATCACAGTTCTTAACAGGATCCTTTTTATCTAGTAATGATAAACAACATTCCTTGAACATGACTGCTCATCCCTAGTCAACAGCATATGTATGGTAACCAATGTTATAATCCTCTACAGTCTGAGAAAAAGGTTGAATAAAAGTGGCCTCGACATGGAGCCTTGAGGAACCCCACATGTGGTTGTTTATAAAAGATTTGTAATTGCTAAATGACTATTAAGATCTCACCCAATTTAATACATTAACAGTCAATCCCTGACACTTTTACAGTTTATTAGTCAGTATGTTATGATGAGCTGAATCAACAGCAGCACTGAGATCCAATGAAAGCAAGACAGCACTCTTTAAATACCTCCCTGTATAGACTAGTGTAATTTAAAACTTTTACCAATGTAGTGTTAGGGTTGTGGTGTAGTCAAGGGCCTGACTAAAAAGCAATGAAACAAAAAGAATTCCCTTGATATGAATGTTGTATCTCTGTGCTTCCGCTAGCATTTAAAACAGACCAAGTAGAATAATGAAGTGCCTTTCATCATTGTACACAAGACCTGGTGGAGCAGCTCTGGTTCAATGAACTTCTTAATGAGACCTAAAAGTGATGGAAGTTTGTTGCCAACTAGGTCATACTGAGTCAGCTATCAAGGGATAAATAAAACTTTTAACAAAATGCTGCATTAAAAATATCACATGTTTAATATGATGCAAAAAAAATTAATCTAAGCATCTTTTCTGGGTCATGAGGAGGGTTGTATTGTCCTGTAAACATCCTACAGTGTGTCCTAGTTACCTCTACTGGAGAGCTAAGGACAGTGGGTGGACACGGAGGAAGTATTATCACAAGGAATAGTGGTGTAAAATTTGAGACAATAAAAAAGTCTTAGTTTCCTTAGTGAATCACTTTCACAATACCAGTTTTAAATTGCTTTTTCCCCATAATTTGTCCCAAAAAGAGATCATCTGTTACAATATTGTTTGAAATATTTTCATATCGTATTATTATTTGACACTCTCCTGCTCCTGGACATTTCCCATGTGGTGCTCCGTAGATGGGCAAGCATTGCAACACAGATAGAAGCTGCAGTCTGTGTGTCGCTATAGCAACATTGCTTAAGGCCAAAAAGACTAATGGGGTGTTTCCAATCAACTAACTTCCTGTCCTGGAATTGGACATGGAGAACTAAAAAATAACCACACAGAGAGGGAGTTTTTTTTTCGTCTTTCTCTTTTGATTTTTAAGTAAAATTACATTTCTGAGCTGTTGTAAACATTAGCAATCAGAGACAACCAGATGAGATTAAACATTTTATCAGCATCAACTCTCACCAGCAGTTCTGCCTCCCATGGGGGGAGGACTACAGAAGCCATAAAGGCTAAAACATAGCGTTTCGCTTACTGTCATTGGTTAATCCGCCTCCATTGCCGTCTAATTTATGCAATTTATCACTGTTAACCTGAGTTCACGCTCTATTAACTGCTGTCTCTCTAGGTACAGTGGGAAATCTAAATACAAACACATTTGAATGCAAATTTGTCCAGTTACAAACAGCACATGACTGGCCCAATTAGGAGATTTTCTCCTCATATGAATGTATGGGACACTGATAGCAACAGCACAAGGATCGATCCCGACCTTATCGTTTCAGTATATACTCCACGTGCTGCTGATGCATGTGTTCTCTTTCTCCTGTTTTCTCTGCCTTTCCTGTCCTGGGAACACAGAACAAGCGATGTCAGAGGTCCTCACATCCACAGCCAGGAAAAATAGGGTCAATGTTTGAGAATAAACACGATGCTTCTGTGCACTACATCACCCAAATGAAGCTTTCTCACACAGCATAACTGTTCAATAATAAGACACAATTCTCTATGAACTGATCTCTTTTTAATTGCTAGCCTGGAGATGGCTGTGCAAGTTCTGTCAGTACTTTGAGGCAGTTAGTATGGAATGCCAGTAATGACAAAATTTGTGGTACGGTTGGATTGCAGAATGCTCTAAGATAGAGTCATAAGGGAAGTTAATGGAATAATGGAAAAACAGTTAAAAAAAACTGCTTGGTGCCCCTGAAACACTGCTCTTTGTCCCTAGCAGTGGTGGCTTTTCGAAAGGGGGTGCTAGGGCGCCGCCCCATCAAAATGCAGGTAACAAATGTAGCCACAATAAACATAAATGATGAGACAAAAAGTACTTATCCCACCTGTTCACTCATAAAATGTGTCTTGACTTTTGGGTTTTTATTATTTCCATTGCATTATGGGTTTATTTAGCCTTATTTTGTTGTGTAGTTCTCCTAATTTTAAAGCTAGAGGCTGGGTTTTTCCAGAAGTTTCCCCAAGTCCCTTTTTGAATAACTGCGCATGCACAAGACCATGGTACCTGCTCTTCAGGGGGATAGCGTGAAAAAAAAATCTCAAATCCACTCTGGTCTTATTACTTTCTACTGAGGCCTTCCTCTTCTTCTCATAAACTTTTACAAAGTTTGCTTCTTACGACTCCTCAGCCCTGTTCATTGTATACAGCAAGAGCAGTGGAGCTACAATAAACGGCTAACACCGCAGCTAACCGGATACCTAAACACTATAAGTGCACATGCACAGCTAGCTAGCGGAGACTAACAAGGAACAAGCACACACAATGGCGTTATGTGAGCGCATCAGATTGATTGGCATGTGGGACAACCAGTAGATGAGGTGATTCCCCCAGAACCTGAGGGACAGAGGGGCGTGAGAGCAGGACCAAAACTCTGACAAATCCCATCCCTTCAGACTAAACAGCAGAATTTTTGCAGGCCTGCAGCTCCCACAGAGTTCTATTTTTTAACCTCCTTTTTCTGAGTATGTAATGTATTGACTATTTTCTGGTTGGAAGGACCATTACAGCCAGTATAACAAAAAGTGTTTCTGAACAGGATTACAGGGGCACTGGGCAGATGTGTCTATGCTGTCTAAAACTTTTTGCTTCCATGTGACTTCATGCAGTAGCACCAATCAGAGCTTTTGTGTCATTCATCGTCCAATTAGATTAATTCATCATACCTATCAATGGAAGTCACACTCCTGTCAGCTAAGCTACGTGGATGTGAATGTCACTCAAACATGCAAATGCAAATGGATGAGACAGACAACAACAAAAAGGAAAGAATGGTCCAGCGGAAAAGTATATATATATAAACCAAAATATTAATTCCACACACAATGTTACTTTTGCTGGAGGGGGGAAAAAGCGGATAAATGAGTTTGGACCGACATGGCTTGATGATGTTGCTGTTGAATTTTTTTTCTTTCAATGAGATTTTTTACTGGCTATTGGATACAAGGAGCCAATGCATCATACTACCTCTCAAAGAAAATTTATCCTGAGGGATACTAAAAAAGATACTTCGACTTTTCAAATCGATGTATAGAGATTTTGTCAGCCTATACAATCATTTTGGACCACATACATCTGGTATAGGTGTACTCCAACACCAGATTTTCTTTGAAAACTGCCCTATCTTACTTTATCACCTAACATCTTCTGAATGCCTGTGGCAAAATAATCATTGACAAACAATCACACAGACAGTGCAAGTTTGCAGAGTCCTTCAATTTTTACAGATATAAAAAGGAGGCTTACTTATTGATGGTAGAGGAACATGGATTCCCTTTTTTCAGTTTCAAATCACCAGTCTTTTAGTGTCCTGGCCCAAACCATTGCTAATTAAAGGGATGGAGGCAATCATCACACTTTTCTGTATACACACAGTATTTGACTAAAGCTTTCAATGTCACACTGACTGAACATACCACTTCCTTGTCACCTCTCCATGCTGCGCTTTTGTGTCAATGTATGTCTAGATAACTTCAGAGAGAGAATGATGAGGAAAACAAAAATGTCTTAAACTTAAACTGATGAAATTTCCACTTAATTTGTGCCCTTAAGTGGATCTATAGAAAAAGAGAAACCCTAAAACAGTAAAATAAAACCTTTGTGTGTGGAAAGTGAATAGAAAGATGGCATCTGTTAATTACAATTCCTGCAAAGACTCACACAGTAACAGTAAAAAGAAAAAGTACACCATTCTTCATGGTCCAGAGGTTTGTAGAAAATGCTTGGACAGCAATAACTCACACTAGGTTTTGTTTTGTTTTTGTTTTTTGTCTGAATTCATTAGGTTCTAACATCATGGTGGGCAAATGTTGGCACACTGTTCTGGCCAACAATTAAATTAAATTAAATTCAATTTTATTTATATAGCGCCGATTCATGAAACATGTCATCTCAAGGCACTTTACAAAGTCAAATTCAATCATATTATACACATTGGGTCAGATTATACAGATTGGTCAAATATTTCCTATATAAGGGAACCCAGTTGATTGCATCAAAGTCTTGACAAGCAGCATTCACTCCTGGAGAAGCGTAGAGCTACAGGGAGAGTCGTCTGCAAAATAGGCCCTGATGTCCTCCAGTAGCCTAAGCCTATAGCAGCATAACTATAGAGGTAGCTCAGGGTAACATGAGCCACTCTAACTATAAGCTTTGTCAAAAAGGAAAGTTTTAAGATTAGTCTTAAAAGTAGACAGGGTGTCTGCTTCACGGACCAAAACTGGGAGTTGGTTCCACAGGAGAGGAGCCTGATAGCTAAAGGATCTGCCTCCCATTCTACTTTTAGAGACTCTAGGAACCACCAGCAGACCTGCAGTCTGAGAGCGAAGTGCTCTGTTAGGAACATACGGGGTAATCAGAGCTCTGATATATGATGGAGCTTGATTATTAAGGGCTTTATACGTTAGAAGAAGAATTTTAAATTCTATTCTTGATTTAACAGGAAGCCAATGAAGGGAAGCTAAAATTGGAGAAAGATGATCCCTCTTGTTGATTTTCATCAGAACTTTTGCTGCAGCATTTTGGATCAGCTGAAGACTTTGAATTGCATTTTGTGGACTTCCTGATAGTAAAGAATTACAATAGTCCAGCCTTGAAGTAACAAATGCATGGACTAGTTTTTCAGCATCACCCCTGGACAGAATGTTTCTAATTTTGGCGATATTCCGGAGGTGAAAAAAGGAAACTCTGGAAACCTGTTTAATATGGGATTTTAATGACGTCTTGGTCGAAAATAACACCAAGATTTTTTACTTTATTACCAGAGGCCAAGTTAATGTCATCCAGATTAAGTGATTGATTAAGAAGTTTATTTTTTGAGGACTCTGGTCCAAAGATTACGACTTCTGTCTTGTCAGAATTTAAGTGCAGGAAATTTAAAGTCATTCAGCTTTTGATGTCATCAAGACATGACTGCAGTCGAAGTAATTGATTGGATTCATCAGGATTTATGGATAAATATATCCAACATTGCTTCAGTTTATTGCTTCAGTCTGTCGAGGTCACACCACAGAATTTCAGTCAGGTTGGCGTCTGGACATTGACTTGGCCATTGCAACATTTTGCTGGAGCTGCTGGAATTGGAGAGGTGCAAAGATAGATGAAAATTGATTAATTGAGTCATTTGACACACAGCTTTTTTATCTTGACTCCATGTCTGTTTCAGTCTAGAATCTGTGATTTCATTTCTTGAGGTTAGATTTAAAACCATCCATTCTTCTATTATGGAAAAAACAAGGAAAAACTGTTTTGTTTTTTTATATGAGTATATTTGCTAGCCTCTGTTTTAATAAATAGCATTTTTGATAAACAGTTCCTGAAGTAACTATTCACATTTTGAAGATTTGGGGGAGCAAAATCAGAGATGTTCCTGAGAAAGCAGGAGGAAGGAAACCGGACAGGATTATAAATGCTCCACAGCTAATAAACAAAATAATTGAGCATCTTTTAGTGTGAGGGATTTCTTATTCAACCTTTTGAATTAAAGAAAAATCAGTGTGTTTAGCTTCAAACTCCTGTCTCCATTTAGCTTGACTAAAACATTTCTTATGAATTAAATTAGTTATTTTCCTACGTGCAAACCTAAGCAGGTTTCACAATAACCAATTACAAAAAATACATCAAAACAAAAGACATGAAAGAAAAGGAGGGGGGATCCTCTGACTCTGCCGTAAAATATCCAGGAGCCAGCAACAGAGGCACAATAAGCTACAGCTCAGAACAAAGCCTAACTATCACATTGTTCTTAGGCATTGTCTCATAATTGCAGGTTTAATGCAGGTGGAAATTATATCCCCCGCTTGTGTGGGAGATGCTGGCATTTTCATGTCAAAGTCATTGTGTAAAAGGGTTGCTGGGAGTTCCTCAGTCAATTATACAAAGCCCAGAGCACTATACCAACCTTATCTCAGAGAAATCAGCCTCCTATCTTCTCTGTATCTTTTCTTTCGACAAATATCACAGCGTCTGCACGCTCTGCTTCTTTCCCTCCCATTGATGGAGCCTGAACAGTATCAGTAATGAAGAAGACTTCAAGGAAAAAAAAAAGAAAGACCAGAACAATGACAAAGCCAGTGGATAGATTCACTGTAGCAGTAGATCCTGCAGGACAGTTCACCTTGGCCTGGTCAAATACTGTGTAAATAAAATAGTAAGCCATTGCTGGTTGATACTCAGCATTTTCACATTGAAATGACATCTGCACTATGGTGTTACCCTAACGTTTACATGGACAAAAAAAATTGGAACAAAGGAGCGATTGGAATAAATATGTGTCATGTGAACAAACCAATCGGAATATTGTGATCAGATCAAGCTCATTCAGACTGAAATTGAAATGAGAAGGGTGGCTTATGCCGATTGACAATCCAATCAGCATGCATGTAAACGCTTGTCAGGATCAAGTTATTCTGAATGTGGCAAACTGACCCGAGTGCACATGAGCACCCCACGTCAACGTGATGTATTTCTGCTTTGAGTGGCGGAAATATGTTGGGGAGAAAAACTGTGCTCCCAATACAACCTTTCTATGAGAAACATTAAAACAGCTCAAAAGTAATATTCATTCAGTAACGTTTCAACCGTAATTAGAGCCTGGTGCAAGTCCTGCATTACTGCGTTGTTTGCAAATTTTTATTGCTCAGGAAAGACGGAAATACTTTGTTTTTTGGGTTTTTTTTGCTTGTTTTTTAAGGGAACTTTGATGACTGTGCATGTCAGAGTGGGTCTATTCTTAATAAAGCAGGGTGCATATAAATGCAGATCATGATTGGATTAATTGATTGTGTGCCCATATAAACGGTCCAATCGGATTATTTTTTGGTATTTCATCTGAATACATTTCAACTCGATTGTGAAATTTTGTGCATGTAAACATAGCTTGTGTTTCCTTCAAACCCAGTAATGTTTTTAACATTTTAACAAACTTTAGTGTATAATGTTTTTAACATTATACACTAAAGTTTGTTGAATCACAAACTTTAGTGTATTTTATTGGAATTTTATGTGACAGACCAACACAAAGTCATCTATTCTCTTCAAGTGAATGGAAAACGATACATTATTTTTCAAACATTTTTACAGATAGAACTGAGAAGTGTGGGCCTGCATCTGTATTCAGGCCCCCTGACTCAATGTACTGTAGAAGGGCCTTTTGTTTTTGGGGAATGTCGCTTTGAACATCCACAAAGTGAATGTTTTGCCTGCTCTGTTTGCTAACAGTCAGTCAAGTTAGATAAAGAGTCAACATCAAATGTCCACTGCTGGCACAGACTGTCAGTTATATTTAGGGCTGGACTTTGACCAGCCCTAAATATAGTCCAGTCCATTTTAACACATGAGTGTCCTTTGATCTAAACGTTTCTGTTGGAAATCTGGCTGTAATTTTTTTTAAGGTGAACCTTTTCCCAGTCTCAAGGTTTTTTTTGTTTTGTTGTTGTTCTTCCATTATTGTCCTGTATTTAGCTCCATTCATCTTCAAATCAATTCTCACCATCTTTTCTGTCTTTGCTGAAGAGAAGCATCCCTTCAGCATGATGCTGCCACATTCATGGAGGGAATGCCATCTTCAGAGCGACATGCAGTGTTAGCCCCTGACGCAGAGCGATTTCCATGTAAAAAAATAAAATAAAATAAAGAAGTTAGATTTTTGTCACACCTTCTTGCATATGTTTGCGCCATACATGACTTGTGGCAAACTGCAAGCCGGACCTTTTATTGTGGTTGTTATGTCACAAAATGAGAAAAAGCTTCTGTCTTCTTGCAGCTGTGGAGTGGATTACTAATAGTTTTCCTAATAGTATCCCACCTGAGAGTTAGAGCTGTGCATGTCCTCCAGAGTTACCATGGACCTCTTAGTTGCTGTGAACGCTCCCCTGTGACGTCCTGTCAGTTTAGGTGGTCTTGGTAGGTCTGCAGTTGCTCCATTCTCTCTCCATATTGCAATAATTGAGAGCTCTGTTCAAAGCTTGGGAAATTGTTTTAGACCATAACCCTGCTTTAAACTTCTCCACTATTTCCTGTCTGCTGGGTTCTTTGGTCTCCATGAAGCTGTTGGCTCTCTAATGTTCTCTAACCATCTCTGATGCCTCTGTAGATCTCAAACATTGAAGGTTTGTGGTGTTGGTGTGACAATGTCAAAAATTTCCATCTGATCAATTTAACAATTGTATTTGTATGTGGCATTCACATTCTTTGTCACCCTAAATGTGAGTTTAATTTGCTAAATAAATTCCATTTTCACTGTATTGGTTTGATGTTTCTTTTCATTTTGTTTTAAAATAAAATAAAATACAGATTTAGCAATGTTACATTAACTGTCTCCATGTTTATTTTTGTTTTATTCCACTACAGCACATGAGAATGCTTCCTTCCTCAACTTCCTGCTCAAAATATAAAAATTTAAGGAAATCTTCTTGAACAAGATTAATATAATCCTTTTGCATGTAATCCCTCACTTTCCATACTCGCATAGATTCTTTGGGAAATATGAGATTATGAGATTAATGCTCGTCTCACAGCTGAATTTAAAAGATTAGGAAGCAGACTTGGGCTTCGTTGGTGGAGAGTGTCCTCACATTGTCCAATTAAAATCTTATTTATCATTGGCAGCTAAGAGATTTTAAAGCTAAAGAGAATGTTGTTGAGTGTCTGAAAACTTCACACCAAATACTGTTGAAAAGCAGGCATGCAATCTGAAACAACATATTAGCTCAGAGATATTAGACAACAATATAAACATAATCTTAGAGCACATAATGAACATAGAAAACACAATCGATAGAACTTTAGTATATAAATGTATATATATATATATATAAATGATATATATATATATATATATATATATATATATATATATATTGCACACAAAAAATAAAGGGAACACTTAACACAATATAACTCCAAATCAATCACACTTCTGTGAAATCAAACTGTCCACTTAAGAAGCAACACTGATTGACAGTTTCACCTGCTGTTGTGCAAATGGAATAGCACCTGGTTCTGCAGGTCATGACCACAGACCACTTCTCAGTTCCTCTGCTTTCTGGCTGATGTTTTGAGCATGAGACGGAGTCTACAACCCACACAAGTGGCTCAGGTAGTGCAGCTCATCCGGGATGGCACATAAATGCGACCTGTGGCAAGAAGGTTTGCTGTGTCTGTCAGCGTAGTGTCCAGAGCATGAAGGCGCTACCAGGACACAGGTCAGTACATCAGGAGACGTGGAGGAGGCTGTAGGAGGGCAACAACCCTGCAGCAGAACCGTTACCTCCGCCTTTGTGCAAGGAGGAACAGGAGGAACACTGCCAGAGCTCTGCAACATGACCTCCAGCAGGCAACAAATGTGCATGTGTCTGCTCAGACGATCAGAAACAGACTCCATGAGGGATGGTATGAGGTCCCAACATCCACAGGTGGGGGTTATGCTTACAGCCCAACACCATGCAGGACAATTGGCATTTGCCAGAGAACACCAAATATGTCAAATTCGTCTCTGGCGCCCCGTGCTCTTGGCAGATGAAAGCAGGTTCACACTGAGCACATGTGACAGACTTGAGAGTCTGGAGACGCTTTGGAGAACGTTCTGCTGCCAGCAACATCCTCCAGCATGACCAGTTAGGCCAAACTTGTATTTATGCTTTACAATGTCAAACGTTAACATTGTATGTACTGTAGTTAGCATATGCAACAGGTTAGTTTAATGCAAATGTGGCGAGTCAGCAAAATCGCACCATAATTTCCAGGAGAATAACTAATTTTATCAACTGCAGCCATCTCCTCTTCTTGAAACGATAAAATCACAGTTGGAGTTGTTTTTTGTCTCCGATCTATTAAGACAGCACGGAACACAGCACAGCGGCATATTGAACAAACGACAGATTCGGCCAGCTTGGACCTGGAAGCAGTGGTAGATAGACTTAACAGCCCCATGGTGAGACCATATGCTGGTGTGGTTGGCCCTGGGTTCCTCCTAATGCAAGACAATGCTAGACCTCATGTGGCTGAAGTGTGTCAGCAGCTTCTGCAAGACGAAGGCATTGATGCTATGGACTGGCTTGCCCGTTCCCCAGACCTGAATACAATTGAGCACATCTGGGACATCATGTTTCGCTCCATCCACCAACGCCACGTTGCACCACAGACTGTCCAGGAGTTGGCCTTAGTCCAGGTCTGGGAGGAGATCCCTCAGAAGATCATCCGCCACCTCATCAGGAGCATGCCCAGGTGTTGAAGGGAGGTCCTACAGGCACGTGGAGGACACACACACTACTGACCCTAATTTTGACTTGTTTTAAGGACATTACATCAAAGTTGGATCCACCTGTAACGTATTTTTCCACTTTACTTTTGAGTGTGGCTCCAAATGCAGACCTCCATAGGTTAATAAATTTGATTTTCATTGATAATTTTTGTGTGATTTTGTTGTTAGCACATTCAACTATGTGTAGAAGAAAGTATTTAATAACAATATTTAATTCATTCAGATCGAGGATGTGTTATTTTAGTGTTCCCTTTATTTTTTTGTGCAGTGTCCATTCCATACATCCTAGCTTAGCAACAGGGGGAAAAAACTAAGAAGTAAATTAGTTTTGAGTAAATAATTCAATATCTTCTCAGATCAGAGCCGGAACTGGGGTGTGTTTGTTGACGTTAGGCGTGACACTGCAGGATCCCTGGTTGCAGGCTGCCGAGCCTCTTGTTCTTCAGCTGTGGTGGGCTCACACATTTCAAGGTATCCCGGGGGGACAAGGTGCTCTTGGTCTGTCCTAGCCACCTCACCAAGGAGATGATGTTACAGTCACACTGCCATGGATTGTCGTGCAGGTACAGCTTCTTCAGCTCTGAGGTGAAACAGAAAGGAGACCTGCTCACAACTTTAATCGGGGCATTTGGAATGAATGAAAAGGAATTAAGGCCAACTAACCTGGCATATGGCTGAACATGTTTCCATCTACCGTCTTCAGACGATTTCCACTTAGTCCAAGCTGGGAAAGCTTGGGCATGTTGCTGAACACACCAGATGTCAGCTGCTCCAGCTCGTTGTTCCTCAGGTAGAGTTCCTGGTTCAGGAAGAAGCCAATTTAGTTTGCTTTATTTCATGAACTTTACATAGAAAACCTCTCACCACAGTGAGAATATGAACTGATCACATAGCAAGACCCAGAGTATGTGGTCTTTTCTAGTTCTTTACAAACTTTCTGTTCGTATGTGAAGCGCAACGCTGTTGTTACCTGCAGGTTATTAAGGCCATCCAAAGCTGACACACTCAGTGTTGACAGGAGGTTGTTATCCAGAACCAGCATCTCCAGCGATCGCAGCAGCCTGAATGCTCCAGACGGGACCGTTTTCAGACTGAATTTGGGGTGACAGATTCTCTAGATTAGTGCATTGTCAAACAGCTGTTTATAGCAGGTTACAACAGTAGAGTCCAGTTTATGAACACCTAACCAACTGTTACCGCTCACTTCAACAGCTGTATTACCCAGTGCTACAAATGTAAAGAAATCAAAATGTAAAGGGCTAAACAAGAATTTAAAGTTTGGGTAACAGGATATTAATACAAAGTGGAGCATCTTAGGATACGCCGCCTTTAAAAATAATGAATACATTTGACATTTTCCCTATCTTGTAACGTTACAACCAGAACTCTGAATTTCATATGTTGGACAAACACACATTAGAGCATTATTTTGAAGCTCCAATGAGACAGCGGGATATGTTTAAGCATTGTGTTACACGTCTGTATTCACTTACACTTACATTTTTTCCATTTGGTCATGTCAGGGGATCTCATGAGATAAACAACAAGAAATTAATCTATGACTGTAAAGTTGAACTAAAAGGATTGATGTTTTGAAAAACTTTCAAATAAAAATCTAAAAAGTGTTTTTTATACTTGTATTCAGCCCCTGTGAGCTAATATTTTGAGAAACTACCTCTCTCTGTAACTCCTCTGGGGTTTGTCTCTACCAACTTGTACATCTAGAGACTGAATTGCTTGTTATGTCATTATTCTTTTTTGTCAGTTCTTTGCAAAATAGCTCAGACCAAGTCAGAATGGATGGAGAGCATCGGTGAACATCACTTTTCAAGTCTTCAATTAGATTTATGCCTGGACTTTGACTAGACCAGTCTAAAACATGAAAAATGAATTTCTTTGCAGCTCTGACTGTATGGCCAAGGTCGTTGTCCTGCTGGAAGGGGAATCTCTGTCTCAAATCTGCAGCCTTTAACAGCTAAATACAGGGCAACGCTAGAGGCAACAGTCGCCTCCAGCATTGCCCTGTATTTGGTTCTAGCCATCTTGAAATCTTTTTCTGACCAGCTTCCTTCCTTCATTCCTTTCTTTCATGTTGGGGATAGTGTGTTAAAGACGAGCTGTAGAGCTGATCCCTGCTACAGATAGTGCTTTTACACATTAGACAAAAAGTTAGATTTTGGTCACACCTTTTTTGTCACTTAAGGCTATGGTTGTAATGTGACAATGGGAAAAAGTTCAAGGGTATAAATGGCATTGCAAGGTGCTGTATTTTATGGGTTTGTTGTGTCCATGTATTGAATTTTTTGACACTTAAACACCGTATATTATAGTGACCTGTTATTGTCCAAGTTGAGGAACAAAAGCTGTCTAAGTCCAGTGAAAGCCTTGGGAGAGACCCTTTGGATACGATTCAGAGAAAGATCCAAAACCTTTAATGCAATCAAAGGTTTAAAGGCGTTAGATGGAAGCACTGTCAGTGCATTAAGAGATAGGTCAAGATCCGAGAGGTTCCTCATGCCAGCAAAAATCTCAGCTTTGAGAATGCCGATCTGGTTCTGGCCCAACATCAGAAAACGAAGGTTCAGGAGGTCCTAGAGACAAGGTAAAAAGTAGATTTTTTTGTTAGATTACAGTGCAGAAAGGAGGAGCACATTGCCCTTTTATTTCATATTTCCGTACCTGAAACCCCCTTGAAGGGAGGACTGTGATATGGTTGCCGTAAAGATTGAGCAGCATCAGTCGCTTAGCACCAGAAAATGCTTTGGGATGGATAGATTTGATTGCATTTCGTTCCAGGTTGATGCTCTCAATCATGGGAACTGATCTTAATGAATTTGCTTTTATTGCTGTGATGCCGTTTTCACCTTTTTGAAACAGCGTGGAAAACGTTTTAGTCCAAAAAGACTTCAATGTCAGATAAACTCAAATACATCTTAGACATGTCCAGAAGGATAGCGTGATTACTTAACAGACACTTACCTAGTTTGAGGATCCAAGCATCAGGAGGCAGTTTGGAGGGAAAGACACGGAGCCCCTTTTTATGACAGTTGACTTCTGACTTTTCTGGGCCAGGCTTCTTTGAGCATTTGCAGACATCAGGGCAACTTGCCACAGCCTGCACCATACTGAGACTGACCAACACCAACTGGGTCAAGGGCAGCATCTTCACTGAAGAATGAAAGGTAAAAAAAAAAACATCAACAACAAAAAAAGCAATACATGTCTCTTTGAGTACATTAGACAACAACGAAAGTACAATGCTCAGTCAAAATGATAGCTTTAAAAGACCTATGGAGCATTGACCACTACCATGGTTTCCTTGCACGTTAGCCATGCAGCAAGGTCAATGTGGATTTAGCTGAACAGACCCCAAAGCATGAGAAGAAAATGTTGTATTGTCCTGTTGCTGATTCCAATATCCAGTAAGGATTATCCTTAAAATCAAAAGGCATTAAGTTTATTTAAGATATTCATAAAAAAAAAAAATACAAGTTGTCATGATTTGCTGAAGACACAAGGGAATTACAGTTCACTGAACAATACTATGTGTATATCTTCAGTGCTGTTTTTCCTTACAGCTGGTTTAATTGTCACAGACATGTTTTTTGAGTCGGTAGTGATTGAGTTATGCTCTGTTAGAGACAAGAAACACTTTAAAGAATCTCTCAAACGTCAAATATGTTATGTATTTCTAGATACTAATTACCATACAACAGAAGAGTTCAAAACTGCACTTTGGTGTAGCCTTTGTGTATACTTGGTCACAAAGGTGCCACAGTTTTAATGGCCTATATACTAAGTCACAGCAGGATGGAACATCCTGTAACCAGAGTAGCCATGCATGCATTTACCGTAACAACATACAGACAGCAAAATACCACAACCCCATAATCCGCAAAATACCGCTACTGTAAAGATAAGTGGTGGCAGCGCAATGATGTGGCGATGCTTTACTTCGGCAGAGACAGAGAAGCTGGTCAGAGTTGAGGGGAAGACAGATGGAACTAATCACAGGAATAGGATGTGAAAGACTTGAGACCCGAGTGGAGGTTCACCTCTGGTCTCTCTTCACACTCATATGAATGTGAAAGCATCCTGTTCTTAATCTATAGGTTTTAATATGATGTCCAGCCACTCTTTGCATCTATAGCAGCTGTAACTCTTCTTGTAAGGCTTTCAATAAAGTTTAGGAGTGTGCTTATGGGCGTATTTGACCATTCTTCTAGGCAGAGAAGGATTTGGGAGGTAAAACATTGATGTGGACTTTCCACAGCCTCTGCTCTAATTCATCCAAAAGATGTTCTATTGGGTTGAGGTCAGGACTCAGGGCAGGCCAATCAAGCTATTCCACATCAAATGCTGTCATGTTGGAACAGAAAGAAACCATCCCCAAACTGTCCCACTGAGCTGGGAGCATAAAATTGTCCGAAATGCCATTGTATGCTTAAGCATTATGAGTTCCTCTCCTGAACTAAGGAGCTGATCCTAACTTCTGAAAAAAGAGACACACCGTAATCTCTTCTGCACAATAACATAATGTCATAAGTCATGCAAATGAAGCTCACTTTGCAAATGCTGAAACCAGACTTGTCCGTTAGATTGTTAAACAGAGAAGCATCATTTGTCTCTCCAGATAACACGCCTCCACAGCTCTAGAATCCAGTGGCAGCATGTGCTCTCTACTTGCTTAAGCTTATTTGAAGGCCATAAATTTTGAGGTCTGTAGCTCTTGACTCTGTGCAGTTTGCCCTTCAGCATCCGCCGAACCCGTTTTATTATTTTTACATGGCCTACTGCTTCGCAGCTGCTTTGCTGTTGTTCCTAATCACTTTGGCATTGTTAAAACGGAGGAATATTGCAATAACAGGGAAATGGTAGCAGAACTATCATGGCACCATGCTGGAATTTTCTGAGCTCCTGAGAGTGACCCATTCTTCAAATGTTTACAGAAGCAGTATTCATACCTGGGAGATGGGAGATGGAGTTGATATACTCTTCGCCATGAAAGTGACTGGAAAACCTCTTCAATGATTTGAAGGGGTGAGCAAATACTTTAGGGAATATAGTGTTTATTTATGGAAATACTGTACAACTGGAGCTACGATGGAATGGTTTACATTAAAACACATTCATGTGTGTAACTGGCTTGATTAAAGTCCAAACTAAAGTATAAGTCCAGTTAAAGTACAGGAAAAATTAAACACATGTATCACTTTCCTCTTGCTTCACAGTTATGCGTTACTTTGTCTTGTAAAGTTTGTGGCATAAATACAAGTGCAACTGCAAGGCGCTGTACTTAAACCCATCCACCTTTAGTACATCATCTGACTACAACCTCATTTCACAGGATTTCAAATGCTTACACAGCCAAATACTTGAAATAAAAGCCACCCAACTTCACAACTGTTAAAGAAAGCTGCTCACAGTTGGAAAGAATTAACCTCAGGGAGAACATTTTGAAAGCTTTCGTCTATGTGATATTCACAGTGGAGTTGCTTGGTGATATTTGCTACAACATGAAAGAGTGAGGAAAATCAGCGTGTATGGGGGGGGGGACCATGATATGAATGACAAATAAGTAAAGTTGTTTAACAAACTAGATGATAACCCCTTCCAGTGACATTTCAAAGCAAATACAACACTCATTTCATGAGAAATGTTTATCATTTCAGGTCAAGCTACACATTTGAATGCTCATCATTTAAGAAACATATAAACAAGCTCTGTGTTAAAGTGTTTCCCTCCACCTGGGAGCTGCTTACCTGCAATGGCTGCCATGCACCTTCTAAAAAACACACAGATGTCTTTCCTTATTGTTGTCACAATTCCACCTTCCTGAAGCGCTTCCTCAGAGCCGCTCTGCAAGCAGCCGTTGTCTGTCTGAAGGGGTTAACCCAGCTGTCTGTGGCCCTTAAACTCTAAAATTTACAAATTGCTCTCCTTTCAGATAGAAGTCACAGCATTCTGAGCTTTCCCAGCATTGTGACTGAAGAAGATGAAAATTTGCAGCATGGGAGCTGAGTCTGCCCCCCACAGAAAAACTGTTAGTTGCCACAGCGGTGGTGTGGGAACACAGACTGAGCAGACAGTGAGACCAGGATGTGAAACTGCCCGAGTCTCAGGTTCTATAAAGTCACAGAGTGCTGAGAAATGTGGCATCCACTGATTATGGCACTGATCCATATTAAGCACAATGTTCTACAGTATGTGTGCTTCTGGGCACTCTGGTTTTCACTACTTGTGCACCACCAGTCAGCTTTCAAAGTAGAAACAGTTTTCTCACAATGAGCACTTTTTGATAAGACCTTAAGACTTAGTTCACCAATTTAGGAAAAGAACATGCTTGCACATTTAATCCAGTGAACTGTTTTAGAGGAGCCTAATCTAGAGGCCCGTTTACACTACACTTTTTTAACCGAGCCGAGACCAGTCCGAGCTCAGTAACCGAGATAACTCTTGTGTGTAAACGGTCAGCAGACTGAACCAGACCGCGCTAAACCTAACCGGACCGCGCTAACTGCAGACCAGCTCTTGAGTAGGTCTCGGCCTGGTTTTATTTCTGGCCCAGTTTTTTGATAAAGAGCGCATGAGCAGACCGCGTCATCTCCTTACAGTCAGCGGACTGTCCGCGGGTTTTCCGGCAGTCTGGCTGCACGTCCCGATTCACACTCCATTCAGACAAATTTCAGACATTCATAATAATACTAGCTTCCTTACCGTGCCACACGGTTTCCAGAGATGAATCTGCTTAGCAGCGCAATGAACCTCAGCGTCTGTCGTTGTTTCCTGCGTCTGTAAATCCTTATTAGATGTTCGTTTGTCTCATCCTCTTCCCAAAAAAGCCAACTTTCTCAAGTAAATTCACCAATGGTTGCCTTCTTCCCCTGACTCTCCGCAAACACCAAAATATCACAATATCAAGCATAACTTCCTGAATGTTACGGGCGCAGCGCTGTTTTGTTTGCTGCTACCGCCTTCAATCCCAGAGAGCGGTAGTACCGCAGATCACCACTAGGGGGCGAGGAGCAACCAAGGAACCGAGATAAGCTTTGTGTGTAAACGGGTCGGCTTGTCTTGGATAACTGATCCAAGCTCGGACTGATCTCGGCATGGCTCGGTTTTTAGGTGTAGTGTAAACGGGGCTTAGGTGCATCAACAATTAGTAAACCAGCCTTACTTTTCTGGTAAGTGAACCACTATGTCTGGTAAAGATTTTGCTCCGTGTGTGTTTTACTAGGTAAAAGGGGAAAGTATGGCTGCAAGCTGGAGTCAAGTTTAACCTTGCTCCGCAAAAATACAGGAATTTTTTTTATTTTTGATGAGTTCCAAGAATGTGTGCTCTACAACTAAGAAGCAGAAATACTGAACTACGGTAAAGTGTGTAAAGATAAAGGAAGAACTGCGATGCAAGAAAAAAATCATAAATTTCATTACTCAGAGCAGAGAGCGCAAAGCTAGCACAGAAGGTGAAAACAGTATGCCAGCCAGCGCCAACCGGTGGGACCGGACAGCACTGAATGCATGATTCTCAGTGCTAAACAAAAAACACTGATGGCAATAAGGAACAAGAGTTACGTATGTAACTGCGGTTCTATGAATCCCGGATGACCGCCAGAGGCGGTGCTTCAAGCACTGAATGATCACTCTTGCGCTTGCGCAGGTCGAGAATTAGTATCAACAAAGTCACCTGTGACCTACCGGTGATCAGCGGAAGCCTATATAGGCACGTGACACCGGTAGTTCAGTCCCTCGATCTTCTCGTGAGCCAGCAATACGAGGGACCGAACGCTCTGGCGGTCATCCGGGATTCATAGAACCGCAGTTACATACGTAACTCTCGTTCTATTTCATCCCTACTGACCGCCAGAGGCGGTGCTTCAAGCACTGAATGACGTATGCCAACCAGGTCCCGAGGGATGCAGAAAGAAAAGGAACAACCGACCGGAACCCGGCAGCAGCACCTACCTTAGCGGGATGCACCAGGTGGTTGCTGCAGGATGCAACCTCATAAAAGTGGTCGGCACAGACCATGAGGCCGCCTCGCAGATGGACTCCAGCGGCACCCCCATCATGGCAGCCCACGAGGTTGACAGGCTCCTTGTGGAGAGGCACCGCACTCACTGAGGCAGGGGTTGATCCTGCAGAGAGTATGCCACAGATATCGCCCCCACGACCCAACGTGCCAACCTTTGCTTGGAAAGGGCACGACCTCGCCGAGGGCCAGCATAACATACAAAGTGGCTGTCAGTCAGCCGAATGGTTGCTGTGGTGCGGACATAGGCCTCCAGCGCTCTGACTGGACACACAGAGCTTCAGAAGGTGTCCCGGACTCAAAGCGAGACAACTGAACGGCAAGACCTGCCACTGTGGGAGCCTTCGGGACGAAGAAGGAATTGGTCCACAGGGTAACCCCGGAGCCATCCGGGTTCCACCGACAACAAGGCTCGGATACAGACAGGACATGCAGTTCCCCCACTCGTCTACCAGAAGCCATGGCCAGCAGGAAGGCAGTCTTCATTGAGAGCCGTTCTAGATCCACTGCTGCAATCAGCTCAAAGGGTGGGGAATGAAGAGCTTCAAGCACCAAATGAAGATCCCAGGTAGGAGCCACCCAGCACCTCGGAGGATGCAAACGTCTAGCGCCCCTCAGGAACAGCGCTATGTCCCTATACCTTCCAGCAGAGCAGCCATTGAACCCAGTGTGCCAATGGGAAATGGCAGCCACATAGACCTTCAAGGTGGAAGGGGACCGCCCCCGGTTAAGTAACCCCTGAAGGAAGGCCAGTAAGGGTCGAATGGGACAACGTATGGGGTCCAGCCCCCTATCGTCACGCCAGGTAGCAAAAGCTGCCCATCTGGCAGTGTAAACATCCCGGGTGGATGGCGCCCATGCATGAGCTATTGTGTGGCCCACGTCGCCCCCGAATCGGGAGAACGCCGGGTCGGACCCTGCAGAGGCCATAGCCAAAGCCGCAGGCGGTCCGGGTCGGGGTGGAGAACCAAACCCCCCAGTTGGGATAGGAGGTCCCTCCTGGATGGGAGGCGCATTGGCAAGCTGTAACAAAGCCTGCGCAGCAGAGGAAACCAAGTCCTCGCCGGCCAAAATGGGGCTACCAGCAGGAGCCTGTGCCCTTCCTGGAGAACCCGCAGGAGGGTCTGGGGAATCAGGCCCAACGGGGGAAAGGCATACAGGAGAGTTCTGGGCCAATAGTGGGTCAGCGCATCAAATCATAGAGGACAGGAACTGTCTGACAGGGAGAACCAGAGGGGACAGTGGGCCGTGTCTCTGGAGGCAAAGAGATCCACGCCTGCTCTGCCGAATGTCCCCCAGATTTGATCCACCACCTCCGGGTGGAGCCGCCACTTCCCCAGGAGAGGCGACGTGCGGGAGAGGAAGTCCGCGGGCCCGTTGTGCCAGCCTGGAATATAGGCCGCTCTGAGGCTGGTGAGGCGAGATGACGCCCAAACCAGGAGCTGGTGTGTTAGGGACAGCAGTCTCGGGGACCTGGACCCACCTTGGTGGTTGATATGGTAGACCACTGTGGTGTTGTCTGACCAGACCAACACATGCTTCCCCCGTAATCCCGGAAGAAAAATCTGGAGTGCGAGGGCCACAGCCAGCAGCTCCAGGGCATTGATGTGTTCCCTCTGCTCCTGTGTTGACCACACCCCCTGCGCTACGCGGGCCCGCCAGGTTGCACCCCAACCTAGAGTAGAAGCGTCCGTATAAACAGCCTCCCTCCGGCACGGAAGGGGACCGAGCGGAGCTCCTCCCACGATGTAGGATTCGTCCCTCCACAGGGACAGAGACCGAAGACAGTGCGGCGCGACACAAATTCGTCTGTGCCTGTGTGCCCGATGGGCGGGGTCCAGAGCTAGGCTGTTCAGCCACATCTGCAGAGGGCGCAGGTAGAGAAGCCCCAGTGGAACCACATTGGAAGCAGCGGTAAGCGTGCCCAGAAGGTGCAGATAATCCAAGAACCGTGGCGCTGCGCCACGCTGGAAGGCAGGCAATATGGTTAAAATACCGGTCACCTGCTGGGGAGAAGGGTGGGCGGTCATGGAGACAGAGTTCAGGAGGATACCCAGGAACACTGTCACCTGGGAGGGGGTGAGGCTGCTTTTCTCCAAATTCAGTAGCCTGAACTGATAATGGTGCCCCTGGAACGCAAAGCGGAGAAACCGCCAGTGAACCTGTGCCAGGGGGACATGGAAATACGCATCCCTCAGGTCGATTGACGTAAACCAGTCGCCTGGGGAGATTGCCTGCAAAACCCCTTTGGTCGTAAGCATGCGGAAGAGCATGTCCTTCAGGTAGGTGTTGAGCCCCCTGAGGTCCAGAACTGGAGGAAGATCCCCAGTCTTTTTGGGGACCAGAAAATACACTGAGTAAAAGCCCCCTGGATCCAGCAGGGGGTCCACAGGCACTATCGCACCCTTGCCCAGCAAGGCATGTAGCTCATTGGACAGTGCCTGTGCCATCAGAGGGTTGCAGATGGTGGTCATCCAAACGCCTCCATAAGACGGGGGCCGGCGGCGGAACTGGAGACGGTATCCCCTGGTCAGAGTGGAGAGCACCCAAAAATCTGGGGTGCATTCGCCCCAGTACGAAAGCTGACCTGGGGTAGAATATCCAACCACCGGCCCCAGTGCATCACCTACAAGTCCCTTGGCCTCTTGGGGGCCTGGGGGGGGGGAACTGGTTCCGCAGCCCGAAAGGGGTGCGAAGCCCGGGCCCCTGACCGGACTGTCTGGTCTCGAGTCACCCTTGAAGCGGGATCTCGAGGTAAGGCTGGGGCAACGGACGAACGAGAGAAGCGCCGTCCTGAGCCAGAAGCTGCCCAAATATTAGCGGGCCGACGGTCACGCCTGTGGAGCCCCGCAAGCTGCTGCCTGGTGCAAGAAGCCTGGGCAGTGCGTTCTAGAGCCTCAAACGCAGCCAAGCCGAAAAGTTCCCCTGGAACCACCGGCAAGGCGCGGAGTGTCCGTCTGCAGGGTTCAGTGAGTGGCGACTGAGCCAGCCACACCTGGCGCCGAGCATGGACCAGGGTGGACAATGTACGACCCAGCTCCCTTGACATCAAGGCAAAAGCCTGGAGAGACGCATCCAGCATGCCTTGAGTCGACTGGTCAAGCGATCGGGCCTCCAGGGAAGATGCAAGACCCAGCAGCAAATGGGAGAGGGAGTTTCCAATACGCCCCATCCTAGCCCCTGAATCATAGGCTCGGCAAAGCAGATCGTCCGTGATGCGACACTGTGGCTGTGGACAGCGGGCGCTAGCTCGGAGGGCCTCCTCCGGAGGAACAATGAGGGAGGCAATGCCAGGTTCCACAGCTGGCATCTGCCCTAACCAAAACTTTGGGGCCTCCTGCATCGCAGCGAGGGCTCTTCCATCTGACGTCGGGCGAGAAAGGGCCCGAGTATCAGACCAGCAAGTATGGAGTTCCCAGATGTACTCCTCTGAAGGCGGGACAGCGAAGGTGGCCGTCCCAGTCTCACGGCACCTAAAAGAGGTGCTAGAGGTGGTAGGCTGGACCTGTGGAGAATCCACCCGTAACTGTGCCATGGCAGCTCTAATAGCAGTTGCCACTGGCTCCCCCATGCCCCCCAGAGAGATGTTGGATTCAACCTCCGACACCTGTGGGCTATGTACCCGGAGTTCCCCTCGGAAAAGGGTGTCAGAAGCCGCCACCGAGAGGGCGTCCTCATTGAGGACTGAAGCCTCATCGGTAGCTGGAGACAAAACCAACCCCTGATCAGGGGAAGGTCGCAAAGACTGGAGCAGAGCCTTCATCTGGGCTAACTCCGAGGACAATGGCGTACCGCGAGCGAGCTATTTTTAGAAACGTAACGTCACGATGACGTCACATCACGTGGTACGCAGTAGGACAAACTCCCAAACCCGCCGCTGTTTTGCTGTAGAAGAGACGTGCGTTAGCCTAGGTTGTACTCGTTTAAAAGACTGCTTTTTTCAAAATCTAAGACCATGGTTTACAAACATTGTTGCTATGGAACATGCAACAGCGACTCGAGGTACGCTGATCGGCCCCGTATGAAGGATGTTTTCTTCATTGCTTTCCTGAAGTATATTGAATCTCTTAAGGGAAAGATTCTGAGATGTAAACAATCGTTTTGTAGCTACCTATTGGCAAGATATACAGATTCCTGGACGGTGATTACAAACAAACAAAAAAGGCCGACTAAGCCATGAACGCCGAGCAGGAAAAAAAAACAAAGCTTACCGTTCGATCAACTCGGCCCGTTTTCCGTCTTTTTCAGCCCTCGACACTCAAGCCACCGTTTCAGCTGAAGGTTGGTGTGCTCTTCCACAGTGCGACCAGTAAACCGTGCGCCTGGGACATCGTGTTGGGTAAGTTTAATGGCTGCAAAGTCGGTCATGTCGCTGGTTCTGTTGCGCGTGTAATGGCTGGTTTGTATGTGCGTTCTCTATCTGTTTGCCCTACCGAAGCGGCAAAAGGGGCGTTGCTCTTGAGGCGGTGACGTCACGTGCGCGGTACCCCATTGATCCACCTTAGAAGACAGCCCACCTCTCAAATAGCGGGACTTCTTTCCAGCTGGTAGCGGAACGTCTGGGGCAGGATGTTTAGAGCATACCCCCTAGCCAGGGGGCAACTGTTCCTGTTGATGAGAGCCCATCCAGGGAACAGGCTGTTCAACTGAGGACAGCCGGGCCAGCCGCGCCGCATGGGGGAGAACGCTGCAATTGGAGCAGGCGGCATCGGTAAGCGCCTCCTTGAGGTGGTCAACACCGAGACAACGGGGGCACAGGTCATGACCATCCTCAGGCTGCAAAGGGGCCAAGCAGGTGGAACAACAGAGATGTTCCATCTCCCAGTGACGGAGCCCGTACTCAGGAGCAACGTCACCAACTCGACAGAGCAGAAATCGCCACCAGTGAGGTAAATGCAAACGGAAACCAGGTGTTTCAATTATGTTGAACTAAAAAAACCCAGCACAGGCAGAAAACGCAACAAGCGAGGTAAATGCAAACAGGAACCGGCTGTTTCAATTATGTCTAACCAAAGAACTCAGCACGGGCAGAAAACGCCACCGGCGAGGTAAATATAAACAGCAACTAGCTTGTTTCAATTAGGTTTAACCAAAGAACTCAGAGCGTGCAGAAAACTCCACCGATGAGTAAATAAAATGAGCAGTCATCAGCTGTAACAGCCACCAGCTGCTAAATTAAAAAAACACCAGCGGGGCAAGACCCTACCCGCGGGGTTCAGAAAACGAAAGAAAACAGACTCACCGAACACCAGATGAGATCCGTAGGCACAACAATCGTCACTTGCGCAGCCCCTGGAGGGCCAGCACGCCTGCAGCTCCGACCACAAACGATCACGGGGCTACTGGCAGCAAGTTGACGGAGAAAACGGTAATACAGCAAAACACGTGTGTCTGTAGAAAAAACGCTCACAACAAACCCGTGTGCGAGAAGATGAGAAGGGACTGAACTACCGGTGTCACGTGCCTATATAGGCTTCCGCTGATCACCGGTAGGTCACAGGTGACTTTGTTGATACTATTATTATTATTATTAAGGAACAGAAACACATCAGAGATGCTCTCCAAACCTGTGGGTACCCTAACTGGGCTTTTGTCAAATCAGCAAGAAAATCCAAAAGACCTGCTGCAGAACATAATGGTGAGAAGAATAAACGCAAAAACATCGTCATCCCATACGTTGCTGGAGTCTCTGAAATACTCAAGAGGATTTTCTCCAAACACAAAATCCCAGTACATTTCAAACCAAACAGGACCCTCAGACAGAGGCTGGTGCATCCCAAGAACAAAACCCCCAAACTTAAGTTGAGCGGAGTGGTGTATGCAGTTCAGTGCAGTGAGGAATGTTCTGATCTTTATATTGGAGAAACCAAACAACCTCTCCACAGACGCATGGCTCAACACAGGAGAGCTACCTCCTCCGGACAAGATTCTGCTGTCCACCTACACCTCAAGGACAAAGGACACTCCTTTGAGGACCAAAATGTTCACATTTTGGACAAAGAAGACAGAAAGGGGCGTGAAGGAAGCCATCTACGTTAAAAACCAACCTTAAACAGAGGAGGAGGCCTCAGGTTCC
Organism: Fundulus diaphanus; assembly: GCA_037039145.1. Lineage (NCBI taxonomy): Eukaryota > Metazoa > Chordata > Actinopteri > Cyprinodontiformes > Fundulidae > Fundulus > Fundulus diaphanus. The sequence goes on along the minus strand of CM073142.1, from coordinate 10,925,461 downwards.
AACTCTCAAAAACGTACAATACAGCTATAGGATTAATTCCGGCCAATCATCACCTCAATTCTCACCCTCATATGGGGGATCAAAACATCGTTCCTTTAAGACAGGCCAATAACAACCCTAATGACTCCTCGTTACAGAGGAGTGGACCAGTTTCGGTTCAATCTGCTGGCTTAATGACTTTAACGACCGCCCATTACTAAGGGGTGGACCCGTTTCTGTTGAATTTGCATGTTATCTAAGCCATTACAAGGCCTTTGTTTGGCAGTAATGTGGAGTATAAAGCTTGATACTCCACATTACTCCAGACTTTTTGAATTGAGAAAGCTTCCTGGAGAGGAAGCGAAACGTCTTCAACTACGGAAAATAAGTCCAGTTGCTTTGTTTTTTACCTTTTTTTGGATTGACCATGACCTGGATGACTGACAATCTTCACCAGCAATTTGTTGATACTAATTCTCGACCTGTGCAAGCGCAAGAGTGATCATTCAGTGCTTGAAGCACCGCCTCTGGCGGTCAGTAGGGATCAAATAGAACCAAAAGTCAGAAAGGATACTAATCCCTGGAGGAATTGCTACCAGATCTGAACCAGGCTACAGAAGATCCACCCCAAACTTTGTTAATGAAGCTCCAGAATTACAAGCAGAAGATACTGGTGAGGAAGGCAGATGAAGAAATAAAAAGATACTTATAAACAAATGAGTTTACGACAACATCGCAGCTGAAGTACATAAACAACAGACTCGCCGGCAGCTGCAGGATCTGGCACTCAGACATAACATCCCGCCCTTAGCAAAGATGCTGGTAACTACAAGGGACAGACACGTTCAGGTGACCCACTGAGGTACAGGAATTCATAAACAAGATCAGGAACAATCAGAATACATTAACTGTTATCATAAAGTTAAGGTGCTCTTAAAAAAAAAGAAAACACAGAAACACAGAAAAAGATAACATAGAGAGTTACCTGTAATGAGAGGGTTTACCATTACACAGAAATCCCAGGAGTTTCACATGTGATCACATGTGATTCCCATTTCCCACATGTGATCAAGTATTTTGTTCATGTGCTCCACATGTAGTAAACCTTTGATCACATATTTCTCACATGTGCACCACATATGATCGGATAATTTTCCATGTGAAGATCGTGTTATTGCGCTCAGAGTGTTTTACAAATCTGTCAAAATGTAAAAGTATTTTGCACATCTGTTACCATGTAATCTGCATGCCAAAAAGGTACCTACTGTCATGATTTATATTTTTGTTTATTTGTTTTGGACTTTTCTGGACTAATTAGTTTTCACTCTTCTCAGCCAACAGCCATTTGTCCCCATCCAATCAGCTCAGTCCACTCCTCAGTCACCAGTCTCCAGTCAATCAGCTCCCCCTGTTGTCACTAATTAGTCAACTCTGCCCACCTGTTCCCCTGCCAACATATACCTGCTTCTTTCATCCACTCACTGCCAGAACGTCTTGTCTCTCTGCCTGAATGAGTCTCCTCCAGCGTTTGTGTTGTTCAGCCAGCCAATCCTGTGGTGCTGCACTCGCCCTGCCCTCACTAGATCGACATTCTAGTAGTGATGGTGAGATGAAGCTAACCTGACTCTCGCCAGATGTATGTCGCTCCGCCTAGCTTCACTCACATACATCTGGGACATCTCCCATAGAGAGTGATTTCTCCAACCAATTTTATGGTCTGGCCAATCAGGACGCAGGGCGGGAGATTCATGGATGTGACGTAGTGGAGAAGCGACCGTGAGATTCCAATAAAAATGGCGGCTCGCATCGAGAAAGCAAGCGTTAGCATTGATGCTGCTATTTCTTCCGTGTTGTCCAATCTACCTAGTATTGTTTCATTAAAAGAACATCAGAGAACGGCTCTGAAGGCTTTTGTTGGTGGAAACGATGTTTTCGCCCTTCTCCCGACCGGATTTGGCAAGTTTTGTTTTCCAGGGCGCGCCCGTGGCGGACGCGCCCGTGGCGGAGCGGTTAGCGCGAACCATGTTAGGAGGCCTTTAGTCCTCGACGCGGTCGGCCCGGGATCGACTCCGACCCGCGGCGCTTTGCCGGCAGTCTTCCCCCCTCTTCCTGTCAGCTCACTGTCAATAAAACGCGTGCCACTAGAGCCGCAAACACATTAAAAAAAAAAGTTTTGTTTTTTCCTGCGTCGCTCTCACAGCTCTCACCGTGACGGGTTAGCTTCGGTGTGAGTAGTTGAAATACCACGTCGATAAAGATGACAGACAAGTGGCTTATCCAATCATATGCAAGGATTTTTGATAAGGCCCAACCTTCAATAAAGGCAATTCCTATGGAGAGGTCCCAGATGTATGTGAGTGAAGCTAGGCGGAGTGACATACATCTGGCGAGAGTCAGGTTAAGATGAAGCCTCATGAGGCATTGAACCACTTGAGCCAATTGGTTCGAGAAAGGGTTCATTTCTTGAAGCTTCATGTGCACACGAAACCACCTACTGGCCAGGTGTATAATCACAGCCAGCTGTATCTTAACACATGTGATGCATTGATTTTTTGTCTATTACGGCTCTTGGGAATGACTTCACAAAAGGTGTAGGACGAAATCATTTGTCTACATAAATTTTGTATACACATATGTGTATAATAAAATATTGTTTGAATGTATTCTCTGTGTGTAATTATTCCCAAAATAGTAGTGTCATGTGATATGGCATGTTGTGTAATAATGTTTTTCTGTGACTCTAGAAAAATGGCATGGGCTTAATCAGGCAGAAGACAGTGAAAGTGCTTGTGGAACTAGGGAGGGGGTAGTGACTAGGCTAATGCTTGTGTAACTTGGATGATTTCATGCATTTTTATTAAGAAACAATAATTTCTCCACAGTTTTTGGTTTCAAACGATTTCTCTTTTTTGACACTACTTCTCCACCCTTTGAAAAGACACGCTCACATGGCACAGATGATGCCGGGGTGCATAAATAAATAAGTGCAAGTATGTACAGATTAGGGTACAGTGACCGATGATTAGCCCAGTACTCCAGGGGGTTCTCCAGCCTGCTTATGTTTGCCTCTGACAGGTAGCGCTGGACCTCTACGGTGGCATCTGCTGACACATTTTGAGTCCTCTTTGCCTCCATAACACTAGTGTCCAATCTTTGCCAAAGTCTGCTACCTAAATGGAAACCATAGGTCATGTTAGTAAGTGTTGTAATAGGAATAAGTAATCTCAAAATGTAATATAAAAGATTACCTCCAGTGAATTCTTGAGAGGTGGAAGCCTGGGGAATCTCGTGAGTGTTCTCTTCTAGGTTTCGTCGGATGACGGTGGCACACTCTGAAGTCAAGCGCTTCACTGCTTCAGCAGCTTTTGTGTTGCTGAAAAATGCTATAAGTTTAAATCGTGGGTCCAGGAGTGTAGCCAGCGACAAGATGCTCATTGACTGGAGCATGTGCAGCTTCTCCCTGAGCTCTCTGATGAGCTGCTCTCCTATTTCCACTGCTACTGCAGGTGCCGACTTGGTGTCTTCCTCCTGAAGGGCTTTCTCTATCATATTCAGGAGGGGAATACCTTTTGATGCCGACACGTGTTCTTCTGCAGAGAGCTCCGTGATGGCGTCATAGAAAGGAGAGAGTAAAGAAAGGCACGCTACAACAATGTCAAACTCACTGGCGGTGAAAAAGGGATGTCAGTGTGTAATCCAGCCAATGCCGCTCCTACTGGCTCCCTCAACTCCACCAGACGTTGCAGCATCATGTAGGTGCTGTTCCATCTTGTTTCCCCCTCCTGCATCAGCTTAGTTGCTTGCATGCCCAGCTGAAGCTGCACTTGTGTAAGCTTCTCCTTTAAAGATACAGAAGAGTAGGCCATTAAGTCACTGCAGTAGGAGTACAGAAAAGCTATTAACATTATATATTGGAATTAAAGAAAAGAGCATACCTTAGCAGTGGTGCTGCTTCTAAAGTAGCCAACCAGCTTCCTTGCTTTGGCTCGGAGGCCAGAGAGCACAGGGTGCTGGTCAAGCGCCCTCTTCACAACAAGATTGAGGGTGTGAGCAACACAAATGTGGTGGCAAAGCTTCAGCTCTCTCACGCATGCCACCATATTAGGAGCACCATCGGTGACCATGCATGTCACCTTGCCTGAGATTCCCCATTCCTCCATCAGGGAGGCTTTCACACAAGCAATATTTTCAGCAGTGTGAGACTGGGGGAATGCCTGCACTCCCAACAACACCGAGCTCAGCTTTTCGTTCTCCTCCACAAAGTGGCATGTCACTGCCAGGTAGGCATCCATGTTGATGGATGTCCACATATCTGATGTAAGGCTAACAGCAGCCACCTTCTCTACTTTAGCCTTAGCGTGCTCCTTAGCAGACTCATATTTGGCCTCCACCATGGCCTTCAGAGCCTAAAGGAACAAATATATATATATATATTGCTGAATTGTGACACATACAATAATGTAGTCATTCGTTTCATGTATGGACCCACACATACCTGCCTTGTAGGGAGAACATAACTGGGATCCAGCTTAGACACAAATGTCCTGAATCCAACGTCATCCACAATAGTGAAAGGCTGGGTATCCTTCACTATCATCGTGGAGACTAGAGCTTCATCCAGCTCTTGTTTTCTGGTGGCTGGTTAAAAGGGAATAAATACAGTGTCTGTTACCTGTCTTTATTTGCACAACAAGCAAACATCAGCATGCAAAAATTGTGATAGTGTGTTTGTAATATAGTAATGAAATACATTGGCTGGGTGAAGCTCCAGTTTCCTCCCTATTCTCATGCAAGGCACGGTAGTGCCTTAGCATGGATGAGGTGTTATTATTGTACCCCAACTCCTTGGAGCACAATAAACACATCACCTTTACAGAAAATAAGAAACAGTGAAAAATACAGTTCCTCATAAGCAAACGTAATGCATCTGCAAATGTTCAGTTCACCTTACCTTGTTAGGGCTTATCAAATCGAAATGTTCCCACATAGGGGAAATCCTCCTCTTTCTCGCCGGCTCCATCCTACTCCTATCCTGTCCTTGCACTCCTAAATCTCCTATCTATCTATCTCTCTCCTAAACTCTCCAAACACCAAACTAACTGTCTCAAACTAAATAACCACTATCCAAACTCTGCTATCCAAACTATCAAAACTCTATCCACTCTCTCAACTGACCGCAACTCGCCTACAACAACCCACATTTTGAATGGAGCCTGTGGGGTTTCTAAAGCTGTCAAACCCCGCGCCAAAATCTGAGCCACTTCCCGAAGCAGTCACGTGGTACAGCCGGGCAGCGAGGCTTCGGACGTCATCGTTTTCGGCTCCTCCCCTAAATGAAGCAAGCTTCGATACGCGCATTACGGAAACGCCCTCTCCATTACTCGACACACACCTCGAAGCCTCGGCACATAACGTAACATCACTAAATTCTAGTGTTCGTGTGCACTGCCAGCTTTATAGTGAGTTCCTGTGTGGCTCTAGTGCTCACTCTGCCCTCTCTAGAGATTCATCGGTATCTACTCTGGTCATAACCCACTTCAGTCGTCATCACCTGGTCAGCCTGCTTCAGTTATCATCTTCTAGTGAGTTGGTCTTAGTTCACTCCTGCCTTCAGCCATCACCTGTTTGATCTGTCATCACTTCCTACCCGATATTCCTGCTCGAATATCGGGTTCTATTTCATCCCTCCTGACCGCCAGAGGCGGTGCTGAAAGCACTGAATGTTCCCTTCGGGCATGCGCAGTTCGAGTAATTATACCAACAGAGTCACACCTGTGACGCCGGATGACCACTCGAAGGCTATATAGCCTGCTGTCATCCTTGGCTCTGTTCCTTTTTTCTTCTCGCAAGCGGTTCGCTAACTTCCCCGTTGTGTGACGCCCCATCGCGCGGAGTTGCGGTTTTTCCTCCGCCCTCCCAGGGCTGCAACGGGTTGATTGTGGAAGTTTTTCGGAAGGTAAGTAAGCTGTTTGTTGGTGACGGTAGCGTTCGCGCCCCCTCTCCCAGCTCACGGCTTTTCGTTACCCTGTTACCTACAGCTGGGGCTGTTGATTGTGTACGGCTAATGTTGTTAGCCCATTTCGGTTTACCAGTTTATACCTGGTGACGGTAGCGTGTTCGCTCCCTCTCCCAGTGTGACTAATAAGTTAATTTACCAAGGTCTAAAAATGACAAACGTTGTTAGTTCTTTGGGTTATCAATTTATACCTGGTGACGGCAGCGTGTTCGCTCCCTCTCCCAGTGTGACTAATAAGTTGATTTACTCAAGTGTGAAGTACGGCTAACGTTGTTAGCTCCTTTTGGTTTACCAGTTTATATCTGGTGACAGCAGCGTGTTCGCCCCCTCTCCCAGTGCGACCAACCTCATTTACCGAAGTTGTGTACGGCTAATGTTGTTAGCCCATTTCGGTTTACCAGATTATACCTGGTGACGGCAGCGTGTTCGGCCCCTCTCCCAGTGTGACTAAGTTGATTTACTCAAGTGTGAAGTACGGCTAACGTTGTTAGCTCCTTTTGGTTTACCAGTTTATACCTGGTGACGGCAGCGTGTTCGCCCCCTCTCCTAGTGTGACCAACTTTATTTACTGGAGTGTGAAATAGGGCTAACGTCGTTAGCGCCTTTGATTTATTGGTTTTATACCTGGTGACGGTAGCGTGTTCGCCCCCTCTCCCAATATCAGCCTCCTTGTGTTTACAGCCTATTTCTTGGCTCTGCCATAATTGGTGACGGTTGCGTTCGCGCCCCCTCTCCCGATTTTAGCGCATTTTCATTTAATTGGGTTGAGCCTTGTCGACCTTAGACATGGATGGCTTCCACAGCTGCAGGGATTGTGGGGCTGCCCTCCAGGCAGAGGATGGCCACGACCTGTGCCCTACCTGCCTTGGACATGAGCACCTTGTGGAGGCGTTGTCCGAGAACCCCTGCATGAATTGCAGTTTTATGCCACATGCAGTGAGGGTGGCCCGGTTGACACAGTTGTGCCCCCAGGAGGGTTCTGACCTTCCGCCCTCTGGACAGGTGGATCCCCCCAGGCGTTCTAAGCGCCGTGGTGGGACCGCGGTCTCAGCACCCCCTCCTCGGAGGAGACGGGCCAAACTTGACCAGGGCCTGGCCACAAGGGTGGAACAGTTGTCAGTGGAGTTGGCAGAGATGAAGTCCTTGCTGCAGACACATCGGTCTGATACCTCTCTTCCAGTGGCTGGGCTCTCCTCCCCACCCATGCCTGAACTAGTTGCGGAGGAGGACGTCATATCTCTGGCTGCCTCTGCTTCTCATTTCAGAGATGAGGAGGAGGCAGGGTCCTCTCAAGCCTCTGACAATGGGTCGTTTTCATCCCGGAGTGCAGTTGGGGAGGCCAGTGACAGTTCCATGCGGGATGTCATGTCCATGGCCCTGAAGCAGCTGCAGCTAGAACTCCCGCAAGGAGAGGTGTCCGACTCCGGGAGTGCCTTTTTCAGGCACGGACGGGCCCCTACTCCATTTTCTGTACCTCCATCAGAGGAGTACCTTAAGGAGTTGCACGCTTGTTGGCGGGACCCGAGAGCGTTATCACGGCTCTCCTCAGACGGTCGGGTGTTGGCTGCCATGCACGAGTCGGTGAAAGCCGGCCTGGACCGTATGCCAGCAGTTGAACCAGCTGTTGCTTCACTGATTGTGTCACCAGATGAGGCCCTGCGTCCTGAGGTCAGGTGCCCACGGACTCAATGCCGGGTTACAGATGACCTCCTGTGTAAGGCATACAATGCAGGAGCGTGTGCGGGACGTCTTGGCAACTCCCTGGCGCACCTCATGTTCGCCCTCTCTACATCCGTTCAGGACGCTGGTGGTGCAGCTGCAGCGGTTGGCTTTAGTGATGCAGCGTTGCAGGCCTTTGCGCTGATGACCAGAGAGCTCGGTCGCGTCATGTCATTCCTTGTCCAAGCTCGTAGACAGGTCTGGCTTGCACAGTCTCCTCTCACGGAGGCTTGCCGTAGGACCCTCAGGGGTGTCCCGGTCGTGCCAGGGGAGTTGTTTGGGTCAGCTGCCCTGGAGGCACTGGAGCGGACTATTCAGGCGCGTCAGACCAGCCAGCAGCTTTTTGGCCTTCGCAGGAGCGTACCCCCCTTTCCTCAGCGTTCAGGGCGCCCTGCTACTACCCCCAGCATTCGGCCACGGCCTCAGACTAATGATGGATCTGGTGGTTCCTATCCCCGTGATGTGCGGCAGAGACCCAGCAGGGACTTTCGTAGGCCAGTCGGCCGCCCAGCTAGACCGACCTCAGATCCTGGACGTCCTCCCCCCAGGGCTCCCAGAGGCCGAGGGGATAGAAGATGATGCCACCGGGCCAGCCGTCGGACATTTTTCCCATCAGCAGCTACGTTTCTGGGCTGCTCACTCTGTGGATCCATGGGTGGTTGCCACCCTAACCCATGGCTACAGACTCCAGTTCCGACGGCGGCCCCCTCTCTCACGCCGGGTCAAGATGACCATTATCACCGACCCGGTGAAATCCTTGGCACTAGACCAGGAGCTTTCTGCCCTCCTAGCCAAGGGAGCAATCGAGGCTGTGGATCCTCTGTGGCAACCCAGAGGCTACTATTCCACGTACTTCCTCGTGGCAAAAAAGACCGGCGGTTTTCGCCCCATTCTAGATCTAAGGGGACTCAATCAGTACCTGAAAGTCCTTCCATTCCACATGCTCACCACAGCAGAGGTCCTTCAGACTGTCGTGGCAGGGGATTGGTTTACGTCAGTAGATCTGACAGATGCCTACTTTCATGTACCTATTGCGGCAGAACATCGCCGCTTTCTCAGGTTTGCTTATCAGGGTGGCCATTGGCAATTCCGGGTGCTCCCATTCAGGCTCTCCCTTTCCCCGAGGGTGTTTACTCGTTGCGTGAAAGTGGCCCTCTCTCCTCTGCAGGCCTCCGGAGTCAGGATTCTGCCATACCTGGACGACTGGCTTCTCTGTTCTCCCACTCAGGTAGCTGCCTCTCGGGATACGTCCCGGCTTCTTCTCCAGGTGTCACGGTTGGGCCTCAAAGTCAACCTTGCAAAGAGTTGTCTGGTTCCATCTCAGACACCCACCTTTCTTGGGATGCATCTGGACTCCACTACCATGAAGGCCCGTCCGTCTGTTCACAGGGTGGACGACATACTCCAGTTTGTCGGTCGATTCAGGCTGGGCAGGCAGTTTCCTTACAGCATTTTCCTGCGAATGCTGGGCAAACTGACATCGGTCACTCGTGTCGTGCCCTTGGGTTTGCTCCTTCTGCGTCCTTTGCAGCGGTGGCTCAACAGCTTTGACCTAGATGCCAGGCTGCACAGACGTCACAGGCTCATGGTGACGAGGATGTGCCTCCGTGCCCTAGCTCATTGGCAGGACAGGACCCTTTTGTCCTGTGGCGTTCCAATGGGGTTAGTGGTGTCTCGAAGGGAAGTGGTCACCACGGATGCCAGCCCCAAGGGCTGGGGCGCCGTGTGGCAACACAGAGCGGTTCGGGGTCTCTGGGGTCCAAGGGAGCGCACCGAGCACATAAACGTGCTGGAGCTGCGGGCTGTGCACATGGCCCTCAGGTGCCTTCTGCCCCACCTAGAAGGAAGGCATGTGTTGGTTCGAACGGACAACACCTCTGTTGTTTACCATATTAACCACCAGGGAGGCACCAGGTCAGCACGTCTCCTGGAGGTGTCCAGGGATCTCCTGGAATGGGCGTTTCCCCGTCTGTCCACCCTGCGCGCAGCATATCTACCAGGGCGGCAGAACCAGGTTGCAGACTCTCTATCCCGCCAGGCACCTGCTCCGGGAGAGTGGTCTCTTCACCGCGACGTAGTGTGCAAGATCTGGAACCTCTTTGGCCAGGCAGAGGTAGATCTGTTTGCCACAGAGGAGTCAACCCAGTGCCCCCTATGGTATTCCCTGACAGGGGTCGGGGGCGCACTGGGCCAGGATGTGCTGGCTCATCCATGGCCACAGGTTCTCCTGTATGCCTTTCCACCCCTCTCGCTGATTTGGCCTACTCTACGGAGGGTTCTCGAGGAAGGCCACAGGGTGTTGCTGGTAGCTCCGTTCTGGCCAGCACGCCCGTGGTTCCCACTGCTTCGGAGTCTGTGTCTCAGTACTCCATGGCGTCTTCCAACAAGGAGGGACCTGCTGTCTCAGTTGGGGGGACAGATATGGCACCCCAACCCTCAACGTCTCCAGCTGTGGGCCTGGCCCCTGGGAGGCTGACTGGGTGTTCAGAACCTGTCAGACACACCATTTTGAGTGCTAGGGTGCCCTCCACTAGGCTGCAGTATGACAACAGATGGCGTCTTTTTTCTCAGTGGTGCTCTGCCCACAATGAGAATCCGGTTACCTGCTCGGTGCCCACTATTCTGGAGTTCCTCCAGTCTCTCCTTGATAAGGGCCGCTCTCCTTCGACCCTTAAGGTGTATGTTGCGGCAATTTCATGTCGTCACCTACCTGTCGACGACCGTACAGTAGGGCGCCATGATCTGGTCTCTCTTTTTCTGCGCGGTGCTCGTAGGTTACGCACGCTGCCGGCTCCACCAGTGCCCGATTGTGACCTACCATTGGTTCTTGCGGCCCTGTGCCATCCTCCATTCGAGCCTTTGGCACAAGTGGACCTCAAGTGGCTTTCTTGCAAGACCGCCTTTCTGTTGGCTATCGTGTCAGCTAAGAGAGTCAGTGAGTTACATGCTCTCTCTGTCAGCCCTACATGTATCAGGTGGGCTCCAGATGACTCCGGTGTTACCCTGTGGCCTAACACTGCATTTGTGCCTAAGGTGTTGTCTCCTTTTCACCGTAACGAGCCATTGCAGTTGGCTCGGTTTCAGCCCCAGTCTGGTGCAACCGAGGGGTCTGAGTTATTGTGCCCAGTAAGGGCATTGGAGGCATATATTTCGGCCACCGCAAGTCTAAGACGCTCAGACCAGCTTTTCCTGTGTTATGGGGGTCCGAGGTTAGGCTACCCTCTTTCCAAGCAGCGTCTGTCCCATTGGATAGTGAGCGCCATCTGCCACGCCTACGCTGTAGGTTGCCGCTCCCTGCCAGTCAGGGTGAGGGCACATTCCACCAGGAGCGTCTCTGCTTCCTGGGCGGCTTTGAGAGGGGTCCCTCTGGAAGCAATATGTGCTGCTGCATCATGGGCTTCCCCGACCACCTTCACGAGGTTCTACAACATCAATGTGACTGTCCCTCATCCACTGGGTCAGGTCCTTTTACAAGGTTCTGCTGGGCCCTCTCAGTGAGGTATGTGCTCAGGATTCCTTGTGACATAGTTGGCATTAGTCATTCAGTGCTTTCAGCACCGCCTCTGGCGGTCAGGAGGGATGAAATAGAACGAAAGTTACGTATGTAACTACGGTTCAATGAATCCCGGATGACCGCCAGAGCTTCTCTGTCACTCAGAATCCTTGCTTCTGCGAGAAGATTCTGTAGGAACAGAGCCAAGGATGACAGCAGGCTATATAGCCTCCGAGTGGTCATCCGGCGTCACAGGTGTGACTCTGTTGGTATAATTACTCGAACTGCGCATGCCCGAAGGGAACATTCAGTGCTTTCAGCACCGTCTCTGGCGGTCATCCGGGATTCATAGAACCGTAGTTACATACGTAACTTTCGTTCTCAGCGTACTAAGCATATACCTATGTTAGTGACACACTTTTTTTTATTTCTGTTACCACATGACCACGGTCCATTACGGTCACGTTTGTGCAAAATATCCACGAGTGAGCTTAATATGGAAAAGACAGAAGACATTCACTTTGGCCCCAAAAATACAGAGATGAGCACCGAGATAAAACTGAGTCAAAAATTCTTTGTGCATCCAAGAAACCTCCAAGTGGCTCTGGACTCAGGCCTGAATTATACCATTTGCATAAAGTCTACTACTAAATCAGACTACTACATTTTAGAAATATACTCAGAATAAAGCTTTTGCTATCAAAACAGAATAGAGAAAAATGGTTGCATGCTGATATTTTTAGTAGGTTAGTCTTTACTGGTTTGTGTATATATTAATCAAACAACTACAGCTAATCCAAAATGCAGAGTCATGGAGTTCTGAGCAACACGAATAAAATAGATTACATCCCCCCTGTCCTTAAATCACTCCCAGTTTGTAAAAAGGTAAAACGTTGCATCTTGTTTTTGGTCTGTAAGGTATTAAATGGTTCTAGGCCATTTTAGAGACTGGTCTGGTATGATCTTTCAGGGTAGACCTGCTAAATCAGTGTTTCAGTGACCAGCATTAAACAAAGGCAGAGGCAACATTTAATTTATATAGTCTAAAGTTCTGGGGGGGAAAAAACTCCCTGAAAACCTGAGATGTGCAGAAAATGTTGGCTTCCTTAAAATAGGAAAGGAAATATTGCTGTTTACTGACAGCCTTCTCATAAAGGTCAAAGATTTTATCATAACGTGCTTATTTGTTACAAATTTGCATTTCATTTATTTGATGTACTGCTTCCTTGTTCCTATTATTAGTTTAATGCATTTCTTGTGACTGGCAACCTGTCCAGGGTGTACCCCAAAGGCACCAAAAGCTAATTAAAGTTCCATTCATTCCCGTGTAAATGAGTTACCCGATCACACAATAATGAAGTACAGCGTGAGTAATGAGAAAGATTATAGAAATACTTTAATAAATTCAGTCACTAGAGCTCAGGGAAAGCTGTCATGGTGCCGAGATTTGCAAATTGTATGCAAAGCTAAAGTTTGCCAGATTAGGTGACGTTTGGTAAACTTTCATTTACACTGACAATAGAATAATATTATATTTATATATAAATCTAGCCTCTTTTTTTTCTACATGAACTTTGCCAGAGGAAACTCTGGTGGTAACATGTAGCAGTCCTGGAATGCAAATCAATGGGCCGATCTGGGTATGAAGTCAAAAGACTAATCGAACTATTGATATGCAGAAGAACAAAGTTTGGCATCTGTTGGCATCCCTTCCGAACAACCAGTTTGGGGGTAAAAAAAAAAAACTTTACTTACAGGCTAATGACAAAAACTGTACCGTTACCATCCCTCTTTTGTGGAATTTAAAGAGACACTTTGGATCCATATGTGGATCCATATGCGCTCCAGAGCAGCATGTTGCAGACATTGTAGCTTTACTTGTATTTTAGGGGCTATCTGCTGGAAGCAGAAACTCCACCTTTAATAGCAAGTCTTGCGGCTTCTGACAGGTTTTCTTCAAGGATTGTCCCGTATTTAGCTCCAGTTTTCCTCTCATCATCTCTGAGAAGGCTTCCCTGTCTCTGCAGAAAGAAAGCATCCCAACAACAGGATGTTGCGACCAGCCTGTGTCACCCTGGGGATTTGTGTGTTCAGAATATGCGTTGCTAGTTTTCCTCCATAGATAGTGCTTTGCATGTACAGCAAAATGGTCAAAAGTCTGTCTCATGTGAGCAGAGCACCTTTACAAGTCTAAACAGGACTTCTTATGGCTTTCTTTCAACAATGGATTACAAAATGGAAGAAAATTCAGATTGAGAATACTTTTGAAAAGGTACTGTGTTTAGTACTTGTATTCTGGAATCTTGAAATGCTTCTGATACTGTGCGTATCCATGGTTTCTAATGCAGTACTGTAAATTACCCTTCTAGTTTCTACTAGGATGATCTGAGACGTTTGCAGATTTGTGATCATGGTGATAATATGAGTGCTGTCATCTGTCTCTGCAATATTTATAAACACAAATAGCTTCACATCTTTCAGGGTGTTGCAGAGGTTTCATGTAGAAGTGGGTCAGGACAGTAATTCCTTATGAGAGGAGAGAGCATGGGGACTGCTAAACATGTCATTCTTTGTTACGCAGCAAAGAAAAACAGAAGGGAAAAGGAACTGAGGCACAGAGAATGAGAAGCAAAGACTGGAACAGGATGGGGGGGATGCTGGTAAAACAATGATGTAGCTGAGGGGTGGAGACTGGGAGAAAGACAGTGAGCCAGACGAAGAGTTAGAAAAGAAAGTGTGGATCAGAAGGAAAGGATAGAGCGTATGACTCTGGAAACGATACAAGAGCAAAGTACTGATAGGCTGAGGAAGCAAGTACAAATGGAGTGATGGAAGAGAGTGCAGCCCTATACTGAAATGTGCAGCAAAATGTTCGGATTAATGGAGACATGCTGAGGAGGAGAGGCGGCAGATAGGCAGCTGTGCTGAATGGACCGATTCTTTTGTCAAAGGAAGAGGAAGATGAAAGATCCCTTTCAAACCTGGCCAGCACACACACATACATGCACAGTAGGCAAGCCATCTGGAAGAGTGTCATTAGCCAGCCTTCACAGAGATAGGGAGGCAGACGGTGCAGATAGGAGCAGAGGCAGAAAGGGATGGAGCAGTGCTGTGTGTGAGTCCTCGTTTCAGTGAGGAACAGCAGGGTGAATAGGCTGCTGGGGCAGTAAATTAGAGACAAGAACAATAATGAAAAATGGGCTGAGCAGCTAACATTAGCTAACATTAGACACTACAGGACCTTTTTCATGAGTATTTATTAGTAAAATCAGAATGAAAAGCTGAAAATAGGTGAGTAATGCTAACTCAAATTGTTTATGAATTCAAAGCCTGTGTCATGGACGTCAATGGCTCTGCCGCAGCAGATGTCAAGGAATAGTACACAGCTGCTAATAAAGGAGGCTACAACCACAGCACTACAGTATTTTGTTACTGTCACTCATTAAGTACCAGTTGACTAACACTCAGTGTATACTGTGGTCCTGCCATGTGTTGCTATCGCAACAAGACTTACTTATAACTTTACACTGAGCAGTAATGAAGACATGAGAACCTGACCTGTCCTTTCACCATATCCCAAAACACAGGAAGTGTTCTCTCAATAAAAAGAGGAACAGAAAACTGGTTAAATACAAATAGGACACCAGTGTGTTGCTAAGATTGTTCTTTTCTGTAATGGAAGTTAGATCAATTTAAAAGAGTTGATGTTAGATAAAAGGGATACTCAGTGTTTATCCCTGGAAAAGAATATCCAGATGCTGCTGTGTTTTCCTTCCCTGAGAGTCCTCTTCACAACACAGTAACTCAACAAGAGTGTCTTCAGTCAGCGATGTCTTCAAGTCTGGAGACCTCTTCTGCTCACAGCTATACCACTATATAATGACAACGAATTGTTCTTAAATTTACAGACTGACAAATAGCCGATATACCAATTGTTAATTCTGTTTAATTCATTAAACAAACGTTATGTAATCATGGATGCTGTGAATCAGTGAAGACAGGGATCAAGCAACATGTAAACGTACAGACTTAGACCATGACATTGATTTTACCCATTTGTTACATCCCAGCTCATCTAGAGGGAAGGGGGAAGTAACAATTAAAGCGGACACAGAAAGGTTTAAAAAAAAAAGTAATGATTTATTGTTCAGTTGACTTATGAACAAGAGTGGTAGAAACAGTAAGTACACCTCCAAGGGACAAAACACAATCTAATAACAAAAGCAGCTAAACTAGTAACACAACCAGCATTTAACAGGTTTACAAAGTGTCACAGATAAAAAACATTTTAAGGATCAACAATCAAAAAATATGAAGGTATTCTTGTTCTAATACGATTTGTGCATTGTAAGCGTGAATTTGAAGTTGTAGAGGGAGTTAAATTCTAAATTTTGTATTTGTAGAATAAAAAACAAAAATCACAAGTACAACTTTTTTACACCTGTTCAAATTTTTTTTTTCCTCTACACAAATACAAATCAATAATTTACAACTGCACGAATCTGCTGCTGTGAGTCACAAATTCATCAATACAAGTTACGCCTTCATTTTAACTTTTGACACAAACGTTGCGCCGGTAAAAATGATCTGTAACATGTGGGTAGTGCCTTTGATTGGACAGCAGGGGGCGCTGCCTGCTCCGTCAGTCTGTACTAACCGGAAATACATACTGCCTTGGTGCCTTTTAAGAACCCTGCCCGCATATGCCTTCGAAGGACGCAGCTGTCACTGTCACTACCCGTTCCCTGGTCCGTGTACCTTCGGGCAATTAGTTTTTTTTTCTGGAAAGCCAAAACCAAAAACGGAAACTACTTCTGTTTTTCCATTTGCAAATCAAAACGGAAAAACAGAAAACAAAGCCGTGTTTTTCTTTCCTGTCACAATTTAGAAACGAAAAACCAGAACAATTTAATGAAAAAAAACGGCCCGTTTTTGGATTTTGCCAATTTATTTTTCCATTTTCTCCTTCGGATTGAAAGAT
Source organism: Fundulus diaphanus (assembly GCA_037039145.1). Lineage (NCBI taxonomy): Eukaryota > Metazoa > Chordata > Actinopteri > Cyprinodontiformes > Fundulidae > Fundulus > Fundulus diaphanus. The sequence goes on along the minus strand of CM073142.1, from coordinate 10,909,273 downwards.
GAAGACGGTTTCACGGCTGGCCCGAAAGTGCAGGAAAATGTTTCAAAATAAAAGCATCGATGTACGCGTAACATAATGCAAGCCTAAAGAAAAAAAAATGAAGCATAGAGCTGTCTTCTGAATGAAAACAGGACCTTTTTTTACGTTGCAACATGATAGTTTATCATAAAGACGTGAGCTTTATTACGTTGTTGTGTGTTTTATTGTTGGGGGAGGGGGGTTAATGTCTGGGCAGGATGGAGGTTGAGATGAAAACCTGTTGCTGTTAAATGTGACAACAAGATTATGAAATGTAAAAATATAAAATAGCATGAGTATGGGGAAAACTCAGCAGAAGGATTATGCGTAATGACGTACCCACTGCATGCTTTAAGTGCTGCGGCACTTCGATTAAGCAGCGGCGCCCGTTTCTGAGTGACGTCACGTTTAGAAGCGAAAATAATTAATCTGACAAGCTGCCACATCATCCCCCAGCCCCCCGTCCCCCCCACCCCACCCCCGTCCACCACCACCCGTCTAATCGAGACTGTTAAAATCAGTGTCTTTTCTCATTCACCCCAGCCTGTATCTTCTCCATAGTGAAGGTACACACGTGCAATTTACAGTTGAACTTATTTTTAAATCAGCTGAATGTTTAAAATTACATCCCTGTCAGTAGTATAACGTCACCTTGTGGGGATCTAAAAAGTTGTTTAAGTAAATAGTGTAACACTTCAATAAAATATTAACCACTTGGTCTCACAGAAATATGTGAAATAACCACAAATATGCAACATTTCAATCCAAAATTAATATGGAAAATTCTTAGTACCTTAAGGGAAATTTAAATATATAAAAAAATCTATCGAAAATAGAACTGCGGTAAAGTGAGCCCTCACTTGATTTTGTTGGTCTCGCAAACACTAAGGATTACGGCAGTCACGGCTGAGACTACTTTTCAAAATAAAAGCAGCATGTTAGCTGTGTATAGACCAAGTGTTTTTACACATTTATAAAAGCAGCATGTTAGCCGTTTATAGACCAAGTGTTTTTACACATTTACATCAGTTATATGACATGTTTTTTGTGCTTTATGTGTCATTTTTTCTATTATTCTGGTCTGCTGGTGAAAATGGAAATATATACTTTGGTCACACTCTTTAGCCTCAAAAACTACTCAAACAACCTTTTTCTTCCAGGTGACTACTTTCACTTACAGATGTCAGATCATGATCTCAAGAAGTCAATCTACATGATTTGGGATTTAAAAATAAAGGCATTTAAATATCTCTACATTGACTCAATTTGACCTGTTTTGTTGTAAATGTTGCTACAGAATTGGTCGTTTTCTGTGAATACTATTACATCAGCATGACAATAGAAAACCTCCTGATGTCGCTCAACAAGTGTCAGACAGTTCTGATGTGGAATTTCAAAATAAGAGCTACTTGATATCTGTATATATTAACTAATGTTGATCAAAGTTGCTGCCACTGCAGCAACTAAACCGTAGATAATCAATCGATCCTTCCACTTCAGCATGACAGTAGAACAACACCAGATGTTGCTCAACAAGTTTCAGACAATTCTGATGTAGCATTTCAAAATAAGAGCCATTTGAAATCAGTATATATTAAGTAATTATTAACAAAGTTGCTGTAGCTCTAGCAACTAAATACTAGACAATCAATCGATGCAACCACTTCAACATGATAGTAGAACACCCCCAGATGTGGCTCAACAAAGCTCATTAAGATTTTATGTGGAATTTCAAAATAAAAGACTGTTAAAACATTAAGTGCATTGGCCATACACTATATTGCCAAAAATATTTGCTCACATCCAGATTATTGGAATCAGGTGTTCCAATCACTTCCATAGCCACAGTTGTATAAAATCAAGCATCTATGCACACAGACTGTTTTCACAATCATTTGTGAAAGACTGGGTCGCTCTCAGGAGCTCAGTGAATTCCAGCATGGAACTGTGATTGGATGCTACCTGGGCAACAAATCCAGTCATGAAATGTCCTCACTCCTAAATATTCTTCAGTCAACTGCATCACAACAAAATTAAAGCGTTTGGCAATGACAGCAACTCCGCCACGAAGTGTTAGGCCACGTAAACTTTCAGAGCGGGGTCAGTGGATCCATCCATCCATCCATCTTCTGTCACGCTTTTCCCTATTGGGGCCAAGCGTGACAGAAGGAACAATCTGCAATCAACTGTAACAATCTGTAGTATACAAACATTTACTGTTATTTTTCCTTATGAACATAAAATATTTTATTTTTTCGGGTAAGTTATCTTTTGTGGCAACCACTATTGTCCTGATTTGTCTTGATGAATCTAGACAGAGCACACACACACACTCACGGAGCTTATTTCTGAGAGTTTATTGAAAGAAAGATGAGTAGTGGATGAGCAAACCAGAGAGGCTGTACCTGACTGGAACTCGGGTGTAGATGGGAGCAGGAGCTGGAGGACCAGAGAGAGTTCTTGAGATGTAGGGCTGCTGGAGCACAGGGGTAGCAGACAGTCCAGCAACAGAGCAGAGAGCAAACCTGAGGCACAGGGGTAGCAGGCAGTCCAGCAACAGAGCAGAGAGCAAACCTGGGGCACAGAAGTGGCAGGAACTCCAGCAACTAAACAGGGAGCAAAGTAGGCTCACAGACGTGGAATGAGTGGAGAATGATGACGAACCGGCGGGGAAGAGAAGACTGAGGGAGGCTAATGTAGGGAGGCTGGCAGGTGGAGTGAGTTCTGACTAATTAATGCCTAACAGGTGTAACTGTTTGCTGAGGGAGTGGAAGGTGAGCTGAGTGAGTGAGGAGGAACTGGAAAATAACAGGGAACAAAGTCAGACCAAAACTAAACCATGACAACTATTAATTTTGTTATTAAGAGTAACTGTATTGCACTACCCCTCCCCTGGACTGCCACCTTATCATGGTGGAGGGGTTTGATTGCCTCAATGACCCTAGGAGCTATGCTGTCAGGGGCTTCATGACCCTAGTAGGGTCACCCAAGGCAGACAGGTCCTAGATGAGGGACCAGACAAAGAGCAGCCCAAAGACCCCTTATGATGAATGAAACAAATGATTTCAAAAAGCTCTTATTTTGAAATTCCACATCAGAAGTGACTGAAACTTGTTGAGCATCTGGGGGTGTTCTACGATCATGCTGAAGTCGAATCATCGATTGAATATCTACTATTTAGTTGCTGTAGAGACAGAAACTTTGGTCATTATTACTGTATATATACAGATTTCAATTGGCTCTTATTTTGAAATGCCACATCAGAATTGGCTGAAACTTATTGAGCGACATCTGGGGGTGTTCTACTATCAAGCTGAAGTGGTTGAATCGATTGATTATCTAGTATTTAGTTGCTAGAGTGACAGCAACTTTGTTAATAATTACTTAATATATACAGATTTCAAATGGCTCTTATTTTGAAATTCCACATTAGAATTGGCTGAAACGTATTGAGCCACATCTGGGGGTGTTTTACTGTCATGCTAAAGTGGTTGCATCGATTGATTATCTACGGTTTAGTTGCTAGAGCTACAGCAACGTTGTTAATAATTACTTAATTAATTACTTAATTAATATATACTGATTTCAAGTGGCTCTTATTTTTTAATTCTACATCACATTCGGATGTAAGTTGTTGAGCAACATAAGGAGGTTTTATATTGTCAAAACTGGTCAACTTGAGTCAATGTAAGGGTTTTTAAATGTTTTTATTTTTAAATCACAAATCATGTAGATGGACTTTTGGAGATCATCATCTGTCATCTGTAAGTGAAGACAGTCACCTGGAAAAAATAAGTTTTTTGAGGCTCAAGAGTGTGACCAAAGTATATATTTCCATTTTCACCAGCAGGCCAGAATAATGGAAAAAATGACACGTGAAGCATGAATATTAATATATCATAAATTATGTAAATATGTGTGAAAAGACGTAGTCGATACACCGTGAACATGCCGCTTTTATTTTGAAAAGTAGTCTCAGTCGTCTGTGCCGTAATCCTTAGTGTTCGCGAGACCAACAAAATCAAGTGAGGGCTCACTTTACCGCAGTAAAATAGAATAGAAGAACGTGAGCTGCTGGCAGGAAGGATCTTCTGGAGCTATCACCCTAAAGAACATGAAGAAGTCCCTTGCTCTGTTCATTCTTCACTGTGTTTTGGAGAGGAGTGAAGTTATCCATCATCTTCGGCATCTTATGCAGCATTCTTTTCTGGACAATCAGCTCAGCGGTTCCGGTAGAGGATCCTCAGCACAGGACCAGCTTTCTGGATCGTTTTTTTTTTCAGCAAATGAGCAAAGAATTGCTCTTTTTAAAACAGACTTAGAAAAGATAGGCAATGCAGCTTATCTAGCTATTGGTTAGATTGGATCTCAGTTTTCTTATGAATAAGAATCTCCATCTATAGGCTATTCAATAAGGGAGATTGTAACTCTTGTTTAGTAAAAATGTAATCAAAAATTTCCATCGTGGAGAGAGAAAACACTGAGGAACTCCCGTGAAAGCCGCTATAGATGCTTTTCTAGCCCAGACAGGGAACAGTTTAACTTTTAAATTAGCATCTTTTGTATGACAAATACAAAATATATGGGGCACTCTATCCCCGTGGCAGTATTTGTATTTATTTGTGAGTGAAGATAAATCAATAAAAAAAATCTTCATTTCTCTGTTAGCTTCAAAAATATGTACTGTTCACTATAATCAATACACATATAGACAGTAATCTTATAGTGAAGGTGGGTTTTGCTTGATGGGTTTTGCTTGATGAGAAAAATAAACTTTGTTTCTATATTTTTGGTTTACAGCATGTGATTTGCTTTTATGTTTCATGTTCCACCAATAAAACACACAATAATGTAATAAAGCTCACGTCTCTACAATAAACTATCGCGTTGCAACGTAAAAATGTCCTCTTTTTATTCAAAAGACATATCTACGCTTCATTATTTTTTTTCTTCAGGCTTCCATTATGTTACATCGATGCTTTTATTTTGAAATATTTTCCTGCACTTCCGGGCCAGCCGTGAAACCGTCTTCATCTTTTAATCCGGAGGAGAAAATGGAAAATTAATTGGCGAAATCCAAAAACGGGCCGTTTTTTTCATTAAATTTTTCTGGTTTTTCATTTCTAAATTGTAGTGACAGGAAAGAAAAACACGGCTTTGTTTTCTGTTTTTCCGTTTTGATTTGCAAATGGAAAAACAGAAGTAATTTCCGTTTTTGGTTTTGGCTTTCCAGAAAAAAAAACTAATTGCCCGAAGGTACACGGACCAGGGATCGGGTAGTGACAGTGACAGCTGCGTCCTTCGAAGGCATATGCGGGCAGGGTTCTTAAAAGGCAACAAGGCAGTATGTATTTCCGGTTGGTACAGACTGACGGAGCAGGCAGCGCCCCCTGCTGTCCAATCATCAAGGGTACTACCCACAAGTTACAGATCATTTTACCGGCGCGACGTTTGTGTCAAAAGTGAAAATGAAGGCACAACTTGTAACGCTGAATTTGTGACTCACAGCAGCAGATTTGTGCAGTTGTAAATTATTGATTTGTATTTGTGTAGAGGAAAAAAAAAATTTGAACAGGTGTAAAAGAAATTTGTACTTGTGATTTTTTTTTTTAATTCTATAAATACAAAACTTAGAATTTAACTCCCTCTACAACTTCAAATTCACGCTTACAATGCACAAATCGTATTGGAACAAGAATACCTTCATAATAAACCACCCAGTAGAGAGGCGAGCTGCGCTAAAGCCCAGCTGCAATGTCTGTATGGGAGAGCTGGGTTTAAATAAGAAGGGCTCTCCACAGATTGGTGGGGCAATCAGGTCAGTGTCCAATCCAGGGCCGTTTCTCAATTCACGAGAACACGAGTACGGACTCGCGTTCTCGTCAAGTCCGGTCTTGGCGAGAACACAGGAAGATCGGACTTGACAAGAACGCGAGCACGCAGCACGTATGGTGTATTGGAACAGAAGCGTACTTGTGACGTCATGAGACGCACAGTTCTTTAGCATTTCTTTAACATTCAAAACTATTTATATACTACACCACAATAAATCTTATTGAAAAATTTTTTAAAACATTTTTAATTTCTAAAAAGCCTAAAAATTATCTTGCCGCGGTGCATTCTGGGAAAGCGGTCAGTCTGAAGAACGCACAAGTCTGCTCTGATGCATGCTCGATAAAGAGGGCGGGGCGAGAACAACATCCGGGGATGTGGTACGTTCTCGCTCTGGCGTTCTCGGCAATCGGAACAGTGCTCGGGCTGAGGCTGATGACGTGTCACGAGCACACGAGACCGCTCAAGAACGCATACTGAGAAACGACCCAGATGAGGATGATTGAAACAGGAAGTGGCTGAAGGCAAAACAGGAAGAAACACAGGAGGGCTGCAAGTTCCCACAGTGGCGCCAGCTGGCAGGAAGCTGCAACTACACCTGCAAACATACACTAAGAAAGAAAAACAAAACAAAGGCCATTGGCCGTAACACCATTCCTTTCATCTTCAGGCCACTCTGACTTCTGCAAGCACCTCATTTGAGGTAACTGCAACGCACAACCACAAAGTCTCATCCAGAAGGCAACCTCTATTAAAACCCCTCCGGTAGTTAAAATGCTGCCTAATATGTCTATGAGACCTTCTCTGTGTGCTGATCTTCACTCACTGTTTAAATGACTGTTGAATGCTCTGACATCTGCATGATTGGTTCCGCTACACATTCCTGCTCCTTGCAAACTGTAACTTAAACATAGCCATCACTTGTGATCATGTGGACCAAATCCAAACATCCAAATGACAAATTTCATGTTAATGAGTTTAATTATAAAACAAGTTTATTAAAAAGCTGTGTGCCTTGATAATACATGAAACAAACAGCTTTTTGAGGGCCTGTACAGATAAGAAACATGCAAGAATTATGAGCCTTTGACTATTTTTAATGTTGTAGATCTTGATAATGTTGGAGAAAATGAAAGAAAAGTAGTGACAGGAAAAAACTGCAAGACAATTACAGAGAAAAGCCTATAATATAACAGAGCTGAGGATGACTGGCTGATAAATGCTTCCCTTTCTGCACACAGCTATCGGATGCTGTTTACAGCCACTCAACCCACAGCAGATGGCTATTCATTTTGTATGGCGAGCTTCCAGTGCAAGCGTTTGTTAACACAGGCGTGGTGCCATCAGATCAAAGCTGATCGTGATCAGATGGCATCTTTATTGAGGGTCTCGTCATTGGTGGTGTCTCCCAAAAGCTCCTCTTTCAAACGGCTGCTGCAGAACGAGAGATGCACCGAGTGCTTATTGATGTAAAGACTTGACTTTGGTAAGGAGTCGATATGACCCAAATGGTGACAGAAAATAATTGCCTGCAAGGAAGCACCGGCGCAACCTCAGCCAGTAAAGCCTAATAGTCTCTGGGAAAAAAAGTTTGAAGCAAGCATAACTAGGGAGGATTCTTATCTCTTGTAAAGTCAGCAATTAGCTGTTTAAAACCCTGCAATACCTCTATAATGTGCTGAATTATTCTTCATTTATTCAACAAAAGGTAGATTAGCTTGGTAACATCTTACCTTTTAATATTCAAACAAATAAGAGTAGCAGCAATAAGTGTATTCGAACCATTTCATATGAAAAACTTGCTCCAAAGGAAAATTTTAGAGTAAGCATTATTTTTGAAAACGTCGGCCATATAAAATGACCAAAGGAGCTCTGAGTACTTCCCTATTAAAAGGTGCCATGACATCACTGTATAAACCATTTCATGTAGTTGATATTGCTGTAAATGTAAATTCTCCAAAGAATTTCATTAAAGAAATTCACCTTTTTGTAGGGGGTTGTTTTGGCAGGTCAGATTTACCTCCTCAGTAAAAGGGTTGGGTACGGTAATGTTATGTGGCTCTAGCTGACTTCACTCTGATTGGCTACAACCAGTGACGTGTGGTAGGGTTCATAGCTGGTGAGGCACTGACGTCATCAGAGTCAGATTTACAATTATATACACTCTACAGAGTAGACTCATAGCAAAGTGCTAAAGGAGACTGATTGTACCAAATAAATTCACCAAGAGACATGGAAAGAATATTGATTTTTGATGAGAAAAACAAAAATAAATTGTCATTTGATTGGTAACAGTTTATGAGTTATGATGGACTTCTGCATTTGTAACCACTTCAAAGACTATTACCTACATTACGCACATTTCATTACAAAAACAAATATGAATAATTAGTGCTGTCTTACCTCTACTAATAAATGAACTCCATGTGGTGCTCATTCTGCACAAAAATATCGGTCATTTTCCGGTAAAAGTTCTCTTTATCTTTCTTCAGTTTTAAAAGTCTCTCAGTCTCAATGGAGATCACTGCCTGGGAGGAAAGCCTTCCTTGATCAGTCCTGTTCCAGCTGTATGTTTTGAGTCTTTTTAGTACTTTACTTGTTCAGCATAACTCGCTAATAATGTAGTGGTATCAAAGTAGGAACGAATGTGTGAATATGTGCCCAGGGGGAAGAATAAAGAATTGTTCCGTTCCGGCTTGAACACGACTATGCCTCGTCTCTTTAAGAACCCACAAAAACATAACAGAACATGGTGTCAGAATGTGCTTAAGAGTGCTGTTCAAGAAGAGGGGCGGAAAAAACGAGCGTAAATACCAGAGGGTATAAGAAGAAAAGACAAAGTTGTGAAAACTCGTAAGAAGAACGGTTGGCGGTTGCTAACGGTAACTGGCCCGTAACAAAGCCGTAACAGCGGGAAAAAAAAATAAAAAAAAATGGCCCAATATAAAGTAAAACCGCCTGAGCAGTTCTCATTCAAGGCAGAAGATTGGACGAAGTGGTAAAACGCTTTGAAAGATTTCGGGTTGCGTCAGGTCTGGATATACAAGCCGACGAGAACCAAGTAAATGCGCTAATCTACTGTATGGGGGAGGAAGCAGAGGATATTTTGGTTTCCCTACACCTCAGTCCGGAACAAGCAAGTGAGTACGAGACAGTCAAACAAAGATTTGAGGCTCACTTTGTAGCTCGAAGAAATGTTATTTTTGAAAGAGCAAAGTTCAATCAGCGGCAGCAAGAGGTGGGCGAGTCGGCAGACAGCTTCATCACCGCGCTGCATTGTTTAGCTGAGCACTGTGGATATGGTCCACTGCATGACGAGATGGTGAGAGACAGACTTGTGGTCGGACTCAGAGACTTGCGTTTGTCAGAACAATTACAAATGGATCCAGAATTAACTCTTGTGAAAGCAGTCGCAAAAGTTAAACAGAGTGAACTCATTAAGAAGCAACAAGAGCTATTAAAGACGAACTTCAAGGCAGAAGTCGTGAATACGCAGCTCGACAGTGTGCACTCAAAGCCACAAGGAGGCGTCAGAGTCAAACAAAACAAATGGCAGCCGAATCAGACGTTTAAAAAAAACCGACCCTGCACAAGGTGCGGAGACACAAAAGGTCACGCATTTCTCCAATGTCCAGCAAGAGAAGTCATATGCAATAACTGCAAAAAGAAAGGACATTTTGCAAGGGTGTGCAAATCAAAGAAAGTGCATGAAGTACGTGTGGCAGCAGTCTCAGAGGATGCATCTTCAGAGGAGATTGCATTTTTAGGAACATTGTCAAGTGATTCTGCAGACAGTCCATGGATGACAGAATTAAAAATTGACAATAACAGTGCAGTGTTTAAAATTGACACTGGTGCTGATGTGACTGCAGTCCCAACACATATGTATGAGAAGGGACAGTACAGTGACCTACAGAACACTAAAAAAGTGCTCATGGGGCCAGGTAGATCACGACTAAAGGTAAAGGAAAATTCACAGCTACCTTGCAAAGAAAAGACAAACACGTAATGGAAGACATTTATGTAGTTGAAGGACTAAATACACCTTTGCTGAGTAGGCAAGCAGCTACTGCACTTCAACTAGTTGCAAGGCTTGACGTAACTACTTTGGACTCTAAAGAGACTATTAAAAAGGAGTTTCCAGAGCTCTTTTCAGGACTAGGCACGATGAAAGGAGAATACAACATCGTTCTCAAACTTGGAGCACAACCATTTTCAGTTTCGACACCCAGGCGTATCTCTCTCCCTCTACTGCCAAAAGTAAAAGAGGAGCTGAATGGAATGGAGCAACAAGGAGTCATCTCCAAGGTGGAGCAACCTACAGAATGGTGTGCACCTATGGTGGTGGTTCCAAAGCGCACAAGTGAACGGGTGAGAATCTGCTCGGATCTCACTCAACTGAACAAATCAGTGTTAAGAGAGAGACATCAGCTTCCTTCAGTTGAAAACACTTTAGGTCAGCTCTCCGGTGCCAAGGTATTTTCAAAGCTAGATGCCAATGCTGGTTTCTGGCAAATTCCTCTTAGTAAGGAATCCTCCTTGCTCACGACTTTTATCACTCCCTTTGGTCGCTATTGTTACAATCGTCTTTGTTTTGGACTCTCTTCAGCTCCAGAACATTTCCAAAAACGCATGCAGCAAATTCTGGAGGGCTTGGAGGGAGTTGTTTGTCAAATGGACGATGTTCTAATTTGGGGATCAAACCAGGATGAGCATGATGAGCGGCTAAGAAGAGCGCTTGATCGTTTGAGGAATGCAGGTGTGACACTCAACGATAAATGTGAATTTTCCATGTCAAAAATCAAGTTTCTTGGTCAAGTCATTGAGGCTAACGGGGTCAGTCCGGACCCAGAGAAAGTGACCGCGGTGAGAGCCATGAAAGAACCAAGTGACATTTCAGAGGTGAGACGTTTTCTAGGCATGGCAAATCACCTGGGAAAGTTTTTGCCTCATTTAGCGGAAAAGACAAGGCCACTCAGAGAACTTTTGAAAAAGAGTAATATGTGGAATTGGGGGCAACAGCAAATGCTGGCTTTTGAGAGCATCAAACAAGATTTGACAACACCCCCAGGACTAGCACTGTATGATCCTTCAGCAGACACGCTGGTCTCTGCTGATTTGTCTTCATATGGTCTCGGAGCCGTCCTACTGCAGAAAAAAGGCAATGCGGACTGGAAGCCAGTAGCGTATGCATCTCGAGCGCTGACCACCACAGAACAACGGTATGCGCAGATCGAGAAAGAAGCGCTGGCCACTACGTGGGCTTGTGAGAGATTTGCAGAGTTTTTGATCGGGAAAGACTTTCACATTCAAACCGATCAAAAACCACTTGTTCCACTGTTCGGCTCAAGAACTCTGGATGAACTTCCTCCACGTATTCAGCGTTTGAGAATGAGACTCATGAGATTTTCATTCACAATCTCACATGTAGCAGGCAAGGAAATAGCCACTGCGGATGTTCTATCAAGAGCACCAGTTGCACATTCCGGGGATCATCTTCACAAGGAGGAGATTGACCTCTACGCAGACGCCATAGTTGCAAGCATCCCGGCTACTGAGAAGAGACTCAAAGAAATACAAATGCACCAGGACAAGGATGAAGTTCTGCAACAACTGAAGCAGTTTTGCATAAGTGGTTGGCCAAACAAATTTGACATTGAAAAGACGTTTCAACCCTACTTACCTTTCGCAGGTGAGCTTACGGTACAAAATGATCTGTTGTTACTTGGGTGTAGATTAGTAATACCAAAGTCACTGAGACTTGATATTCTGAACAAAATGCATCACAAAATGCAGGGAACGTGCTAAACAATCTGTGTGGTGGCCAGGTCTCAGCAAAGATTTGTCAAAACTAGTCGATAACTGTGACACTTGTGCATGTGAGAGAATTCAGAACAAAAAGACAATGTTAGCTTCAGACCTTCCTTCACGTCCATGTTGTAAAGTTGGTGCAGACTTGTTTCAACTTGGTAAGAATCAATACCTAGTACTGGTTGATTACTTTTCCAGGTTCTTTGAAATTGCAAAACTTTCATCTACCACGTCAGAGGCTGTTATTGATCACTGTAAATCTATTTTCGCCAGACATGGCATTCCAGAGACAGTGCGCTCAGACAATGGTCCACAATTTGCATCTGTGGCTTTCCAAGAGTTTGCACAAAATTGGGGCTTTTCACATGTTACATCTAGTCCTCACTTTCCACAAAGCAATGGTGAAGTAGAGCGTGCGATCAGGACGATCAAGAGTTTACTCAAAAAGTCCAGTGATCCGTATTTAGCTCTGATGGCTTATAGAGCATCACCCTTAGCCAATGGGTATAGTCCTACAGAACTACTCATGGGGCGTAAAATACGCACTACTGTCCCTGTGATTCCTTCACAGCTAGAACCAAACAGAGCTGACTTAGGAAAAGTGAGAAAGACAGAAAAGAGTTATAGATTGAGACAAACACAGAATTACAACAGGAGACACAGAGAGATTTTGACATGCCTAGCTTGCAACCAGGAGACCATGTCTGGGTCAAGGACATACGACAGAGGGGAACGGTGGTGTCCACTGCAGGCACTCCCAGGTCTTACATCGTTGAGACACCAGGCGGCAGCCTCAGGAGAAACAGGTATCATCTATCTGAAACACCAGTAGCTCCACAGCTGCACGTTAATGTTCCATCGGCAGAAAACCATCTGACAGAGACTGAACCAACAACTGAGAGACTCCCTGACTCCAGTCAACAGTCTCCACAGCCTGAGAAACGCTATCCTACACGAGTCAGAAAACCACCAGGGTACTTGAAAGACTATGTTACTTGAGTTGGGTTATGGGGCAGAATAATCCTCATATTTGGTTCAGGGGTCTGGCCCATCTTCCCCATCCCCTAATCGGTTCTAGAAATGTTGGTGTAAAGAGGTTGTTATGCCGGTAAATAGTGAGTTCATTTAAAAAAAAAAAAGAGAGAAGTGTATTTGTATTTTGAGTTGTTATAAATAAAGCTGTATTTTGAATACAGACGTGTTTAACAAAAAAAAAGCAGAAACAATGGTTTACAATGCAAATTAAGACTCAGTGTTGTGTAAGAGTCACCTGTGTGTAAAAAGGAATTGCTCTTGTTGAGAAAGGGGGATGTAGTGGTATCAAAGTAGGAACGAATGTGTGAATATGTGCCCAGGGGGAAGAATAAAGAATTGTTCCGTTCCGGCTTGAACACGACTATGCCTCGTCTCTTTAAGAACCCACAAAAACATAACAGAACAAATAAAACATCCATAACTTGCTGTCACTCTACAGTTTTGGGATCACGAGCGGTTCTCCTTGAGCGCCCCCTGCCTAGAGGCCGAGGAACTGCCGGCCTCACCTACAACCCGTTCTTTGACGTTTATAATCGCGCAGCAGCGCATGAAAACATGTTACCTGCCTGTGGCGTGCACAGACATTTTGGGGGGCAGGTGCTCAGGGGAGGGCACTTTTTAGCGCACGTGGAACACTTAATTATAAAAAAATAAATACACACGCATGTTGAATGAAATTTGACTTTTATTTGTAACATTCTCTAAACGTGAGTTTTCAATGGAAAAAAGTCACACCACCACCAACAGAACAGACTAAAGCGTACTACTTTAAAGCAGCATCCTCCTTGGTGCCATGTCTTTAAAGATGTTGATGACCTCGCTGTGGTTTACCTCAATGTCTTTTTCAATGGCAAGCAGAAGAAGGTCAGAGAGCCTTTCTTCTCCCCACAGGCTTCTTAGTTTAGTTTTGATGATTTTCAGCTTGAAAATGATCTTTCAACTGAAGCTGTCGTCACTGGTAATGTTGCATATATTTGGATCATTTTAACAAAGGCAGGAAAGATCAGCTGGCCATTGTTTTCCCTCAGTATTGAACATATTTCTTATAGGTTCTTTGAAGTAAAGCTGGAGTGGAAGACCTTTAGTTCTGTCTTAAGCTGCTCCTCATCTTCTCCATAGAAGATGCAGGCGACCGCACGCGAGTTCACGTGACAAAGGAAGAGAGATAGGCTGGTCGGGTGTGCGCAAGGAGGTGGCTCATTTCGGGGCATTTTTTCAGTCGTTTTTAATGGCTCAGGTTTTCAAAAGATCATTTTAAAACCGACCTGAGTAAAATCTTGATAATATTAAGGGCAGTCAAACTTTTTACAGTAGCAGGCTACACACTATCAGGTAGGAGGGTGCACATATACATATATATATATATATATATATATATATATATATATATATATATATATACATATATATATACATATACATATACATATATATATATATATACATATATATATACATATACATATATATACATATACATATACATATATATATATACATATATATATATATACATATACATATATATACATATACATATATATATATATATATACACATATACATATATATACATATACATATATATATATATATACACATATATATATATATATATATATATATATATATATATATATATATATATATATATATATGCTTCAGGCTGAACAGTGGCTCTGTAACTACTGTAACGAACAAACAAATAGCAATAGTATAGTCGGTGTTGCCAAATTAGGCAGATTTCCAACCAATTAGGCTTTTGAACACAAAAAAGCCTAAGCTATTTTTTTGAAAAAAATAGCTTTCAGTTTTGGGATCACGAGCGGTTCTCCTTGGTTCTCCTTGAGGAAAAAATAGCTTATGGGCAGATTGTAAAAAATTTCGGAAGCTTTTCATAACATTTGTTGTGCTTTTAGAAAGAATTACTAACAAAATATATCAAAATATTCATTATTTACTTTTTAAATATGTTGAATCTGTCGATCTGACATTAATGAAAATTAGTTATAATGAATAATATTGATTGTTATAATAAAACAAGAAAAGAATAATGATTAATCAAGTGTTTGGTCGATGTAAACGCCCAAGAGGGGTTGAGTTCTACTTATCAACTTAAAAATATTTCATGACTGTGTGTCAGAGAAATGTTTAATTGAGCTATACTGAGAGAAATTAAGTTCATATTAAGGTAGATTTACAACTCATGTTGGGAAGCTATTTATAATTTATTTTTTCTGGGTGAAATATCCTGATTGTTAAAGAGATCTTGTGTGTTATTTGGTTGTCTGATTGTACATTTTGTTTGGAGATCATATGCGCAGTTTTTTATTTCTTTGCTTCAGCTCAGTTGTGTGCTAATGGCATGTTATGTGTTTAATAGTTCTGTGCTTTTAACATGAGAGAGCTTGAGATTTGGGCTTGTTTTTTCTTTTAAGTTGGGCAGGTTTTATGCTGGTTTGGGTTACTGGAAACTAACAGTGAGATAGCCATAGGGTAACCTGTAGCGCTGTGTCTTAACTCAAAAGTCCAGCATAAGCTACAAGCTAATAAACATGAGCGCTGGTGTAAGGCTGAACTGACTGAAGTAACAATTCTGACTAGAACAGGTTCTGTAATTACAGCAGCTATGAGAACAAGGAGCAGAACAAAGCAAGAGTTCCGTTCTACCTGCAAGTAACTCAAGTCTCTTCAGTTTCGCAGTTTTAGTGCTTGATTCTGCTCCTTGTGCTGCTAGCTGTCCCCTAGCTAACCCTGCTAGCTGTCCTAGCTAACCCTCCTAGTATGAATGTTTACTCCAGTTTAGACTTCAGTCCTGACATTTCAAACAGAAACTAATAGCGCTCCTTCCAGCTCGCTCTCTGCTTTGTTGTCACTTCTTGTAATTGTTTGTTAATCAGACCAAATTTCCATCCCGCTCTACCGACACCAACGGTGACCACAGCCGAACTGCGGCGGCGACTAAAGGCTACTCGCTATCCCGCCCCTCTCCAGCTGTGATTGGCTAGCATGTTGCCTTCAGTCGTTGATTTGATTGGTTAAATTGTATGATTGACACATCAAAGATAGTACAAAAAGGACAATGGCCACTCCGGGGTAAAAAAAGAAAAAAAAAAAAAGAAAAAAGAAGACGGCTTCCAGTCCAGGGTCTGCTCCGCGCTCAACCAGAAGGCACAAATATCGCTCCATTATATAATCGGGGAATTGTAGGCGGCGGCAAGAGCTGCTATAGACGGCGATTTGCCGCCGTTGACCGGCTACTTTTGACTGCCCTGAATATTAAGAAAAAAGAAAAAAAAAAAACGAGTTTCAAAAGGGCATTTTCGTTGATAAAGGGTAAACTTCCTAGTGCTTTAGCACCACCTAGTGTCTATGTATGCACGCCCCCGTTACCTGCACACAGTTTGATGACCAAAACACAATTCGTAATACACATACATTAAATTAAGGAAAATCAGGTCATAACTGTTTGAACAACTGAATTTATGATCTAGAGACAGGAAGATGAATTCACAGAATAGAAGCCAGCGCATTTAACATGGGGTTGCGCAATCCCAGGGGAGGCCAAGCTTGCTGCGGCCTCACCGGCTTCGCTATCAAGCGCCACCAAGGATTTACATGGAAAATAGTTAAAATTCTGCGATTTTGAAGAAAATATGATCAAAATTGATGAAATTAGATGAAAATTTAACTCTTTATTACAAATTACTGAATTAATCACTATTTATATTATGTAATCATCATTAGACTAATTCCAAGTTATGAGAACGCTTTCATTTTTGATGTGATGTTATAAGACTTTGCCACAATATGTATTTATAAAAGCAATACTTGAGTTTTGCCGATTAAAGGTCAAAATTAGTTACACGCTGTCCCTTTAAAAACCATCCAGTTTGTCTGAATTGAAATATTTCTGCAGTAGGTCAATGTTCCACCACCGCGATGTAAACCACTTATTGCCAATTAGTGCACATTCTTCTTAGCAGTTGTTGCTGTCAAGGGTTGCAAAACCAGTTATTTCTGTTAGGGGGCAATAACCTTTTGACATGAGGCCTAGCTGATGAGGGCTTTTGTATTTATTTTAGTTACCTTTGTTTGATATTAAAATATGTTTTGAAAAAGCTGAAACATGTATAAAAACTAAAAGAAGAGGAAAAGATCTGCAGGTGAAAAAAACATTTCATCCCAGCACTGTATGTGAGAAAGTGGAATGGCACAGGGAAGACCTTTCCTGTTTCTTTCTGTGTTAAATATTTATTTTGGAGATCATTCATTTTAGTACATCTGGATCTTTTTCTATTTTCTAAAAGACTGCATCACCTAAACATTCTGTTTGTTCTAACTACACAGAGCTATAAAACCCTGACATTCAGGAGTGTCTTATACATTATTTATATGTAGCTATGTTACTTCAGGGTAGTTAGAGTTATTGTACACTACTGAGAGGGAATTCTGACTGTACTTTAATGTGATAGGAAATTAATCATATCCTACCCTTTTTGAAGTATAAGGTTGTGAACATGCCTGTGCCACAGCTTAAACAGCATGGTGTATCCATCCATCTGCTGCTCAGACTTCTGCTAAAGAGCTTCTGTAATGATGCTCTCTAGTTGTTTAACTGGTGCACTGGAGGTGCGGACCTGAGTGTGTCACTTCCTGTTTGCGGTAAGGCGTATTGCATCACTTCCTGTTTTCACTGCGTGAGCAACGGTTTGTTGCTCCAGATTCTCTCGCTTTTATCTTTAATCTCTTTGCTGTAACATCTGTTTCTAACACATAAGCACTTTTAAAACATTTTCTGTTGCTGCACATCACGCTTGGGAACTCCTCGTGTTTCACGGTTTGCTCTCTTGGCGTGGTAGAAGGGCGCTAGCCTAGCTTTAGCCTAGCCTAGCTTTAGCTCCACAATGGCTTCCTCTCCTACTGTTACTTCAGCTTCTCCGTCTCTTACTAAGTCTCCCCTTATCTCCTGCTCTCTGTGTCAGATGTTTAGCTATTCCTCTGCCTCCTTTAGTGATAATGGTACTTGTAATAAATGTAGTGTTTTTGTAGCTTTGGAGGCGAGGGTGTCAGAATTAGAGACCCGGCTCCGTGCTATGGAAAGACCAGCTGATAGCCGCCCCTTTGCTAGCGCGGAGCCACATAGACCTAGCGTTACTTCACTTAGTGGTCCTCCAGAAGCACCCGAGCAGCCGGGTAAGCAGGCCGGCTGGGTGACAGTTCGTAGGAAGCATAGCTCTAGATTTCAGCCCCCAGTTCACCACCAACCCGTCTGCGTTTCTAACAAATTTTCCCCACTCAGCGACACACCCGCTGAGAAGCCGACTCTGGTGATTGGGAGCTCAATAGTCAGAAACGTGGCACTAGAGACACCAGGGACCATAGTTAAATGCCTGCCAGGGGCCAGAACGGGCGACATAGAATCTTACCTAAAACTGCTGGCTAAGGATAAGCGTAAATACAGTAAGATTTTTATTCACGCTGGCGGTAATGACACCCGGTCACGCCGATCGGAGGTCACTAAAGTTGGTGTTGCTTCGGTGTGTGAGTTTGCTAAAACAATGTCGGACTCCGTAATTTTCTCTGGTCCCCTGCCTGATCTGACCAGTGATGACATGTTTAGCCGCATGTCATCATTCAACCGCTGGTTGTCTAGGTGGTGTCCTGAAAACGACGTGGGCTACATTAAGGGGAAAGCATTAGGCTGGTTTAAATCTTATCTGTCGGACAGATTCCAGTTTGTTCATGTTAATAATAAATCTTCTTCAAACTCTAGGGTCACCTGTGGAGTACCACAGGGTTCAGTCCTTGGACCAATTCTATTTACTATATATATGCTTCCGGTTGGCAAAATTATCAGACAGCATGGGATTAATTTCCATTGTTATGCTGATGACACTCAGCTATATTTATCCATAAATCCTGATGAATCCAATCAGTTACTTCGACTGCAGTCATGTCTTGATGACATCAAAAGCTGGATGACTTTAAATTTCCTGCATTTAAATTCTGACAAGACAGAAGTTGTAATCTTTGGGCCAGAGTCCTCAAAAAATAAACTTCTTAATCAATCACTGAATCTGGATGGCATTAACTTGGCCTCTGGTAATAAAGTAAAAAATCTTGGTGTTATTTTTGACCAAGACATGTCATTTAAATCCCATATTAAACAGGTTTCCAGAGTTTCCTTTTTTCACCTCCGGAATATCGCCAAAATTAGAAACATTCTGTCCAGGGGTGATGCTGAAAAACTAGTGCATGCATTTGTTACTTCAAGGCTGGACTATTGTAATTCTTTACTATCAGGAAGTCCACAAAATGCAGTTCGAAGTCTTCAGCTGATCCAAAATGCTGCGGCAAGAGTTCTGATGAAAATCAACAAGAGGGATCATATTTCTCCAATTTTAGCTTCCCTTCATTGGCTTCCTGTTAAATCAAGAATAGAATTTAAAATTCTTCTTCTAACGTATAAAGCCCTTAATAATCAAGCTCCATCATATATCAGAGCTCTGATTACTCCGTATGTTCCTAACAGAGCACTTCGCTCTCAGACTGCAGGTCTGCTGGTGGTTCCTAGAGTCTCTAAAAGTAGAATGGGAGGCAGATCCTTTAGCTATCAGGCTCCTCTCCTGTGGAACCAACTCCCAGTTTTGGTCCGTGAGGCAGACACCCTATCTATTTTTAAGACTAATCTTAAAACATTCCTTTTTGACAAAGCTTATAGTTAGAGTGGCTCATGTTACCCTGAGCTACCTCTATAGTTATGCTGCTATAGGCTTAGGCTACTGGAGGACATCAGGGTCTAATTTTCTCACTCTACTGATTTCTACTGTTCTTCATTCTACGGTTCTCCAGTTTTGTATTGTATTACATTGAAATGACTGTCGTCATTTCAGCTTTTAACTTTTTGCTCTCTCTCTTTTTCTTCATAGTAGGTACACCTGGTCTGGCGTTCTGTTAACTTTGACATCATCCAGAGAAGACGGCTCACCCGTTACTACCATCTAATGTAGAACAGATTACTAGATCAATGTGTGCTTCTGTGCTTTTTTGTCTCTCTTGTTGTGTCTCTGCTCTGTCTTCTGTAACCCCAGTCGGTCGAGGCAGATGACCGTTCATACTGAGCCCGGTTCTGCCGGAGGTTTTTTTTTTCCCGTTAATGGGTGGTTTTTCTTCCCACTGTCGCTTCATGCTTGCTCAGTATGAGGGATTGCTGCAAAGCCATGTACAATGCAGACGACTCTCCCTGTGGCTCTACGGTTCCCCAGGAGTGAATGCTGCTTGTCAAGACTTTGATGCAATCAACTGGTTTCCTTATATAGGACATTTTGACCAATCTGTATAATATGACCCAATCTGTATAATATGATTGAACTTGATTTTGTAAAGTGCCTTGAGATGACATGTTTCATGATTTGGCGCTATATAAATAAAATTGAATTGAATTGAATTGAATTGAATTGAATAGATGCTTTTGGGCTTGTTTCTTTCGGACAGATGTTGACTGTAATGATGCTCAGACAAGCATGGCTGGCCCTAGCACTGACTCCCCATGCACCAGTTCAGGCTGGCAACTCACATCAACTACAGTCTATTTAAAGGAGGACTTTGATTGTTCCCTGGAGACTTAACGGCTCATCCCAAGTCAGACCCCTGTGCTGTGTTTCCTCTCAGGTTAACTGTGGGATCACCAAGTCTGCAGGGGACCATAATGAACACTCATCATCACCATGGCAATAAGAAGCTAGAAAGGTTTTCTATCTAATGTGGCTCAATAGCATCACCCGCTGGACGATGTTCCATGTTACAGCTAACCAAGAATTGTTTTAAAAGGTTCAATGATGAGGTTCTGAGAGCATCCTAAATACAATATTTAAGTTCCTGCAATTCACACAGATTAGCTGACAACCACCCATCTCACTGGTTTTATGTTTTACTCCACACAATGAAGGAAATTAGACCAGAGAAAGCTTGTTTCACCCAGGCAACCCTTGTGTAAAGGTCTTTTAAAATAATGTAACATGGATTCCATTTTTAACTCCTTATTTTAAATACATCTTCTGCTCCTTGACCTTAGTAATAACAATTAAATAGACAAACTATAGTTTGATATACTTGTATTCCTGCATAAAAAACTTGAAAGTCAGGTTCAAACCACATATCAAACAAACATGCCCTTCAAACTACCTCTTACTTCTCAAATTGTAGCATAATCTCCACTCTGCTGACACCACACCCATAAGCAAGCTTGTTATACCATCAGCTGTGTGTGCATGAATTTGGATATGGTGAGGGTGAGTCTGCATATACGCTGGTCTCTGTGTATGTTTGCTCAGTGTGCTGTATTGTTGTGTGAGACTGAAACCTTTGAAGGGGTTTTTGCATCTTGTCTAAGCAGTTTCTCAGCGTCTCAGTCTCAGGCTATGCACTCACATCTCATACACACTTTTCAACCGTACAAAACCAAGAAAAAGTTTTGTTAAATATTAAAATCTATATTTAAGTACTGGTAGTAAAACTTGTCATTTTTTTTGGATGAATGGATGGATCTTTTAATAAGACTGTGTGTAAACATTTAAGGATAAAAAAAAGAGATTGGAGTTGTTTTGATATTTGGACAATCCGATTTAGGAGGTGTACCTGAATGCACCATAAAAGTGCAGCCACTGTTAGCAGTGTGTTGTCCATCTGACGTGCTTTGCAGTATTCTGGACAGGTGGAATAATAAATTTTATTTATAGCCGCCTTTCTTAGCACTCAAGGTCACCTTAGATCAAATATAATAACAGACATGATAATAAATACCAATAATACAATTCTAAATACTATTTAAATTAGGCAGTGCAGTTGAGATCAAATAATGTATGCCAATATAAACAGATGAGTTTTGAGTTTGGATTTGAAATGTGGTAGTAAGTCTGTGTTACGGAGGTCAGGTGGAAGTGAATCCTAGAGCTGGGGAGCAGAGCGACTGAATGCTCTGCTCCCCATGGTAACAACACGGGCAGGGGGGTCAGCAAGATGAATGGAGGAATAGGACCTGAGGGTGCGGACGGGTGTAGCAATGTGAAGGAGATCAAATTGAGGGGCAAGGTTGTGAATAGCTTTATAGGTAAGGAGGAGTACTTTCTCGTTGAAACAATGTGTGATTGGGACCCAATGAAGCATCTACAGAGCAGGTATGATGTGATGGATTGAATGGATGCATGTTATGATATGGGTGGCTGGGTTCTGGACCAGTTGTAATTTATGAAGAGATTACTGCAGGCAGCTGGATTTGGACGTTATCATATTTTTCTCCAGTACCAGTGATGTTAAATTCAGCTTCAGGTTCTTTCAGGGGATTATCTCAATTAAGTACAGAGACAGTAAATGCTTTACTGCTGTTGAAAAACCCTGATATAACATGTTGGTTCAGCCCACCTGTCTTTCCCCACTGTGGCTGCATGAGAAACTTTGATATTCCCTAAATAGTAGAGTTTAGTGACAGCTGGGAGTCCTCTGTTTTTTGTTTTGGTGTCACTTTCTAATGTAGGTCTACAGAACCGTGCATTGTGCACTCACTTCTGCATATAAACATTCGGCACATGTTTATGTATAAAACAACTGTATTTGTTTGGTTCGTGTGTGTGTGAAGAATGCACATCCAGCTCTTGCCCTGAGTATACAAGGACCAGGCAGCCCTTAGAAGCCACCCAGGTAACATACTCCCACAGCGCACCACACAATGTACCTACGGGGGAAACTATAGTAAGCCTTCAACAGATCTATAAACGCATGTAGACTAGACAACTAAAATTAGTTGACCCCTTCAGTAATTCCTCAAGCTTGTGTCTGAAACTCCAGTCCTCAAGGATTGCTGTCCTGTGTCTTTTTGATGTGTTTCTACTTTTCATGAATCAAATTATATGGTCACTAGCAGGACTCGGTAGACCTTGACAGACCACTAAAAAACTGAGATGGTAATTAAGCTATTTAATTCAGTTGTGTTGGACCAGGGATGGAACTAAGATTTGACAGACAATTGCCCTTAAGGATTGGAGTTCAAAACGTATGCCCTAGTATAAATATTTTGAGGAAGGTTGAGAAGTCTGTTCTCTCAATGACACACTTTCCAGTCCCTTATTTAAAAAAAAAAAAAAACATTAACCTGGTCTGCTCATCCAAATGTGCTTTCCTAGACCTCCACGTGACAGTGAAGAGGCATGTCAACTATAACAGCCCAATAAAGATTCAGAGCCTTCAGCTTATTGGGGCAAATCTCATCCAGTTTGATGCGCTGTTGTTGGGGATGGACATTCCCCTGCTTTCACCCACTTGACCAATCTGACTTCAAGGAGCTATACTGAGGCAGTTCAGTACCTAAAGCCCCTGAAACAACTCATCGCCATTGGAGGTTCCCCAGTCACCAGAATGGGACACGCTAAGGCAGGAGGTTTGGCAGAGAACTTGGATCTTGGATCTCTAACTGAATTCTGAAATCCACTGAATCATTCTTATGGTAATGGTTTTCAACCATTTGTATCTGTCTTTTTGTTGTTTTTGTGCGTACATAGTTCCTTAGTTTCGTCCGTCCGTCTTCTTCCGCTTATCCGGGGTCGGGTCGCGGGGGCAGCAGCTTCAGTAGGGAGGCCCAGACGTCCCTCTCCCCGGCCACTTGGGCCAGCTCCTCCGGAGGAATCCCAAGGCGTTCCCAGGCCAGCCGGGAGACATAGTTCCTCCAGCGTGTCCTGGGTCTTCCCCTGGGCCTCCTCCCGGTGGGACGTGCCCGGAACACCTCACCAGGGAGGCGTCCAGGAGGCATCCTAACCAGATGCCCGAGCCACCTCAACTGGCTCCTCTCGACGTGGAGGAGCAGTGGCTCTACTCTGAGTCCTCCCCGGATGACTGAGCTCCTCACCCTATCTCTAAGGGAGAGCCCAGACACACTACGGAGAAAACTCATTTCAGCCGCTTGTATCCGGGATCTCGTTCTTTCGGTCACGACCCAAAGCTTGTGACCATAGATGAGGGTAGGAACGTAGATCGACCGGTAAATCGAGAGCTTCGCCTTTTGGCTCAGCTCTCTCTTCACCACAACGGATCGGTACAGCGCCCGCTTCACAGCGACGCTGCACCAATCCGCCTGTCGATCTCCCGCTCCATCTTCCCCTCATTCGTGAACAAGACCCCAAGATACTTGAACTCCTCCACTAGGGGCAGCACATCCTCCCCAACCCGAAGAAGGAACTCTACCCTTTTCCGGTTCAAGACCATGGTCTCGGATTTGGAGGCACTGATTTTCATCCCGGCCGCTTCGCACTCGGCTGCGAACCGCTCCAGTGAGAGTTGTAGATCACGCCCTGATGAAACCAATAGGACCACGTCATCCGTGAATAGCAGAGACGCAATCCTAAGGCAACCAAAACGGATCCCCTCAACACCTCGGCTGCACCTAGAAATTCTGTCCATAAAAGTTATGAACAGAATCGGTGACAAAGGGCAACCTTGGCGGAGTCCAACTCTCACTGGAAACGAGTCCAACTTACTGCCGGCAATGCGGACCAGACTCTGACACCGGTCGTACAGAGACCTGACAGCCCTTATTAAAGGGTCCGGTACTCCATACTCCCGGAGTACCCCCCACAGGATCCCTCGGGGGACACGGTCGAATGCCTTCTCCAGATCCACAAAGCACATGTAGACTGGTTGGGCAAACTCCCATGCCCCCTCCAGAATCCTGCTGAGGGTGTAGAGCTGGTCCAGTGTTCCACGGCCAGGACGAAAACCACACTGCTCTTCCTGAATCCGAGATTCAACTATCCGACGGACCCTCCTTTCCAGAACCCCTGAATAGACCTTACCAGGGAGGCTTAAGAGTGTGATTCCTCTGTAGTTGGAACACACCCTCCGGTCCCCCTTTTTAAATAGGGGGACCACCACCCCAGTCTGCCAATCCAGGGGAACTGCCCCCGATGTCCACGCAATGCTGCAGAGCCGCGTTAACCAACACAGCCCCACAACATCCAGAGCCTTAAGGTACTCAGGGCGAATCTCATCCACTCCCGGGGCTTTGCCACCGAGGAGCTTTTTAACAACCTCGGCAACCTCAGCACCAGAGATGGGAGAACCCGACCCAGAGTCCTCAGGCTCTGCTTCCGCAATGGAAGACGTGTTGGTGGGATTAAGGAGGTCTTCGAAGTATTCCGCCCACCGAAACACGACGTCCCGAGTTGAGGTCAGCAGCACACCAACCCCACTGTAAACAGTGTTGGTACTGCACTGCTTCCCCCTCCTGAGACGCCGGATAGTGGACCAGAATTGCCTCGAAGCCGTACGGAAGTCTTTCTCCATGGCCTCTCCGAACTCTTCCCACGCCCGAGTTTTTGCCTCGGCGACCAGCCGAGCCGCCTGCCGCTTCGACTGCCGGTACACATCAGCTGCTTCCGGAGTCCCACAAGCCAAAAAAGCCCGGTAGGACTCCTTCTTCAGCTGGACGGCTTCCCTCACCGCTAGTGTCCACCAGCGGGTTCGAGGGTTGCCGCCGCGACATGCACCGACAACCTTGCGGCCACAGCTCCGACTGGCCGCCTCAACAATAGAGGCGTGGAACATGGTCCATTCAGACTCAATGTCCCCCGCCTCCCTCGGGACGTGTTTAAAGTTCTCCCAGAGGTGGGAGTTAAAGCTCCGTCTAGTGGGGGACTCCGCCAGACGTTCCCAGCAAACCCTCACACTACGTTTGGGCCTGCCCGGTCGGACCGGCTTCCTCCCCCGCCATCGGAGCCAACTCACCACCAGGTAGTGGTCGGTGGAGAGCTCCGCCCCTCTCTTCACCCGAGTGTCCAAGACATGCGACCGCAAATCAGATGAAACGACAACAAAGTCGATCATTGAACTGCGACCTAGGGTGTCCTGGTGCCAAGAGCACATATGGACACCCTTATGCTTGAACATGGTGTTTGTGATGGACAATCCATGACGAGCACAGAAGTCCAACAACAAAACACCACTCGAGTTCAGATCAGGTGGGCCATTCCTCCCAACCACGCCCCTCCAGGTCCCACTGTCATTGCCCACGTGAGCGTTGAAGTCCCCCAGCAGAACGAGGGAGTCCCCAGGAGGGGTGCTCTCCAGTACCCCTTCCAAGGACTCCAAAAAGGATGGGTAATCTGAACTGCTGTTTGGCGCATAAGCGCAAACAACAGTCAGAACCCGTCCCCCCACACGAATGCGGAGGGAGGCCACCCTCTTATTCACCGGGGAAAACCCCAACGTGCAGGCACCGAGATGGGGGGCAACAAGTATGCCCACCCTAGCTCGGCGCCTCTCACCAGGGGCAACTCCAGAGTGGAAGAATGTCCAGCCCCTCTCAAGGAGACTGGTTCCAGAGCCAGAGCGGTGCGTCAAAGTGAGTCCGACTATCTCTTGTCGGAACCTTTCAACCTCGCGCACAAGCTCAGGCTCTTTCCCCACCAGAAAGGTGACATTCCACGTCCCAAGAGCCAGCTTCTGCAGCCGAGGATCGGAACGCCAAGCCCCCCGCCCTCTACTGCTACCCGTTGCACAATGCACCCGACCCCTTTGGCCCCTCCGACAGGTGGTGAGCCCATCGGAAGGGGGACCCATGTCGCCTCTTCGGGCTGAGCCCGGCCGGGCTCCATGGGCAAAAGCCCGGCCACCAGACGCTCGCCAACGTGCCCCACCTCCAGGCCTGGCTCCAGAGTGGGGCCCCGGTGACTCGCGTCCGGGCGAGGGAACACGACGTCCAATAATTGTATTCATCATTCTTATGGTAATGGTTTTCAACCATTTGTATATGTCTTTTTGTTGTTTTTGTGCGTACATAGTTCCTTAGTTTCTTTAATCCTAATTTTGCTTGGTTTTCGTTAACTTTCACTAGCCTAGTAAAGAAGCCTTGTGGCTTGAAATATATTGTTAATTCATGTAGACAAAATGGGCGTTCCCTGGATGGACAATTATTTCTGTTCATAAATTCTTATGATGCCATTCATTTATTTCACATCTGTGAGGAGTTTGCTGTTAGATAATGCCGGAGCTTGGATCCTTCTTTCACCTGTTGTCCTAATAACAAAGCCACATTGAATTAATATTTACAGGACAATACCTAACAGACTGACGGTTATTTGGTTAAACATTAAACAACTTAAAAGTGTGTAACTGCACAACACTAGCATGAATAAGCCATTCTCCTACCACACAGTTTGTACAGTACAAACAACCAAACAGTACAGCCACAGATGGTGACTGCTTTCCCTCAGAGTTTTCAAATGCTTTTACAAAACTAGATGTTCTTATTCATAACCCCTCCAGATTCCATTCTGTCTGATATTTCTGTTTCTGCAACAACAGGAGCGGCGGTCCTTCAGGCCATCAAGTAACTGTCCACGTGTTTCAGTGAGACTGGGTTGCCCAAAATATAACAAAAAGCTCCAAAGTAATGAAGTAATGAAGACAACATAAATATTGGCCAAAATACCAAGGCCTTTCTGTTGATCTGTGTCAAACAGCTATACCAATACTAGAACCCTCACTACACTCCTCTTCCCAGTAACATTGCCCATGCAGCCCCTTGTTACACAGCACCTGAGGCTGATCAAACCTAACTGGATTACTGGGATAGTACTACCATGTTGACCTAAATATTGCGTTTTTTTTCCCTCTGAAAGAATGAGAAAATAATTTGCTGTGTTCGAGATCAAAGGCATCTGGTGGAAAGACGAAAGGACAACCCGTTGATTAAGCAAGTAATAAGTCATGTTACATTTTGTTGAATATCACACTTATCTTGCACAAGATTCAATATGTCTGAAGCATGACACTAAATGAAAGTTTATTTTGAGAAAGGCACATATGAATTTCCAAATCAGCTGAAATTCTGGCAGGGATCCCTTTACTTGTGTGTTTTTATGAAACTAGAAGTAGACTTAGAGCAAAGGAGATCTGCTTTCCTTCTTAATGTCTCCCCCACAGGGACATATAGCTTTGAAAAATCCTCTGAGACCAGAATTTCTTGCTATAATAGTAGATGCTTTCTCTTTGATAGTAGGGCTTTTTATGACTGCTTCAAGGGAATGGAAATTGACAATAGCTTTCAGGCATTTGGCGAGGTTTTGCAAATCTTGGGCTTTGTTCCTTAGTTTTGAGTATTAACCTATTTGACTAGTACCACTGGTCTTGTTTTGGCAGAGGAATCCTTGAAGCTTTGCAGATTGCGTGAATAAGGGGAACTCTCCAGCTGATCAACATATGAGTCAGCATAATCCAGATAGCTTGAAAGTAAAAAAACAGAGTACAGACTACACTATTTTCTCAGCTGGGACTCAGTGGAGATCATTTTAATGCCCTCTATTATGATGGCAGCTGATTCTGACTGTCAAATTCTCGTGACTGAATGACTTGTTTCAGTCTAACTTTTTTTTTCCTGCACAGATGACAGGAACCTTTTTGTTCATAGTGTCTCTAAGGTCGTTTTCATATTTCTTGCAAAGGTCTGAACGTTTTTAAAAATCTGCCAGGTATATTCAACAGAGAGGAACATAGTGAGACACAAAAAAGTAAACAAGTGTTTTTCTGTTTGGAATGTTTTTTTTTCCTTCTGAAAATGTGAGTGTAATCTCACAGAGGTTCAGATCTGCAGACAGAAACGGGATTCTTCTGAATCTCTTCCTGGATCTGCCATTGTGACTTTGCTTTTTAAAAGATGTGTGAATATCCGCAATGTATTCCTTTTTTGTAAAAAAATTGGACCAGCCTTGTGGCCAATCTTGATTAATTGCACATTGAACCAATAAGAGCAGAGTATGAAGGTCCAATTAGCAGGGTAAGAGCACAGTTTTGCTCAAAATATTGCAATGCACACAACATTATGGGTGACATACCAGAGTTCAAAAGAGGACAAATTGTTGGTGCACGTCTTGCTGGCGCATCTGTGTCCAAGACAGCAAGTCTTTGTGATGTATCAAGAGCCATGGTATCCAGGGTAATGTCAGCATACCACCAAGAAGGACGAACCACATCCAACAGGATTAACTGTGGACGCAAGAGGAAGCTGTCTGAAAGGGATGTTCGGGTGCTAACCCGGATTGTATCCAAAAAACATAAAACCACGGCTCCCCAAATCACGGCAGAATTAAATGAGCACCTCAACTCTCCTGTTTCCACCAAAACTGTCCGTCGGGAGCTCCACAGGGTCAATATCCACGGCCGGGCTGGTATAGCCAAACCTTTGGTCACTCGTGCCAATGCCAAACGTCGGTTTCAATGGTGCAAGGAACGCAAATCTTGGGCTGTGGACAATTTGAAACATTTATTGTTCTCTGATGAGTCCACCTTTACTGTTTTCCCCACATCCGTGAGAGTTACGGTGTGGAGAAGCCCCAAAGAAGATTACCACCCAGACTGTTGCATGCCCAGAGTGAAGCATGGGGATGGATCAGTGATGGTTTGGGCTGCCATATCATGGCATTCCCTTGGCCCCATACTTGTGCTAGATGGGCGCGTCACTGCTAAGGACTACCGAACCATTCTGGAGGACCATGTGCATCCAATGGTTCAAACATTGTATCCTGAAGGAGGTGCCGTGTATCAGGATGACAATGCACCAATACACACAGCAAGACTGGTGAAAGATTGGTTTGATGAACATGAAAGTGAAGTTGAACATCTCCCATGGCCTGCACAGTCACCAGTTCTAAATATTATTGAGCCACTTTGGGGTGTTTTGGAGGAGCGAGTCAGGAAACATTTTCCTCCACCAGCATCACGTCGTGACCTGGCCACTATCCTGCAAGAAGAATGGCTTAAAATCCCTCTGACCACTGTGCAGGACTTGTATATGTCATTCCCAAGACGAATTGACGCTGTATTGGCCGCAAAAGGAGGCCCTACACCATACTAATAAATTATTGTGGTCTAAAACCAGGTGTTTCAGTTTAATTGTCCAACCCCTGTATATTTTGTGTACAACATTAGGTTTAAAGCCCTCTAGTGGTCAAATTGAGTTGATACCAATTAACAAGCTTAAAGACAAAACAATTTCTAGACCAACAAATGGTAAATTGACCGTACGTATACAAATCCTTTCTAGCCAACAAGATTAGTCCAAGCAATTTACAACACAATCTATGCCCTCATTTACTCATCCACACATGCAATCATGCAGCATTTTCACAGAGTGTGCTCAGTTAGCAGTTTTGCTATGATACTCCATGGTAATAGGAGGTCAAATATTATGCATAAAGTGGTCGATATTCAGTTATTTAAAACTAACACCAAGCAGTGTGTTAATTTTTAGAAGAAAATATTGCATCAAACTTTACGGTAGATACTTAGATGCACATGAGGAAAATACACCAGCAATGTTGTGTATGAAATGCAGACTGATGTTTTTGTCCTGGTAACTTTTCACCAGCTCACTGAGGATAGATTCTGGGTGAGCGAGTCTGTTTAAAAAGAGAGAAAAACTATGATTAATACATGAGAAAAGATGAAGAAGAAAAAAAAGAATGCGGCATCTGAAGATTTAACATTTTTGCCTACATGTTCTTAACTTCAGCACAGATTAATGAACAACTTCCTCCATGAGTCATGTTGAAAAATAGTGATGGTATTTCATAGCGACACGAAGCTCTAAATACACCAGTTGATTCGATTTTTTTTTTTTTTTTTTTTTTTTTTGCTGGTTTTGCAACCAAGGTAAATTTCCAGCTTTGAAGTTGCTACTGTCCTAATTAATGAAGAAAACAGATAATTTCATCATTGTAACAGAACTTTGGTTTCCCAAACTAGTCTGTATATTTTTGATCTTCATTCGATAATTTCCACATTTGAAATTTCTAGTTTTCTTACCAAAATATCTGAGGAAAAAAATTAAGAAAACCTGGAATAATATGCATGAATAATTAGGACTCTATAAATATACAATATACCGTACAATGGGAATCAGGAGACAATTGTCATGTTTCACTTTTTATTTACAGGTACCTCCCAAAAAAACTTTAATATAATGAAAAAGTGTAAGATTTTTGTCACTCATTTCATAAACAGTAGCATGCCAAGGATCAAGGATGAGATTTTACTGATGGTTTTATGAGATTTTAATTCCTTTACAACCATATTCCTTAACTGTAGCATTCAAGTCTACATATCACCACCACAAGAGCTGAAACACATAACATTTGTGTAGCTTGTCATTTCACATTATATACTTTTAAATGAATTTATGCAAAGGAAACATTGACAAATGCTCTCATACATATAACATACTTAGAATTACACACCTTTGCCTCTTCGGAGGGGCTGCCAGGACTATGCAAAATGATACCGTGGCTCCGTGTTTAACTTAATGCTGTACTTGTGGGGAACAAGCTATCTGCTACTACACTGCACGGGACAGGAAGTACATGCTCAACAAAATATAAGCACTTAGCTCAAACTGGAAGTCATTGACATTGTGAGAGAAAATTAATAATAAACCAATGACATAAAACACATTAATTTTGCTGTAATAAAATACATTTATTGTTATGTACAGTAACTCGTATTTGTAACACGCTTAAAGGCAGAGAACCCAATATTCGAGCCAGACACGTTTCTTGTGCCTAAAAGGTTCATTTACATTCAAAATGAAGCTCTGGTGCAGGCAGACGCAGACCAAACACAACAACACAAAGGGTTAACACATTAAATTTTCATACATTTGTTAATGTTTTTAAGAATGCAATTTACAAAAATTGTCAAAATTCTAAAATTGGTCAGATGTCTTTATTATGAAATATATAATCATAAAATGCACTATATACTACATACTGAAATTAACTGAAAAAAAGTTTTTACTGTGGTATATGTTGTGTTTTAAATTTTGACACAATTTAGATGACATCCTCTCCATACAGAGTGGTGGTTACATTGTAAATGGGTCAAATTAAAGACAACAAAAAAGTAGTTTCTGTTTTTGAATAAGAGCCAAGCTGTAAAAGCGCTGTAAGTAAAGAATTTTATTCAAATGAGCTTCTGGTTTTGGATGTGGCTGCAACCAGCATGTTATCAGCATTAAGAATGCTAGTTATGTACCTTCTAACCTACTACGTACAGGAGGCTCTGTCTGAAAGGCGGGTGAGTGTGAACTCTGAACTAGCAGGGATGGATCTGTTACTGCAGCCAGGAAAAGGTGCCCTGGCCTTAGCCTTTAACTAGTTAGCTGGTGCGATTAGCACGCTTCTTTCACGCACACGCACCCTAGTTCTTACGTGGAAGCCATGGAAACGGAACGTTTGTGTCTCCTTTAACCCTATATTGCTACGTTCACACTGCAGCCTGAAGTGACCCAATTCCGATTTTTATTTTGCCCATATGCGACCTGGATCTGATCTTTTCATGACAGTCTGAACAACACAGGCGACCCAGGCTGCTTGGATATGAATCCGATACGTATCTGATCTTTTCAAATGCAACCTGTGTCTGTACGGCCAGGTCACATTTATATCCGACCTGTACATCACTGATCACTTGACAAAAGTCACTACTCTGCGTCCTACTAAGTGGAGGCGGGAAGAAAAACGACAACAATGGTGGACGATAACACGGAGAGCAGTCAGTGGAGAGAAAGTGAGGTGGCTGATTTAATCAATCTTTGGGGAGATAGCTCTATTCAGGCCAAACTCGACGGGTCTTATCAGAACCGGGCGACATTTGAAAGCATTTCCAGAGAAATGGCCGAGCGGGGATACAAACGTTCCTGGATCCAATGCCAAAGGAAAATAAAGAGCCTCCGGGCCAGATATAAGGAGGTTAAAGACTTAAACAAACGAAGCGGCCGTGGAGGTGTCAACTGCTCATTTTACGATGAGCTGGACCCTGTTTTAGGAGACAAGCCCAGCGTTCAACCACTGGACCTGTTGGATAGTTGCTTTGCCGGAGAGGAGCCCGAGGAGAGGAGCCCAGGTCCTGCAGCTAACACAGGCAGCAGCGCTAGTGGTGATACAGGTGGGTTATTTACATATAAGGCAATAATCAGCTGTGAAATAACATGACATGTGTGACATATTGTCATTTGTACGTAGGTGATGGGACGCTTGCCTCACCGTCAACTCCTGCCTCAACCTCAGAGGAAAGTTCTACATCAACAACTGATGATACAAGCTTTAAAACAATGCATCTTCCACATCCACTGGCTGTAAGAAATTCTCTGTATTTTGTCAGTTTACCCAAACATACCTACTACTGTATAAAACAAAGTGTCATTTTGTGCGTTATTTAATGAGAAAATATTTTCTTTTATGTTCTGTTTGATTAAGGAGGTCTGAGGAGATTCGCCCTGAGTACCTTAAGGCTCTGGATGTTGTGGGGCTGTGTTGGTTAACGCGGCTCTGCAACATTGCGTGGACATCGGGGGCAGTTCCCCTGGATTGGCAGACTGGGGTGGTGGTCCCCCTATTTAAAAAGGGGGACCGGAGGGTGTGTTCCAACTACAGAGGAATCACACTCTTAAGCCTCCCTGGTAAGGTCTATTCAGGGGTTCTGGAAAGGAGGGTCCGTCGGATAGTCGAATCTCGGATTCAGGAAGAGCAGTGTGGTTTTCGTCCTGGCCGTGGAACACTGGACCAGCTCTATACCCTCAGCAGGATTCTTGAGGGGGCATGGGAGTTTGCCCAACCAGTCTACATGTGTTTTGTGGATCTGGAGAAGGCATTCGACCGTGTCCCCCGGGGGATCCTGTGGGGGGTACTCCGGGAGTATGGAGTACCGGACCCTTTAATAAGGGCTGTCAGGTCTCTGTACGACCGGTGTCAGAGTCTGGTCCGCATTGCCGGCAGTAAGTCGGACTCGTTTCCGGTGAGAGTTGGACTCCGCCAAGGCTGCCCTTTGTCACCGATTCTGTTCATAACTTTTATGGACAGAATTTCTAGGCGCAGCCAAGGTGTTGAGGGGATCCGCTTTGGTGACCTTAGGATTGCGTCTCTGCTATTCGCGGATGACGTGGTCCTATTGGCTTCATCAGGGCGTGATCTACAGCTCTCACTGGAGCGGTTCGCAGCCGAGTGCGAAGCGGCCAGGATGAAAATCAGTGCCTCCAAATCCGAGACCATGGTCTTGAACCGGAAAAGGGTAGAGTGCCTTCTCCGGGTTGGGGAGGATGTCCTGCCCCTAGTGGAGGAGTTCAAGTATCTTGGGGTCTTGTTCACGAATGAGGGGAAGATGGAGCGGGAGATCGACAGGCGGATTGGTGCAGCGTCTGCTGTGAAGCGGGCGCTGTACCGATCCGTTGTGGTGAAGAGAGAGCTGAGCCAAAAGGCGAAGCTCTCGATTTACCGGTCGATCTACGTTCCTACCCTCATCTATGGTCACGAGCTTTGGGTCGTGACCGAAAGAACGAGATCCCGGATACAAGCGGCTGAAATGAGTTTTCTCCGTAGTGTGTCTGGGCTCTCCCTTAGAGATAGGGTGAGGAGCTCAGTCATCCGGGGAGGACTCAGAGTAGAGCCGCTGCTCCTCCACGTCGAGAGGAGCCAGTTGAGGTGGCTCGGGCATCTGGTCAGGATGCCTCCTGGACGCCTCCCTGGAGAGGTGTTCCAGGCACGTCCCACCGGGAGGAGGCCCAGGGGAAGACCCAGGACACGCTGGAGGGACTATGTCTCCCGGCTGGCCTGGGAACGCCTTGGGGTTCCTCCTGAGGAGCTGGCCCAAGTGGCTGGGGAGAGGGACGTCTGGGCCTCCCTACTGAAGCTGCTACCCCCGCGACCCGACCCCGGATAAGCGGAAGACAACGGACGGACGGACGGTTCTGTTTGATTCCTGAAATTCCTTTATTTAATATAAAGGTCCATAAACTACACTTGCTATTACCATAGATAAAGAAAATAGTTTAATTCTATCAGTTTTAAATTCTCTTACAGTCTTACTAAGTTTACAGAAATATAACATTAACATGTAATGGTTGCTCTATTCTTTTTCTTAATACAGCAAGATCTGCGAAGAACAGAAAAAGAAAATAAAAGCTGGAGGCAACTCTGGAGGTCTTTGCTGACAAGATTAGTAGTGTCCTGAAAATTGAAGACGCTCTTTTATTGAAGATGCAAGCAGCTCAGCATGACCATGAACGTAAAATGTTCACCATGCTGTCACAATTCTTAGAGAGATCAAGCCACCCTCCTCAGCCATCTTTTTACCATGCTCCAATGCAGCCTTCACAGCCTTACAGCCCAAGAGAACCTCCTACTCATTCCTCACCATTTCCTGTGGTTTCGGGTACATCCAACATCAGGCCTCTGCCCTTTCTTCAATATTTACGTCAACCACTGTTGTTCGGACGCAAATGGCGGAGTAGGCAGCTCATTGCTTGTGCTCCCGCAGCTCGGTATCCTTTTGACTATTTCTCTGTGGAACACGGTGGTTTCGGTGGGCGGTCTACGATGCCTAGACCTAAGAGAGCGCCTTCTAGGCAAAACGTACTTAACCTGCTCGCGAAACCCCCGGTATTAGGTGTTCAGTTACCAAACTCGCCAGTTAGCAGCCAGGCTAACATGGCGGACGACACGCGACCGCTTCTGGGTCAAGTCGACGCGGATAGTTTGGTGGAAAGAATAACTGCTGAAGTGCTTAAAGGTGTGGAGGCTTCCTTTGACAAGAAGATCGACCTGGTTCTGAATAAACTCGAGGAAAGTTTGTCTGAAATCACAGCGCTGGATACCCGTTTTACAGAGGCTGAAGACCGCATTATGAACACTGAGGACGCTGTTGCAATCCACACCACTAAACTCTCCGACATCGAGAGTAAGCTGGACGCGGCTATGGAGAAGATCGATGATTTAGAAAACAGGAGTCGGCGGTGCAACATACGTGTCGTCGGGCTCCCTGAAGGCAGCGAGGGTACGGACCCGGTTGCTTTCTTTAAGGCCTGGCTACCGGAGATTCTGAAAACCAGCTTCAAAGGGGGATCCGTTAAACCGGATCGCTGCCACCGCACCCTCGCACGCCGGCCACCCCCCGACCAGCGGCCCCGGGCTGTTATCATAAAGCTCCACAACTTCTAAGACAAAGTCCGGATCTGCAGCTGTTCAACGTAAGCGACAGGAATTTTTCCCGGTGAAGCAACAGCTGAAAGAGAGAGGGATCGTCTTCACCATGCTGTACCCGGCCGTCCTCCGGATTAAATACAACGGACAAGAAAGGGTATTTAAACATCCCAAAGAAGTGGCTGCCTTCCTGGATAAAGTGTCACAGCACGAAGGATCTCCCTCTGTTACCACTGCTGACAGAGTCAGCCTTCAATCTCCACAACACCGTTATGTTTTTATGGTTCTGAACTTATCGGGTTCGTCTAAGGAGCGGGTGAGCATATAAAACTAATTTGATTAACGCCGGTCTGTTGTTTTTTATCAACCTGTGCATTAATGGTTGCTCACACACTCACCACAGAGTTGACTGTGTAACTAATTTTGGTTAGAGCTGCGGGCCAGGGGTTCAGGTGCTTTACACACTTAACGTTTGATAAGAGGTTAATACCCGGTCCAGCATCTTCCTCACATTGAGCAGGGAGATTAGCTCGCACCCCTGATGGGTGTAACAGACCAAAGTCTGACCCCAATGTCTATTTGTTATATTTCCTATGTACAAAGTTCTGTTCTAAATGTTAGCAAAGCAGTCTCTTTAGTGTTTTTTTTTTCCTCTTTATGTTTTGGTTTCTCAGTTTTGTTTCAGGGTGCTCCAAGTGTTCTCAGTCTTTTCATCCATATATTTTCAGGATTGTTTCTTCAATAGAAGATGACCAGTGATGGACCCACACTTAAATTGTGCAGTTAGAATGCGAGGGGCATACATAATCCTGTTAAGCGAAAAAAGATTTTAAGTTTCCTGAAAAAAGAACATGTTCATATAGCCCTCCTGCAAGAAACACACCTCTCTCCGAGTGAGCACTTAAAGTTAAAGCGTGACTGGGTCGGGCAGGTGTATAGCTCATCTTTTACTAGTAAGAGCAGAGGTGTTGCCATTTTAATAAATAAACATCTACCTATATCTGACGTCCAAGCGTCATTTTAAAGGGTCGTCTCCACGGCCAATTGATCTCATTTTTGAATATTTATTTCCCCCCAGTTCAGTCGAATGACTTTATCTCGCAAGCGTTCTCCTTATTTGCAGATTGGATTGGGGAGAATACTGTCATAGCAGGAGACTTTAACTGCTACTTCTCTCCAATGATGGACAAATCGCCTTCCACACAGAATTCGATGTCTAGTAGAGCTAAGGCTATATCAGACACATGCAGTGAACTTGGTCTGGTGGACACCTGGCGGGTTTTACATCCTAACGATAAAGCATTTACATTTTACTCCGGTGTACACAAATCAAGTAGTAGAATTGACTTTGTTCTTACCCCTAAAATTTCACTAAGTAATGTTGTGAGCTGTACTATTGGTGACATTGTTTCAGATCACGCCCCCGTTTACATAAGCTTAAATAATGTGAATCCAACATGTCAGAGCCGACCATGGAGATACAGCACTTTCTTGAACCATGATCCTAATTTTGAGAATTTTTTGTGAGAACAATTGGACTATTTTTTTAAAGAGAACAAGAGTTCTGATGTTTCCCCTGGTCTGCTATGGGATCCCATGAAAGCCTATGTTCGTGGTCTGATTATATCTTACACTGCTTATCTTTAAAAGAACAATTGGAAAGAGCAAAGAAAACTTGAGCTGGAACTGCATGAGCTTCAGACTAAATACAATTTATCTCCATCTGAAGAGCTAAGAATTGACTTAGAAGTGGTTAAAACAGCTTTAAAGAGTTTGTTCACAAAGAAGGCTGAAAAATCAATGTTTTTTATGAGGCAAAGGATGTATGAGTTTGCTAACAAGCCTAATCGATATTTAGCCAACCTTCTTCGAAATAGGGCTTCAACACAGAATATTTCACATATCAGAGACTCAACTGGTACGTGTAACTATGATAATAAAATAATTAATGGCGCTTTTCAAGTTTTACAAACAGTTATATTCTTCTCAGTTGAACCCACGCTCAGAGCAGGATATGTTTAACTTTTTTACAAAGGTGAACTTACCAAAAATTACTGGTGTACAGAGGGACGACCTGTGTAAGCCACTATCTCTGAGTGAAATTAAGAATTGTATTCGGCAACTCCCTAACAACAAAGCTCCAGGTCCCGACGGATTCAATGCAGAATGTTATGAAAAGTTTAATGTTTTTCTAGTCGACCCTTTACTGAAAATGTTTCAATTCTCATTTGCAGCTGGGGCTCTCCCCCCATCTCTTATGGAGGCTAATATTTCTTTAGTACTAAAAAGGGGGAAAGCACCTGAAGAGTGCTCTTCATACAGGCCTATATCGGTCGTAAATTTGGATCTGAAGCTGCTCGCAAAGGTTCTAGCCTCACGTCTGGAAAATGTTCTTCCCTCCATTATCAGGAACGACCAGACTGGTTTCATTCGGGGAAGGTTTTCATCACATATGTGAGACGCATGCTTAACATTATTCAGCATTCTTCCCTGTACAATAGAGCCCTGCTTTTGGCTGTTTTCCGGGTATAAATTTTGGCTGTTTTCCGGAGGATGAGGAGAGCCCACCTGCCCCCGCCCATCCTCAAGACCTTCTACAGAAGCACCATAGAGAGTATTCTGACCAGCTGTCTCTCTGTGTGGTGTGGAGGCTGCAGTGCCTCCGACTGGAAGAACGTGAGGAGAGTGGTGAGGACAGCAGAAGGGATCATCGGGGCTCCCAGAGCTTGCCTCACTTACACAAAAATACCTGTCCTCTCCTTGCACCAGCATAGACAGCGAGCGTTTGTTTTCTGCTGCTGCAAAGGTTATTGGCGAAAAAAGAAACCGACTTGGATGTGAGAAAGCAGAGATGCTTCTTTTTGTTAAAAAAAAAATCTACCATTGATGCCCTCACCTAGAAAATAGAAAAGACAATGGGAACAAAGACAATGGGCGTTGTAAATGATGAGTAGAAAGTGGTTATTTAAGTTATTTAAATTTTTATTTTATTTTCTCTTATAGGATTTTCAAAAAAAACATCTCTACAATGCCTCATGCAGTCAGGCAATCTTTTGTTGATTATTCACCTCTTTGTTGAGGATGCATGTTTGTTGACTTTATTGAATTTTTGGAACCTAGGCTGACCTTCATATGTTAGTACATATAATTTCATGTTCTAAAAATATTTGACTTGAACCCGCAAATACCTTTGCACATACTTTTCTGAACATATGTTAAGAGGTTGCACTTTTTTCTTTGAAATTGCTGTGGTTATTCTTGACGGTGCACTTTATTTTTTGCTTACATTTTTGTAACTGAGGTTGACTATGTGAATGCATATCATTTTATATTTGAAAAATATGTGACTTACCTTCAAAAATACATTTGCAGTTAAAACATTGATCTGTTCAATAATTTTCAAGTATTGTTCTATGAATGTAATTGTCTTTTGCTGCTGTTAATTGCAGTAAAGGACCCTGTTTTTGTGATAGCTCTTTTTGTTATGTTAAAGCCCCTGCCTAGTAAGTTCACCCAAGGCAGACAGGTCCTAGGTGAGGGACCAGACAAAGTGCAGCCCAAAAAGCCCCTTATGATGAATACAATTATTGGACGTCGTGTTCCCTCGCCCGGACGCGGGTCACCGGGGCCCCACTCTGGAGCCAGGCCTGGAGGTGGGGCACGTTGGCGAGCGTCTGGTGGCCGGGCTTTTGCCCATGGAGCCCGGCCGGGCTCAGCCCGAAGAGGCGACATGGGTCCCCCTTCCGATGGGCTCACCACCTGTCGGAGGGGCCAAAGGGGTCGGGTGCATTGTGCAACGGGTAGCAGTAGAGGGCGGGGGGCTTGGCGTTCCGATCCTCGGCTGCAGAAGCTGGCTCTTGGGACGTGAAATGTCACCTCTCTGGTTGGAAGGGGTACTGGAGAGTGCCCCTAACGGGGACTCCCTCGTTCTGCTGGGGGACTTCAACGCTCACGTGGGCAATGACAGTGGGACCTGGAGGGGCGTGGTTGGGAGGAATGGCCCACCTGATCTGAACTCGAGTGGTGTTTTGTTGTTGGACTTCTGTGCTCGTCATGGATTGTCCATCACAAACACCATGTTCAAGCATAAGGGTGTCCATATGTGCTCTTGGCACCAGGACACCCTAGGTCGCAGTTCAATGATCGACTTTGTTGTCGTTTCATCTGATCTGCGGCCGCATGTCTTGGACACTCGGGTGAAGAGAGGGGCGGAGCTCTCCACCGACCACTACCTGGTGGTGAGTTGGCTCCGATGGCGGGGGAGGAAGCTGGTCCGACCGGGCAGGCCCAAACGTAGTGTGAGGGTTTGCTGGGAACGTCTGGCGGAGTCCCCCACTAGACGGAGCTTTAACTCCCACCTCCGGGAGAACTTTAAACACGTCCCGAGGGAGGCGGGGGCCATTGAGTCTGAATGGACCATGTTCCACGCCTCTATTGTTGAGGCGGCCAGTCGGAGCTGTGGCCGCAAGGTTGTCGGTGCATGTCGCGGTGGCAACCCTCGAACCCGGAAGCAGCTGATGTGTACCGGCAGTCGAAGCGGCAGGCGGCTCGGCTGGTCGCCGAGGCAAAAACTCGGGCGTGGGAAGAGTTCGGAGAGGCCATGGAGAAAGACTTCCGTACGGCTTCGAGGCGATTCTGGTCCACTATCCGGCGTCTCAGGAGGGGGAAGCAGTGCAGTACCAACACTGTTTACAGTGGGGTTGGTGTGCTGCTGACCTCAACTCGGGACGTCGTGTTTCGGTGGGCGGAATACTTCGAAGACCTCCTTAATCCCACCAACACGTCTTCCATTGCGGAAGCAGAGCCTGAGGACTCTGGGTCGGGTTCTCCCATCTCTGGTGCTGAGGTTGCCGAGGTTGTTAAAAAGCTCCTCGGTGGCAAAGCCCCGGGAGTGGATGAGATTCGCCCTGAGTACCTTAAGGCTCTGGATGTTGTGGGGCTGTGTTGGTTAACGCGGCTCTGCAGCATTGCGTGGACATCGGGGGCAGTTCCCCTGGATTGGCAGACTGGGGTGGTGGTCCCCCTATTTAAAAAGGGGGACCGAAGGGTGTGTTCCAACTACAGAGGAATCACACTCTTAAGCCTCCCTGGTAAGGTCTATTCAGGGGTTCTGGAAAGGAGGATTTAATAAGGGCTGTCAGGTCTCCGGTGTCAGAGTCTGGTCCGCATTGCCGGCAGTAAGTTGGACTCGTTTCCAGTGAGAGTTGGACTCCGCCAAGGTTGCCCTTTGTCACCGATTCTGTTCATAACTTTTATGGACAGAATTTTTAGGCGCAGCCAAGGTGTTGAGGGGATCCATTTTGGTGGCCTTAGGATTGTGTCTCTGCTATTCGCGGATGACGTGGTCCTATTGGCTTCATCAGGGCGTGATCTACAGCTCTCACTGGAGCGGTTCAAATCCGAGACCATGGTCTTGAACCGGAAAAGGGTAGAGTGCCTTCTCCGGGTTGGGGAGGATGTGCTGCCACTAGTGGAGGAGTTCAAGTATCTTGGGGTCTTGTTCACGAATGAGGGGAAGATGGAGCAGGAGATCGACAGGCGGATTGGTGCAGCGTCTGCTGTGAAGCGGGCGCTGTACCGATCCGTTGTGGTGAAGAGAGAGCTGAGCCAAAAGGCGAAGCTCTCCGATTTACCGGTCGATCTACGTTCCTACCCTCATCTATGGTCACGAGCTTTGGGTCGTGACCGAAAGAACGAGATCCCGGATACAAGCAGCTGAAATGAGTTTTCTCCGTAGTGTGTCTG
The DNA here is from genome assembly GCA_037039145.1 of Fundulus diaphanus. Taxonomy (NCBI): domain Eukaryota; kingdom Metazoa; phylum Chordata; class Actinopteri; order Cyprinodontiformes; family Fundulidae; genus Fundulus; species Fundulus diaphanus. The sequence goes on along the minus strand of CM073142.1, from coordinate 10,867,817 downwards.
GGCTCTCCCTTAGAGATAGGGTGAGGAGCTCAGTCATCCGGGGAGGACTCAGAGTAGAGCCGCTGCTCCTCCACGTCGAGAGGAGCCAGTTGAGGTGGCTCGGGCATCTGGTTAGGATGCCTCCTGGACGCCTCCCTGGTGAGGTGTTCCAGGCACGTCCCACCGGGAGGAGGCCCAGGGACTATGTCTCCTGGCTGGCCTGGGAACGCCTTGGGATTCCTCCGGAGGAGCTGGCCCAAGTGGCCGGTGAGAGGGACGTCTGGGCCTCCCTACTGAAGCTGCTGCCCCCGCGACCCGACCCCGGATAAGCGGAAGAAGACGGACGGAATGTAGAAATTAAGAGTGACAAGTGAAAATAGTTTTGGGGGTTACATTTTAGGTAGAAAGTGACAATTATTTATTTATTTTTTATTTTATTTTGAGCTATAAGATTTTTAAAGAAATCTCTAATGCCCCATGCAGTCAAGCAACCTTTTGTTGATTTTTCGCCTCATTTTTGAGGACGCACTTTTATTTACTGACATGCGTATGTGCGTCTGAACATTTTTAAGAAGTTGCACTTTTTTCTATGACCTTTGCTGTGGTTATTTTGAGGCTGCACTTTATTTTTTTATGCCATTTTTGTAACTGAGGCTGACTATGTAAATGCATATAATTTTATATTTGATATAAATATTTTACTTCACAAATGCCTTTGCAGTTAAGCCATGGATCTGTTCAGTAATTTTCAAGAGATGCTCTTTGTATTCTGAATTGATTTGTGTCTTTTGTTATGTAAATTACCACTTTTTTGTGTGATAGTATAAAAATACATTTGAAGAGCCAAAACCTTTTGTTTGCTGTTATAGATAAGCCAAAGCTACTAAATAATTTGTTTTTCATAGCTGAATCCAACACAAGCTGCAAATTATGCAAAAACTATATTGAATATGAACTTATTGGTATCGGAATCGGTATCGGCCATGAAAAGTAGAAAATTATCGGTTATCGATATCAGTTGAAATTTCTAATATCGTGCATCACTATTATATAACTTTGTATAAATAATATCTGTGATGTGCATTAATATGTTAAGAAGCATATTATGTATGCTTGAGTATTGTATATGATTGAGTAAAGACACTTTTTGTCTTTATTTATATACTAAAATGGTAGTTTTTCATTTGTTGCAACATTGCACAGTTGCAACAGACCACTGTTGTTTGAACAATAATATGCTCATGGATGGAGAAGTGCAGAGATGCATAGTCATCACCATAATCCATTTTCTTTTGCTGTACTATCTACTATTACTCACAGAAAATGGGGGCACAAACATTTTATGGAACTAATCGAGCAGTTAGACTCATTCCTTCTGACAGTGAGGACAGTGAGCTTGAGGAGAGTGACAATGAGGAAGAGTGGACCCCAGAATCAGGTTTGAGGGATAGTTAGGAGATCAGGGTTCAGTCAGTTGAATAACATACTGTATGTTACGAAAGTGTGTGAGCATGCACGCGCCGCACGTTGCATCAGTGGGTGAAGAGAGGTATAATCTATTCTAATTTCATGAAAACAGATGGCCTGTCTGATGACAATGAATCTGTAGATGAAGAGGAAAATGAAAATGATGGCTCAGAGGAAGATGTTCCACGCTTACCCCGGTAGAGAACACCCCACAGAGCCAACATCACTGATTACCCAGAATGGCAGGCCAGCCTTCCAATATCAGACATTAACATGTCCCTCTACAAATACTTCAAGATGTTTTTTTAAGAAGGCATTCTGAAGGTATTTGTAGAACAGTGAAATTTGTATGCCACTCAGTGTGACACCAACAAGCCCGTTAACCTCACTACTAAAGAACTGGAGCAGTTCATGGGTACAGCAGTGTACATGTCATTGTTCGGATTACCAGGCACCTGCATGTTTTGGAACAAAGCCACCCGAGTGTCCCAGGTAGCTGACACCACGGCACTAAATAGATGAGAGTTCATCAAAAAATCCCTGCACTTCAACAACGATGAAGTGAAACAAGCAGAAAATTTTGATCCACTCCACAAAATCCGACCATTGGTCACTCATCTTACCTGAAAGCTGCAGACAATCCCAGTGGGTGAGAAGCTGGCTGTAGACGAGCAGATGGTCCCTTTTAAGAGAAGAAATAGACTCAAACAATACCTGCCAGCAAAACCAAAGAAATGAGGCTACAAGATGCTTGTCTTGGTGGCTCTGATGGTGTCCTGCACAATTTTGAGATCTACACAGGCAGAGTTCTGCAACTGCCAGATGTAGGAGCAAGTGAATACCCTGGCTTTAACAATTGGTTCACGAGTGTCCCTCTCATACGCACACTTGTTCAGCAGGGAATTCACTGTACTGGTACTGTTCGTAGCAATAGACTACCAGGTGTCAACTTGATGTGTGATGCAGAGTTGAAAAAAGCTTGACGTGGATCTTCTGAACAGAAGACAGCCATGGCTGGAGAAACTACCTTGCATGCTATGAAGTGGTATGATAACCGCTCAGTCAGTCTTCTCAGTAATTACATTGGAGCACACCCAGTCACCAAGGTTGATTGGTGGCATGGCAAACAAAAGAAAATAATAGAAGTCCCCTGTCCTGCTGTGGTGAGAGAATACAATAAGAATATGGGTGGGGTGGACCTGCTGGACTCTCTCATTGCACTGTACCGCAACAAAATAAGGTCGAAGAAGTGGTATCACCGGCTGATGTTCCACTTTATCGACATGACGATTGTGACTTCCTGGCTGCTCTACAAGAGAGACTGTAGCAGCAATGGGATGAGAAATGAAGAACAGATGAAGCTTTATACGTAAGTTGTATATCGCAGAAAGCTTGTGCTAAAGTGGCAAGAATCTAGAGCCTCAGCCCGGGTTCAACTCCGACCTGTGGTCTTTTGCCGCATGTCTCTCTCCCTCTCTCGTACCCCCTTTCCTGCCAGCCCACTGTATGAAAAACGAGCCACTGGCGCCATAAATACCTCAAAAAAAAAAAAAGGAGGTCACACTACACCCACTCCAGTCTGGACATATACTCGTCAGGGAGATACAAGGTACCAGGATGCAAAGGTACACCTAAAGCCAAGTGCAAAAAATGTGATGTCCACCTGTTATGCCATCATGACGTGCCAAACTGCAACTCCCAGCATGCAACACAGTTGGAACGACTGCCCTGATGGAAACCTTATCTCATCACCAGTTGGATTATCTTCCAGAGATCGACAAGACCCGTTAATTTTTGTTTTGGCCAAAAAACGTCGGAGAAGCGCCCAGGGAATGTGGTGTAGCAGTGGACTCTGCTATAAGCCTACCCGAGCCTCCGTTTGGGATCAACGGACGCTGGGTCGCGCAGCACAAATGTCCTCCCTGGAGCGACACAAAGTAAAAGGATTTTCCTTTTTCACCCATATGGTGGTATTTTGTGCCTGGTCAGAGCCTATTAGGAATTGTTTTAATGCTTAAGTACTCCAAACGGATTTTGTTTAACTGTGCTGAATATTTCCAATGTGTGCATGCACTATCAGTGATTTTTGCTGTGTTGGTTTTGTTTGATAATTAACTGGCTGCACCGATCGGCTGAAATTAGATTCCTTTTCTAGATCTCTTTCCTTTTCTCTCTCTCTCTTCCTCTCCCTCCTTTCGGGTTTTCCACACTTTGTTGAAGTCTTTGTCTCAACTGGTTACTGCTCTACGTTCAAAGCCCGCCTTCACGCTACGCTAGTGAGTTAGTTGGGATCTCTGAGCCGCCATCTTACGCACGACACGCATGGTCAGAGGTCACACGTCATCAGGACCGCCTTCTTACACACCGACAGGTCATATGTCGCCATCTTGGTTGGGACACCGAGCAGTCCAAATCCGTTAGCCGTAGGCTGTTGTGACGTCACACTAGCTTAGCTACTGTTAGCCGAGTGATCCCTTGAAGCTGGACTAGAACGAGTTAGAAGCTTAGTGCATTAGCATTGCTAGCGGCTAGTTTTCTCCAGAAGCGTTCCCCATCTTAGGTCTCTTTCGGTACACCAGCTTTGCTAGCTCAGAGCTATTTAGCCACTGTTCGTGCAATGCTGCTACCTTAGGGTGACCAGACGTCCCCGATTTCCGGGGACTGTCCCCGTTTTGGACCACCTGTCCCCGGCTAAAGCTGTCCCCGGAAATGTCCCCGATTTTACCGAGGGGGAAAATGTTGCGTGTAGACTGTTATTACGGTAGAGCTGTTGCGCGCATAAACCGGTGTTACGGTAGCTGGTTGCGCTACACGGACCCAGAGCACACCACTAGATGGGCGGTAATGATGCTTTTGGATGTCAGCTGCCATTAAAACACAAAGAAGAAGAAGAGCGCACCACTTTTAAAACAGAAGAAGAAGAAATGGAAGTTCGTTTTCACAACCGGTGGCAACTGATGGGGAGCTTCCCTGTTTTATGGTAAGTGTGTTAATCGATTCATTTTATTTGGATCGGACTGATCCTGTGATAAATGTTTGGTTTGTGTCCAGGTTAAAAAATAATCAATAAAAAGTAAGACAAGACCACGAGTTGCTGCTCGCATGAGTAAAAGACGCTCGGTTAAAATGTAACAAAATGATTGAAAACTCCTTGTATTGCGCTAATCTGGTACGCTGGTTCTCCAGGGATCAACAAGGGTTCGTCTAAAGATGTTTTAGAACTGATTGGTGACCTTTAGTTTATATTTCAGATAGTTAGTTATTATAAGTAGGGTAATTTCAATTTGTTTTGCTGACTTATGGTTGTGATTTATGAGCATAGACTTTCAGGCTTAGGTGTGCTTTTCTACTGCTCAGTTTGGATATATGAAAGTTCCTCATGAAAAAATAGGAGCCAGTAACTGAATGAGACAAGATCTGCATGATCTGAGATTGATGGAGTAAGAGATAACCACCTGTTTAATTTTAATTTATGTTGTTTTTGCTTTTAGCTCCTAATATTGTGGTAATTAGCATTTTTAGTATTCAGATGAGATAAATAATAATAATAATAAGTTTTCATGTTGCACATTCTAATGTTTTTGGAGGTGATTTTGATTATATAATGTCTCTGTTTCAGAATAGTGTAAGATTGATACGAGAGGAGAGAGGAAGAAGATAGGAAGACAGGATTGAATGAGAGAGGAGGAAAATAGGAACACTGATAGAACGGTTGACGAGAAGGGAGAAAAATCTACTTAGAGGAGTAAAGCAGAGAGCAGGCAGAAGTCAGAAGAGGGCTAGAAACAAAAGGGAATGTGGAGAGAGAAGAAGACAGACAAGACTGAATGGCCAGATGGCTCTTTCAAAGAAGAGGAAGTGTAATTTTACAGAAAAATTACAATCAGAATTTCCATTTATACGTCCTTGTCGGCCAGACCAGGATGACACAATGGTACACTGCACCTTTTGGAAATCCTCATTTTCCGTCGGGAGTGGTGGGAGATTTGCTGTGGTGGAGCATCAGCAAACAAAAAAACATTTTATGGAACTAATCGAGCAGTTAGACTCATTCCTTCTGACAGTGAGGACAGTGAGCTTGAGGAGAGTGACAATGAGGAAGAGTGGACCCCAGAATCAGGTTTGAGGGATAGTTAGGAGATCAGGGTTCAGTCAGTTGAATAACATACTGTATGGAACGAAAGTGTGTGAGCATGCACGCGCCGCACGTTGCATCAGTGGGTGAAGAGAGGTATAATCTATTCTAAAAAAACACAAAGCCTCTTTAACAGCCAGTGCAGGTGTGCCCTCTGTCACAACATTCTTCAAAAAGGTTGAGCTTTCTCAAAAAGAATATGACTTAGCCATACAAGAGGGATTCTTAGCATATCACACTCTAAAACACAACCGTAGTTACCGCTCCATGGACTGCACAGCACAGCTGACCAGGAAATTGTAGCCACTCTACTAACACAGGATCTAGAACAGGTTGATTTTGTGTCCCTGTCTATAGATTCATCCAATCATGGACATATAAAGCTGCTGCCAGTAATAGTCAGATATTGCAAAATATGTGATGGCAGCACATCTGTCGAAACAAAACTGCTTGATTTTGTCGAGCTCAGAGGAGAAACAGCAGAAGAGGTTGCTGCTCAGATCCTGGTGGTGATAGAAAAATACACCCTTGGGAAAAAAAATAGTGCTCCGCTGACAACACAAACAAACACCAACTTTGGAGGGCTGAATAGGGCAGGAAGGGTCAATGTTCACACCAAAGTGAAAGATTCTCTGCAACGGGAGGTGATTGGCTTGGGTTGCCCTGCCCACATCATTCATAATGCAACAAGAACAGCCATGGATACTATTTCTATTGATGTGGAGTACCTTCCCACAAAAACTTTTGGATATTTTCATATTTTTACTGTTCTAGTAGAAAGACTGAAAAGTTTTTGTGAGTTTGTTGGCCAAGAGTATCAAAATATCCTAGGACACAGCAATGTCCGCTGGCTGTCCATGCTCCCTGCTCTGGAAAGAGTGTTAAAAATGTATGCACCTCTAAAATGTTTCTTCCTCTCTGAAGAAAAGTGCCCTGTTGTCCTGCAGAGGATGTTTGAAGATCCACTAACTGAAACGTGGTTGGCCTTTGCCCATGGAAACCTGCCCATATTCAACGATGCCATCAAAATGCTTGAAGGCCAGAACCGCTGTGCTGTGGAGTCAGCAGCAACTTTGAGAAACCTGGAAACAAAACTGACAGCAAGACACGATGACCATTTTATACCACATCTGGTGCAAAGACTGCTCACGGAGCTGGAGGAAAATGGAGCAATGACAAGACAGACCTTTCTGAAAACATCCCAGTCGTCCTTCAATACAGCTCTGAAGTATTTGCAAGCATGGGGAAAGCATGCAGATAGTTTAAACGCCCACTGTCTCCTGTTAAAGAAGACGCCCCTGCGTCATGAGATCCAGAAAGCAACAGCCTCACTTCAAGAAAAATGCCCAAATGTTACCATCAGAGAGGATGATTTATTTGATGAGGTTTCTGCACTGCACGAGTTCCTTAAAGGGGGATCGCTTGATGAATGGAGACTAACCTGGCTCGATTAGTGTCTGTTATGTGCTTACCTGGAAGTAATGCACCAGTAGAAAGGGTGTTCACAGTCATGAATGATATATGGACTGATAGCAGAAATAGGTTCACTGTTCCAACTATCAAGGCCATGCTCACCGTGAAGACAAACATCAACCTCCCTTGCCAGGAGTTCATGGAGATGCTTGTCAAAGAAAAAGCCATCCTGAAGAAAATACATTCATCTGAAAAATATGCAGATTAATTGAGGAAAGATTCAGGGAGAGATTGGGAAACTGACAGTGACTGGAAGAGCAGGAGTAAAGAGAAAACATAATCTAAGCCTTAATGCACAATATAGAAGCTGTGAATAGAAGGAAATTATATATGTATATGTTATTGCTGTTTATAAATATGGACTATTCTTGGATTATATACATTGCGTTGATGTTGAGGCTATTCTGCTGTTCAATGGTTACATTTGTTTAAGACATTTAAAACGTTTGTTTGCTTTTTACTTGCTATGCTCTTATATTATTTTACCCAAATTACCAGGGCCACTGCCTCAGACCCTGTTCAGTTAATTTTTCTGTTTCAAACATTTACAATGTATAGTATGTATTAATAAAGTTCAAGTGATAAAGAGTTGACATGATTTGAGTGATAAACTAACATATTGAGTGATGTAGTGTGCAAAGTATGCTATGTAAAACAGAGTAGCTATATACTCAGGTTTGAGTTGAGAAACCAAATTGCCCAAGGATATAACCTCTTTCTGAGTTTCACTGCACTTCCCTAGCAGTGGCAGAATGAAGAGGCAATTTAGTTGTATTTTTTTTCTTGTGTTTCAAAAAAATATCAGTTCTGCACATAATATCCTCTTCTCCTCTTATTTTATCCAGACCTCTGGATACCGTGGCTGATGGCTCTTCAGACACAGAAGGCCTTGAAGAAACAAGAGATGATCTTGTATTAGCTGTCTCACTGACCGGAGTTAACTCACCTTTTACGAGCAAACAATATACTTGCACATCAACTACTACCATACACACAATGTAGTTATATACACTTTATGTAAGTTTATACATGCTCATGCTGCACTATACACACAATCACTTGCATTCATGTCAAGCGGATTTCCAAGTCTGTGAGTTTTTTCACCTCACATCACCACAACCCATTTTCTTGTCCCCAACAGGCTCTATGCACAACTCCACCTCTTCCTGGACTTCAGCAGCTCCTTTGTTTCCTGCCTTTCATTACTGGACAGACTGATTAATCCAGGTGTGTCTGACCTCAGTAACCAGCCAGACACACCTGGATTAATCACCTTGTCCAGTAATGAAAGACAGGAAACAAAGGAGCTGCTGAAGTTCAGGAAGTAGTGGAGCTGTGCTTATAGCCCATTAGTGGGAGAAATTAATCTGATACTTTGAGATGCACAGGCCCCTGATGCGGCCAGTTGACAGTAAGAAACATATATCATCCTTTACCTGCAGCCTTGACTGCTACTTGTTTTTATGTTAATGAAGAAAAAAAACTATTTCTCATAGGTATGTAGGTGTGAACAGATTAAGTATTTGTTGCACTTTTTTTAAAAGGTGGGGGAACTCTGTCTCCACAGACAGCCACAGGCTAAATGTTTGTATTTACTGGTTTTTCTTTTTCTCATGTCATTCTCCCCTTAGGGGGCGGCAGAGCTCTTTGGGCCCCACAAAATTGGAAAGCCCTGCCAACCACCCTTGACCCCTTCACTCCCACCCCCACCAGTTTGCCCCAACCCAGAGACCCAGTTCTAGTTTCTATTAATAACACTATTTATTCATTTTATTAATCTTAGAATATACTAAAACTGTGGAAAGGCACATTCCTGGCTTTTACACTTGCTTTTTGTTGTTTAAATATTAATAAATATTTAAAAATAAATGTAACCATTACTGTCCCCGTTTCCTACTTTCATCTTGATGAGATGTATTAATTTTTATCCACGAGCAAGAAATGTCCCCAGATTTGATTTCAGAAATCTGGTCACCTTATGTTACCTCAAAGTGCTGACATGTTGATTGTGACAGTCAATGTTGGTTTCTAATAAACTGTGAATTGATTATACATTGCTACTTCTGAATCCATTTTGATTGACTTTATTTTCATTTTTTTTTCTTTTTATGTTCTATTTAGTAGTGAGTAGTGTTTTCTAGTGTTTTATTAAGCAGAATAATTGCTGTAACAGGGAATTATCAGTTTAATAAATAACAGCTTGTGAAATCGTAGGTGTTTGTGATTATTTTCAGTCTGAAATTGAATGGTCTCTAAGAGTTACCAAATGATCTCCTTTTGAGTTAATAACGGAATAAAAAGACATTTTCATTGGCTTGTGATGAAGGAGTAAGGATTAAAACTCCAATTGCAATTATAATTAAAGTTATCAACGTTTGCTGGACAAGTCTAACCAGTCAACAACTGGTTAAATAACACTTTTCCGGTATAAATAAGTTCATAACTGCTTTTTTGTCTCTCTTGTTGTGTCTCTGCTGTCTTCTCTAACCCCCAGTCGGTCGAGGCAGATGACCGTTCATACTGAGCCTGGTTCTGGTTCTGCTGGAGGTTTTTCCTTCCCGTTAATGGGGAGTTTTTCTATCCGCTGTCGCTTCATGCTTGCTCAGTATGAGGGATTGCTGCAAAGCCATGGACAATGCAGACAATGCAGACGACTCTCCCTGTGGCTCTAAGCTTCTCCAGGAGTGAATGCTGCTTGTCGGGACTTTGATGCAATCAACTGGGTTCCCTTATATAGGAAATCTTTGACCAATCTGTAAAATCTGACCCAATCTGTATATTATGATTAAATTTGACTTTGTAAAGTGCCTTGAGATGACATGCTTCATGAATTGGCGCTATATAAATAAAATTGAATTGAATTAATTAATAAACCAAACTGTTAGTGCTAATCATTACAGGCGCATGGTCCTTGATCAAAACCATTTGAATTAATTTTCATTATAGCTATCCTTTTTGAATGACATTATTAAGTTATAATTGCCAATCATAATTAATAATAATCTTCATAATCAAACAGGTGTAATTGCATAAGACACTTTTGTTTCACATCCACCAGCAACTGCTTCTTGAGGTTCCATACAGAATAATACAGACCGTGCTTTTTAAAAAAAGAGAAACTGATTCGAACAGTACCCCACAGGAACACATATTCATAAACACAAACACACACTGCAGCTAATCTCTAACCCACTGATTCATAAACCATTTGTGGCTGATGTTTGTGGAAATAAAACTTGTGGAAATTGTTGTTGAAATAAAACTTCTTCTAATGCATTTAAGGCTTGTTTGTTCCTCACTCCACTTATATGAAAATATAGAAAACCTTGGCATTTTATTACACTCATAGCATCTTGTTGCCCTGAGGCAACAAAGCAAAATCTGGTAGGGGGGGCAGGGGGGACACATTTTATGACTGATATGTTATAAGGGATGCCCAAGCTCCCAAAAACTAGGGTGAAATATTTTTTTCCTCCTAAAATAAAAAATCATACCATAGAGGGTTAAAAGGCCTTCTCGTTCTTCAGTCGTTCCTTTTTGCCTAGAGTAGACTTTGGAAGGAGACACCTGAAGGAGCCTTAAAAGCATTGGAAGGTTTCAACTTGCTTGATAAGTCTGTGCTTTACTAAATTATAAAGATGACTACCACCCCGGAGAAGCACCTGAAGGACTTGTCTGGAGGTAAATTCTTCTACTAGTTTAATAACCAAGGTGTTACTAGAATATTAGCTAATTGTTTAGTTTTTATTTCTTTTTAAATAAGTCTGCTGTATCAAAACCAATTAGCATAGTTTTTAGTTTAGATTTATAATATCCATAAATTATTTTGTATGATAATTGCATGAAAATGTAAGGAGTAAAAGTAAAAAGCAGGCAAAGAAATAATTACTCCAGTCAAGTATAAATAACCATGCAAACCAAAACCATCCCACAGGCTTGCCAGGTGGCTAGCGAAACAAACGTGCTAATACCACCACAGACTGCAGGTGTACCTATCAGATTAGTCATCCTGAAAGGACAACAAATACAGAGTACACAGGTTTTCTTTCAACCACTTTCTTACTTCCAGGAATCCAACCTGGTCATCCGGGGCACACCCCTGCTTGAGCTGAACAGCCACTCAGCTTACCTTTTGGTGGAGAATCCAACCCACATGCCGATCCAAATCGTGGCGAAGAAACCTCTTGAGGTGCTCATCGAAAGCTCCTTCCACGACTTTGAGCTGAGCATTCCCGTCATTGGAGACCTGCCCTTATCCTTGACTGGCAGACAGGACTCTCCAGACACCGTGTTTACTTTTCCTTCCAACATGATCCAAATCAGGCGACACGAAGCTCTGCCTGCTGGATCCCTTTGTAGTGCAACGCTTGATGCTGAAGGAAACCTGTTGGTGTATGTGATAGCAACCATCCCAACAGAACCAGCACCAATTCAACCAGAGAACCGGGACTCACCCACTGAGCCTTATCCTGGTTTCGAAGCAGAAATCATGCAACAGCTGGAAAAAGCTGATGCACTGACCACTGAAACGGAGAGAACAGCACTTAAGGAGCTGTTTTCTGAGTTTCAGCCGATTCAGTCCAAAGATTCCAACAATTGTGGGATCATATTGACACACGTCCATGACTCACCAGTAGGAGGACACAGAAGCTGCAAAGCTAATCTGAAAACTCTCCAACAGGTGGCGTCCTGGCCTTCAACGGCCCAGGACACCCAGGAGCACAGTACAGGGCCGCTTAAACTGCTGCCAGTTCCAACTAACACGACCGCTCGACCGAGCCCTGCGTCAGCGAAGGGGGGTTACATTTCCGTGGTCACATCTGCAGATTGACTGGATCGGTCCAGTTCCCAAATCGTCAAGAGGTAACAGATATCTTTTGACAATAACATGCAGCTTCACAGAATGGGTCAAATGTTTGCCGGCACCGAATGACACCACTGTCACCACAGCAGTCCTGCTGTTAAATCACGTTTTCAGCCGGTGGGGCCTTCCCCTGTCCATCGACTCGGACAGAGGGACGCATTTCACGTCAAACATCATGACCGCGCTTTTCGATATGTTGGGTGTGGAAGTTAAATTCCACATCCCCTACTACTCACAGTCATCGGGACTGATGGAGCGAATGAACTGCACCATGGTCGGCATGTTAAAGGAACATGCCAGCAGCCATGGCAGGGACTGGGACATAAAGCTTCCCCTGGTCCTAGTGCTAGTCCGATCTACCTCACCATGCTCCACAGGGGTGACACCTTTCGAGATGATAACAGGGAGACAAATGACCCTTCCCCTGCATCTCATCTACCAGCCCAAAGATGTCAGTGTGACAACCGTCTACACGGCACACCAGTACGTCACTGATTTTAAAGACCATCTCCGAACGACTTCCGCATGGGCTCAAAAGAACCTAGAAGCCAGCGTGAAAAGTCCAGAGTACAAATGGGTTCATGCGAACCAAATTAAACCGTCCACCAAACTCCTCACAGGGAATAGAGCCTAACTCCGCCCCCGCCGAAGAGAACAATGCATAGCATTAAATAGTACAGGTGCATGTTCAACCAGGAAATGTAAACATGCACTAATAAAACAAATGTCCATACATAACTTCACGTCTATAATTTCACACTCATCAATAACACCATGCATGCTTTGGATACGCTCACAGAAGTGGTAAAGAATGACATGATGTATACTCAGGTGGTTAGAGACTTAATGCAGGACCTCACTCGAGAGGTTAGTTCATCCGTAACTAGCCTTGCTGAAGGACGGATTCCTCCGTACCTGGTACCAGTAGATTTGGTTGAAAAGATTCTCAAATCTGCCTCTAGTGAAATCCTGCAACCACCACAAACACACCTGGCTTACAGGCTAGGTAGTGCAATTCCAATATTTGTAAATCCTGACAACTTGGAGATAGGATTTATGCTAAACCTTCCCATCATTGATAGAGCTAACGTGTATAGGCTTAAATTAGTATTGAATGTCGGTTTTGGCAAGGTGAGACCCACGTACACCTACAAACCCCCTCAATGTTAGCCTATCATGATGCTGACCCCAAACTTTATTTAGTCCCTAATTTGGACTTGTGTACCAAAACCAAGGACATCCACTGGGTATGTCCAAGCAATCCATTTATCAGAGACGTTACCAATTACCTGTGTGGTCTAAGGAATGAATCCCCTGAACAAAACTGTCAGGCTAGAATGACCATTAAAGATGCAGGTGTGGAAACCAAAATTTAACGGGCAGGTAACCGCTGGCTCGTTAGCACCCCAGAGGCAGAAGTCTTGTTATCTTACGAGCAGCATGACACCGTTACTAGACTAAAACTGCCCAACCAAACCATTTTCTGTTCCCCACGTCAAGATGCTGTAGTCCACATTGGAAACATGGTTCTGCACCACCTTGACGTTGACAAATATGACTCAGAGATTGAAATAATAGATGTCTTTAAGGGATACAATTTCAGCATTGATGTCGGCATTGAAAGACAGCTTTTACTTGCAGGCACCCAGCTGATTAAATTCAGTCTCACTCCATCAGAGTTGAGCTCGGTCCCTCTGCTTTGCTTCCCCAGAGCTAGAGTCGACCGACACTCACATTATGACCATTATTGTGGTTCTCCTTGTATTTGGATGGGCCATCACCACCGCGATGGCGTATGCAGCATACAAGCAGATCAAACAGTTGCAAACCAGGATTGACACCCTCACCTTTGTCGCCCCTAGGTTCGTAGCACCAGCTCCTCAAAGGCCACAAGCTGATTAGACTACGAACCGCTGTCTTTTTCAATGGTGATTGTGAAGTTTTGCATTTCTTTTTTTTTATTACTTTATTGCTTGCCTTATTAGCCAGTAGAAATTATTAGCTATAGCTTAGCTCTGCCCAGGCTAGGTCACTGACCCAGGCACAATAAATGCTTTGTTTTTTCCTTCCTCTTGGATGATGAACTGAACTGCATGAATCCCGAAGGACTACTAGAAAGACTATTAGGTTGTTCCACTCATGCACAATGGATTTTCGTCACGCCAGAATGGACTTGGTTGTAGCTTTAAAGACTGTGACCAGCATCCCACTCTTCAAAGCTAAAGAGGGGTATGTTATGCCATGTCAGGACGTGACAAGTTGCATTAGTTCGGGACGTGACGGACTGCATTTCCCATGATGCAATGTGGTCAAAATGGCCACCAACTCCCATCATGCAACACGGCCCAAAATGGCCACGACAGAGATTAGGTTGCTATGGTGATAACTATTTAACCAGATGGCACAAGCGTTCTGCCTTCTTCTTGGCGTTCTGCCAGTCTGAGAAGGCACGCAGCTGTTACACTCCATTGGGATTACCCCCCACGCGCTCGATAACTCTTTGCTGGACCGAAGGTTACCGAGGCAAACTCATCCCTGCATTAATTATAGCAGGAGGTCGACGTAAAAAGAAGTACTTCTAAACCCCTCTGATCAAAGACTGAGAGCCGTTATCTCCCGGTGATGGAACGAGGACTACGCTTTTGTTTGGCCGAACAAAGCGTCTAACGCCCAGAGAGAGACGAAGGAACTTCCCCTCCCGTGTCCCCCGCCGTCTGACGCACCAGCTCACTGAGCTGAACCAGATCCGCGGACTCGGAGCGCTCCCGGACCCAGCCGGGACAACGTCAAGTAAACAGCATTTTCCCCTTTTATTTTTTTTATTTCTCTTTTCACCAATAAGGTGATCTAAGTGTGACTGGGCAGAGAAACCTATTTAGGACTTTAGTTTTAATGTTGTTTACTCCAAGACGGAGTTTGTTTTAACTGTTGAACACTTTCTGTTGTATGTGCATGCATTTTGAAGGTGATTTTGGCTGTGCTGGTTTGTGCTTCATAAGCGACTCCGCCGCGGGTCGATTTTTCCCTCCTTTTCCCTCTCTCTTTTGTTTCTATCTTTGCCTGTCTTTATCAGTTCAATCTCTTTGTGTTGAAACTCAGTTCGCGGTTTGTTTAAACTCCTCAAACAAGCCGGTCCCTCTCTCAGCTAGGTACCACCCCACATTAGCGTAAGCGTGGTTGCATCATTAGGACCTCCCCTCACGCATCACGCAAGGTTGTAGACCCTACGTCATCATAGTCGCCATCTTGGGAGGGTGTCGTGTAGCTGAACGGTAGCCAGCTCAGCTGAACTAGCTTGTTAGGAAACGTTAAAGCATCCAGTGGGATTCTCAAAGCTGTTCTGTCTGTCAATGCTGCTACGTCAAATGCTGACGTCTTGAATGTGAAGTTTAAACAACTGAGTTGAACTAAGATTTGCTACCTCTCATTTTAATCCATTTTTGACTTTTATTTCCACATATATTTGCATGTTTAGTTAGTAGTGAGTAGTGTTCCAAGGTTGTTGAATCAGAGAATTACTGTAACAGGGAACTGCCTTTGGTTCAATAAAAACAACAACTGTGGAATAGTAATTGTTTGTGTTCATTCCAATTCACAGTTGCATGGTTATTCAGAATTCAGAGCTACCTTCCTTTTGGAGTTAGCATCCGATATTAACACAGAGACATTTTCATTGGATTGGTGATAAAAGGGGTAACGGTTTAAACTCTAATTGCAGTTTATAAGTTGAGTTATCACCTTTGCTGGATAAATCTGATCGGTCAGAATCCGATCAGATAATTTTGTTCCAGCACAACTGAGTCATAACAGCTAATTAATAAATGCATTAGTAGTATAAATCATTACAAGCTTATAGCTCCAGCATTACCACCATTTGAATCATATTTGTTATAGCTAATTTTTGAGTTTGAATGATTATTTAAATTATAATACCAAATTATAATTAATAATAATAATCATATTCAATCAGCTTCTGGCATAACACTGGGTATGTAACCTTCTGCTATAACTGCACAGAGCATGAGACAACAGGGTTTGCACCATTCTACCTGGTGTATGGAAGGATCCCTCATCTACCTGTTGATGTTTCAACATGCCCTCACCAATGATACTGTTGTCAACTACTCAGACTTTGTTTCTCACCTAAAGAAAGATCTACACGAGGCTGCTCAGATTGTGCAGAAAAACAGTCTCAAGGAACAGACTCGCATGCCAAGCTATACAACCGCAAGATCAAATGATCACCTCTTGTCATTGGAGACAGAGTACTGATCGCAAACAGAGGAGTACCGGGGAAACGCAAGGTTGCAGATAAGTGGGAATCTACCCCTCATGAGGTCGTATCAGTCAAGCCTGATATCAATGTCTACAGAGTTAAAGGGCAGAGAGAGAGTTGTCCACAGAAACCTGCTACTCTCTGTTAGCTTCTTGCCCTGTGAGAGTGCTGAGGACCATGAATCTAACAGTGCTGCTGCTACGCATGGAAGTGGTCTACATCCAGATGTACCTGATGTGATGGAAGACAGTGATGTCCGGACAGTCAACTGGCTGATGCAGTCCGGCGATGATGGAACCCATTCAGATGATGACGACTTACTTGACCGGGGATCCTGTGCCGCCCAGTCTGACTCTCTCAGATGTCACATCCAGCCCAGCCAGTCTCCTGATTCCTGTCTACAATATTGACCACTCAATAGTCGATGATGTAGAAGATCCAAAACATTGCCCAGACATTCTACCCCCAGACATGGTCACAACCCCTACCAGCTCTGTCCATCCAGACGTGCACCCTCCTGACAAACTCCTCACGGACTTATCCATCCCTGTTGACAATCCCCTAGACGTTGACGCCCCTGTGACAGCTACTCCACACAGTGACTGTTCAGACACCGCCATTCCAGACTCCTTAACTCAGATTGTTTTCACAGAGCTTGACCATTGTATTCTTAGGGACCATAGTTCCATTAGGTCCCCCAGACGTCTTATTTGTGAGATGAACAATCAAGCAGTAGATAAGACTTTTTATCTGCCGTGTCTGTTAGTTCCCTGATTCAGTTTTTTTTCAAGTGCATTTCAGTTCAAGTAACAGATTTAGGACAGTGTTAACCATAGAAGTGCTTGAGTAGTACTTTTAGGATCACAGGAACAGTGTTTACATTTCAGAGGTGTAATAGGCACCTTTGAGTCTATGTTTACCTAGGAGTGTGATTGTCTCCTTTCTTTACACACTCCTTTTTTTTGGGAGAGTTTTACACAGACAAGTATACCCAGTTATGGTCCTAGTGTTGTACATTTTTTTGCTTTTACCTTAGTACACCCACTTTGTTTTTGTTTTGTTTGGTCTGAAACATTACTTTTCATATTTAGCAGAATTTCAGGGGGGTGTATCTAACAGGTATTGGATATACACAAGAAATTCTTGCTAAAATATGTCTCATAATTGTCCTGTGATGGGTGTTTTTTGGCGCCCCCTACTGGTTACCTATAAATGCGAAGGGAAACCGAAAATTCCACACAGTCTGTTCAGCGCTCTGCTGTGGTAAGCCATCAAATCCGGTTCTCTTCTGAGTATTATTGGTGGTCATGTTCAAATGCTAACTTGGAATTTTGTTACAGTACACAGAGTAATTAGTGGACCAGTAGGGAACCTCACTGCGCTATTTGTGTGTTGTTGAGCACCCCTTTCAGGTAATTGTGTAACATTAAATATCAGTAATTTGTGTTGTCAGCTATGGTTGTCAGTTTGTCTGTTGTACTTGTCAGTTTGTCAGTTACGTTGCCAGTCTGTCAATTTGTCTGTTAGCTGTTTCTATGACGACACAACGTGGCTAGCTGTATTTTCTGTGAACCAGAGGGTGCTGTTAAAGGAGAAGTCCGGTCAACAAGGAAAAATCAGGGGATCATTATCTATACCTAAAACTAATACGTTCGTGGTTATTTAATGAATTTAGCGTTAATCAATGCGAAAAAAAAGCATAAATTGTCATCTGGATCACTGTGTATGGGGGCGGCCATTACTGCCCATATTTGGCCCGTGTAGCAGTCGCCACCTCCCCTCCGCCGCTATTTAAGTAGAACAATGACTAGTGCAGAATTAAGTTGTATTTACCGGAGATGAAGTGCAGACTGCAAATTCTGTCGTAGTATGATGGCTCCCCCAGTCCATAGCTGGGTTTCACGTGACGTCACAGCGCTGCTGCGCGACACCGCGAAATTCAGATGGAGGGCAGGAAGTGAAGTAGCTGAGGATCTGCCGTCTGAAATAACGCCTATGTTTTGTGTAGTTTACGGCTGCTCCAATCGTTCGAACCGAGAAAATGAAAAGAGCTTTTACAGAGTAACAAAGATTGTCGTTCATAAAGGTGAAAATTGTAAAAAGCTCACAGAACAACGCCGTAAAAAATGGATTTTAAACGTACGTCTGCGGTCTGGAGGAGCAGAGTCTGCCAATGCCCGTGTCTGCAGCGACCACTTCGTCGGAAGTAAGCTATAACGTTATGTTAGCCAGCTAACTTGTTTTTGTGGCTGTGTTTATATAGCATAAGGTTGTCGTTAAATGCTCATTTACTTAGTAATGATTAATAGGTTACCGGTAGTCTAATATGGACTTCATTGGGACTGTTTAGGCTGTCCTAGCGCTTTGGGTTACGTTGAGTCGGTAAACTGGGCTCCGACGGTCAACCTCGGTTACCAAAAAACTAAGCCCAAATCAGAAGCATCTCTTCAACGAGAGAAGAGGATGAAGCTCAAAGAAGATCAACAAAGCCGGTCGGAATGTGCAGAGGCTATGTTGGATCTCCAAAAGACAGCTGAGAGCCTGGGTATGAGCTCCGATCTAACGCAGACATGCGACTGCTCTGAACCGAAGCAGCTAACGCTAGCATCTTTTAACACATAAAACAATATAAGAACAAACACTCACCCTGGCGAAGACTAAACGATGATCGTCGTGGAGACGTTTGGTGCCGAGGTTGTGGACCCACCCGCTGACAAAGAAGTTATATGCCTCCATACTTTTATATACGAAGTCTGAAGGACCAGATAGTTTGTTATGTCAACGGCCCCCACCGTCGGCAAATCTTTAAGGTCCACCGAAAACTCACTCATCTTCATGAGGTACGGGTCACGTCCAACATATTTGTCAATCAACTCCTTGTATCTATGTCTTAAAACAGGCTCTAACTCCATACAATACGGGCTCTCGGTAACGGTGTCCTCCATGTTTACGCTAACTTCATAGACGTCCTGCCCTCCATCTGAAATCGCGCCCCCTGGCCGCGTCATAATCATCACGTGACTGAAACCCAGCTATTGGGAGTGTCTGCCTGCACTCTTTTCATTGAAAATATCCATTTCTTTATTCGTCCTTCCTCCTTCGGTAAACGACAGAAACGTACATCCGACGATTTGGAATGCCTCTGTGTGCAACCGGGAGCACAACAAGTCGTAGACATTGTTTAGATTCCAAAAATAAACTAACTAAAAATACGCTCTAAATCACCCGTTTTGTCACAGTAGTAGACGAGAACAGTACTGTTTTTGCCAACCACCGTGACCCGGATGTAGCGCTGACGTCACGCGTGAACTGGTCTATACTGTATATATAAGCATACATATACATGTTCACATTCTTGTTTAGATGCCCTAGCGTGAACTGGCCTAAAGTAGAATATGTTACACCAAAAGTTACAGCAGCAGTCTGAACATAAAAATGTTAATTCATGTCTGGTCCCAGGTTTTTGTCAAAAAAAAGTTCCTGTGCCATTATGATTATAATAGAAATATAGACGTCAGAGGATATGACAGCTGCTACCATATATTGTGACCACACTGTAATGTATAAGAATAAATATTTTAACCAAACTGTTTCTGGTGGCTTTTTACTTTGTAAATTAAATGAAAAGTAGTATTTAACCTGTGACGTAATGATTATTATTAGTAGTTGAGGAGGTCCAGGAAATTTTTGACAAAAACCTGGCCCCGGATATTAATAGACATTTTTATGTTCGCATTGCTGGTGTAACTTTTGGCGCAACATCTTCTACTTTAGGCCGTGTCAATCTTTTAAAAAGCAACAGTCAGAAAATACGGTGGTCAGAATATGGTGTAACAACGGCGGTTGTGGCAGTACTGTCATTATTTAAAAGGGCTTTCGGTGTTGCCTGTCTCTGATGTCTCTCCCAGCGTCTTTTGCTCGCAAGTCAGAAGGTTTAGTCAGCACTGCAGCTGGTTTTAGCTTGCGAGGGTAACCACCACCTGTTGTCATACATTTTTTTTTGGTAGAAAAAAAATCTGTTTTTTTGTTTTTGTTTTGAAGTTACAGCCTACAGTGACACTGTGTGGTATAGTCTAGACTTACGCCGGTCAAAACGCAATACGATAAAAAACAATTTGGGTAATGTTAACCATCCCATCTTTAACTCTGTAGGTTCCAGTCCAGAAGGACCTAACCACATCAGCAACCCAGCATGCACTGCGCAGGTGAAAAAATGGCAACCTCCATGGGTGTAAAAGATTACAACGAGCATACAATTGTTGAAGTAATTATGAGTTTTTACATATCAAACAATTTTCAACTTAATAGTAAAATTAAAACACATTTAGGCCAACATGTTCAACTAATCATGGATCCCTTTAAAATACAACAACCTCATTACTTTAGAAGTGCTAAAAAGAAAATATGTTCCAATATCGGTACTAAATCACTAAATTGTTGAGTTTGAAGTTTTATTTATTAATGTTAAGTTTTATTTTGTTTTACAAGAGGAGATATTTTAACTAAATAGTTGTTTGCATAATGCTGTCTTGATCCGATCCATTTTTTGAGATGTTACATATTTACAAGTTGATAAATTTTCTTTAGGCCCCTGTTATAAAAAAGCATCATAGAACAATCGTAATCTTTAAACTTTTTATTATTATTAGTATTATTATTATTATATAACTGCCACATCACCAGGATCTGTAAAGTTCAGCTGATTTCACACATTCAAACTGGGAGCCTCTCAAAAACTATCCCTTCGTCCAAAAACAGTCCAAACATCAAACTTAATAATTCCCAAAAGCTGAAAACCTTTTGCATTTCTGATGCCTTAATCATGAAATATATGTTAAATGCAACTTTTCTCTCTAAACTAATAAATGTGTTCCGTGTAGAAATGTGTTTTATGTGTTTCTTGCCGTTTGGTTGAGAGTGGACATGAGCTTAAAACTACAGGTTGTGGTTTTCACACTCTGAAAATGTGAAAGTTAAAGTTATTGTTTTTTAATCACATCTGACAGATCCATATTATTATGATTAAATATCCTCAAACCAGACAAACACATTCACAATCCTGGGTTAAGGAAAATCTTCTATTCCAGTATTCTGTCTCCACTTTGCTGTTGATTTCTGTGAAGCGCTGGATGTTGAAGTGGTGTATTGTTTGTTCCTCACAGCCCACACCGTGGAGTTTCCAGCCGATGGATCCCCACTGCTGACGGGAAACCTGGACGATGGTAACGATCTCCGTGACTTTGTCGGTTTTCAACACTTGAAAATGATGATGATGAAGTTGTTTAGGAGGCTCATGGAGTGGTCAAGGATGGAGGAGAGTCTGACAAGTCCAGTTGTAGTGCACTTCTGGTTGCTGCCGCGTGTCAGGGCTTGTCTAGCAAAGAGTAGTTAGATTTTAACTGGAGCTCTCCGGAAGAAGGGGGAGGTTCTCCCAACGTCCGATTCCTTTGGAGCCCAGAAGAGCATCTTGGATGTCTTGACGACACTCCACCTGGAGGGTCCACCCCCTTTTATCCTGGATCTTTTGGAGATGGCTCGTCTCCCTTGACATCTTCCCCCTACATCTCCGAAAGAGGATAGGGAGGAAGATGCTGAGGAGGACTATACCTCCAAGATGACTTGTGAGAGGATCCTTCAAGAGGAGCTTTCCCTTGAAGAGCCTACTCCCTCTGGAATCAGCTTCCCTGGACAGACCGACCCTGAAGAGGACTTGGAAGACTCTCAGCCTTCAACATCTTGGGGGAGCACTTGGGGACACACCACTGGCTGGTGGTATAGGCCCAAGTTTGACGCTGATAGTGACTGATTAGAACTGTGATCCCTGAAGGCTGAGGGACTGTCCGGAGATCATTGCCTTCTTAACTGTGTATAAAGCTAATCACTTTCTAGCAGGACTGGTGAAGCCTTCAGTAGCGCCTTGCACTGGGGCTTTTCTTTTTCCATCTGCTAGATTTAGTTCTTAGATGTTAAGGAGTCTAGCAGTTTTGCTAAACTGCTGGGACCACAGAGCTGGAAGTAAATTAAAATCTATAAGGAGAGCGAGGACGCAGCTTGATAATCTGTAAGTGGTGAGTTGACGCTGCTGGGAACAAAATTAAATCTATATGGCATGCGTTAATGCAGCAGGGTATAAATTAAAGTCACGAAGAATGCGTAGTTAGCCATTAGGGTAATGGCTCTGAGACTCAGGCGGTTATGGCGGCAGTGGTACTCTCCTTTTACAAGCCTGATTTCACCTGTGTTGTCTTCATATTTGTCATTGAATGCTGTCCTGGACTGAGCTTCTGTGGACTTTGGGGTGATGGAAGATGCCGACGAGATCTGCGGTGACACAAGTAAAGGTCCATCATCTGGGCTGCTGACTTCATACAATGTAATGAAAAGGTGAGGAAATGTTCAGAAAGTATAGACAACTATCCTAATTTAAATATAAAGCAAGTATAGCCAGCTAGCTCACCTATTTATTCATTTAGGATTGCGCTGGAATCAGGAAGGCAGAACTCCCGTTGGAGATCCAGGACTTCAGTACTGGTTAAGAGCTTCCTAGGGAAACCTGAAGATAGGATAGAGAAGCCATGGATAGCATGTGCAGGAAGTTAAGTTATTAAGCTAACACACAGTTCTTAGATGTTGATGATACAAAGAAAAGTATAATGTCATCATTCTACAAATAGTATCTGGATCATACCAGTTTCTGTCCTTGTATTTCTATCAGGACCCTGCAGAACTCTGACATCACCACCAATCAGAAGCAGGAAGAGAAAACAATGATCTCCAGGAACAGAGTAAGAAAACATCTAATTTGACGACATCTCAACTGTACATAAAGTTGTAAAATGTAATGTAAAAACTAGATGGATTTATTTTGCGTGGTCCTGTTTTCTGTTTTTCTTAAATTGTGCTGACGGACAAAGTTTCTGTGGTCTTTGCTGTGATGGAAGAAGCTCTGGAAATGATCCCTGTGCAAATTCTCAGTCATCCGGATCACCGCAACAGCAAACAGGCTTAAATAAGAGACTCCTGGATAGGTGTCGAAACGTTTTCAGAAAGAACTGAGCAAAAGTCTGGTTGCCTCCAATTTAAGCCTCTTTGCTGCTCTGGAAATGATGGTTCATTAGCAGTGGTGGGCACAGCTAAATAAATCATGACTTCTTGGGTTTAGTGTTGTAACATCAATATAGTGTTCACTATTGTGACTAGAAAAGCATACAAGATCAGCTTCATCATTGCTATGTAGAAGAAACATATTTTCCTATTTTATACATGCTGGTTAAATGTCCCTTGAGGATTGCCGTAAGGCAATAAGCTGCCTGGTGATTTGTAGGAAGGGCTGGAATAAAATGTCCGCTGAGCCATGCAGCGACCCAAAAGCCCAGCTCCGGGTCTAGTCTTTTTCCACCTCGGTGCCAGTAACAAACCGCCGTCTCTGTTTTGGCTCCCAATGCTCAAAAACAGAGCAATGGGAGCCCACCGCATCATAACAAGAAAAACAAAGGTAAGACGAAAACAGCAAAGCTATTAACAATGTTTTTTGTGGAGCCGTGACTCTCACTGTTACGTAGATGTCTGTATACAGAGAGACAGGATAGTGACGTAAACGGCAGACGAATATCTTGTTGTGAATGTTATCGTACTAACAGTTATCAAAACCCAATAAAATGGACGATAACTAGTCCGCAAAACAATTTGTAAACTTAACTTGAGTTATAATGCAATGGACAAAAAGTTAGCCCTGCAATTGTCTATTTTCATATCATCTTATCTGTTCCCACCATTGTTCATTAGTGAGACATGATTTCTCTGTTCTGACTCTTAGTTCTAATGTTTTATGAGCCCAGAAGACTCTTAGGTTTGTATTCTGATCACTGTACTGGTTGTTTGTGTTCTGTGGGTTCAGTGGGTTATTCTGGTTCAGGTACTTCTTCATGATCAGTGGCAGGGCTTCCATTTTAGTAAAGCGTCCCCACACAGCAGCTTTCTACCCTCAACTGACACTGTCTTGTTCTTACTGTGGCTTTATCATCTCAGGGGCATGGTCTTGTAGGTATCAGGGTCTGGGTCCTAAACCATGTTGCATGCTGGGAGCCGTAGTCCATAGGGACATTTTATAGCCCAACATTAAAAATAGTTATTAAATGTTTTCGGAATTAAAAATTATCTTTATAAAATTTAATACATTGCCTTAATTCACACTACTTAAAACAAACTTTACCAAAAAGACAGATATCAGTGGCACTCAAATTGAACAAGGTGAATAAGTGATTGAACCTGTGAATCAAATTCAGGGAATAATTTTATCATAACAGGTTTAAGTGGCAAAGAAGACTACTTGAAAAACTATATTTACGTGACAAAGTAGCAGCGGCGCTGGTGTGCCTGTGAGACAGCGCTGAGGGAAGTAGGAACCCCCATAGCAGCTCTCGCTGCTGCCTCAGTGACTGCAGAACTGGTGCTTTTAGGAAAGTCGCCATTAAAACAAAAAAAGTTGTTGCAAGCCGCTTTTGAAAGAAAACCGCTAGAGGGGTCTGAAAAAGTTCCTAAATTTAGCAACACAGACACTAAATGGGCAACACAGGAGTGTTGTCTTTAGTTTTTCTTCCCTCCTGAGAGCAGCGCTGTGCGGTAGCCACTACCCAAGTTCACAGCCAGACAGGAAGGAGCAGGCGTGTTGTTTTTTCAAAATAAAGTACATTTTAACTTTTCATGACATTTAAATTAACTTCAAAACTCGGATTATGGTTAGTATAAGCAGGCCAGCTGACAGCTTTGCTAGGGCCCGGGACAACGCAGCCTTTTTGGGCACCCCCTCTCTACACCTGCCGCCACCACACACTCACACACACACACACACACACACACATAAAAAAAGTCAACTGTATACTTCACGCCCTGGGAATCTCTGTATTTTATATTGGATATTTTCAACAAATCTATTGAATTTAGTGCACTAGTTGATCTTTTCTTCATAAGAGAACAGCAAGCACTGCAGCCAAAATATGGCCTTTTTTGACCTGCTGTATATTAGCCAGTCCCTAAGCTTGATGTATCATGAAACTGTTGACCTTTCGGGTTTTGTGATTTTTATTTTATTATTACAATTAAATAATAATAATAAATAATAATAATAATGTTATGTTCATAGTGTTTTTTTCCTAATCCACCTCTTATATCTTTCAATCCTTATGTAATTTTGTCTGTGTTGTGTGCACCTGCCTGTTGCTTTAATCCTATAATTTTCCCCGTTGTGGGACAAATAAAGGATTAGCTAATGTTATCTTAAATAACACTTTTTAATAGGATATATGTACTGGGTTCTTTCAAGGTCTTAATTACATTTTCTGTGTGGGCTCCAGTAGTATATGATAGATAATATCTACTTTGAAAGTTAACATGAACTGCTGCTGAAGATGACCACTCTTATCTACCTGGATGTTCTCTGGAGGACTGAAACGCCTCAGTCAGGGACGTCAGTCTGTGGGTCTGTCGGGGCAATGAGAGAAGTTTCGTCTCCTCTCTTCTGTTTCTGTCGCTCGACGTTTTCTTGCTCATGGTTTTTCACGTGCTTAGATAAATTTGTTGTGTTTCCACTGAATTTAACAGGCTTTTTACAAAACATACAGCTCAGTCAGATTGTCAGTTTTGGGCTCCCCCCTCTCTCCTGGGCCCGGGACAACTGACCCGTTTGTCCCCCCCTGACGGCGGGCGTGAGTATAAGTGTGCAAATATAGGCTTTACATAATATAAGGTATACATAGCTCATATACTTTACATTATCTTAACATATATCTTTAAAATAAAGACGTAATACTGAAGGTGTAACAGCTTTTATTTTGCCACTGCAGTTCGCCACGATCAATTACATGTAGCAGAAACCCTGCCCTTCACCTACTGGGTTTTGAGTTGTTGGTTCTGCTCCTTATTCTAGGAGTCCTTTTGTTTTTGTGGGTTTCCTTTCTCTAGCCTCTTGAGTGACTGTAAGCCCAGGATGCTGTTAGTGGTTCTGTCTCAGTTTTGATGACTTTGAGATCTGCCTCCAAGGTTTTCACTCTAGTCAGCCCAACATATTGTGAAATTCGGATTTTTCACTACCTTTAACTTTTATCTACTAGCCAAAACTACAGAAAGGTTAGACAAAGCTATTTTAGATCAGTGACACAAGGACCTACATATTTAAATTTTTTCTTGTTTGAACTCTGCCGATACCAGCTAATCAGCACAAGATGCCTCCCTTCAACTCAGGGGACTTTGAAAAGCTTATACAAAAAAATGCTGTAGTGGAACTAGAAGTAAATTTGGATGTAAACGAATTTGTAAATGACAACTCTCCTCATGATTCTGAACAGCAAAGACCAGACCACACCTGCAGCCCACCTTGGAACACCCGGGGGTGCAAGGCCATAGATTCAAGGAAAAACCCCACAACTAGACAAAGAGAACTGGCCGATATTAAAGAGAAATGCTCTTGTTGTCCCAGGGAACAGCCTTCTACTTTGTTCATAAAAGCTGAATTTTCTAGATGATTATTGAATCCATATATTTACTAATATATCATTAGCAATTTCCACTGTAAGCAATACATAATGGCCTTGTCACATTCTGATAAGAGAACATTTCCATTAAAACGATTATTGAGAATACATAAGCCTGCTGAACGCTCTGACCCACGAGACAGCCAAAGATTGGACCCCCATTGAGATCTCCAAAAAGTGTTATCCTGTGAAGTGGACTTCTTCAAAGCAGCAAAAATCTGTATTTTGGTTTTTACAATAAAGAAATATGGCTTTTCTTTTCAATTTATTTCTAAGACTTCTCACATTTAAAAAAATAATAGAGACATGAATGAACTAAAGAAAAATTACAGTAAGAACAAGTAATGAGTTTTAAAGTTATTAGAGTTATCTTTGACTAACAAATAACAGAAAGAAGCTCACATTCAACCAACAGAGCTTATCTAATTAAACTTAAGAAAAACCTAAGAACAGAACATTGTGTGACCAAACCTAATCCTAATCCTAACGGAAGAACATTTTGGTAAACCTTTAAAGCAGGGGTGTCAAACATACGGCCCGTGGGCCGGATCCGGCCCGCCGAACAATCTAGTCCGGCCCGGTGGCTAAATGCATTATCATTATTTAATTTTTTTTTTTTTTTTTTTTTTTTTTTTTTTTTTTTTTCTACAGTGTACTGTCTGGCAATGTGGCAATAAGAATTGTTGTATTAATGCCAAAAAGAGCTCATCAGATTTGACTTTCACAAGTGGAGCAGTACGGCTTTTGCCATAGTGCTCCGCTTGATTTATGAATGTGAATAGTTTTATTATGATTCATGCGGGGAATATCTCAAATGATATGGACACTACAAGGGGAAAGTAGGAGAGCAAAGGAAGAGCAAGAAGAAAAAAACAAAAGGTGAAAGAAAGAGGAGATAAAAGGAAGAGAATGATAAAACATTGAAAAAAAACATGTACTTCGTTTAATTGAAAATATGCAGTTCCTATATTGTCCACGAGGGGCGCTGTGTTTTAACTAGCAGATTAAGCTTCAGGTGTGGAAAAATTTAAATCATTTCTTAATAGGCTATGTGCACAAGATGGCGCCCGCTAACTTCCGGCCAAGCGTGGTGATGGCATCCACTTCCTGTTGTAATAGAACTATTTTTGTCAGTGAGACAAAACTTGCTCAAATGTCTAGTTTGACAGATGTTTGACCTGGTTTAGTTCTGTTTTAGACCATTTTCATCCTTTTTAGGTTATCTTAAGTGATTTTCCACAAACTAATTTAGTTGTGAAATTATTAAAATGTGAACATAATAAACGATCCCGTCTCTGCCCCCTAGTGACTGAATTGAGAATTGTGCTTATTTCTTTTTTCCCCTTGTGAAGTTTGTTACTTGTTTGTAAAGGCCACAAATGAAATACTTTATAAAACCAATACTTCTTAATTACTGATTACATTAAAACACTGTTTTGGGGAAATCTACATTAATACACAAACTGGAATACTCAAACAACAAACTTTTATTGTGCTGTTTAAATTCTTGGCATCGTTTTTCTTACATTTGCAAGATACCTTAGCAAAACATGGGTTTTTAAAAAAACTCTTAAAAGCTACTAAATCCACAACATGGCATATAGTGGTAAGATGTTAGAACAGAATTAACTAAATAGGACAATAGAAAATTAGTGTACTAAACCATTACTAAGCCATACATAACATAACAAAATACATAGTAACAAGCTCAGACAGTAAGTAACAGCAGTAATAGTAATAGCATTTTTATTGTCATTGAAACATACATTGAAACATACATTACAATGAAATTTGTTCTCTGCTTTTAACCCATCCCCTTGGGGAGCAGTGGGCTGCCATGTGCGGCGCCCGGGGAGTAATCTGGGGGTTAAGGGTCTTGCTCAGGGACCCAGAGTGCAGGCGCTGGGGATCAAACCGGGTACTTGCATCCTTCTCTGAGTGCAAGCGCACTGCTCTAACCACTAGGCCAACACTCTCCCGTTTGACAACCAAACAAACCAAAATTAGTTTGACCTGCAACCTTGACATTTTGGAATCTACACTTTTTTAAATAGCGACAATCCATATAACTCTTAGTATTGGGACATTTTATCTCCAACAAACCAAATTTTGGCCTCTCAGTCGGGTCAAAAACAACACCATCTGGAGAAGAGCCCAACCATGGAGCATCAGGGTGAATGATGAACCCACAGGGCCAAAAGTTGGTGTTTTTGATCCTGCAGTATTCCTGGATAGCTGATGGTTCAAGTGCTAGGCCCCTTTTCATGGCGGCTGTGGCTGCTGTTGCCTTCTTGATGCGCTGCGCTAAGCACAAAGCAGAAGTGGTTCATCTCACATGACATACTTCCCAGAATCGAGAAGAAGTAATACAGGGCCTCCTGACATCATGCCATTGAACTGTTGCGCTCTGCTCCCTGGTGGCATCTTCAATTTGACGGGACTGTTCCAGCGTTGTCACAAGACACTCCAGTTCAAGTTGTTGCTGTTGGCTGCAGACAAACTGGACACAGGTGGGCTCGAGATGGTGGTGGTCAAGAGGCAGTGACGGCGGTGGAGGGGCATCCACATGACGAATTATTACCCGACTGACTGGTAGTGGGTGCTGAAAAGCGAACGAACTGCCTTCCTGGGGTCCGTTCTTCGTACGTTGCTTAAAACATTCGAGATCAAATGAGACATCCAAGATGATTTCATCCGGCTAATCATGATCCGGCTAATTGGGTTCTTCGAACGCACCTGTTGTTTATGATTAGTATCACTGGATTGAGTTATCTGAGACAACTGCGCGTTCATGCGTTTGTTTAAAAGGGGAAATGTATCGATAGTAGAAACAATGATCAGCAACGCTGCTATTGGCTGTTCAGCATGGCCAAGGAACGCCCACAGTTTTTCTCCCAAGCAGAACAAGAGCTTTTAATGGAAGGTTATGCTGAATTTGAGTCATTAATTAAAACACCTCAAAATCTGTTAAAGCCAGGAGAGAGGGCTGGCAAAAAGCAGCAGACAAATTAATGCGTAAATACTGTCCATGGTAGATGTTTCTATCACTTTCTACAGTATGAATTTTTGCATTTTAATAATTTCATATTTACTTTGTTCTTTTATGTCAGAGCCTCCACGGGACCCACTAGAACATGGGGAAAAAGTGAAGTACCAGAATATTCTACAAAATGGTAGCCTTTAATTATTATACTTTATTTTAAGAAGCCACTTTCTATGGCAAAAGATCCAATATCGGTGTCATTCCTTAGACACTGGAAGTAAAGGACGTGCAAACTGGAAATTTTAACAATCCATCCATAGTTTTTTTCTAATGCAACATACGGCTCGACAGGAAGCAAGCCTTTCAAAGTAAAACTAAACTTCACAATAAAATGGCCTGAACAAATCTTCTTACTGAATATGATAAAAAATAAAAAGCAAACCATCATACAAATAACTTACATATTTTAGATTTATGGCTCCAACACCACCTTTTCCTCTTTAAAAGCCACTGTTAAATGATGTGTTTGTCTGTTTATAACAGCCACCAAGAAAAATCTCTCTACAATTAAACTGTCGCGCTGCACTAAAGGATCCTGCCTATTGCACAATACACCATTAATTCGAAAAGCTCTGAAATTATTCTTGCACCTTCCGCAAATAGTTGCCGTCATAAAAATGGACAAGACATGGCTACGACAGACTTCCCTATCTCCTCCGCTTATAAAGCTGCGATCTAATCTTGTTTACATGAAATAAGCCTGCTCGCTAGCAGGTTTAAGCTTGCGCACATGTTGCTATGACAGCAAGTCCAGGATGAGTTTCGAAGAACCAAACGATCCAAGATCATGCCAAATCAATAATAATCAAATCCAGCTGAGTTAGCGATGTACGAAGAAGGGACCCCTGGACTTTACCAAAGGCCGATTCAACTAAAGGGACATCAGCACTGATTGCCGTGGTAGTAATGAGAGGTGCAAGGTCTGCTGAAAGTCCTGATACACCTCTGCTACTCTGAGAACATCAGGGTCTGGTGTGTCTCCTCGCACGGCCTTGTAACGTTTGCTCCTTCAAAAAAAAAAAAAAAAAAAAAAAAACAAGACATCCAATTAATACATGTTAACCAAAATAAGTATTCAAAGAACATATTCAGTTACTTCAACCTTACATTTACAATAATTACCTTACACCATTTCCAACTGTGCGCTGCTGTTTTGGTGTTGCAGATATAAAAACCATGTCACGCACGCGGCCTGGTTTAACACCCTGTAAAACAATTAAATGAAATGCTTAAAAATAATAACATTGATGATAAAAACCAGAAAAGGTACAAACCCAGGAAAGCTTCATCAACCTTCACAGAGTTCAGAGAGCACGTGTTCTTTTTTTAACACTTACGGTTTTTGTAAAAAGTTGGTTCAATAATGGGTTGTGTTTGAATCCATTTATCTAAAAATAGGTCATTAAGCAACAATATAAAATGGCCAGGGCTGCACTTAAAATGTATATTTTGATTGTCATAATTTTTTAGCAAGCCGAAAAAAGACTGGAAGAAAGTGCAGGACAAAAATTTGCTTTTTTTTTTAAACCTTATCCGATTTATGCTCACGTCTGTTCTGAAAGATGAATGAATGCACTTTGGGTTGACATCCCAATTCTTTTTTATAACTATTTGCAAAGATACAAATGAAAGTTTGCAGTTGTCTACAGAGTAAGAACTATCTCTGCAGCACAATGCTTTTAATCAATTTCAAGCTTTTTTATGCATCACAAAGCGTCTAAAACTACAACTTTGAGCAGGCTTATACGAACGAATGTGAAATCATCACATCAGTGACTTTGGTAGGCACCATGCATATTTTAATAAGTAATAGTACAATGAAGAAACTTTGTTTACAAAAAATAATGCTTCCCTGGCGTCATAACTTAAATAAGAAGCACATTTCTGAACATATTTGCCAACCAAACGCACGCAACGTAAACAACAGACGTCGCTCACATAGAAACTGCACACCGCGGTGAAGTTGGTTTGATATTGGACATTCAAACTCTAGCTCACGGTTGATCCGGTTGAAGCACTCCGATTTCGGCCAGCGTCTCAACAAATCTTTGAACCAAGCACTCTTGAGAAACAAAAATCAATAAATTCCTTATCTTGTGACCAGTTAATATGAAACTAATATAAATTGATCCCGCTGAGTCCGCGGAGCTTGAATGTCCAATATCAAACCAACTTCACCGCGGTAAACTGCACTGTGTTCCAGTCTTTAAATTAAGTAAAAAGAAGCAAAAGAGCAGAATGAACAGGCCTAGGAATTGGCCTTAGCATTAACAGAGTCATATATATTTGAACTTACAATATAACAAAAATCTGCAGTCATAACAGACTAGCTTCTGGGGCTCTCGTGTAGCTAAGCTAATGCTAAAGTTAGCAACTTATATGTGCGCTACTACTCCAACACACAACAGCTATAAATACTTACAACTTACGCTGCACAGGAGCTACACCAGACCCCCAAAATATAGTCCTCTTTGCATAGAACAGATCATTTTATGTGATTTCAGCCTACTCTGAGTTCATGAGGCTTATCATTTTTGCGCACCGATCTATAACAGACCGCCCTGACGCTCACTATCCCTGACGAGTCTTTGTTGGACACTGTGGTTAAAACATTAAAACAGAATCTGAAACAATGGCTTTGAAGTTATGTTAAAACAAATATATTATAAGTCAAAACGAGACAGTATATGTATGTACAGAATAAAAAACACTACCTAGGTAGTCAACATTGGTTCAGCAGTGACCGACTGGTACATTACTTACCTTCAAAGTTTTCAATGTAGTTCGACACGTAAAACTTGAAGTCTTTCTCTTTTTTACTCCGTGGACCAGATGATAAGGTTCGTATAACCCGGAGGACGTCGTTAATTGTTATTTTTGGAAGGTCCTGCAGGCAGCGTGTAGAACGCCATTGCTTGCCGTGGGTGAACAGCCTAGCCGGAAGTATGCTCCCTTACCCCTTTCAGTTAGCGGAAGTTGCGTAGCAACATCGTGCACATAGCCTATTTCTATCTGTTTGATGTATTTTGTCAGGCAGGACAGTGTTTTTAAGTTCCAGAAAATGTGAATAAATGTTTTTCAACATTGTACAATCACTGTGATCAGTTCTTATGCATAATGCCCAAGTAAATGTTTAACTGAGTAAAAGTATTGTTGAAATTGCACATACTTTTCTTAAAAACGCTGAGGTTATTCATAATATATTGTGTAAAAGTGAAATTTATTTAATATAAAAATCAACAACAAGTCCACTTTTATTAGTTCTATTTAATCTTGCAATGAGTTTACTCGTGTGGCCCTCTTGAGATCAGATTAAGCTGAATGCGGCCCCTCAACCAAAATGAGTTTGACACCCCTGCTTTAAAGCTTTAACGGAGTATTGTCAATTGCAAGTATCAAAATGCAATATGCTGTACTATATAAATGAACAGAAAAGTCTTAAGATTTACTTCAGGTATAAACAAGACTTTGTCTTTCTCTTCCCTTCTTTTTCCAACCTAGGGAAAATTTTCAATTCCATCCACAAAGGCGCAACCACCGATAAAAAAGGCCTTCTAGTTCTCCTTTCTTGCCTTTTACACAGCTGGCCACAGCTTTTCTCTCCTCTCTCAATCCTCAGCAGACAGATCTTCTGCAAATTTCAGTTTATTATCACGCAGGAAAGCAGAGAGTTTAGCAGAGCGACACACAGCGTCACAGTACAGCCAGAGGGAAAAGCGGACGATGATACCTCTGGAGTGTGCACTGCCAATCCTCTTTGGTCCAATGCGATGTGCAATATCAACTGCTCATTCCATCCTCCCAACCAATCACAACGCAGATCCAGGAACCAAGCTACGCCCCCTTCAAAGAGTTCAGAGAGCACGCGTTCTTTTTTATTTTTTAAATACTTGCAGTTTTGGTTAAAAGTTGGTTGAATAAAGGGTTGAGTTTGAGTTCAGTGTTTGTGTGTTCTGTATCTAAAAATAGGTTGCTAAACAACATCATAAAATTACCAGGGTTTCACTTAAAATATATGTTTTGAATTTGTTGATAAATATCGATATCGATCAATATGATCTCTATTTTATCGATATGTTTTTTTTTATATCGTCCAGCCCTAGCCGTTCAATCAGTGCTAAGCTCTTTACAATGCAGCGGGTATGGCGGGCAGACATTTGAGTCCAACCCGGGAAGAACAGACAAGCCGTTGATTATTTTTCTCACTTAAAGACCAATCCTAACTGCACATCAACAGAATGGATGCAATGCAAGATTTTAAATATTTTAAACAAATATAGGGTTATACATATAAACTTTACACTTTTAATATATAATGAATTCAGTTTAAAATATCTTCATTCAATTATTTAACAATGTATTTCATGAATTACTGCCACATTTATTTTACTAAGGAAAAATATTTTTTAGTTATATAATGTATGAATTTCCAGTTTTATTTCAACTATCTGAAATAGCTATACATATTCATTTTACAAGTTATTAATTTGCTGGACTGTGGGCTGAACTCTAGACCTTTGGATCAGAACTGTCTCTCTTCTGCCACCTAGCGGTTGTCATGTACCGAGCCAGACTTGGCATGCGCACTTCATTGAGCATGGTGGGTAACAAGATACATGAACAGAATGTTGCATAATGTTTACCTTCATCTATAAACTTTGGGATTTAATTGTATAACTAAAATATTAAAAAGTTGAGATCTTTAGAAATATAAGACTGAGTTAATGGAAGTTCTCAACTCCCTCTTTAAAAGGTTTATTCTACTCAGTAAAATAAAAAACAACCAAACTGGCATTATCTAGAAATATATTGTTTAAACCATATTAAAGTTTATTCTGTCTTCTGCTGTGTCATCTCGCACACAGCATCTTCGATTAGAATGTTTAGCATCAAAGTCTTCTATGACATCACAGCTGATGACATCACTCTGTGACGTGTCAACGGAATCTTAACTACTACTTAACACCAAGCTGGTTTTTCCTTCACTGTTCCCGAGACCTTCATCGCGACAGTACACCTTTGAGAGAGCACGTTCGAATCTTAGCCCAACAGCGAGAATTCGATCTCAGATATCAGACGCCTTTCAGAGAAGCGACTATATCTAACTTACAGAAAGTTAGACATGGAGCAAACGCTTTCATGGGTAGACATGGTCGACCTCAACATCCAAGTCGACTACGATGCAGTCATCTTCCCTATCGAAGATGGCAGTGACGGTACCAGTGAGCTGCATCCCACCCAGCCAGAAGATGGTACAGAGATCCAAGGGGAATCTGGTCCCTCTGCTGAATCTGAGACTCCTCCTTCAGTGGAGGTTCAGCAGGATTCATCTTCCTCTGCTGACTCTGGGTCTCTCAACTCAGAAGAAATCCAGCAAACACGTCAGCCATCTCCAAGGTCAGAAAAACCAAGGAAAGACCTCAGAGCCTTTTCTTCCTCTCGGGCACCTCACTCATACCACCAACCTAAGCATTTCCAGCGCCGATGCCAACAAGCAGAGCGGCCACACATCCAGGCCCCAGTTTACTACGTGGCTTCCAACTCACAAGCCCACAAGAGAAAACCAAGGCATTCCCAGGCCGCTGGAAGCTCTGAGGCTCGTCACCCCCAGTACTTTAAGAGTGACAAGATGCCTCAACACGCCTCAGCTGTTACAGTGATCCCTCCCTCGTTGGACATTGAACAGGCAATCAAACGTATCAGTGATCTCACGCAGCAGGTGGACGATCTTAAACAGGAGCTGCGAGGTAAGATCTTTGATCTTCACGAGGAGAGAGAACGAAGAATAGAGTTTCAGGTTGATTGTAAAGCACAGCTGGAACAGATCCAAGAACTGGAAAAAAGTTTAGAACATGAACGCCACATGAGATTAAAATGTGAAGAGAAAGTGGAGAAGCAGGAAACATTTGCTGCACCGCAGACTGCAGGTGCATCAAGATTTCCACGCATTCCCAAAGTTACGGTCCATGAGAGCGTTCTGCATGAGCTTCAGTTTTTT
This sequence comes from Fundulus diaphanus, assembly GCA_037039145.1. NCBI lineage: Eukaryota > Metazoa > Chordata > Actinopteri > Cyprinodontiformes > Fundulidae > Fundulus > Fundulus diaphanus. The sequence continues at coordinate 10,832,053 of CM073142.1, read as the reverse complement.
AAGAGGCAGGTGGAAAAAAATGCCTTGCACAGTGAGAAGCTAGCAAAGGCTTTTGTAGCAGAACAGCAGCTGAGAATCAAGTATGAGGATCAGCTGAGGAGTAACTATCAAGAAGCCTCCAGATTCAAAGAACAGCAGGAAACAATCGAATCTCTGAAGAGTCAGGTTGGAGAACTGACCGTAGAGTTGAACCTTGCTTTGAAAAACGAACATCCTAAAGTTTCCTCGCAAACAGAGGCGTCCACGCAAACTGACGTCTCCCTTTACACAGAGGCCGCCACACAAACTAAAGCCTCCATGAAAACTGAGGTCTCCAAACAAACAGAGGCACCCAGGCAAACAGGGCCTCAAAGAAACAGGGGTGTTCATGAGGTTAGAGGCCCCCAGCATGAATACAGGAGACAGAATACTAACAGAGGCTTCAATGCAAACCCAGGCCTGTACTCACATGCAGGCCGCCATCCAAATTCAGGCCTGTACCTTAACCCAGGCCTCTATGAAAACCCAGGCCTCTACACACATGCAGATCACCATAAAAACGGAGGCTCACATGCAAATAAGAGACGTCCTCCTTATAGAGGCCAGTAGGCAAACAGGCCTCCAGGCTGTCTGAAGCACTTGATCAAATTCCTGACTCCAAGTGTGTTCTCATGTAAATATGTAAATACATGTCAAAATCTGTAAATAAAACAAATACAAGGAAATCTAGAAAACAAGAAAAATTATAAAAAAACAAAAAAAGAACTGTAAAAAATAACAATGAAAAACAAATGATTTTGTATTTAGTTTTATACTTTTATATGAAATTTTGTACTTTTTATAATTACTAGTTTAGCTAATCAACACACTAATGCAGCCTCAAAGGGGGCCACAGTGTCCTGTGTCCTTTTTGGGCCGGTCCCAAGCCCGGATAAATGCAGAGGGTTGTGTCAGGAAGAGCATTTGAACAAAACCTTTGCTAATAGAGCTGTTTTCAGCCCAAAATAAAGGGACCATTGAACAACATATTTGATGTGTATTGATGTTTTCACTTGATACAACTGAATGTTTGGTACTGATCTAACAAACTGTGACTGCTTCGATGATGCATAGATAGGAAATTTCCACAATGTCGGGGAGAAAGAGGAGAGCACATGTATGGACACATTTCACATTTGAGGTAGATAAAAAGACTACTGTATGTGCACGGCATGTGGGGCAATGGTCTTGGGCAAAAATACAACAAATCTTTTCTTAAGGTAGTTTAACAAATAACAAAAAAACTCAGAAGTAGAATTTTTTTCCCAATATATATATATATATATATATATATATATATATATATATATATATATATATATATATATATATAACTGTAATTTATTTACTTGTAACCGACTTAATAATTCCCTTCTCTCCATAGAATATTTATAACAGAACAACAAAACATGCTCCACCGTCTCCTCTTGATAACAAAAATCACAACCTCCTGTTGGATGAAAAACGTCTTCTTCTTCTTCTTCTTTATAAAAAAAAATTTTGGCGGTTGGCAAACAACAAATTGATGCATTTCCGCCATCTACTGGCATGGAGTGTGGACCAGAATGACTGAGGAATTAAATTATATTATACAATTGTTTTATTTTTAGATAGAGAAATATTATCCTGTAAATGTTACTTTCTTAATCACTTCTAAATAATTCGAATAAATCTAATGTAACTTTTACTTTACTTAAATTTAGAATTAATTGCTGTCTCTCCTCCTCATATTTATTATTATACTTCCCTGTGGAGTACCGTTTAAAAAAAACAAACATCAACTACACATAGACATTATATACATAGACGCCTCGTTGGACGGGGTCTGCCTATGCTGTGGATAAGTCAGAGCGTCCACCATGTTGAATGTGGCGAATCTGCTGTTAGACTCAGACACTTAAACAATATCAGAGGGACTTTAATCTCAGAATATACATTATATTCGTAATATTTTTATCCATCCATCCATCCATCCATTTTCTAACACGCTTATCCCTTTTGGGGTCGCGAAGGGGGCTGGTGTATATTTCCAGCTGTCAATGGGCAAGAGGCGGGGTACACCCTGGACAGCTGTAATATTTTTATTTTTGTAATATTCCGAGTTTATTTTTGTATCCCTTTGGCTTCATTCTCCTGACTTTATTCTCATAAAGAATAAAAATAATTAAAAGAACCTAACCTGGCCCTATTACTTCAGGACTGAAATAGTTCTGCAAACTGTGACTACTCTGGAAATGTTCCCCCTTAATTCTCATAATATGACTTTTTTGTCATAATATTACCACTTTTGTCTTTTTTTTACTTTATTCTCCTATGACTGTTTTTCTCATATTAGTTCTTTTATCTCTTTAATACTCCCCTAAAAAGTCTGTTCCTAATCTGTGTCTATACCAGATCTTAAAAGGTTCACATGTGACATGGTTTTATGACTAAATTAAGGCCACAATATACATATATACAGTATATATATATACACATCTATAATCTGGACATATATCTAAAACATCGATGAATAAATCTGTTCTGCCAATCTCTATCAGTTAATCTATATATACTTCTTTACAAGTATATATCAAATAAACTGTAAAAAATAACAATGAAAAACAAATGATTTTGTATTTAGTTTTATACTTTTATATGAAATTTTGTACTTTTTATAATTACTAGTTTAGCTAATCAACACACTAATGCAGCCTCAAAGGGGGCCACAGTGTCCTGTGTCCTTTTTGGGCCGGTCCCAAGCCCGGATAAATGCAGAGGGTTGTGTCAGGAAGAGCATTTGAACAAAACCTTTGCTAATAGAGCTGTTTTCAGCCCAAAATAAAGGGACCATTGAACAACATATTTGATGTGTATTGATGTTTTCACTTGATACAACTGAATGTTTGGTACTGATCTAACAAACTGTGACTGCTTCGATGATGCATAGATAGGAAATTTCCACAATGTCGGGGAGAAAGAGGAGAGCACATGTATGGACACATTTCACATTTGAGGTAGATAAAAAGACTACTGTATGTGCACGGCATGTGGGGCAATGGTCTTGGGCAAAAATACAACAAATCTTAAACGATATCTGCAGACAAGTCACCCAGATCTCCACGCCAAGGCAAGCATTTTAATACAAGTGTTTTTTCATTGGCTGTGTCTCATTCCGCCTACTTCTACACTTCGAACACTTAGTTTTAAGTAGGTAGTGTAGATAACACAAAAAGTCAGTGCACTGAAAGTACCCGGATGACCCCCTAAAAACGGGCACAAAATGCAGTGTGTAATGATGGACCCTACTCGCACTAAACGGACGCCATCTTGACTACAAAGCGGAAAGGGAGGGGCTAGGGACGTCGGGAAGATGTTCCCATTTTGAAAATAATGGCGGACAATTCAGCCGAGACAGCCGAGACAACCGAAACCGCGACACCGCAATCATATAAATGTAAGTAATGGTGGTAATACGAGGCATTGTACTCGATAGGTGTTTGTAAAATACACAAACATACCTCATGTTCAGCCAATATTTGGAGGATCCTGCGTTGACGTCGGAGGCGATGTAATTTCAACATGCTGTGAATGTAAACGATTGTTGTTTTTATAAAAAAAAAATAAACGCCGGCATATATTTCTTGGCGGTCTGAAAAATTTGCGGTCACGTGTGTTGCGTTCGTCACGTCATTTCCGGTAAGTGTTTTAACATAAGTGTTCCTTTTGGAACACTACTAACGGTCGAAAGTGGGCACTACGGCAGTAAGTGGTCAGTGCACATCAGCAGTGCACTGACGGAAGTAGGCGGAATGAGACACAGCCATTAACTAACATTGTGTTTTTATTATGCTGTGTTACCATGCTACAAAAAAAATCAAACTTTACTTGTAGAGCACTCTAAAACATCACAGCGGATCAAACCGCTGTAAATAATAAGCAACATATTTGATAAATTATTTTATCCATCATAGCAGTTAAGCTGTGGAATATGAGATTAGAAATAACATGCAAAAAGTATATATATATATATATATATATATATATATATATATATATATATATATATATATATATATAAAAATTATTTTTCTTTAGTTACAGTACCAATTTTCATGAAGAATGCAATATGGAAATTGTCATGAAAATTCCATATTATTTTCAGGCAGAGCAGGCCCCCTAGTTATACTTTGTTGGTAAAAGGTCAGAGAAATAAAGATGTTCGAAAAAAAAGTTAAGTCTCTTTTTGTTTGTATTGCATGTTCTAATTAATATGCCATATATATTGAATATTGGCATTATACCAAAACTGGTTAAAACACAATTAATTTTGAGATTATAATTTAAGGGATTTGATGAAAACATATTTACTATTTTATGTACAATTTAGTCGACAAGATTGACTGTAGATTTAATTGACTAAACTCTTATGATAATTAGTCAAGTAATACTAAAACAATGCTGATGACTTAATTTTGACTCAAACTAAATTAAAAATTGCTGTCAAAATTAACACCATCCTGGTTTTCTTTTGCCTCTAATCCAACAGCCGTAAATTCCAGCGGCAAGAATATCCCCCCAACTGAGAAATGCACATTACAGATTTTCTGAATACCATTAGCTTTTTTTTCCACAAAAAACCACTGTGGTTTTCATATCCTTTAGATCAGCACAGATGAATTTGATTGTTTCTTTGATGCACTCTATGTGTTATTGAGCTATTCTTGATTGCCTCTTTTGCCTCAGCAATAACAGCAAAGTTGCTACTGATCATCTTTTCTAAGGCATCGGATCTGTTAATCAGAAATGTGAGCAATGGTAACTCAGAGGATGGTTGATTCAGTGTCACTTACTTTGTTTTATTTTGTTTTTCCGCTGGAGGTTTGGAAGGTGTCACAGGCAAATAAGGAACATCTTCCATTTCCTTATCAGCACCGAAATAGTCATGACCATTGCCCACAGATACATTCTTTGTCCCGGCTAGCTACCGTCGTGCTAAGCTAGCGGTGGGTGACTTTTCCTTTTTTCTGAACCCTCCATTGTGGTTCTTGGTAGTAAATCCGCTTATAAATAACTCAGAGTGTATTTAGATCTCTTTTATGTATACAATTCCCCTCGGCCTTACTGTATATTTGTTGGTTGTCAAAGTCTTGCTATATTATCTGCTACAGTGAAGTTCTTCTTCTTCTTCTTCTTCTTCTTCTTCTTCTTGTTTTATGGCGGTTGGCAAGCAACTTAATGATGTGCATTACCGCCATCTACTACAGTGGAGTGTGGATCGGGATGCTACGTATATATTCTCCCACCGAAAAATAAAAATAAATAATAATAATAATAATGACATAAATAAACTTAAATCCTTTCTATCAATTTCGTTTTCTTAAGGTAGTTTAACAAATAACAAAAAAACTCAGAAGTAGAATTTTTTTCCCAATATATATATATATATATATATATATATATATATATATATATATATATATATATATATATATATATATATATATATATATAACTGTAATTTATTTACTTGTAACCGACTTAATAATTCCCTTCTCTCCATAGAATATTTATAACAGAACAACAAAACATGCTCCACCGTCTCCTCTTGATAACAAAAATCACAACCTCCTGTTGGATGAAAAACGTCTTCTTCTTCTTCTTCTTTATAAAAAAAAAAATTGGCGGTTGGCAAACAACAAATTGATGCATTTCCGCCATCTACTGGCATGGAGTGTGGACCAGAATGACTGAGGAATTAAATTATATTATACAATTGTTTTATTTTTAGATAGAGAAATATTATCCTGTAAATGTTACTTTCTTAATCACTTCTAAATAATTCGAATAAATCTAATGTAACTTTTACTTTACTTAAATTTAGAATTAATTGCTGTCTCTCCTCCTCATATTTATTATTATACTTCCCTGTGGAGTACCGTTTAAAAAAAACAAACATCAACTACACATAGACATTATATACATAGACGCCTCGTTGGACGGGGTCTGCCTATGCTGTGGATAAGTCAGAGCGTCCACCATGTTGAATGTGGCGAATCTGCTGTTAGACTCAGACACTTAAACAATATCAGAGGGACTTTAATCTCAGAATATACATTATATTCGTAATATTTTTATCCATCCATCCATCCATCCATTTTCTAACACGCTTATCCCTTTTGGGGTCGCGAAGGGGGCTGGTGTATATTTCCAGCTGTCAATGGGCAAGAGGCGGGGTACACCCTGGACAGCTGTAATATTTTTATTTTTGTAATATTCCGAGTTTATTTTTGTATCCCTTTGGCTTCATTCTCCTGACTTTATTCTCATAAAGAATAAAAATAATTAAAGGAACCTAACCTGGCCCTATTACTTCAGGACTGAAATAGTTCTGCAAACTGTGACTACTCTGGAAATGTTCCCCCTTAATTCTCATAATATGACTTTTTTGTCATAATATTACCACTTTTGTCTTTTTTTTACTTTATTCTCCTATGACTGTTTTTCTCATATTAGTTCTTTTATCTCTTTAATACTCCCCTAAAAAGTCTGTTCCTAATCTGTGTCTATACCAGATCTTAAAAGGTTCACATGTGACATGGTTTTATGACTAAATTAAGGCCACAATATACATATATACAGTATATATATATACACATCTATAATCTGGACATATATCTAAAACATCGATGAATAAATCTGTTCTGCCAATCTCTATCAGTTAATCTATATATACTTCTTTACAAGTATATATAAACTCCATCTATATCTTGCTATCTAAATACTTAAAACATATTTACACGAAACGTTTAAAAACATATGAAAATATATCTATATGGGGAACATTGATCAACTCATATAGCTATACAGTCAAATAACAAATGTCTGTGGATGTACTCTTTTGCAAGCTAAAAACCTTGAAACAGAATGGTCTTGCACAGCTTTTTCCTAGTGTTGCCACTCTGCAACTTCAATGTGTCCAGTTTGGCAACACGGTGGAGCCTTAGTCTACAGAAGGCAGACACAAAAAGTGAAATCAGCCCAAAATGGTGATTGTCAATCCCAAACTAAGTTTCTTGAATTTGCCCCCCAAGATGAAACACATCTTGAGAACCAATCTGGGCCCGGACATTGACAGTGTGTCCTGACATTGTCTGGTGAGCAAAACACTCAGCTGATCACACTACCTTTAAAGTGCCTTAAGAAGGAATCATCAGACCCCCTTTGTTTTTTAGAGTGAGCAGGTGATAGTCCTGATCAATTGACACACACACGACCGTATTTATCTGGATTTTCTTCTCATCTTGTCTTTAACATCTCCAGCATCACCATGTTAAGGCCAGGTCTGGCATCCACAGAGCTCATCCACCTTGTTCAAAGATAAGAATAAGCAGATCCATGAGTCATTGTACAGTCGGAATGTAAGAACTTTGATTTGGAACCTGGATAATTGGACTGAAATGACTTTTTGTGACAAGTGTTTTGAGGCAGATGTGGTAAACTAAACCTATAAAAAAATTATTGAAATGAAAGACAACAATATCTTGTTTGATAGTCATATAATATTTTTGGATGTCCACTTACTGGAAGTAGAAATGGTGGATGTTAAAAATATCAGATGTAGATGTAGATGTGCTTTCCCTACATACCCAAAACAGAATAAAATAATATCCAGATTAACATTAAAAAAGTTTTCATATAACACAAATAATACCTTGCAATGTGTGTGGATGGCGGAGGTTCATATTAAGAGTCGCTCTAAGATTGTAATTTGTAAGCCTTGGGACCATGTAAGTGGAGAGTGATGGCAACTACCTCTGGTCTTTAGTGTATGCATGGCTCAGCCTGGATAGAAGGTGCATTGGAAGATCTGAAATTTATTTAAAAGACAGAAGTGACTGAGAACCATTGAAATCTTTAGGAAGTCTTAAAAAGGAAGGCGTTAATAAAGTTTATTTTACACTTAAAGAAAAAAAATGTCCACATTTGTTTTTTTAATTCTACCTGAGTATGTATCAAGCTGCTCTTTCAACTCCTCGTTTATGAGTTTCTTCTCTCTGAGATCCTGCAGAAGAGCACTCACAGTGTTATTTGCCCTTCTCTCTCTGTCCTTGGCGTTCCTTCTCTCTCTTTCCAGAGTCTCCACCCTATCCAAGGCTTCCCTCAGTCTGGCCCTCAGGTCGTCAGGAGTGGTCCTGGTACAAAAATAGATAAAAAAAAAATTATGAGTGATGGTAAGCACATTTTTATTAGTACAGTGTGTTCTTAATTGCCCCACATCTTTATTTCATTTATGATTAAATACAGACATGCTTAAATGTAATGCATCAGTGTTGACACAAAAGTAAAATTACAAAAGTAATTTTACTTTTGTGTCAGCTTCGGTTTATTTTCAGTCACCCCCTTCCTCTTATTAGTTCCACCTGTTCCTAGTAATTAATTTCCTACTCTGTTCACCTGTTCACTTTACTATTTATACCTGCCTCACTCCTCTGTTCATCGCCAGATCATTACAAGTCTTATTCAGCGTTCTCATTTCTGACTGACCTGTCGATACTGACCCGATTGCCTCCTGATGTCTGAGTCAGCCTGATCCCTGTTTACCTGATTTTCCTGCCTGTTTCGGACTGCTAACCTGTATGCCTGACCTAGCCTGTACCTGGGCATTCTGAGCTTGTCTGATCCCTGTCTGTTTAACCTGCCTGCCTGTGTACCGACCGGGATTGCTCCTTGACCACCGAACCTGCCTGAACTCGTGTAGCCTGTTAGCCTGCCCGTGTATTGATCCTGATTCTGTTTCCCGACTCTGAGCCCGGATTCTGTCTTGGACTATCTTGCACTTCTGATTACCCGGTTTTTGACTTAGGACTGTTAATTGACTACGAGCTCTGTCTTGCCCCGCTCATTGTACATATCTCTGCCTGCCTGTCATTCGGGTTCTGACCACTACCCATCCAGAGATAAACCTTTTTAATCTAACCTTCCGCTTGTCTGGTCTGAATACTGGGTCCACCTGTTCAGTTTCTGACAACGCCTTGATACCATCACTGAAGAATATACAGTATTATTTAATACGAAATGTATGAAGTGACAGCTGAAGATAATAATATTGGTTTTCTGTATAGAAGTGAATCTCTGCTCTGAAAAGAACTATCATCAGATGAAAATTGTCCTGCAGAATGTCCACCACTTCAAATTTAACTTTCTCCTTAGTGAGGTTTCTAACCAAGTTCCTTTTTCCTTCTTCATATCTCTTGCAACACATCACTACATGTTCTACTGATTCTTCTTGTTCACAATATTCACATCTACCTGAAATATGTTTTCCTATATTGAATAATTTTGGACATTCATTTATTCCAGTATGTCCAAATCTAAGTCTTGAAATAACGGTTTCCTCTCTTCAGTTCCTTTCTGCTATCCTCATTTCTCCAACTTTCCGTTGAGTCCTATAAAACTCCTCATTTCCTCTCTTCTTCCCATTCCTTTTGCCACCTTTCCTTCAGTCTTTGTTTAATTATACTTTTAATTTCTGTCTTACTTAAGTTAATAATTATATCAATGGCTCTATTTTTTGATGCCTCCTTAGCAGTCTTATTTGCACTTTCACTACCAACACAAATGTATAGAGCTGTTTTCAGCCCAAAATAAAGGGACCAGTGAGCAACATATTTGATGTGTATTGATGTTTTCACTTGATACAACTGAATGTTTGGTCCTGATCTAACAAACTGTGACTTTTTCAATGTGTTTATGATGTTTTTATGTTTTCATGATGTAAAGCACTTCGAACCACCTTGCTGCTGTAATGTGCTATACAAATAAATGTATTGTCCCACAATGGGGAAATTGTGTGACATAAAAATTTATAACAATACAAGTTAATAATATCCCTACCAGATTCATCAGGGCTCAGGTTATCAACAATTAAAATTGGTGCTGGTGTCCGACGGGGTACTGGTGGAAACTGGGCTAGTGTTGGTCAGCAAAGAAGAAGGAAGAGCAAGAGTCTAGGAGTGAGAGTAAGAGAGTTTTGCTAAAAGGATTGGGACCACAGAGCTGGAAGTAAATTAAAATCTATAAGGAGAGAGAGGATGCAACTTCAGCAAAATCTGTAAGTGGTGAGTGGTAGACAACTATCCTAATTTAAATATAAAGCAATAAATAAGTGAGCTAGCTGGCTAGCTCACTTGGTGAAGAGCTTCCTAAGGACATCTGAAGATGTGACAGAGAGACCAGATGGAGAGCATGTGCAGGTAGTTCTTTATTAAGTTAACATACACAGTTCTTAGATGTCGACGATACAGAGAAAAGTATTATAATGTCATCATTCTACAAATAGTATCTGAATCAAACCAGTTTCTGTCCTTGTATTCCTATCAGGACCCTGCAGAACTCTGACGTCTTTCTACACCACCAATCCGAAGCAGGAAGAGAAAACAATGATCTCCACGAACAAACTAAGAAAACATCTAATGTGACAACATCTCAACTGTACATAAAGTTGAGCCTGAATGTAAAAACTAGACGGATTTATTTTCTGTTTTTCTTAAATTGTGATGATGGACAAAGATTCTGTGGTCTTTGCTTTAATGGAAGAAGCTCTGGAAATGATGGTCCATTAGCAGTGGTGGGTACAGCTAACCTAAATGTTAGCTTCGCAAACTTGATATTCCACAAACAAATATATTATGTTCACAGCCGTTAAACAGTGGACAGCAGAGACACTGAATCTGATTCAGGGATTTAATGATGAACAGTTTGTGGTCAGAGGGCCACATGAGGTCAGGACAGGAGGGAAGGAAACAGGGAGCAGATGGAGGAAACTTCTAGTAGGATAACAAGGCAAGGCAAGGCAAATTTATTTATATAGCACAATTCAGTACAGAGACAATGCAAAGTGCTTTACATGATTAAAATATAGGAATAAAAGCAAGTAGGGATAGAATGTAGAAACAAAAAAAAACATTTGAAAACAGTAAAACAGTTTCACTTGAACATTCAAAGGCAATTTTAAACAAATGTGTTTTTAATCTCGATTTAAAGGAACTCAGGCTTTCAGCACTTTTACAGTTTTCTGGAAGTTTGTTCCAGATAAGTGGAGCATAGGAACTAAATGCTGCTTCTCCGTGTTTGGTTCGTGTTCTAGGTATGCAGAGAAGGCTGGAGCCAGAAGACCTGAGTGGTCTGGAGGGTTTATACGCTGATAACAAGTCTGCAATGTATTTAGGTGCTAAGCCATTTAGGGATTTATAGACTAACAGAAGTGTTTTAAAGTCTATTCTCTGAGATACAGGGAGCCAGTGTAAAGACTTTAGAACTGGGGTGATGTGCTCTACTTTCTTAGTCTTAGTGAGGACGCGGGCAGCAGCGTTCTGGATCAGCTGCAGCTGTCTGATCCACTTTTTAGGCAGACCTGTGAAAACACTGTTGCAGTAATCAATTCTACTAAAAATAAACGCATGAATTAGTTTTTCCAGATCCTGCTGAGACATTAGTCCTTTAATCCTGGAAATGTTCCTCAGGTGATAAAAAGCCGACCTTGTAATTGTCTTTAGATGCTTTTGAAGGTTCAGGTCTGAGTCCATCACTACACCCAGGTTTCGGGCCTGATCAGTGGTTCCTAGCTGAAGCAGCTGAAGCTGTGTGCTAACTTTTGATCTCTCCTCTATTGGTCCAAAGATTATTACTTCTGTTTTGTTTTTATTCAACTGAAGAAAATTTTGGCACATCCACGTATTGATTTCTTCTAGGCATTTACTCAGTGCTTGAACTGGTTTATAGTCACCTGGTGACATGGTGATGTAGAGCTGTGTGTCGTCTGCATAGTTATGGTAGCTGATGTTGTTTTTTATTATCTGAGCTAGAGGGAGCATGTAGATATTGAAGAGGAGGGGACCCAGAATGAACCCTTGGGGAACCCCACATGTGATTTTTGTCGTCTGGGATGTAAAGTTACCTACTGACACAAAAAAGTCCCTGTCCTTTAAGTAGGATTTAAACCAGTTAAGAGCTGTACTAGGGAGGCCGACCCAGTTCTCCAGGCGTTTCTAACAGAATGGAGTGATCGACAGTATCAAATGCTGCACTGAGGTCCAATAGAACCAGCACGGTGGTTCTTCCACAGTCTGTATTTATATTGATGTCATTGAACACCTTAATAAGGGCGGTCTCTGTACTGTGGTGAGCACGGAAGCCAGACTGGAAAACGTCAAAGCGGCTGGTCGTTGTTAAGAAGGTGTTTAATTGTTGAAATACAGCTTTTTCAATAATCTTACTGATAAATGGGAGGTTTGAGATGGGCCTGTAGTTCTGGAGTAGTAGTTTGTCTAAATTGTTCTTTTTTAACAGTGGTTTGATAATTGCTGTTTTTAGGGACTGGGGGAAAACACCTGACAGAAGGGACGTGTTTATTATCTGGGTCAAATCAGACGCTATGCCAGGTAAAACTTTTTTAAAGAAAGCTGTGGGGAGAACATCAAGGCAGCAGGAGGAGGAACTTAACTGCTAAATGATATGCTCTAAGCTTTTGTGGTTTATTTCGCTGAAATGGGACATTTTGTCAGAAATAGTTCCAGCTGAAAAAAGCATTGGTTCTGGTGTTGATATGGAAGTACAAAGTGATCCTCTAATTTTTAGGATTTTTTCAGTAAAGAAGTTAGCAAATTCATTGCAGGCTCTGGTGGAGTGGAGATCGGAAGTCACGGACACAGGAGGATTTGTTAGCCTGTCAACTGTGGAAAATAAGACACGAGCATTATTACTGTTTTTCTTGATGATCTCTGAGAAGAAAGATTCCCTTGCATTTTTCAATTGTAAGTTATAACTATTAAGTCTCTCTTTATAGATGTCGTAGTGAACCTGGAGTCTGTTCTTTCTCCACCTGCGTTCAGCTTTTCGACACTCCCTTTTTTCACCTCTAACTGCTGGAGCATTTCTCCAAGGAGATTTATTCTTCCCGGAAAAAACCTTCACTTTAACTGGAGCAATGAAGTCAATGATGTCTGAGACTTTAGAATGAAAGTTATCTACTAGCTCATCTACTGAGTTGCAGCCCAAGGTTGAAGTATCAGAGTAAGCTTGAATAAAAGTTTCTGTGACATTGTCCTTAAAGGTGCGTTTTCTTACGATGTCCCTTTGGCTAAATGAGTCACTGGTAATGATACATTCAAACGTAACGGAGAAGTGATCGGATAAGGCAACATCAGTTACATTGACCTTAGAAATCTTTAGACCTTTAGTGATGATCAAGTCTAAAATATGTCCCTGTTTGTGTGTTGGCTGTTTAACATGTTGACTTAAACCAAAGTTTCTAAGTGTGTCACACAGTTCTTTTGCACTTCTGTCTTCGGGGTTGTCAACGTAAAAGTTGAAGTCTCCCACAATAATTAGACAGTCATAATCAACACATATCACAGACAGGAGGTCACTAAAATCATTAAAAAAGTTTGATGTGGACTTAGGAGGCCTGTAAACATTCAGAAACATAGTTCGTACCGGGCCCTTTACCTGGAGAGCCAAATGTTCAAAAGAGTCAAATTTTCCCAAAAACACCTTTTTACATTTTAGTGAATCATTAAACAATGTTGCTACTCCTCCACCTTTCCTTTGCTGTCTGCTCTCACAAAGAAAATTGTAGTTTGGAGGTGTTGACTCCATCAGTATAGCTGCTTCACTAAATTCATGCAGCCATGTTTCTGTTAAAAACATTACATCAAGATTATTGTGGCCAGGACCCGGTGTGTATTCACAGCGAAGTAATTTGGAGTTCCTCAGTACCAGAGAGTTATGTGATACGTGGAGGAGGAGGATCTGAGGCTCTGAGGCCTTTGGAGAATCCTGGTTTATTCACAGCAGAATGGCTATGTGGAGAGGATGTCATCTGTAGGCCAATCTTAGATACTTTGTTCATGTTATGAGAAAATTCCAGAAAAGGAACTTCTGGGCTTTGTGGAGAAGAAGGGGAGGCGGGTGCAGTCTGGACCGGTGTTTGTGACGATGGAGGTTCTTGGTCCTCTCTTTGTCCTGCTGAGATCTGGGATGAATCGTCCTGTAGCTCTGACAACACCAACAAACGAATCTGAGGAGTAACGGGAAGATTAAACAACGTTATGGTTAACAGGAAGAGAATTAAAATAATCCAACCTAGTGTCTGGTTTTAGGTCCTGCTGACCTTTGACCTCTCTGATGTGTCTGATCAGCTCTGGTTGAATCTCATCAGTTTGTAAACCTCCACCTTCAACACCGCCAGTCAGGAGGAGGAAGTAAAGAAAATTCAGTTGACAAAAAAGTACAGAAACTTTTATCCACACATTTGAAATCAAAAGATTTTAAACATGAAACACAAAGATGAGCCCAGCGTTAGAAACTGGTTCTGACTTTCTGCTGTCCATCATTCTCCTCATTGACCCTGTTGTCTGGTCTCTGGTGTGTTTTCTTTCCTTCAGCTCCTTTCATACGACTCCAGCAGAGGACCTGCTCGACCTCCTGATCTACTGATGATGATACTTTGGAGGAAAAGGTCAGTCCATGATTTTGCCTTAAGCAGAAAGTCACTTTCAGTCACCTTCAAGCATCTTTTATTTACACATCAATAAAGGACTCTTTCCAGGATCACATGTCGATTCTCTAACTAGGCTGAGACAATCGCCCTGGGACGATGAAGAGAGAGAAGACCCAGAGGACAGAGGAGACGCAGGACATCCCGTTGAAGATCCAAGGATCTAATGATGATCAGCTTCCTGTCAGGATGGACAGATAACACGGGTAAGGAGATCATGTGGGTACAGTTCTTTATTAATGAATCTAAAACCATGGTTAGAAAGACAATACCACGAGTCAAACACTGAACAGAAACATGTTTTGTAAATATTGTAGGAAATCCAGAACTAGGTTCTGATTTCCCAGCCAGACTCTGCAGATCTTTGATCATTCCAGATTGAATCTCATCAGTCTGTGAACTTCCACCTAATCGCCACCAGTCAGGAAGAGGAAGATTGGACAGAAAGAAGCAAGAAATCTTTTTACCACGACATGATGAGCAGAACATTAGAAATGGTTCAGACCACAGTAAGGCTACCCAGCTACCCCCATCACCCTCTGTGACTCCGCCATTGACACTGTGGAGTCTTTCCGCTTCCTGGGAACTATCATCTCCCAGAACCTAAAGTGGGAGCTCAACATCAACTCCCTCACCAAGAAAGCCCAGCAGAGGATGTACTTCCTGTGGCAGCTGAAGAAATTCAACCTGCCAAGGACAATGATGGTGCA
Organism: Fundulus diaphanus; assembly: GCA_037039145.1. NCBI lineage: Eukaryota > Metazoa > Chordata > Actinopteri > Cyprinodontiformes > Fundulidae > Fundulus > Fundulus diaphanus. The sequence goes on along the minus strand of CM073142.1, from coordinate 10,816,786 downwards.
GTCCTACTCCTCCATCATTGAGTCCATCCTCACCTCCTCCATCACCATCTGGTACGCTGGTGCCACCGCCAAGGACAAGAGCAGACTGAAGCGTGTCATCCGGTCTGCAGAGAAGGTGATTGGCTGCAATCTTCCATCTCTCCAGGACCTGTTCGCCTCCAGGACTCTGAGGCGTGCAGGAAGATTGTGGCTGATCCTTCGCACCCCAGTCACAAACTATTTCAGACACTTCCCTCTGGCAGGAGGCTGCGGTCCATCAGGACCAAAACCTCACGCCACAAGAACAGTTTTTTCCATTGGCCTTATTAACAAGGCCAAGAGTGACACTTGACACTGCCTCTCTCCCCCATTCAGGACCTACAAGCTACACCAACGTAGCATCTCCAGACCTTCTGCGTTACATTAACGCACAGTCTACCGTGTATATAGCTTTCTGTATATATATCTATTTTGTTTTGTCTGCACCATCAACGCCAAGTCAAATTCCTTGTAAGTGAAAACCTACTTGGCAATAAACTTGATTTTGATTCTCATTCTGATTCTAATTGATAAAAGTAGCGACTACTGGCTATGACCAGCTGTGACCAGCAGAGGGATTAGAGTTCCATGAGGCCCTGAGGTAAGACAAAAGCACCAGGCTGATGAGGATGGACAAGATGAGAATTATTTTTGCAGATGCAGAGATACAATAATGAGATGAAGCGATGTTGAACCTCAGAAGACCAATTTTTTGCACAGCTTTCAATCTCCTGACCAAGACTGAAAATCATCATTATCATTATGACATCAGATTGAATTAAAATTATCTTTGAATCTATCAATTGTGTGTTTGAGAGTCAACATGTACAAACGAAGACCTTGAGGTTTTAGTGGCAAACTTTATTTAGATAGCTGAGAATAAATGTCAATGTGTTTCAATGTGTATTTTAAAATGATCCATCATATTCTTTTTAAATTGTCCATCATTTTTTCTTTTAAATGGTTAAACTGAATGGAGACTTTTTTCAGTGCACGTTTCCACCTTAAAGGAGAACACACCCGACCAGCATGCGTTAAAGTTTGTCTTCACCCTGATAAAAAAGAAACTGAAAGCAACTCAGAAACTCAGAAAACTTCAAATTAGTAAAGAAAGTTTTTATAATCTCCATGGAGTCAAGTTTAAAGGTGAAAACTTTCTTCTGGAGTTTTTCCTTATTTTAAATAATGTCATAATGGGCTGAGTTTCTGCAGTCTTTGAATTGATGGAAGAAGCATCTAAGACGGTACATGAGCAATGATCGGAACAGAATGTTCTCCAGAACCAGTCAGTTCTACTGACTTTAACATCAAGATTTATTAAGATAACATATTACTCTGACTAATTAGGTGACCTCTGAAGACAGGTGGATGCACTGGGCTTTATATAGAGTATCAATGTAAAGTGGCCTAAATATAAATGTATGCCAGACTCCTCAGATTATTTGTTAAAGATTTTTAAAACCCTGTTATCACATCCATCCACCTCCCAACCCTGCGGCAGGTTCTGTTGATCTATCACGGCAGATATACGGAAGGTTTGTAGCTGGAACTTGACAATGTGAGAAAGTTCAAGGGGTGAGAATACTTTAGCAAGGTGCTGGATGTTAAATCAACCATTATATTGACTGTGCTTACAGACTAGGTTAGATTATTTACGGCAGTAATGGATTAGAAGTTTCTCTTATTCCTGTCTGCAGATCAGATCTGCAGCCGGATCTGCTCTTTGTGGGGATGAACTCAGAGCGTTCTGGTTTTTTACTTTTTCGCATATGGCCAGGCTCGTTGGATTGCTTTTTTTCTCGTAATGAATGAAATAATTTTAAAATAGCGTTTTGTATTTCCTTAGTTTATCTTCATACAGGATTAAACTTTCTGACAATCCAAAATATTTAAGTGGAACCAAAAAGTTAGAACAGCAGAATTCTAAAATGGAAGATACTTTTTCACACCACTATATGTTCGGTATCTCAGAAAAATAAATACACCCTTCATATTTTTGTCTATATTTCATCATATCTTTTCATGGGACAACGCTAAAAACATGACAATTTGATACATAAAGTAGTCGGTGTGTAGCATGTATAACTGTAAATTTGCTGTCAACTCAAATTGACTCAACACGCAGCCATTAACGTTTAAACCACTGGCCACGAAACGTTAGTACACGCCAAAGTAAGAATGTCTACATGTGATTTTGGTCAAAAATACTACTCGTTCATATTTCAATTCAATTCAATTCAATTTTATTTATATATCGCCAATTCATGAAACATGTCATCTCAAGGCACTTTACAAAGTTAAATTCAATCATATTATACAGATTGGGTCAGATTATACAGATTGGTCAAAAATTATTCTATATAAGAAAATCAGTTGATTGCATCAAAGTCCCGACAAGCAGCATTCACTCCTGGAGAAGCGTAGAGCCACAGGGAGAGTCGTCTGCATTTCTAACATTAAAATTATTACTACTGTCACCAGAGAATATTCTACAGCATTACTGTAGCCAAATACATTTTTAGGTGCAAAAGAAATTTAGACTCCTTAAAAGGGTTATTTGCATTGAGCTGCCATGTTGCACGTCCAGTCACCAGTATGAGAGAGAGTGAGGGGTGGACTTTGTTGAGTTATTATGAGGGAACAACATTATACTAGCACTACATTGACACATTAAAAGGACTTGATAAGAAGTGAACTTGATTGCTGTTTTTACCATCAGATGACAGCCTTATGGATATGCTCCTTTTCTTTGAATGAGATGCAATAATGCAGAGTTGGACTTGCCATTACAGATTAAGAAGCTACTGAGGGCCCCACAACCACTAAGGGATTGACCAAGATTGACGCAGCATAAACTGACTCACTGTTGCTCCATTCACTGCAACAAAAAACATAGGGCCTACGTCAATGATGTGTAGTTTGGATCAATCAGCAGATTTTTCTAATTATTTTTCTTTCTCTGCTTTTTTATCAATATTTTGTTAAGATTAAAACAAGGATTTTATGTTTATTGATTTTCTAACTTTCTTTTTATTTATTTGGAGAAATGTATTTGTACAGTTTTTACATTGTTCATCTTGTTGAACTTTGATTGTGTGTCCTAACTGTTAGTGGTTAGAATAGTTTGAAGTTTTGTTTTTAAGGATTGTTTTATGATTTTTTTACATAAGCCACATTAAGTTTGGATTGGCTCTGAATAAGCATTAATGAGTGCCAAAGATAATTATCAACACAATATTTTTGATCAAAATTACCAAGTCGGGACACCACCTGATTATCAGTAGCCAAACCGCTCTCAGCCTCTGTAAATTGTTGTTATATGAATACTTGCTTGGTGTGGTTATAAAACAATAGATGGAGTGAATTTGAGTACTGGCATTCACAGCAAGACTTACATGCATTACAGAATAAACACAAACAACTTATCTTCAAATTACAAGAATTTATTAGCAAATATTTCAACTTCCAGTTAAAATACTTTAGTCAACAAGCTCTTTAAATAGACTAGCAGTGGTGGGCCATCAAGGCCTTCAAAGCCTTCACTGGTGGCCTTAGAAGTATCACACCCTGATGTTACATAATTATATTTTGTCCATGAATACTTTATTCAATTATTTCAAATGGTCTGTCCACTTCCCTTCTTAGCTTTTTTGCTGGTTGCTATTTCCACAAGCGTATTTTCATAAGGCATTTCTGTCAACCCATGATGCTTGCTAAAACCTGCAAGTGTGTTTTGTGTTTTATTAGTTTTTAATCAGTGTACAGTGCTTTGATAAATGGTGTTGTTTTTAAAGTGCTTTATTAATAAGTTTATATTGCTTTGAAATGGATCTATGCCTTGTATAAGTGAACACACATCTTTGTAAAAACGAATATCTCCCCCACATCGTTTTTAGAAATAAAATTGTACGCAGGGGATTGTTTTCAGAAAAGTTTTCATCCACGCTAACCCGCAAAAATACACCACTGAATGTTGTTTTAAACATGCCAAATTCCTAGGGGGCATTGTACCGCAAAGCAAAAAACCTATGTCAGCCATTCAGAATTGACTCCTTGCATCCAATGGCTTGACGCTACTTCCTCTTTAAGAAGTGTTACTACCAGTACTTCCAGTCCCTGTCTCCCTGGTAGAGAAACAGTGGCTCCGTAGCTGTAGCTCCTAACCTTGGACTCCAAGCTGTTCAATGATTCTGTGCAGCCCCTCAGTTTCATTTACCAACTCGCTGGCAATTTGTCCCGTCGTCACAGAGACACAATAGTCATGATCTGAAGCCACTGTCACATCCATCTCAGTGTCTGGGTCCTCTGCTGGGTCTGCGGGAGGGCCATCCACCGGAGAGCAGCATTGCCACACACTGAGCTTCGGAGGGGGCAATGAGTTCTACTCAAAAAGAACAGGTATAGCGCCTTTCTTCAGGCTCCCAATCCTCCAGGAGTCTACACTACATCTCCCAGTACGAAATGCCGGCTACACACTTGGGTGGGAGTGAAGTTGTTGCGTCGTATTTTAGTTAGCCAGTGCAGACGCACAGCATTATCAACCGGGAATGAATGGAAACTTATATTCTGATTGTAAAGCGACAAATTGGTACAGTGAGGTACACAGCAGTGTAGCCCTGAAACTCCTTTTAATAAGTTAAACGCCATCGTTGAACCTTAAACACACTAATTAATACCGGAAGTGCTCAACATAACACATATCCACCAGAAGTTGACAGAAGCCATATTGTGCACTGAGCCTATTCTTCAAAACCACAGCAATGATGAACAGCATAGTGCCTCTGGGGGATATAGTTGGTGTAAAACAATTGATCTCCAGGTAGGGTGGCCATACGTCCAGCTTTAAGACGGATAGTCCGGTTTTTAAAAGATTTGTCCATCATCTGCCGTTGCTTTGAGACAGACGTCCATTTGTGAAAAGTATGCATATTTAGGTGCAAATCGAAAAATTATATACACTTAATTAATTCCATGTGGCAGATTGTTGGATGAAACATTTTATTGGTCAACGGTACTGAACGGTAATCAAATCAGAATGTGGAGGTGGCTGACGTCAGCTCAGCAGCTGGTAGACCAAGGGAACCGAGCGCACCTACAGACCGCAAAAATGCCTAAACGGAAGACAACATTTAATCCTGAATGGATCAAAGAATATGGATTTATATCCAAAAGCAGGAAGGATGATTGTCATGCATATCGTATGCTGTGTCGATGTGACGTGGATGTAAGCAGTAAAGGTAAAGGTGCCATCGATCGACATGCTAGCACAGACAAACACAGGAGCAACAATCAAAGTGCGGGAACCTCTTCACTTTTTTCCTTTTTCCATGAAGCCACATCTCCACAGGATGACAAAATATCTGCTGCAGAACTTTGCAAAGTGTATCACGCCGTTAAGCATCACCAATCATCCCGAAGTGTAAACTGTGGAGTAAAAGTTGACCGAGAAATCCACAACGACTCATTAATAGCCAAAGGGGTAACCTGTGGAAAAACGAAAGCTAAAGCTTTGTGTGAAAATGTTCTGGCGCCTTACTCCATCCAGGTGCATTTGGACTACATAAAAGAAAATGATCTGCATTATTCACTGGCGACTGATGCATCAAACAAAGGTACGACCAAGTGTTTCCCCATCCTATTGAGATATTTCCACTTTAAGGCTGGCGTGCAGCACGCTTTGCTCGATTTCTACAGCGTCAGTAATGAGACATCGGAAGCTATAACAAATCAGTTAATGACAAAACTCCAGATGTCTGGTCTGGATTTGGAACAAATGTCAGCATATACAGCAGACAACGCCAGTGTGAACTATGGAAAACACAACAGTGTTTATCAAAAGCTCCAAGCAGCTCAAAGTGACGCGCTTGCTGCCAACTGTTTAGCGTATATTTTGCACAACACAACAAGATATGCGGCAGGCAACTTGGATCTAGACATTGAAAATGTTGTGTTAAAAGTGTAAAGCCATTTTAGCATCTCAGCCAGTAGAACAGCGCAGCTGAAAGAGTTTTGGGAGTTTGTGGAAGTGGATGAGTGCAACCTGCTCCGGCATGTCATCACAAGATGGCTGTCTCTGTTGCCATCCTTCGACCGAATGCTTCAGTGTTGGAAGCCTCTGACCAGCTATTTTCAGAGCCTGGGTGAAGAAGAATGTCCTAAGATTTTGTGGAGGTGCTTTGCAGAGGACAGCACTGAAGTGTCTGAGATGTACTTCCTTTTCCTCAGTCACACTCTTGAGGTGTTCTCAGGCTGTATTGAAGCACTAGAGGCCAAATAATTCAGCATAACCTCAGTCTTTAAAGTGATGACTGAACTTAAAGGGAAACTTGAGAGGAGGCTGAAGGACCGTTTTTTTGGCTTTGCTGTAAACACCAGACTTAAACAACACCTGATTTGACAACGAAATGTGAGGCTGATTTTATTCAGTTCTATGAAAGAGCAACAAAATATTTGAGTGAGAGGTAACTTATGACTTCCCTGAGAACAGTTTTCACAGCAAAATGTCAAAGCTCGGCCTTACAACTGCTGTGTCCTATGAAGAGTACAGTGATGCAGTCCAGGCCTGCAAACTGAAAAACATTGATATGGATGGACTTTATGAGGAATATGGCATGGTGGAAGCTATTCTCAGCTCCCCAGAAGTGGAAGGTCACCACAGTGAGGAGCGATATCTGAAACTGTTTTCCAAAGCTGATGTCCCACTGGTAAACCTAAGAAAAGTCAGTGGCTACATCTTCTCCATTCCATGCAGCAATGCACATACAGAGTTCATCTTTTCAATGATGTCTTCAGCATGGAGAAATGAGAGAAATTGTCTCGATGTGGAAAGTGTCAAGGCAGAGCTACAAATTTGTGTCAACTTCACACTGGAGTGCACAGACATGTACACTATGCTTGTGAAGATTCTCAGTCATCCAGGTCATGGTCATTCCAAAAAAGTAAAAAACAAAACAACTGGACTTTTTCCCGAAGTTTGAAGACATTTCGCTTCCTATCCCTGAAGCTTTCTCAATTCAAAAAGTCTGGAGTAATGTAGAGTTGCAAGCTTTATACTACTGCCCAACAAAGGCCTTGTAATGGCTTAGATAACATGCAAATTGAACCGAAACAGGTCCAACCCCTTAGTAATGGGTCTGTGGAGAGGTTGTTTGGTTTCTCCAATATAAAAACCAGAACATTCCTCACTGCACTGAACTGCATACACCACTCATACATCTTAGGTTTGGGGTTTTGTCCTTGGGATGCACCAGCCTCTGTCTGAGGGTCCTGTTTGGTTTGAAATGTACTGGGATTTTGTGTTTGGAGAAGATCCTCCTGAGTTTTTCAGAGACTCCAGCAACATATGGGTTGACAATGTTTTTGTGTTTATTCTTCTCACCATTATGTTCTGCAGCGTGTCTTTTGGATTTTCTTGCTGATCTGACAAAAGCCCAGTTAGGAACAGACATGTACAGGACTTTTCTCTCAAATAAAAAACTACTGGAAGCAGCCAGGAAAGGCCACAAATATAAGAAGTAGACCGTCACATCTTTGGTGAGTACAACAGAGTCCTACTATGTTATAGGTTTGATATTATGTTTTGGTTTTGTTATCCTAGCTTTGCTGGGTCTTGAAAAGTGTCCTCCTTTTTGGTGTTATGGAAATGGCCACCCTACCTCCAGGGCTCTTTCTCCTTTGCACCTTGACGTATTGAAGCAGCTGGGCTTGTAAAAGCAAACATGCTAAAAGCATCTGAACCTACTATAATGTTTATAACATTCCATGTATGCTTTTATCTAACATCCCTTGGTCCACCAGATCCTCACCCAGATCAGGAAATCCACGAGCTACGGCTGGATCACGGTCGCTTCCCGCTGTTCTTCCATCTGTCCGGGATCTGAAACTGTTATCCTGCTTTGGGGAGGGATCACCCGTACAACCTTTGTTTTACAGGTGAATTGCACCAATCGCACATAGTGGGCCACCTCATCGCTCCAGAAAGAGCATAGGGATAATATATAAATCAACTGCTCAGGTCCCCTCCCTGGGCTGCCACCTTACCGTGGTGGAGGGGTTTGAGTGTCCCAATGATCCTAGGAGCTATGCTATCAGGGGCTTTAAGCCCCTACTAGGGTCACCCAAGGCAGACAGGTCCTAGGTGAGGGACCAGACAAAGAGCAGCCCAAAACCCCCTTATGATGAGCAAGATTATTGGATATCGTGTTCCCTCGCCCGGACGCGGGTCACCGGGGCCCCACTCTGGAGCCAGGCCTGGAGGGGGGGCATGTTGGCGAGCGTCTGGTGGCCGGGCTTTTACCCATGGAGCCTGGCCGGGCTCAGCCCGAAGAGGCGACATGGGTCCCCCTTTCGATGGGCTCACCACCTGTCGGAGAGGCCAAAGGGGTTGGGTGCATTGTGCAACGGGTGGCAGTAGAGGGCAGGGACCTTGGCGTTCTGATCCTCGGCTGCAGAACTTGGCTCTTGGGACGTCGAATGTCACCTCTCTGGTGGGGAAGGAGCCTGAGCTCATGCGCGAGGTTGAGAGGTTCCGACTAGAGATAGTCGGACTCACCTCGACGCACCGCTCTGGCTCTGGAACCAGTCTCCTCGAGAGGGGCTGGACATTCTTACACTCTGGAGTTGCCCCTGGTGAGAGGCACCGAGCTAGGGTGGGCATACTTGTTGCCCCTCATCTCGGTGCCTGCACGTTGGGGTTCTCCCCGGTGAATGAGAGGGTGGCCTCCCTCCGCATTAGTGTGGGGGGACGGGTTCTGACTGTTGTTTGTGCTTATGCGCCAAACGGCAGTTCAGATTACCCACCCTTTTTGGAGTCCTTGGAAGGGGTACTGGAGAGCACCCCTCCTGGGGACTCCCTCGTTTTGCTGGGAGACTTCAACGCTCGTGGGCAATGACAGTGAGACCTGGAGGGGCGTGGTTGGGAGGAATGGCCCACCTGATCAGAACTCAAGTGGTGTTCTGTTGTTGGACTTCTGTGCTCGTCATGGATTGTCCATCACAAACACCATGTTCAAGCATAAGGGTGTCCACATGTGCTCTTGGCACCAGGACACCCTAGGCCGCAGTTCAATGATCGACTTTGTTGTCGTTTCATCTGATCTGCGGCCGCATGTCTTGGACACTCGGGTGAAGAGAGGGGCGGAGCTCTCCACCGACCACTACCTGGTGGTGAGTTGGCTCAGATGGTGGGGGAGGAAGCCAGTCAGACCTGGCAGGCCCAAACGTATTGTGAGGGTTTGCTGGGAACATCTTGCAGAGTCCCCTGTGAGACGGAGCTTTAACTCCCACCTCCGGGAGAACTTTGAACACGTCCCGAGGGATGCGGGGGACATTGAGTCTGAATCAGTGTTAATTTTGACAGCAAATTCTGATTTAGTCTTAGTCTTAGTCTTTTGAATAACACACCATTTAGTTTTAGTCATATTTTAGTCATCTGAAATCTTTTAGTCTTAGTCTAGTTTTTGTCGACTAAATGTCAAAAGAGTTTTAGTCTTAGTCTAGTCTTAAGTCTTTTAGTCTTAGTTTAGTCTCAGTCTAGATTTGAATTAGACTTAAATTTCCCCTTGGGGATCAATAAAGTATCTATCAATCTATCTAGATTTAGACACAGATTGAACAGTTACAGATAAAAAACATGTATTTTATTTTGAATTTCAAAACCATTAACTGTGGCTTTGCTCCCTGAAAAAGTGCATTCTCCCTGAATGATATGCAATGCATATAACATTTTCAAGATGTTATTATTGAAATGGATAAACCACTCAAAAAACATTAAGAAAAATAAAGTGCAATTCTCAAAAAAAAAAAAAACTATTAGTTGCAATGCCATTGCACACAAGGTATCTAAATACAGAAAATTCACTACTGTTAATATTACATACGTTCACATACCTCAAGAGAAGTTAAATAACTGCTAGGCTGGAATGCCTTACAAAATCAACATGGTTTGAACAGATTAGTGCAATTCTCAAATGTAGACTAAAAGATTGGCTGTAATGCCATTGCACACACTACCAAAAAAATACTCCTCAATGTTCAAGTAAATGAAAAAACCCTGCTCTCTTGGCGTTGGAAGTACAGGTAAAGATCACATTAAACTAAAAAGCAGACTGCTTTTCTTCATTAATTACTCTGATTTTGCACACAATGCACAAAGATTTGAAAAGAAAAAAAGCAAAACATATTTAAATGAAATGCTAAGCTGTAATGCCATTATTGCATGGATCAAAAACATATCTGCTCTCATATTAAACAAAAAACAAAACAAATACCAAACCAGTAACTCTCTAAGCCAGGGGTGTCAAACATACGGCCCGCGGGCCGGATCCGGCCCGCCGAACAATTTAGTCCGGCCCTGTGGCTAAATGCATTATCATTATAAAAAAAAAAAAAAAAAAAAAAAATTTTTTTTTTTTCTTTTTCCAGTGTCCTGTCTGGCAATGTGGCAATAAGATGCCACAGAGAGCTCATCAGATTTGACTTTTAACAAGTGGACAAGATAAAAGGAAGAGAATGATAAAACAATTATTGAAAAAAACATGTACTTCGTTTAATTGAAAATATGCAGTTCCTATATTGTCCACGAGGGGCGCTGTGTTTTAATTAGCAGATTAAGCTTCAGGTGTGGAAAAATTCAAATCATTTCTTAATTTTTATCTGTTTGATGTATTTTGTCATGCAGGACAGTGTTTTTAAGTTCCAAAAAATGTGAATAAATGTTTTTCAACATTGTATAATCACTGTGATCAGTTCTTATGCATGATGCACAAGTAAATGTTTAACTGAGTAAAAGTATTGTTGAAATTGCACATACTTTTCTTAAAAACGCTGAGGTTATTCATAATATATTGTGTAAAAGTGAAATTAACTTAATATAAAAATCAACAAGTCCACATTTATTAGTTCTATTTAATCTTGCAATGAGTTTACTCGTGTGGCCCTCTTGAGATCAGATTAAGCTGAATGCGGCCCCTCAACCAAAATGAGTTTGACACCCCTGCTCTAAGCTGTGCACATACTGCTACAGGAATGCTGTAAATAGCAGTGAATACAACGGTTCTATTTGTTTCTGTTCATTTTGAGGAAAGCACTTCGCTCCAATCTGACCCTTCCTCTGTTGCGCCGTCCTCTTGTGAGATCACCTGTGATGCTGAATACCCTACGTTACATACACCAGAACATATAGCCTAGTAGCCTACACATTTGATTCAATTTGAAAACATTGAATAGTTATACCCATATCAATTCAACGAGACAATCGTCTAATACAGTTCAGAGGTGGTTTCCTTTAGCGTCTATTTTATTCCAAGTTTAGCGCAAACACGGTGGTTAATCAGATAAAAAATAACCTTGTATGCTTAGCGTGTATGCTTACCTTCACATGTATCTCTGGATGAGTCGTCTGCAAATGCCGTTTCAAGTTGGTGGTGTTTTTTCCGGATATTTTGGCTCCACACGGTTTGCAGGCTGTCTTGTTGTCCTTAGTGTCATATGTGAAGTGTGCCCAGATATCAACTCTTCTTTTTCGCCCTAGCTGTAACATGTCTATTATTTATTTGATTTATTTATTTTTTCCCAGTGTCCTGTCTAGCAATGTGGCAATAAGAATTGATGTCTTAATGCCAAATAGAGCTCGACAGATTTTGCTTTCACAAGTGAAAGTCATTTGATTTTTGAAAGGCTACTACTGCTACGAAAATGCTGCTTCTATGCTTCCACCATACGCGCTCTCTTCTGCTTCTCCTTCTTCGCACAGCTTTATGGCGCATTACCGCCACCTGGATTTCTTTCTATGGCGGTTGGCAACTAACTTTTGATTGGATTTCTTCCCAACTTGTCCCACAAAAAAAGTAATTCTGATAGGAAGGATCACCATTCGTCCCTCCCTAATAGTTTAGTCTCGTTTTTATTCGTTGACTAAAGTGTCAGTTATTTTCGTAATCGTCTTAGTCATCATATCTCATTTTTTATTTCGTTTTTATTTAGTTTGCGTCCGTGAAAAAGGTTCGTTGACGAGTATTTTTCGTCATAGTCTTAGTCAAAGAAATTAACACTGGTCTGAATGGACCATGTTCCGCACCTCTATTGTTGAGGCGGCTAGTCGGAGCTGTGGCCGCAAGGTCGTCGGTGCATGTCGCGGCGGCCACCCTCGAAAACGCTGGTAGACACCAGCGGTGAGGGAAGCCGTCAAGCTGAAGAAGGAGTCCTATCAGGCTTTATTGGCCTGTGGGACTCCGGGAGCAGCTGATGTGTACCGGCAGTCAAAGCGGCAGGCGGCTCGGCTGGTCGCCGAGGCAAAAACTCGCCCGTAGGAAGAGTTCGGAGAGGCCATGGAGAAAGACTTCCATACGGCTTCGAAGCGATTCTGGTCCAGTATCCGGCGTCTCAGGAGGGCGAAGCAGTGCGGTACCAACACTGTTTATAGTGGGGGTGGTGTGCTGCTGACCTCGACTCGGGACGTCGTGCGTCGGTGGGCGGAATACTTCGAAGACCTCCTTAATCCCACCAACACGTCTTCCATTGCGGAAGCAGAGCCTGAGGACTCTGGGTGGGTTCTCCCATCTCTGGTGCTGAGGTTGCCGAGGTTGTTAAAAAGCTCCTCGGTGTCAAGGAGCTGGGTGGATGAGAATCGACCTGAGTACCTTAAGGCTCTGGATGTTGTGGGGCTGTGTTGGTTAACGCGGCTCTGCAGCATTGCGTAGACATCAGGGGCAGTTCCCCTGGATTGACAGGCTGGGGTGGTGGTCCCCCTATTTAAAAAAGGGGGACCGGAGGGTGTGTTCCAACTACAGAGGAATCACACTCTTAAGCCTCCCTGGTAAGGTCTATTCAGGGGTTCTGGAAAGGAGGGTCCGTCGGATAGTCGAATCTCGGATTCAGGAAGAGCAGTGTGGTTTTCGTCCTGGCCATGGAACACTGGATCAGCTCTACACCCTCAGCAGGATCCTGGAGGGGGCATGGGAGTTTGCCCAACCAGTCTACATGTGCTTTGTGGATCTGGAGAAGGCATTCGACCGTGTCCCCCGAGGGATCCTGTGGAGGGTACTCCGGGAGTATGGAGTACCGGGCACTTTAATAAGGGCTGTCAGGTCTCTGTACGACCGGTGTCAGAGTCTGGTCCGCATTGCCGGCAGTAAGTCGGACTCGTTTCCGGTGAGAGTTGGACTCCGCCAAGGTTGCCCTTTGTCACCGATTCTGTTCATAACTTTTATGGACAGAATTTCTAGGCGCAGCCAAGGTGTTGAGGGGATCCGTTTTGGTGGCCTTTGGATTGCGTCTCTGCTATTCGCGGATGACGTGGTCCTATTGGCTTCATCAGGGCTATAGAACCTCAACCTGATTGTTCTATCAGGTTGAGGTTCTATAGCTCTCACTAGAGCGGTTCGCAGCCAAGTGCGAAGCGGCCGGGATGAAAATCAGTGCCTCCAAATCCGAGACCATGGTCTTGAACCGGAAAAGGGTAGAGTGCCTTCTCCGGGTTGGGGAGGATGTGCTGCCCCTAGTGGAGGAGTTCAAGTATCTTGGGGTCTTGTTCACGAATGAGGGGAAGATGGAGCGGGAGATCGACAGGCGGATTGGTGTGGCGTCTGCTGTGAAGCGGGCGCTGTACCGATCCGTTGTGGTGAAGAGAGAGCTGAGCCAAAAGGGGAAGCTCTCGATCTACGTTTCTACCCTCATCTCTGGTCACGAACTTTGGGTTGTGACCGAAAGAACGAGATCCCGGATACAAGCGGCCGAAATGAGTTTTCTCCGTAGTGTGTCTGGGCTCTCCCTTAGAGATAGGGTGAGGAGCTCAGTCATCTGGGGAGGACTCAGAGTAGAGCCGCTGCTCCTCCACGTCGAGAGGAGCCAGTTCAGGTGGCTCGGGCATCTGGTTAGGATGCCTCCTGGACGCCTCCCTGGTGAGGTGTTCCAGGCACGTCCCACCGGGAGGAGGCCCAGGGGAAGACCCAGGACACGCTGGAGGGACTATGTCTCTCGGCTGGCCTGGGAACGCCTTGGGATTCCCCCGGAGGAGCTGGCCCAAGTGGCCGGGGAGAGGGACTTCTGGGCCTCCCTATTGAAGCTGCCACCCCCGCGACCCGACCTCGGACAAGCGGAAGAAAACGGACGGACGGACGGAACTGCTCAGGTCGCCTCATTCGCCTTTGGTGTGAACGCACCGTTACAGCTTATTTCTCAAAGTTGTCTATTAGTTTTGGATTTAATGCTTCTGAAGCGTTTACCTGATGGAAGTGGGACAAACAGTGCATTGCTCGGGTGGGTGGGATCAGTGATAATGTGTTTGGCCCTTCTCTGGACTTGTGCAGCAAAAACCTTGTCTAAATCTAGTAGACAGCATCCGGCAATCACCTGCGCTGTCCTCACCACCCGTGCCAGATCCTTCCTCTCCTGCACTGTGCAGCTCCCATACCATATACTTATGCTGAGACATAAAATACTTTCTATGGTTGCGCTGTAAAGGTTTTTTAGCAGTTTAGTGGAAAGTCCAGTTTGTTTCAATTTGCTGAGGAAGAGCCATTGTTGGGCCTACCTCACCAGGTGAGAGGTGTTTACAGTTGAGAAAAGGTCAGAGGAGTTGTGAATGTTCAAGAATTTTATGCTGTCCACATGCTCCACCTCCTCCCCCCTGTATACAGAGAGGAGCGTGTTCAGTCTTACTGGACCTCGAGTAGTCCACTCTTACCTCATTGGTCTTGCTGGTGTTCAGGATGAGGTTGTTCCTGGAGTACCACTGTTTAAGGCTCCCCTCTGTAGTGGGTCTCATTATTGTTGGAAGTGAGACCCACCACGGTCCTGTCATCCGCAAACTTCACCACCATGTCTGTGGGGTGGGTAAAAGAGCAGTTGTGAGTGAAGAGAGCAGGGCTAAAGACAGCCCTGTGGTGTGCTGGCTTGAGGATCAGTGAGGCGGCTGTCCATTTCCCTATCCTCACTACCTGGGGCCTGTTAGTAAGGAAGTCACTGGTCCAGGAGCAGAGAGGTGCAGATAATCACAGATTGTGGCACTTCAGGGCCAGCATGTCTGGGAGCATGGTTTTAAAGACTGAGGTGAAGTCCACGAATAGCATCCTAACATAGGGATGCTGCAGATGAGTCAAAGCAATGTAAAGTGCTAACGGGACAGCATCCTCTGTAGAGCGATTCTCCCAGTAGGCAAACTGCAGGCTGTCCAGGCCAGCAGGAATGGTATCTTAGATGTATTTCAGAAGGATCCTCTCAAAGCACTTCTTGATGATCAGAAGTGTTTCAGTACCCTGTATGCAGACGTTCAGAGCAACAGGATGGTAGTCATTGAGGCAGTAGATGGTTGGTGCTTTGGCATCAACTCTGCACCCGTGCACTTACAGCACACAATGGTGGAGGTTATTGAAGGACTTGAGGGAGTGATATGTCATATTGAGGATCTGCTTGTGTGTGAATGCAACCAGGAGGAACATGATGCCCGTTTCCATGCCAATCTGCAAAGACTGGAAAGAACAGGTATAACATTGAATGTGGACAAGTGTGAAGCCTTCTTAGGTCAAATCATTACAGAAAGAAAACAGAGGCTATTAAGGACATGTAAGAGCCAACTAATGTGGCAGAAATTAGAAGTTTTCTGGGTATGGTAAGCCAAGTGGGCAAGTTCATTCCCCAATTCGCTGAAAAAGACAAGGCCCTGCGTGATCTTTTCCCTAAAAGTAAAAATTGGTAATAGGACACAGACCAGGAGAAACTCTAAAAGAGCCATTGACCTCACCCCCAGTACTCACCACATAGGACCCGAAAAGAGACACCAAAGTTTCTGCAGAAGCTTCATTGTACAGACTGGGGGGTGCTCTTCAAATTGGGGAGGAAGGCTAGAGGCTGGTAACTTATACATCGTGGGCACCTTCTCCAATGGAACAACTTATACATAAGTTTAAAAGGAAGCTTTAGCACTTACCTGGGCATGTGAAAGGTGTTACGCCCACTTTAGGCAGGAAGACGGGGTAACATAATAAAAGAGTCTTATAGATGGAAATGAAATTAAAGGTTTATTTATAAAGTTTCTTTGAACAAAAAGAGACAAGATCCAACATGTTGCTTACCCAAATTAATACAAACAAACAGGATTTAAATAAAACAGTTTCTAAACAAAACAAACCCAACAGGAAAACACAAACAGGGAGTGGCACTCTGCCCAACTCCTTCAGGTATAAAACCTACATCAAACAAAATATCTAAGTCAGGACTTAACTAAATCAACAACTGGCAAACTCACAAACAGTCAATATTCAAATAAACAACCACTAGTGTCTGAACACAATTGTGTCACAAAGAAGTCCCAGGCTGCACGGGCGGGGCAAACAGAGTTAACCGTTTCTAATGCAGCTCCCCCTTGAATGTGTCTGTGAGAGAGTCTTTTAAAGGTGATGGAAGGTCTGGATTGGTCCATTGCTTCAGGAAATGTTCCAATCAGGTGCTGCCGCGGCCAGTTTTGCATGAGTGTGGAGTCCAGTCTGCACCACTGGGAGCACTTACAGCCGAAACAAAGGTTTTGGGATTTCCTCATAGGGAAACACTTCTGTCTAGAAACAGACTACAGACCTCTCATTTCCTATCTGGGATGAAAAACCTTGGATCTTCTTTAACCAAGGATTCAGCATTTCAGAATGAGACTTCTATGCTACCTGTATGACACACAGTACGCTCCAGGTAAATCATTGTCCAGTTCGCTAAAATCACAGATGTCCCATTCTGACAGTGAACTAATGGAGGACATGGACATCTACGTGGACAACATCATTAGTGGACAACCAATTACTTGTTCATACTTTGATACACTCAAGGAACAATTAGCGATTGACAATATTTGTGCTTGTGTCATGGAAATGTGCATACAAGGATGGCCAAATCATGTAAAGCGAGAACCTCTACTCAGGGAATGTGCCCCCCCCCCCTCCAAAACTAGTTTCCTAGTTATTAAAAGATCATCACACCCCTATCCTACAAAGCGGTTTGGTCTGCCTGCCATTTCCAAGGGGTGGGGCTTTCAGCAGCTACTCTCTGCAGCTCTGTGGGTCCATCCACATACCCTTATTGGGTAAGGACTCTCTAGCCAAAGCAGAAGGGTGTCAGCGGTTGCCATGATAGGTGCTACAAAAAGGAGCCTGTATGCTTCCTGTCGCGGCTAATTTAGCATAGGAACCTTGCAATATCCCTTACTGGCAATCCTTTGCGTGACATGACATATAAGCACCACTCACCTCACAGAAATTAACGAAAATGGCCGGAGAGCAGAGAGCACGCACTTTGTGGTTCTATTTCCGAAAGCTGTAGGCCTGATTTTAACTCACATCATCCATGCGCGTTTCCGTCACGTAATGACGTCGGAGTTGAAGGCTATCCGAAATTGTCATAGCAGTCCGAAGCTCCAATCCTACCCACGATAGTGTTCTACTGTAAACCCCATGAAAGGTCAAAGAACAGCAGCTAGGAATAGGAGCTATAATTAATGGTATTCAGATGGAGCCTGTGTTTCAGACAGTGAGTGACAGACTCATCCAATGAGGAGTGTCTAAAAGTCAGTAAGTCATTTATCATACCACATGTTCAACGAGCACAAGGTTGTAACATTCAAATAAAATTTCTCCCACTTTGTCCAAAATTTGCTTCTTTTTTATCAGCTTTCTAGTTAAACAAATAACCTAGTTTATGATGGTTACCAAGCTGAAACGAGTAGCATACAGTAGCAGCTGCAGTGACGGGACAGATGATGAAAGAGGAGAGCAAGAAGGTAAAATAGAGGAAGACAGAAGACAAAAGGGAGAGACCACTTAGGACTGAGAAGAAAAATAAATGAGGGAAAAGAGGAGAGGAAATGAAGAGGACAAGGTTTTCAAAATGGTAAGGTCAGATATAAGCCTAATTTATATTTTACTGACATTGCAGATTTGTTCTTAGAGAGAGATCCAGATTAATTATTCTTATTTTATATTTGAAGTCAGAGTTTTGGTTATGGAAAAAACTTGTCACAAAGTTGTTCTTCCTCTACGGGAAAAAATAAATATTTTATTATTATTATTGATTTCCCTTGTGGGGAAAGCAGTGGATCATTTCGGGCAGAATTCAGTGTTGGATACATGGAGGTTCACTATGATGAACGTTTTTTTAGAAAAGTCTAAAGATTCTGCAAAAGGTAGAGAGTGCCCTCCACACTGGGGAGTTAGAGAGAAGCTCTGTTCAGGCCAGTGTCCTGAGGGCTGTTTCACAAACATAGAATTTAGAAATCCAGGATAAGAGTGAAAGCCAGAATCGACATAGCGTGATCATAGCATCCTGGCTTTATCCGTTTCATGAAAACCATTCCAGGATCTGGAGATTCTACTATGTCAAGCAAGGTTTAAGTAATTCAGGTAAATGGCCGCCACCAGCTTTTTCCAGGAGACCATGAGGTCGATCACAGATTCACTAATGCTACAATTGATGAGTTGGTGCGCCATACTTTAAACCAAACAAGCAACATCTTTTGATGCAGGCTGGTGAGGAATTGAAGCACATCATACTCAGGAAAGGAAACGCTGCTGCTATTATAGAGGAAAACACATTTGTTTGGAGCTACTTCCATCCATCCTCTTCCGCTTATCTGGGATCGGGTTGCAGGGGTAGCAGCTTCAGTAGGGAGGCCCAGACGTCCCTCTCCCCAGCCACTTGGGCCAGCTCCTCAGGGGGAATCCCAAGGCGTTCCCAGGCCAGTTGAGAAACATAGTCCCTCCAGCGTGTCCTGGGTCTTCCCCTGGGTCTCCTCCTGGTGGGTCATGCCCGGAACACCTCACCAGGGAGGCGTCCAGGAGGCATCCTAACCAGATGCCTGGGCCACCTCAACTGGCTCCTCTCGACGTGGAGGAGCAGTGGCTCTACTCTGGGCTCTCCCTTAGAGATAGCAGGGTTTCCCGCAGCGCTATCTTGGGGAGGCGGCCGCCTCGCCAAACTCACGCTACCGCCTCGCCAACATTCCCAAAAAAAAAAAAAAAAAAGTGACGTTAACACGTGGTTTGTTGTTGTTGCTTTCGCGCGTGCGTGAATGGCAGGGAAAAAACACATGGATACCCCCCGCTCCGCGAGTCGGTCCGCGGACAACGTGTCGTTGCCTTTGTTACACAATGTTCACCTCATAACATATTTTAATCATGGCATTAATGATTAATACGAACATTGTGTTTAAATCATTAAGCACAGACTTTAAAACAAACTGGAAGAAGTTAATGTAGGATACCTGTTATGCAATGAAATTATCTATTCATGATAAAATATATCAAATAACATGACATTCTTTCCCTTCACAGTTGTTAGGTTACTAAACCTTGTGGACTGTGCAGTTTTTTTTCACTTGGAGCTGTGAGATTACATATTTTGTCCACTTAAATTGAAATGTGTTTGTTATGGAGGAGTCAGCAAAACAGTCGCAGAATTACGGTAAAAATTGAGCTATTTGTCGAATCCTTTCAACACATGCAGTAGTCTATTATTAGCCTGGGTGCCATTCCGAACTTAGTCCCGCCCACAACGTTTTAGGTCGGGAAGTTCGGTCTGGCATTGCTCAATACTAGTGCGAGTATGCTCGCCCAATATCTGGCGGGCCTATCAAATTGTCAGGGCGGGCTTTATATGGTGATGGACAGATGGTCAACAGTGACGTAATCAACCACGTCACCAAATCGCGCTTGTGTTGAATTCGTTTACAACAACGATGGCTGCCGCTGGAGAGTTGAGGTGTGTAGAATGACTCCTTGGATCCTTACATTCTTTTTCGCAACACCGGCAAAAATCGTTCACGCTCATCTTCTTATTCTAGGCTAACAGTTGAGTTCTGTTGACAACTATGCGTCGGTTAACATACGTCACACACTTCGTTGCTCTTATTGGTTGTAGGTCTATCCAATTGAGTGCAGAGGAATTTTTTTTCCTGGTTCGTTCGAAACACGCCCCATAATCACAGCTCTATGGAGCAGTATCAGACTCAAACTAGACTAGTTTGACTCTGACTAGAATTGAGTATGACCATGTCAGGCTAGTCTATTATAGGCCTTTCTGTCAAACTTAGAACATCAGTCTTCAAAAACACAATTGAACAGTAACAATTTGAGATGCACCAACCCAGTTTTTTTCCGATCCGAAGCATATCGGCTGTTACCCGATACCAATCCGATACTACTGTTAAATGAATAAATCGTGAACCTTGCCATGTGAGTGAAGTTATTAGTCTTGAAAAAAACAATGTTAAAAAAAAGTTTTGCATGTTCTTTAGCATGGTGCTTTTGGAGGCGCTTATTTAAGCTTGTGGTGTTGAATTTACCAACCCTATCACCCGTTCGCAACTTATGCTCTGCAGATGCTGCATGTTGCAGTCGGACTTGTTGGCGTGTCAAGTTTGAAATGTTTCCAAACAACAGACTTGGCTTAGTCTGGCGCTCGCTCCATGCTGCTCTGTGTTTGCTCATCGCTAGCTGCTGTGCGTGCTCTGCGTAACATAGAAGTGACTAGATCGCCATAACTGTATTGCTGTGTATGATATTAATATTAAAAAATAAATGAATTAATCGGAATGCTGGATCGGCATCAATCATCCGATATCTGATCCAGCTAATTAGTCAATATTGGAGCCAATATCCAATCCTGGTATTGCAGGGTTTCCCGCAGCGCTATCTTGGCGAGCAACAACAACACGCGGTTTGTTGTTGTTGCTTATGCGCGTGCGTGAATGGATGGATACCCCCCGCTCCGCGAGTCGGTCCACTCCACGGACAACGTGTCGTCGTCTTTCCCCCCCTCCCCCCCCCCCCCCCCCCCCCAAATTCCTGCGGGAAACACTGTATTGGATCAGTGCATCTCTAGTAACAATGCCCACATGGACAATAATAAAGTTAAAAATGGTATAGGCTAATATCATAGTTTTAAAATAAGTATAGTAGGCTACTTGACTTAATACATATCAGTGGTATTTCAATGTAGGTGGATAAAAAACACACACACACACAAATAAGAAAACAGAATCAATGACAAAACTCCTTGGTTTATGATCAGTGTAACCACTGACTGAACAGAGAAGGCACCAGGATTAACTAAACCTGGCTTTTTGCCTGGTCTGGAGCAGGCTAGCTGCACAGAATAAATCGCCATGGTAATTTTTTTCCTCTTGCTTTTGTGAAATCGAGTCAAGGCTTAATTCAGCAAGGATATCCGGAAAAGCATGGCTTAATCCTCCATCTTGGTTTTGTGAAACAGCCCTCCGAACTAGCTGTTGGTTGTCTTTCGCAACAAATACCCATGTATCAGCAGTGTGGAGGCAGCAGTGGATCTCAGGGATCTGCCAGTGGAGACGCAGGGCTTGTTCTATCAGGTTGAGGTTCTCATCAGTATTGTGATGGTGGTGCCCGTGTCTTCATGTGAAGCTAAGAGGAGTTTCAGTACACAGCAGCGGTTAAAGACTTGGCTACTATGGCCCAACAAAGACTACTAATGTAGTTGTCTGTAATGTCCATAAAGTAAGACTGGAAAGGCTGGACATAAACATGATCTTCCAGGAGTTTGTTGGATCCAGCATCACTAGAAGAAGTACATTTGGTTCTTTTGTTTAGAGAAGTCGTGCTTTTTTTTGTTGCTGTTACGTGACAATTTTTTAGTGTGTTTGATAAAAACTGCACTTTAGTTTTTTGCAGACAGGCAGATAGGATAACATACAATAGATAAACTAATGAATGGCTGGTTAAAACACTTTATTTATAGGGCTACTGTTACAATGTTTCTGTCTCCGTTTCTCTTCAACCTTTACACCTCGGACTTCACCTACAACACAGACAGCTGCCACCTTCAGAAGTTCTCTGACGACTCGGCCATTGTGGGCTGTGTGTCTGAAAGGAACGAGCTGGAGTACCGGTCGGTCATCATGGACTTTGTGGACTGGTGTGAGAAAAACCATCTGTGCTTAAACACCAGTAAGACCAAGGAGATGGTGTTCACGTCAACAATAAGCTGGACTGGACTCACAACACCGATGCCCTGTATAAGAAGGGCCAGAGCCGCCTCCACCTCCTCAGGAGGCTGAGGTCCTTTGGAGTGAGCCGGTCTGCTAAAAACCTTCTATGACTCTGTGGTGGCCTCAGCCCTCCTCTACGCTGTCGTCTGCTGGGCTCCTGGCAGCACAGAGAGGGACAGAAAGAGGCTGAACAAGCTGGTGAGGAAGGCCACTTCTGTCCTGGGCTGTGCTCTGGACTCTGTGGAGGAAGTAGCTGAGAGGAGGGTGTTGTCCAAGTTCACATCCATCATGGACAACACCTTCCACCCCCTGCACTAGACTGTAGAGGAGCTGAGCAGCTCCTTTAGTGCAAGACTTAGACATCCTGTCTGTAAAAAGGAGCGCTACCGCAGGTCATTCATTCCTGCTGCAATCAGATTTTACAATGCTGCACTGTAACTGTAACCACAACTGTAATAATTAATGGGCAATAACCAAGGTGCAATAATCTATTTAATACACTGTCCTACAACCCGTGCAATAATCCTGATGTAGTGACTTCTGCTGCTATCAACACCTGAACATAAGTCAGCACACATGTATGTATGTATGTACAAATGTATACAATGTATATGCACATATATACGCGTAGGTATGTATGTATTTAGGACCATAGATATATGTATATATTTAAGTATATAGATATGTTTATATATATATATATAGACTACTAAGAATGTAAATGAGACATCATATGCCCATTCCTATTTCCTTTTTTGTATTTTTTTGGTATTCTTTTTGATCCATTGTATATATGAAGATTTACTGTATATAACTGAATGCACCTTCCCTACTCTGCACCTTCTTGTATGAGCCGATGTGACGAGTGAATTTCTCCATTGTGAGATCAATAAAGACTATCTTATCTTATCTTATCTTATCTTATCTTATCTTATCAATCTATGACTTTAAAGCACTGTACATTTCTAAGTTTCCATATTTTGTGTGATAGTTGTAATATCTTGTTGAATTTTTGTTGACACTAAAGTAAATATATATTTCTGAAGAGGAGTTTGATTTTGTTGGATTATTCTTGAAGGTTTTTCCTTTATAGTTTTGGAACTTACTTTGAGCTTTAATTTCTTCTGAAACTACTTTGATGGACTATAGTGGAAATTACAGCAGGATGCAAATGTTAAATGTAATCATAAAGATGGACCGCCTTCCACCTAATACCTAATGATTTTCGTCCCTGCCTCTGTTGAAAACCTACTGGCCTGAGCGGGCCACTCTTACTGTGAAAGATGGCTTACTACTCATGGGTGGTGATCCCTTTAGCAATGTGGAACACTGTGCTGGAAAAACTTCACAAAAAACATCAAGGGATTGTGACATGCAAAGCTAGTGCTCGCCAGTCAGTGTGGTGGCCTGAAATGGTGCTCAAATGATGAACATGTATACAGGAGAGACACAACCACCGTGAACCATTTATGGCTTCCCAGCATTCTGACCACCTGTGGAAAAAACTAGGCCTAGATGTTTTATGGTTATAAGAAAAAACACACGTTCTGGTTTTAGACAATTTTTCTGGATATGGGTTAGAGTTTGGGTTAGAAAGCTCTTAATAAGACAAAATCACATGATGTCATAGCTCGTCTTGAGTAATTCCCCCCCGTTCTGATAAGTTCACTCTGTTTCGCTTTATGACTTAACTTTAAATTAGCTTTTTTTAATTCATATTACTTAAACGAGCAATAAATAGAAAGAGCCAAAAAAATTGTGATGTGGAGAACTAAAGGTATCTTTTTAGATGGACTATGGTATAATGTCACATACCAGCTCTCTGTTGTTCTCCAGTCTCTTGCTTACAAAGCCGGGCTGGCAGCGCGTGCGTGTACGTACATGTGAACCACTGCCACTCAGGGCTTAGCCCCTCTCTGCCCACAAAAGGCCACCGCCAGAGCAGTGTAGCTGCAAAATGGCTGAGAGCACATCCAGCAGATAGAAATATTCTCTTGCTAACAGCATTATAAAGTTATGAGTTACTTACTTCTTTACTAGACATGTTCCACCGAAAGGTGATGCTGTTTCGCTGTGAATTTATCCTCTGGAAATATGTTCATACAAGGCGACGCGTGAGAGGGGCAGGGGGGGGGGGATGGGTGCTGGGTTGCAGCTGGAGTGGAGGTAGAGAGAGGCGTGGCTTGATACACATCTTGTTTTGGTCTACAGACCATGCTCCACAGCCTACCTAGTGGTGAAATGTTGCTTATTGCTCCTCTAATCTAGTATATTACTCTGGTGTATCTTTGTCTGTGTTTTTGCCACTGTAATGCCTGAATTTCCCCATTGTGAGGCAATAATGGTATTTCTATTCTATTCTATTTTTAAAAATTAATTTATGTTGCGTGTTCGAGCAAAAAAAATTATTAAATTATTTCATAAAGATTTTTTTGTTCTAAATATATTTATAATGTTTGTAATAACTTTTTGTCTTGCCACCATTTATATTCCATTTTCTACAGCCGGGATCATAAATACATGATCACTTATGCAAGTTAGGTGATTACGTCACCTAGCAACCGTTGTGATGGATGTAGCCAGCTATCTCATTTGTGGATGGGCCGTCAGACCCATAGACATAATATAAAGATATAATGTCTATGGTCAGTCCACCGACACTGTCACTCAAACAAACACCTCCTGCGCATCGACCGACACGTGATTGCGCCGTTTTTCACTATATTTTAATTTATCTCGCTCCATAAATCATAGGCTAAAATGACATTTAGTTTATGAAAAAAAGAAAAGAAAAAAAGAAAAAGCCCTGCCGGAAGTTTCTGTTTGCGCATGCGCATCATGTGAATGGTGTTCCGGTCGGGATAGTGCAGCGTTTCATGCTGTTTCAACATGGCCGAATCCGAGTACGTACTTATTTTTTTAGAGATCTAAACCCATCCTGTCTTTTCTTCCATTTGTTGTTGTTGCTCGGCGGGTTGAGATAAAATATGTGTTATTTGTAATGGGCGCAAACCAGCATTTTGAGGCTGGCGAAGTTTAAACGTGATAAATTGTGCTTCATTTCCCTAACATGCCACCACTCAGCGGCTAGCTGCTGTAAATATATTTAGGGCTTGTTTAAAACAAGGCTGGTTCTGTAAACATTCTTTAATCTGACCGCGAAACATGCTTTAGGCAGAGGAGTGCCTAAAGCATAACCATCAAAAACATTGGTTTAGTCAAAGTAAACTGCTGCCTGATCGCATGTTGAGTAAAATCGAACAGCCTGGATCCCAGGTTTTGGGTTCCATCAGGTCGATCAGAGACTATCCAGTGGTCTCCGGTCGACCTGACGCCCACAGCAGATAGATCTCTGTAGTAGCTTGGAAGCTCCAGCTCTTTGAATAACTGTGGGGAAATTCTAATAATATAAAAGATCCCCAAAAAAGGTTGAAAAGCAAAACTGGTCTGTAGTTTTTGTGGCTGAAAACTTGTCCCTCTTCATACTGAAGATCCAACTTATTGTCGAGAAACGTGTACAGGTTAATTTGCTTATATGTACTGGTATAGCTCAGAAAACTAAAATATGATGAGTTTAAACTTTTTATCAATCATTTCAGAAAGGGAAACTCGTATATTATATGAATTCATGACGCATAGAGTAAAATATTTCAAGCCTTTCTTGCTGTTTTGATATTAATGGCCTATGGAGAAAACCTTTTCTCTTTGGCATTTACTTGGACTAAAGGGGAAAATGTAGTGGACTGTTGTTGCTAAGTGATCCAAAGTCCCATTTTGAGATGGAAGTAAAGTTAGGACTTTGGTTTGGAAATCAGAGTCTGGAGGAGGAGTGATGAGGGGCAGTTAGTTTTGCTGGATTGGCCAGCAAACAGGCCAGGCCTGACCCCGTAGAGAAGCTATGTGGCATTGTTGGGAGGAAGGTGGGAGAGAGGAGGCCCAAGGCAGATGACCTGAAGGCTCTATCAAAGCAGCCTGGGCTTTCAATACACCTCAGCAGAACGCTGCGTTGATGCAGTCGTTCATGTGAAAGGAGCCTAAACAAAGTATTGGTTCAAATGAACAATCATCAAAATGACCCCAAATACCAGCTTGAAATATTTCGCTCTGTAGTTGGTGCCCTGGACTGAGACCTGTTTTCCCCGACACAGCAGCTCCTCGTGCTGGGCCACATCACATACAGCACCAACTCGCTCCGTTAAGCCCGTCTCCGCCCCTCTGTGAGGTGAACAGACTGGAGGGGTCGGCAAGCGGATAGACGCTTCTGATATTTGATGACGCGGTGCAGAGGGCTGGGCGCCGGTCGTTTGCGAGAGAGCGGCGAAATGTCAACCGTCCAACGGTTGGCGGTCCAGGCGAAAGATTTACCTGGATCGCGTTCGGCGTGAAAGCACCAAAGTACCAAACATCAACCTTTTCATAATATTCTAATTGTTTGGGGAAGGTAGTTCAGAACATGAGCATACAGATTATCTGGTTGATTGTAAGAAATTCTAATTTCATTCAGGTTAAGTCCAATATGCCTCTGTTGGATCAATGGAAGGAAGCCAATAATATTCAGGGTGTGTTTACGACTGTCCTTGTCTTATATTTTGATTGAACTTGTGTAATATTTTCATCATTCTAGGTCAAAGAAAGTGATCAAGTTAGTTCCAGAGTATCTTCTGAAGAAGAGAAAAACATACCAGGCCATCAAAGCCACACAAGCCAAGCTTGCGCTGCTCGAGAAAAGAAAGGTGAGTGATGTTGGGGTTTCCTGCCTAAAAGCCTGTCAAAGTTGCTGCGTCGTCTCAAAACTGCAAATCTTATCATTCCTCTCACTTACTGGATTATTGACCAAAAAAAAAATCCTTTTTGCGCCTCAGTGTGCAGCTCTATGCACAATCACTGCGCGCTTCCCTGAGGTTACAGGTAACACGCAGCGGCTGGGCAGGTGTAGCGCGCGGGGTTTGGGGCCGTTGTCATGTTATTTATCTCATGAAACAACGCAATACATAACATTAATACATGTTTCATTTGGTGTCATCTGGTTAGGAGCAGTGTCCCAAATTAACTTCCAGACTCACGGGCCAAGGTGGCTGGTAGATGTCAAAATCAACGGGCCAAGCATGTTTTTTACCGGCCAAAATACTAATTCTGACTGACCCCTGAGAAATGTCTCCATAATCCCGCTACGTAATTAGCCTGAGCTGAACGCTAGTTGTTAGCAAACGGACATAAAGGTGCCTTCCTACCTTCCACCGCTGTACTTTTCACCTGTATATTTCTGTATTTCACAGGTATCGAAAGGCAAACCTTTAAAGTTCAGGCGTTTGGAGGATTTCTTGAAAGACAGCCACAAAAAGCACAGAGACGAGACGCGCATGCGAAGGGCCGACCTCAGGCCCGCTGCCCCGCTGCCTCCTGAGAAGAACAAGCTGGCTTTTGTTGTGCGCATCAGAGAGTAAGTGCTTCCTCTCAGACGTGAGATAAGAGCAAACGACGCGTATACCTTGAAGTTCAGACTGCATTTCATAAACCCTTACCTTTGAATCCTATAAGTCCGATCAGGTCTGAAGGTGTGAAAAAAGTACTTATCTGTGCTCTTCTGGGCTGGTTGACGGATTTCTGGTTCAGCATGTTGATTTCAGCCGGGTCACAGTTCCTCGACAGATCTTTTAGTCGTTCGCGACATTCAAATTCATCTGCAGAGACATGCCAGGAGCAAAGGGGCGTGGCCTACAGCTCAGCAGTCTTCCCCTGAGCATGTTACGGGTTTAGGATTCTCCCTGTTGTCTACTCTAGCCATCGGCAGCATGTTATCTGGATCAGCCCCTGCTGATCTCTGTGATCCACCAGCATGTTCTCAGACTAAACACGCTGGTGGATCGTGCCCTGCTGTGTTCGCACGTCTCTTTCTATCGCAGCACTATGCCTCAATCGTTCCACACCATCCTATCCAGCAGGTTAGAGTCATTAGAGCTCTCTGACCTCCAGAGTTGTTGTTTTTTTGGATAATTCAGCAGATCAAGTGGCTTAAAAACCCCATTTAGGTCACATATTGAAGGTTTGATCTGAAAGGGACTTACTGTCTGAGGTGTAGTCTTATGTGGCACAGAACAGCAGAGGGTCGGCCACTTTGTTTCACATAAACGAAAGTGAAGAAAAAAAAATATTGCAACGCAAACAATGAGGTTTTTCAGGTTTGCTGCTTCTGCTTTTGTACGATAAGAACGGGAATTATCACCGTTTTTTACTTTACAGCCCATGGGGAAGACTTCCTTGTTTTACTCCTGGCTTTAAGCAGAGCTGCCCGTTACGGTAGAGGATTCTGGCTCCCAGCACAACTTTAGTCCACTATCACAACACTGCAGAACCCAGTAAAAATGCTATTGTTGGGACCCAACATAAAATATAAACACACTATATGCATCTCATGAATAAGCTCAGAATACCCGGAATAACTAAATATCTTTAAACACAAGCTTCTCTGCTTTAAATAACAATAATTGTAGTTATTTTATTATATGCAGTCTTCCTGTTAAACTTTCAGGTTTTCTTCCTGTTATCAGTCGGTCAGACCATATTGTTTAGAATACAGAACAAATTCTTATTATGCTCATGAATTTGTGGCTTTAACTGGCCATGAGATTAAAGGCCGAAACACCCCAGGTCCGAACTGGCGTTGGATCCGATGGAAAAACCCATAGTAGCAGTTGGTCTGGTTGAAGTGAATGTGGAGGTAAATTTAGGGCCAGGTTCATCCCGGAAACACCCAGCTCAATAAATAGAAATGTTAATTAAACTGTGTACTTACCCATGGTAGGAGCTCAGACGTACAGCAGACGGATAAGAAAGTGAAACAGCGATCTTCTCTGAGCTTGGTGGAGCAGCAGCTGCGTGTTTACTGCCCGGCTTGTTGCTGATGCTGGAACTACCGGTACAAACTCACGTGAGGGAGGGAGCCTCTACACAGCCGCTGTGGCAGGAACAAAAATCTGTTCAGAGGTGGAGGTCCGGACACAAGCAGTGTGTCTCGGCCTCTAGTTATTAATCACACAAAAAAGCAGAACTAGGCTGTTTGGTTGGTATTCCTGTAAGGTCACCATCAAAATCAACTGAATTTCACATAGCAGTTTGGATGGTCTCCTACTTTAGGGAATTCAGCACATAATATACCCTACCTATATTTGTGATTTACTTTGTTTTCTGACCTGTATCCAATCGCTGGATCTTCCCGAATCCACCTATACACAAAAGCTAGGTAACAAGGTACGCCAGATAAAACCCAGCAGACGGTTAAAGAACTGCTTTCACTTTGCACTTAGTGCCACAAAGGTGACTGGACTAACGCCTTGGTGGTGCAGAGGCACTCCCATATGTAGCTCTGCTCCACCAACTGGGAACAGAATAGACATTTATTGTCCCACAATGGGGAAATCCATGTGTGACAGTGGCCAAATCACTAAGACAGGATACGCCAGAGTTACGCTAGATTAAGTAATATGAATAAAAATGACAAATATGTCACCCTTTGTAAATTTCTAGCGCCAGCTCACATCCTAAGCAGTTTCTGTCTCTACGTGGGTCGCTGGCGTTGTACTGCTGTCAGCCACTCAGACGCAGGCTGAGTCAGGTGTGTTTGCAAACGCAGGTACACAGACTCCTCCCACAAGGCGGCGCATGGAGTTACGGCATATATTTACCTGCTTTGACGAAAGTATCAGGTTGTTTTTTTTTTTTTAAATGAGCCCAGTTTTTGGTGGATTTTCTCCATGGTTCATGTGAGATCAGGTGGTGAAAAATAGAACAGGGTGAATGGTATAGGACAGGGGTCTGCAACCTGTGGCTCTTTACACCTTCAGCTTTGGCTCTTAAAAACTTAGACCAAAAATGCAGGGAGGGGATTGGTCAATGTTTCTAAATGTAAAGGTAATTTAATATTGCTAGCTTTAGGATGCATTTAGTTCTGCTATATATGCATAACATTTCCAGAAAGAACGAAACTAATGGTGTATAGAATATTTTACTATAGACGCATGAAGTATGATTTTGTCAGTAGGTTGCAAACCACTTGCTTTTTCATCATTTTGATGACATTTGCTATG
Organism: Fundulus diaphanus; assembly: GCA_037039145.1. Classification (NCBI taxonomy): domain Eukaryota; kingdom Metazoa; phylum Chordata; class Actinopteri; order Cyprinodontiformes; family Fundulidae; genus Fundulus; species Fundulus diaphanus. The sequence goes on along the minus strand of CM073142.1, from coordinate 10,786,687 downwards.
AAAATCAAATGTCCAATTGAATAAAATGTATTAAACCTAAACATAAAAATACTGTTGGTTAAATAACTGTGGATCTTGATGTTTTGTCTTTACGTGGATTCTAGCCATAAAGAGATGGTTTTATGTTTTGGTTGGTTATTCTTTTTTGAAGAAGTATAGAAGGGAGCCCTATTTATCTGCAGATTAAATGACACACTAGGGAGTAAAACCTTGTTTTGTGCTGGTGCTCCCATCAAATTAAGACATAGCTGCTGTAATTCCAGCCTGCCACCAGATGTCCTCATAGCGAAGCCCTGCTGAATTTTTTTTTTTACTATTAAAAAAAAATCATCTCTAGTGAAAGGTCCAGGCCTTAAATAACTCCCCGTGGACATAACAGGTTATCAGTGGGCAAAAGGGGCTTGGAGTCCTCTGCTGCCATCCAGTTCATGCAGGATGTGTGTTTGGTCCGTTTCTCCAACCTTTTTAGGAATGTAACAGACCATGGAGGGAAGTGGCTCCTGTTTTACTTCTTTCCTCACCACCTCAGTCCAAAAATGAACACATTGTGGTCTTGATTGGGGGGTCCTTTTTCCTCACTCATAATGCTCATAATCAACAATCCAAACTGCAGAAGCCTTCTCGGGTGAGAGGTGAAATGTTCTACAGCGCATTGACCGCTGTGTAGAAGTGTTTGGCCTGTAAATCAAACTGTTTAAACGTGTGTAGTGTTGGATGAAAATCCTGCTTACAGCATCAGTGCAAGTAAAGCCCTTGGGATTCTGTTTGAGTTAATATGATGAATAGAATAAAATATGTGAATCATTGTGCTTTGAAGGGCCTCCTCTATGTAGAAATAAACCTGGAGTAAAGTAAATAAAAGTTTAACTTGGTCTGGTGTGAGTTGCGTGTGCTTCCTGTTTTCAGTGAAGTTGACATGCCCTGCTCTGCCATGCAGCACGACTGAATAGGCGCTCTAGGTGATGACGTAAGACGCTCATCGAGTTTTTATATTTAAAAACGGAACCAAATAAAGTTCCTTCTGCATCATTGTCATTAAACGGAGTAAAGTAATCCCACGACAGACTCCTTCCCTGCAAGCCTCTGCCATGATTATGTGGTCTGGCTCCTCTGGAGGGAGAGCAGGGCGCCCCCTTCTGGATCGCAGCCACACTACAGAACTAAACCATTACTCCACAATCACAAGTTGATGGTTGGTTTAATTAATGACTATGTGCTTTGCAACTGTACCCTTCAGTTTTTTTAGGTGGTTCTGTTTCCACACACTTTGGACTTTTCTTTTTAAGCTGAGTTTAAAAAAATCATCTTAAATACATTCCTATGCCTAAATAGGGATAACATTTAATTGCCCTTATATTCCCATGGATGCAACACTGCTAGCCCTAAGAACCTGCTCTACGTTTCTCCTCTGTGTAACAAAGATGGAAATCAGCAGGTTAGACCTCAAAGCAAAGCAGAAGTCTGGATTTTTGGGGGAAAGCCTGATTGGTGGATCTCCATCTATGAAGCAGCAATAAGGACGGTCAAAGAAATCTCAGCCTTTATGCATTTCTCAGCCTTTATGCATTTCTAAGTTTCAGTATAGTGAGAAAATGTCTTTAATATTCTAAAAGTTGAACGGTATTCCTTTGCCCTTAGGATTAAAGGTGTCAGCCCCAAGGTGATGAAGGTGATCCAGATGATGAGGCTGAGGAAGATCTTCAGTGGGACCTTTGTTAAAATAAACAAGACCTCCATGGCTATGATGAAGATGGCGGAGCCGTATGTTGCCTGGGGGTGAGTCATTCTGACCGCTGCACTCTCAGCCGTACTAACACGTCACACTGGGGTTGCTAAGAACATCGGTCAATCTCTCCCCCAGTTTTCCCAACCTGAAGTCGGTCCGTGAGCTGATTCTGAAGCGAGGTCAGACCAGGATCAACAGGAGGGGAGTCCCCCTGACAGACAACGCCCTCATTGAGCAGCACATGGGTACGCCCCCTTACACTCTCTCCATAGGAAAGAGGAAACACTCTGATTCCCAGACATGGATTTTAGATGTGCAGCCTACACAGGACTTCACGGTCTGTTGTTGTGAAGATGGTGGAGAGCCATCTTGACCAGACCCGAACCATTCGGTGCTCGACAGAAAACTACAGCGTCCCCTAAAAGATCATCTTGTTCTTGCTGACGGGGCGTTAATGCAGCGCAGGGTGCCGGCTAACGTTAGCACGTCTACTCTGTTTTGGTGCGACCCGTTGATGATTTGGCTTCTGACACGTCGGTGTGGTTCCAGTTAAATGTTCTGCTGCTCCATGCACCTGGTGCTTTGCTCTGAATTCTTCTACAGCGTAATTATTAGTTTTAGAGAGTCCAAAACCGAGTCTTAATTTCGCCTCGAAGGGACCGTGAGAGTAGAAACGGATGAAGAAAATCCAGATTTATCTCATCAATGACGTGCATGTTGTCACAGTCAAGAAACGTGTTTCCCGGCGTGAGCAAATTCATCCTTTGCTGTACAATCTAAACATTAACAAACAGGAGTAATTTAAAATACAGAGAACTGCATACACCTGAGTGTATGCAGTTTATCTGGATCACTGAGGTTGTAGCTGACCTAAAATCACTAACAGCTGTTAGGAGTTGAGTTTAGTGCTTTATTATTTAAAACGGCCTGACCCGGACACCTGAGATCAGATCAGGACATCCCCACTGAGCAGTCTTTTGTTGTGTTCCTCGTCTTTCTTAAAACAAGCTCCGGCTTCCCTACACGTTAGCCTTTGTAGTGTTGATGCCCTGTCTGTGCATTCCCCAGCCTGCTGCCATCAGTGAGACATGTCCGTCCTCCTCACCCACCTCCTTTTGCTTGTTCTTCAGGTAAAACCGGCATCATATGTCTGGAGGACCTGATCCACGAAATCTACTCCGTCGGCAAGAATTTCCGAGCCGCCAACAACTTCCTGCTGCCTTTCAAGCTGTCGGTGGCCCGTCACGCTGCCAGGGATAAAGCCGGACTGCTCAAAGACCTGGGAAACCCTGGCTTCAGGGCCACTGATATTAACTCCATCATCAGACTGCTGAACTAAGAGGAGTTGTGCACAAGACGGACACTGGGGCTCCACCTTAAAGGAAGCTGGATTTGTTGCAGAGCAGATGTCGGCGATGGGGAAAATATCAAGCTGTTTAGGTTCGATAACCATCCTCATCCTCTGGTGACACTTGCAGCAGGCTGGGAGATAAACCAGTGATGTGAAATAAGGACCTTTGCTTCATCATTGTCGTTATGCGCAGGTTGTGTTGTGCCCCAGAGAAAAAGAACTGAAGCAGAGAGGCTGAGTGTAAAACGGCAATTATTACTGACACAGGAACATTCCTCAGTTTGTCCGAGGAGTTCATCTGTAGTTGCTGCATCTTCAATAAATCAGGTTGCTCTTCATGCATCTGTACACGTATACAACCAGTATGATTCACTGTTAATGCAGATGGTTTTATATTAAAGACATTTTTGGTGACTAAACACAGTGTCATGGTGAATCAGGTTCCAGACATCCTGGCTGTAGGATGGTATTTATAAACTAAAGTCCTGGTTCCCAAGAACTATTGGGTAAAAGATGTCTAGTCACATCCCTGACGTGTCCTCTCTGTCTTCCTGGAGCGTTGAGGGCCCGTTGCTAGTAGCATACACTGGTCTGGGACGTTGTATCATCTGGGGTAGTTCACAAAGCAACTTAACATTTTATCCCAAAAGTTGACATGTTAGAAGCAACAATAAAGATCTGAGTGGGTTTATTATTGGCTGCTGTCGGTATGCATCAAACATGGTCTAAGGGAGGAAAAGTGGTGGGCCTAGGGCTGGACGATATAGAAAAAATTCATATCGATAAAATATAAATCATATTGATCGACATCAATAATTATCAACAAATTCCAAAGATATATTTTAAGTGCAGCCCTGGCCATTTTATGCTGTAGCTTAGCAACCTATTTTTAGATAAAGAACACCCAAACACTGTATTCAAACTCAACCCTTTATTGAACCAACTTATCACCAAAACTGCAAGTTTTTAAAGAAAGAAAAAAGAATGCGTGCTCTCTGAACTCTTTGAAGGGGGCGAAGCTTGGTGATGGAGTGTTTCCTGGGTCTGTATTGTGATTGGTTGGGAGGATGTAATGACTGTCATGTTATTCTACATGGCTATAATGCAAAAGGAAGGAAAACTTTTATTCTATTGAACATTTTATTCACCCTCATCGATATACGTCTATCGATCGATATATGTTGTTATTGAATTATCGTCCAGCCTTAGGCGAACCGGCTGCAGGGCCAGGGCCAGCCAAGGCTCACCGATTATACTCCATGTCATGACACTTTCATGAAAGGTTTGAAGTGCTTGAATATGACGTGTTGACCTGATCTCCAAATTCCCCAGCTCTCAATCAAATCAAGCATCTTGAAATTTGCCGGATGAGCAAGTCTTTAGCTCAACACTTGCTGGTGTCTCAAAAACTGACATCCTGAAAAAGTTCGGGATATTTTTTCAGTCATTTCAAGAAGGGAAACTCGTGGCACCTGTGAACCAGCCAAGTAAACTCGTGAGACATGGAGTGAAATATTTTAATCCTTTATTTCTCGTAGTTTTGATGGTTAAGGCTTACAGATAACGAAAAGGCAAAGTTCAGTGTGTCGGAAAATTTTAATAATGCAAAAGAGTAGGGCTGGGCAATATGGACCAAAAATATCTAATTTTAGGCTGAATGCCGATATACAATATTTATCTTTGTCAGGTTCAAACGCCTAAAGCATTCATTAAACAAACACAAAGAAGAGAGACAACAGAGAAGTTAGTTATAAATCTTGCAAGGAGTGCGCACGGAGAAACGTTGAAATACAATTCTCCTGCCTGCTCTGAAACGTTCACCGTCGCCTCCTTTCTTTTTATTTTCAACAAGGAATCCCTGGTTACATTGTCAAGCTAAGGAGTAGGGAGAAGCAAAACAACTCTGTGACCTTCGAGATAATACAAAGCAGTTCACAGTACAGTTATGCGTAAGCACTCCAGGTGGCTGAATACAGTACATCATTATGTTCAAACATAACTTGAAAAACACTTCATTTTTCTCTGCTTTCTGCAGGCCTTCTGTAACGATAAGAGAGAGAATCAATATACATATACAGTAAAATAAAATGGTAACCACTGGTCTATATATTCCAGTAAATATATAATAAAACCAATAAAAACAAACAGTAATGAGAGAGAGAATCACATGAGAAACACTTTAATATCTAAAAACAGTAAAAATAATTCTAACAATCTTGATATGTTTTTCTTTGCATAAAGTAATTGTAAAAAGACATGAATCAAAGCTCTATCCCAAATGTCTCACAGGCACAATCTTTTTTTTTTTTTTTTACAAAAAGCTGTAGATAAATATGAGAAAATGCTGAAAAAAATAACCTAATGGAATGCATAAGTGTAATTGTAATGCACCATATACTTTCTTGATATAAACAATATAGTCTCAATTTATCTCTTTGAAAGAAATCTCGATCTTTTTAAAATCTCAATATATTGTCCAGCCCTACGTAAGATCAATAAAAAGGATGTGTTTATCAGTTCACTTTTATGCCCTGAATTCATGGAGGGCGTCCTGTTGCATGAACTACTGCAGTGTGGCGCAGAGATAACCAGTGTGTGAAACCGCTATGTATTTCAGGTTTGGGTAGAAAAGGAAAAACCTTTGGATTTCCAGTCTTGTCAACAGCTTGTCTGCTTGTTCATCCATCCAGCAATTCATTAATTTGTCCAATATCGTCCATTTATACATTTATTTTATCAATTCATGTACTTTTTGTCCACTTCCCATCCAAGGATTTTTTTCTTATCCAATCTTGGATTATTTTTGTCCCATTGTCCATCCATCCATGCATCAGGGTTTTCTCCATTCGTTTGTCCATTCATACTCCTTACATTCAGTGGCGCCACCCCACTAGCAGGTGTAAATTGTAGTAGCATCAGTTTAGCATTTAATCCCATTATGCACAGCCAGCAAGGCAGCCGCTCTTCTTGACCTTCTATCACGCTTTTATTTGTATCTGCCAGTATCTACTTTCCCCTAGTAATTGTTTTGTTTTTCAATAAATGAATAAATGTACACATAATTCCTACAAGGAAATGTTGTTCAACTCAAAATGTTAACTGTACTGTTATTGGTCTATGCATATTAGATCATTAGTAACATTAAAAATCAAACAATAAACCAAAAGATGTTAGTAGGCATTTACTTAAGTCTTTAAAATAGTTTTCTATAGGCAGCGTTACTGTAACAGTAGAATAAAATTCTGAAATTATGGCTTTTAGTTTCAGTGTGCCACCTCAAGCTTTTAAATGGCCCCATCTGGCAACCCCTATGAAACATTTCTGGAGGCGCCACTGCTCCTTACATTCTGTGGTTCTTGCACATTCTGTGGTTTAAAAGTCTGTCTTCTGTAGAAAAGTGCACCTCGTCGTTCACGGTGAACTTATGCATTTATAAACTGACGGGAATGAGTTGGGAACTCTAGAAATGTGATTTCAGGAAAAGTGTAGCTCTGTTTGCAGCTGTGTTATAACAGATGAGTCACACAACCTGTGTGTACATCGTACGTTTGTACCCCGTCATCAGCCCGGCGCTACGCTGGTGTCAGGATGCATTTGTTGAGACGTGAGTCACCAGCCGGAGGAGGCAGAGGAGAGGGATGTGGCAGCCTGAGAAACTGCGCTCCCACCCATGCGCACTGGGACAGAGGTCCCTGATGTGATTTCTCGCTTCCTCCGCCACTTGGACTTGAAGGATGACATTTCCCACCAAATGCAATCCCTCGTGCTTGGAACGTAAAATATGAGCAGGTAAGACGCTTATTACATGGCGCAGCGGCTGGCACTAAATGTACCCCCACAGCTGGGGGTAATTGGTCGCCATGGTGAAGATATCCTCCCACCAACACCACTGCTGCAGACCGACGTCATTTATTAGACAGTAAAACCCGCTATGCTTCATATAACCTTGGCCTAAGACTGTCACACGGCGTGTGCAACTCCAAGTTGACTAAAATCAATGGATTAATTTGAGAGAATTTCAGGCCGCGAGAGCACGTGTTGTGTTGCCTTCACGTATGTCGTAAAGAGTGCAATTAAAGATTCTTGATATTAAAGTCGGACTACTAATGTCTGGAATCACAATAGTGGTTGAAGCAATCCTAACCGCTTTTGGAATACCACTGCCACCAAGCGTAAGACGCGTGTGCCTTTTTGCATTTATAGGTTTGACAAAATCATGATCGGCCTTTATTATTCATCGTGTTGTTTTAGGGTTCTGTGTCTTTCAACCCTGCGCGACTTCAGTAATCAAAACCGAACATTTTCAACACAACCTAACGCATCGATAGCGTTAAGGAGAGAAATTACCTGCTTAGTTTGAGTTAAGACCTGTAGTTTACGAGGCGCACCCGAAAGCAGCAGCCATGGTGTCAAGGAGAATGAGGCGGTCTACAGCGCCTGCGCCTAGTTACAAATGTATCAAATACACTGCAGCGGAGCTTCGTTAATTTGGCTCCGAACAGAGGGCAGAGGTAAGACTTTAAAGACATTTAATTACTGTGTTCTGGGTGTAATTTAAGATAAACTGGACTAAAAGGCACTTCTTGTATTCTACCCGCGGACTTCAAGGTAACCGGTCTGATCGGTGTCACGCTGCTGCACGCGGCAGCAGACAGAAGTTATTGAGCAACAGGAGCATGTGGCTCAAATCGGACAGATTAGCGTGCTTTTGCTTTTCTAGGCATCCTTTCCTTAGGTCCCGACTCGGTTTGACAGGGCTTCATGGACGAAAATACGGTCAGTGGCTCGCTTTTATTGCGAACGGAAGCCGGCGTGGCTGAAATGAATGACAGAGCGCGCCGCTTCAATGCAGCTCTGCAGCTGATAGGTCAGAGTTCGGAACTCAATAGCTGAAGAGGGTAGAATACGTAACGGCGCTATGTTGGCGGTTTTGATTTTTTGCTGGGTGTTACAGTATAACTGTAGTCAGAAACTGGGTTTAAGTTGATGTCAGCGCAGAGCCGGGTCCAGACTGATTAGATGCACGGAAACCTGTGACCCGAAATCACAAAAACAATTTAAAGGGACGTCACAGTGTCACCAAAGTATCCTGGAGGAATATTCTGCCTTTCCAGTCGTTGGAGGAACCGTTACCCGACTGGTTATAAGTGATCCCTTTATTCAGCCACTAAGTCTTGTTTGCTGCTGTAGCACTAATAAAAGCAGCATGAATGTTGTGCCTTGGAAAAATGGCATGCTGCTTTTAATTTTGTTTATGGATTAAAGGTATATAGCTACGTTATATGCATATATATATATATATATATATATATATATATATATATATATATATATATATATATATATATATATATATATATATATATAAAATCAAGCCTCCATCCTGATGATGTTTTGATGGTCCTTTTTATGGATAAAAATAGCCCCATCAGCGGGCGCCGTGACCAGATATTAACAGATCTGGCGCCATCTACTTGCAGTATTGCAGAACTATCGCAATGCCCGTTTGCTTAATTAATAAAACGGTATTAAACAATGCCTGGCCGAGCCTGACCAATGCCTCGGAATAAAGCGGCAGCTCATTATGATAGAAGACCAACTGTTATTAATTGAATAAACCGATCTACAGCGACTCTAAGAGCCTCATATCAGAACATTTACTAAGGTCAATCAGCTCTGCGGTCACATCTGATCCTCAGCAGGTTTAGCGTCCGCTTCAGTGAACACCAACGCTCATACTGTATTCCTAGCAACATTCCAGTCTTTTCCCTCTTGGAATCATTTTTTTTTTTCACTGGATCGTGGACCTTTCCTCATTGTTTCTCTGGGAGATGCTAACTGCCGTTAGCCGCTTTCTTGTTTTATCCCTTGCTGCGCATTGTTGTACTTTCTCTGTTATTAAAAATAAACATGATAGGCTTTACTAACAAACTGAGCAAAAACAAAGCATAAAATGCCAAAAATAATAACTAATACGCTAGCAGGATGTCATCATCTTTCATAAAAACTTTGTATGCAACCATAGTGAGCTACTAACGTATAAATAAAAACAAAAAGACAAATAATGTGGCTATGCACCTTTTAATGTTATAGCACATTTCTGAAAATTATATAAAAACTATGGAATCTGGTCTTTGTACAAGTTCATAAAGTGTGTAATCATGTTCCAAATCAGGTTGTTTTTCTTTTTACTTGAAAATAGTTGTGGACATTTAAAGCTTAACTAAGCTCCAAAATTAAGGCAACACGAAGCATTACACAGATTGTGCTGCTACTTGTCTTCAAGTTCCAATGTTTTAGTTTTTCTCATGTTTAAATGTCCTGACCACATCATTTAGCCCAGTCGCCTCCTCCTGCCCCACATCAAAGAAAAAAGAAAGCTGATTTTCTATGAATGTCGGTCTTCTGAACCGTGCACCCATCTGCATTTTACTTTGGAGTTGTGTGCACTGACCATTTTTCTTTTCCCGTGTTGCACATTTCCTTGCTATTTGAATCTTACCCAAGGTTTAACATGTAATTCAGTATTTAATTTTCAGGATTCTAGTTGGCCAGACTTATTAGTCAGACTAAATGTTGCAACTATTTACTGCAGTATTAATAAATGTTGTAGCTTTTGGTAAACATGGACAATGTAAAACATTTTAACAGGCTTTAATCATACAAACACGACACAATAACTAAGCTTCCCTTTGATTTAAGGAAGCTTAGTTGATTTAAGAAAAAGTAGCATCCAGGTGTTGCTTGTAAAATGCACCAGATAAACCCGAGTGTGACCATCTCATCATAAAAAGAGGGAGTTTGTGCAGTTCTCTTTCATAGCATTCGTTTCGTGTCTCACATTGGGAACGCCCTCAGCGTGACCTCATCAGAAGCTCCTTTTACATTACGCCAGCCAGGATTGGCTGGAAAATAAGCCTGTCAGTGTCAGAGAGGGCAGGGTCCCTCCCCCTATATAAGGGGCTGACACAGCGCTGACAGTTATTCAAAAACCTCTTCTCGCAACGAGCAGAAGTTCCCAATTAACTCTCTCGGATACTGTCTCACTTGGAGCCTAGCTTAACAGTCCATAGATTCGCGCGCAAGCTCGGTCGCTGGGCGCTTCGCTCTGAGTTGGTTCGGTATCACGAAGAGAAACTGTCGCGGTAGAAATACCGTAACACGAGTAGTAATACTCAGCGTCAACTTACCGCCTCACGGTTGTACGTTGGTCGGCTCAGAGTAGCAATACTCCCACGCTACACCCCGGGTGGCCGAAACGCTGCCCCAAACCTAGCCACACCTGGTTAGCTTAGCTGTTTCGAGTTGGGATACCCACCTATCGTGTGTGGGATGTCTGGGTCTGAAACACACCCAGGCAGCCCTCGAGAATACGGAGGAGTGCTCGCACTGTAGCCGGTTCTCCCTGAAGGTTCTCCGTCGCCGCTTGGCTCGTCAATCGACGATGTCCGCTAACAACCTGGTGGTGGCTTCTACGGCATCCGCGCATGAACCAGCCGACCAGGCTGTCTCCTTTTCCTCCGGTGCAGAAGCCGGACCAAGCTGGGGAGAAATCCTCGATGCCGTGGACCCACTTACACAGGAAATGCCCGAGCTAGGACTCGCTTCGAGCCAGCTTGATTTGCTGCCTGAGGGGGACGAGGAGCTCTCTGACTGGGAGTCGGAGCTGCCCTTCTCGGACAACGATGAGGACTATGACCCGTCTCCTGCGCCCTCGGTTCGGGTTGCAAAACCCGCTCCTGTGGGCTCTGGCCAACCTGGTCATGACGGGTCCTCATCGGAGCTGGATTTTGATTTGCACGACGTGTGCGAACGCGCCGCTGCAAAGCTTGATATCCAGTGGCCAGAGGTCCAGGCTGAAGCTTCCCGCTCCCGTTTTGACGGGAAAAGGCTGCCAAAGGCCCGCAAAACGTCCAGACAGCTCCTTCCGATTTTCCCGGAGCTCCTGGAAGAATTGGCCGTCTCCTGGCGCGACAAGCCATTTAAGGAGAAGCACCCAGTGGCCGGCAGTTCGGCTCTGGACTGCGACGGGATGGAAAATTGCGGTCTCCGCCAAATACCACCTGTCGAACCGGCCGTCGCAACACACCTGCACCCGAAGACCTCCATGTCAGCGGGAGGCCCCGCCCTTCCATCTAGAGTGGACCGCTTTCAGTCGAGCCTGACTGATAAGTCCTACAGAGCAGCCGCACTCTCAGTCCGCGCTCTGAATGCCTCGTCTTTGCTGATGGCCTATCAAGCAGAGTTGGAAGAGCAAATGACTGCCGCTCCAGACGCGGCGCTTTGGGAGGAGGTGTGCGTCATAACCGATCACTGCCTGCATCTTAACAAGGTAGCGATCCAAGCGATGGGCAGATCCATGGGACTCATGGTTTTGCAGGAGAGAGCCAGGTGGCTGAACCTCACCACTCTGGCAACTAAGGAGAAAGAGGACCTCCTGGACACACCCATATCACCTCAAGGGTTGTTCGAAGAAGCAGTAACCTCGATGCAAAAGAGGTGGGAGGAGAAGAAAAGGGACGACGAAGCCCTAAAGCTGTGCCTTCCCAGGCGCACGTTTGCCACTGGGACTGCGGCCCCGGCCCCCCAGCGCCAGACCTTTGCCCAGGCAGCAGCTCGCTTTCCTCCTACTTTCAGGATTCCAAAACTGCCGAAGACTCAAGCCTCGCAAGGTGCGCAAAAGACACCTGCCCACAAGGCTCACTGGCAGAAAAAGCCTGAGGGTCCTCGCACAGACCAACCACCCCCCACCTCCACCACGGTGGTAAGGAGGAGGAAGCGACTGGCCTAACACCTTCCCAGGATGGAGGGAGCGAGCAGGGATCGCTCTCCTCCGTGGCTCCGTTCCTGAGCCTGTTCAAAGAGTTCAGCCGAACACAGCGTGTGGTCGAGAGGACGTTCCATCCCGCTCATCACGCCAAAAAGTCGAAAGACTCTGTTCATTGCAGGGGTATCCAGAGCGAACCCCGCTCGTGTGTCACAAGCACATCTTCATGTTCCGAAGAAATAAATGCTTGCAGACTGGCGCATCCAGGTCTAGAACCAAGCGCGCAGTCAAAAATGTTGAAAAACAAACACAAAATTTCACTTGGGGATCTGGTCCCTTCCTTTTCGGAGGAAGTGAGACGCATCCCCAACGTGAACAGCCCTGCGGCGCACCAGACGCCTCGCGCATGCGCAGTGCAGAACGGGGTTGTTTACGACCTTACACCCAAAGAGGGCGCTCTCAGCTTGCTGTCAGATTGGCCAGTCAGCCAACTGACAGAGAAAATCCACCGCTGGGCGGAATGCACAAATTCAGAGTGGGTGTTAAGAACTCTCAGGAGGGGATACAGACTGCAGTTCACTGCAGTTCCCCCAAGGTTCAGAGGAATAATTCAGTCACAGGCAGAGGGACAAGCAGCCCTTTTTCTGCAGGACGAAATTTCCTTATTGTTGGAAAAGAGAGCGATACGGCTGATTCAACCAGAACACAGCAGCGAAGGTTTTTATTCACGTTATTTCCTGGTGCCGAAGAAAGGCGACCGAGGGATGCGTGCAATTCTAGACCTCAGAGCGTTGAACAAGCATCTGAGAAAATACAAATTCAAGATGCTGACACATGCTTCTCTGCTACGCTTCCTGCGTCCAGGCGATTGGTTTACATCGATCGACCTCAAGGATGCTTATTTTCACATCCCTATTTACCCTCCACACAGAAAATACCTCAGATTTGCTTTTCGAGGGAATTCTTACGAATACCTTGTCCTCCCTTTCGGACTCTCTCTGAGCCCGAGGGTGTTTGTGAAGTGCACAGAGGCAGCGGTGGGTCCGCTCAGGAGGCGGGGAATACGTGTGGCAACTTACATAGACGACTGGCTGATTGCCTCGTCGTCCCACCAGGAAGCCACACAACACACAGCTGTGATAAAACAGCACTTGAGGGATCTGGGCTTCAAAATAAATCGGGAAAAGAGTTCCCTGCTTCCCTCTCAGAAAATATGCTTCATAGGTCTTTCTCTGAACTCAATTCATGCCAAAGTAAGCCTAACGGAGGACAGAGTGAAAGCAATGGTCAACTGTTTGTCCATGTTTCAAAGAGTAAACCTGGTATCATTCAGACTCTGCAGAAGACTGTTGGGACTGATGGCCGCAGCATTAGTGGTAATCCCTCTGGGACGTCTCCACATGAGAGGAATCCAGCGATGGGTAGCCTCCCAGGGGTTAAAGCCACATACTCCTCAGCGCAGGCTGAGAGTTACTGCAGCCTGCACAGCAGCGCTGCGGCCATGGCGGCACAGGGATGCACTGACTCAGGGGGTCCCAATGGGAGTCGTGCAGAACAGAAAAGTTGTCACAACAGACGCCTCCCTGTCAGGCTGGGGAGGTATATGCGAACGGCAAATGGTGAATGGAACCTGGGGTCCAAAGATGCAGTCCGAGCACATAAATTACATGGAGCTCAAGGCTGTTCACCTAACGTTAAAACATTTTCTCCCCATTCTGAGAGCTCACCATGTGCTGATCAGAACAGACAACACAACAGTGGTGGCTTATATCAACAGGCGAGGGGGGCTAAGATCACTGAGGCTCCACACACTGGCTCACAAACTAATCATTTGGAGCAGCAGACATTTTCTGTCTCTGAGGGCCACTCATGTCCCAGGAGTGTTGAACTGCGGAGAAGATCTTCTTTCCAGGGGGAATCCCATGTATGCAGAGTGGAAGCTCCACCCAGAGGTGGCGAGGATGATTTGGCAGAGGTTCGGTCAGCCATCCGTGGACCTTTTTGCTTCTCGAGAGAACAATCAGTGTCCCATGTTCTTCTCCCTGCACGATCGGAACCCACCTCTGGGGGTAGATGCACTAGCCCACTGCTGGCCTCGCACTCTGCTGTATGCGTTTCCCCCAATAGCTCTCATTTCACCTACACTGGCCAGGGTACGAGCAGAGGGTCTGACGATGATCTTCATTGCACCCAATTGGCCAGCGAAACACTGGTTGGCAGAGATAACACAGCTCCTCTGGCAAGAGCCGTGGCCGCTCCCTGCACGCAGGGATCTGCTGTGAGTGGTTTAACCTACAGTCCGTAGGGCTCCCACAAAATATTATTGAGACGATACAGGATGCTAGAGCTCCTGGAACACGTTCTCTGTACGGGTACAAATGGTCGGTTTTTGAAAAATGGTGCTCAGAAACCCAAGAAGTACCTTTTCAGTGTTCTGTGGCTGTGATTTTATCTTTCCTGCAGAATCTGATTGATAAAGGGAAAGCTTTTTCCACTATTAAGGTCTATCTGGCAGCAATTTCAGCCTGCCACATAGGCTTTGAGGGGAGAACTGTCGGCCAACATCCCTTGGTGTGCCGCTTCATGCGGGGAGCTCGCAGGAAGCTCCCTGTTTCCAGACCCATTGCTCCATCGTGGGATCTACCCCTGGTGTTGGATGCTCTCACAACCACACCCTTTGAACCAATGGATCAGGTGGATTTAAAGATAGTAGCTCTGAAGACAGCGCTTCTAATAGCACTGGTGTCTGCAAAGCGCGTGGGTGAAATTCACGCGTTATCAGTGCATCCATCTTGCATGAAATTCTCTTTAGACGGGACTAAAGTAGTTTTGCTTCCCAACCCAGCTTTTGAGCCTAAAGTGTTGGGGTCATACTCTCCCATTGAGTTGATGGCTTTTCATCCTCCCCCTTTTTCATCACAGGAACAAGAGAGGCTACACAGTCTCTGTCCTGTGCGAGCTTTACAGATTTATCTGAAGAGAACAAATCAGGTCAGGAAGAGTGACCAGCTGTTTGTCTCCTGGGCTAAAAATCATTATGGAAAAGCTGTTTCTAAACAGCGGCTTGCACATTGGATAACTGATGCAATTTCTTTGGCATATAGTTCGAAAGGACATCAGCCTCCAGAGGGTCTGCGTGCCCACTCCACTAGGGGCTTAAGCTCTTCATGGGCTCTACTCAAAGGAGTACCCCTGCAGGAGATTTGTGCTGCAGCAAGCTGGGCCTCATCTCACACGTTTACTCGGTTTTACAAACTTGATGTCACAGCTCCATCACTGGCTCATTCAGTTCTCAGTGTGACACCAAGCACTAAGTAAACATAAATAAATAAATAAATATAATTGAGTCAGCAGGAACGTAATGTGGGATCTGCTGAGCAATACGGGAGTCGGGATATTTTTCGTTCCCAATGTGAGACACGAAACGAATGCTATGAAAGAGAACTTTAGGTTACTTTCGTAACCCCGGTTCTCTGAGTAGCATGAGTGAGTGTCTCACCAAACCACCCTCCTTGCTCTAACGTTGCGAGGAAGAGGTGATCGTTTTTTGAATAACTGTCAGCGCTGTGTCAGCCCCTTATATAGGGGGAGGGACCCTGCCCTCTCTGACACTGACAGGCTTATTTTCCAGCCAATCCTGGCTGGCGTAATGTAAAAAACGGTTCTGATGAGGTCACGCTGAGGGCGTTCCCAATGTGAGACACTCACTCATCCTACTCAGAGAACCGGGGTTACGAAAGTAACCTAAAGTTCACTGGTCAAGAGCGCATATGTTTGTTTTAAAACCAGATCAAGTAGGAAAGGCATCACCTATGACCTTACCCAAAGACGATGGCACTGCCATAAAAACTGCAAAAGACTAGAGGGGGCCATGCCATAGACTAAAGGGTTATTTATAGCTTTTAATGTTTAAGTTAAGGACAGGTCTGGTTTGTTTGGGAAGGTTTCCAGGAGCAAACCTCTTTGTGGCAACATGACTTCGGTTTGTAAAGTTGTAACTGAATGAGTCTGATAACTTTTGGAAAAATGTCCATTGGACAGATGATAGCAAAGTAAAGTATTTAGCTGTAATAGATTGCACCATGTTTGCTGAAAACCAAACCCAGCTGTCAAGCAACAGTGGTGGGAAGTCATCTTTTGATCTTGTTTAGCAGCCATTGGGGCCTGGGCAACTAGCAGTCGTTGGTGCTGCATTCCATTTACCTCCAAACTGGGAGGTGGGAGATCGCGTCATCTCCGAGTTATGTTGTTCCAGTTTCCAGCTTGTCTGACAGTAGGAAAAGCATGAATGCTCACATCATGCCTATTGTTAAATATACAAAGACAGCCAACCTGAGGCTCAGGATGTTTGTTGAAATCAGATTTTATTGCAAAAACTCTTTTTTTTTTTTAAGTTGTACTTGAACTGTTCAGATGAACATGAGACATTAAAAATGGGTGCAGATTCTTCATTGCACATTTAGCCCTTATTGCCACCGTTGTTAAAACAATAAAAATAACTGATCTAGATGGTATTTTGTGCACATAAACGGCGCTGAAACCTCCCGTCTTATGAACACTGTAAAGTATTGCTGGTACGTGTTTGACTGAATAAATTACATGAATAAGAGAACTGCTGAAAACCAGTCACCGTATAAAGTTTTACTCATTATTTCTGGTTACAGAAACATGTCCACCTGCCTAGATCTGGGTGAAAGGTGACGTTACAAAGATCATCTACAGGAAGGCCAAGCTAACCTTGGATCACTAAAGAACTGTCCCATATTCTACTAATCATTAGACGCAGAGCACTGTTCTCCTCTCCTATCATCTGGTGTTATGTTACCAATTATAACAAAGACTATGACAATGTTCATGGTCATGTTGGGTTTAGCCTTATCAGAACTTGATAGCAAGCATTTGCGCTTTATGGCTCACAAAACTCTAAAAGCAATAACTGCATATAAACCAGTGGAGCCAGTTACAGTAGATGTTTTATTTGTGACTGGGCTCTTTATCTTTGTTGTTAATGAGAAGAAATGACAGGCGGCTCCAGATTTGTAGCATGGTGGCTTACAGTTGGCTGTTGGTGGTAACTTTGCCAATCAAGCCTGGCAGCAGTTGGCTGTTTAATGATTAATCACATTGCTGGACCTTTAGGGTTGATCGAATGCAGCCAGCTAATTTCTGTAGCGGCACAGATTCCAGAGGTGACTGCCAACCAGCGGTCCTTGTGTGCTAACTAGCAGTGTGCACTCTTTAATGTTATGTAGAGTAGTGTTAAGGGTTTAACTCAAGCTCCATGTAGTAATCTGCTCTAAAATGTTCCCTTCAGTCCTGCTTTTAGCTGATCAGAATTAAATGACAGTAAGCAGACACCGCCTCATGAATGAATCCAACACAAAGATAAACCCAAATGTAAGGACCGAACCTTGAGCACATTTTGAATTGGATCTTTAGAGATGTTATTCAGAGTAAGGTTTTACTAAATCATAATATGTTCAGCTGAAATTAAAAGAATTGCAAAGACAACAGATTTCTATTTTTAAAACTGTGTTAAGTGGGGATTTTTAAACAGTTACCTCTAAGCTTAACCTATCTTTGCAGAGTATGAAGTCTGACCTTGGAAAAGTAGACAAGTGGATGATAAAATAAGTTGTACCTAGTCTAAACTATATATAGTAGATGGGCAGTATCTGAAAGATTTGTCCTTTAAATGTCAAGTTCCCTGGTTTCAGAAATGCAGTAAGGAGAGACTGAGAAATGAATTAAAACGTACAGCATTACAGTTGCATGTGTAAGGTATCCGTACAACATGGTGGGAGCTCTCTGATTGGCTGAGGGTTGTATTACAGCCACTCCTGTTGGGAACAAAGCATGCGGTGACAGTGGAAAGGAATTTTTAAGACAAAGACAGAGAGGGAAAAATAGGAAGACGCTTCCAGCAGGAACAGCAATGGCTTTGTGAGTTACTGTTCATAGGAGAGAAGCAAAGAAACTGAACTGAACAACATGATGTGAAGAAACCCAGAGATTCCTCTTAGTTAATGGGAGCAAGAGGGACAGCTGTCATTCCAAAAAAATCAGAAATGAGGAGTGGTAGGATAAAAATTGTGGGGAAAACTGTTTTTGAATAGTATGGCGTTTTAGTTTTCTTTTTGTATGTGACAAAATAAAAATTTTCCCAATTATCTGTGCAAATTAGAAATGCATAGCTCTGCATTTTAGTAAGTACTGTAGTTTATTCTGTTCTTGTGACATGCCAAACCCTTTGTAGTTGTGTCATTCTAGTTCTATTTAGCATTCTATAACGTGTCTTCCTACTAACCTCCTGCTCTTTGCCACCCAGAGGATTTTCCTGACCTATCCTCTCTAAAAGCTGGTCCTTACTGGGTAGACAGGGTAGTTGGTTACATCTGTAGGAAAAATGGCCAGTGGTCATCCTTAGCTTTTTGTTGAATGAATTTTCTGCCAATATTGCTTGATTTTGTTTCCTATGAGGTTTCCTGGATTCATTTGAAGTCCCCTCAAACTGAAAAACCCATACAGCCCAATTGAACTACTGTTTTGCATATAGAAAAGCTACACTTGTAAATAAAAAAAGATAGATGCTTGCTTTTTGGTCACTTTAATATTCCGTTGGAGTGCTCCCACACAAAGCGCATTAAATGTATTATCTGAGCTGTATCCAGTTGATGGGATGGAGTGAATATGTGAGGTTTGCTTTGAACTCACTTAAAAGCTCTGTACAAAGCTGGGAGCTCATTCAGGACTCACACAGCTGCACACCTGCCCACTCCCTCCTTCAGTCTAACATCAAGCGGCAGGTCTGCCGTTTTCAACAGTTCCGCATTAGATGCATTGAAAGCTCCGTTCCACCAGCACAGACCAACTCATTTAATGTCCCTGTTACCAGGAAACAATGCTCCCCTGACCCTAGCATGATGTTTTATGATGGCCGCAGCTTTACTCACACACATATGTTATGCAGCTTTCTGGTGTTATTATAGTGTCAATTAAATCTCATTAGCAAAGTTTTCCTGATTGTTGTAAAGGATCAGCATGAGTTTGCCTTGTCTAGGTCTGTCTCCAGTTACAATAGCATTAAAAAGTAAATATTTCAGTGATTCCACCGTATCCCCTGTCAAAAAGAGGGCGTCAACCCCTTCATTGACCCCCTAGAACATCAAGTTAACATTAAATCTGTCATTTCTCTCTGGACCTGCCTCTACAGTTTTGTGCTCTCTGTACTACTGGTGGCGGAGTTCCACCCTGACACACGACATGTTTGCACAGGTGAACAAACAGGCCTACCAGTAGACACGGGCCACGCCGGACAACATGTTGCAACCACCTGCAAAACAAGTTAAAGAATCTGCTTTTTTTTTTTTTTAAACGCCCCCAGAGCTGCAAGGATAGCAGCACTCGCTCTGCTGCGAGTCGCAACCATGACTCTCCTTCTCTGTATCCAACCTTTAAACTCACTCTCAGTCTGGGTCAGTACACGACATGGGGACGACTGCTGACTGGAAATATGTCCTGCAGACCGTCATTGACACCGTCCACAAGGAGGGGAAGCCACGGCAGGTCATTGCTGAAGAAGCTGGTGGATTTATGCTGGATCCCAGCATTTAAATGGGAAGTTAAATGGTAGGGAAAACGAGATGTGGCAAAGGTTCACATGCAACAGAGAGAACCACAGCCTTCAGAGAATTGTAAATCCAAGCCAATTCAAGAGTTTGGAGGAGATCCACAAAGTGTGGACCAAGGCTGTTGTCAGCGCTTTAAGAGCCCCTCGGCACAAATGTGTCCTTGATACTCAGTGATTGTTTAGGCTGCCGTGTCATCTGCTGGTTCTGGTCCACTGTGCTTTATCAAGTCCAACGTCAGAGCAGCCACCTGCCAGGACATTTTAGAGCATGTCATGCTTCCTTCTGCTGACGAGCTTTATGGAGATGCTGGTTTTATTTTCCAGCAGGATTTGGCACTTGCCCACACTGCCAAAGCTACCAAAAGCTGGTTCAGTGACCATGTAACCTGAACCCCACAGAGAATCTGTGAAGGATTGTCAGGAGGAAAATAAAAGACGGCAGAATCAAAAATACAGACATGCTGAAGGTCGCTGTTAAAGCACCAGGTGTTCAGCTTCCTGAACACCTGGTCAGGTCCACAGGCTGTTCTGCATGCCATCCTCTACTGATGCAGTAATTCATGCAGGAGCAGTACACCAACATTTCTGTTTAAAAAGAAATCATTTTACTGATCTTGCATAACGTTCTTATTTTCTGAAACACTGAATTTTTGTTTCATATTAGCTGAAAGCCATGACCATGAAAATGAACAGAAAGAAACTCTTGAACCACTTTGTGTGCCAAGACACTAAGTTTTACCTTTTTTAATAGGAATACTGAAATAAATTAACATTTTGGTGCTATTCTCTAATTATTTAAGATGCCCCCATATACACTAGCTGGTCCGGGTGTGTACTCGGTACCTTCAGAGAAGCTGATGGACCCCTTGGATTCCCTGTTAAAAGACTTGCTTTTGTCTGGTAAAGAAGCAGCCAACTAGTGCAGATGCAAACCGCTTGCTTTGTAATAACTTCACTCTATTCATCTCGCACTAGTTGTAGTGCACTTCCATTATTTCTAGTTAAAATGTATCCCCACAGAAACACTGCTGGGTACTTGAGGTCATACAGTAAGAGCTTGCTCTTTCAGACACTAGAGTCCGTGTAATAAATCTGGACCCTTCGAATGCCAGTGCTGTAAAGGTCAGCACAGCGGCGCTCTGAGGTCCAGCTGTACTGATCCTGCACATGACAGAACGTTATGGGGGCATTTCTTGAAATGGCTTTGCCATGTGCCACAATGATACCTCTGCCTGCTGCGCTTCTTGCTGCATTTGAAAGACAAATTTATGGAAAACTTTTTCAGGAAAATGTCCAGCAAGATCAGCATGTGTTTAGTGGAATTTTGGCCATAGTTGGATCAGCAGTGAATGATGTTCAGAAGACCTTTCCTTGTACTCTGGACTCATGTTTGGTACAATTCATACCCCAGTATGTTGGTGTGGGCTGAAATGGTGTTTTTTTAATGCCATGGAGAGAAGAACTGTAAAAGTATTTCATTTATTTGGAAGTTTTCCAAATTTGTCACATTAAAGCTACAAATGTCAAGGTCTTAGTGGGATTTTATGTGATCATAGTCCATTACTATAAAGTGGAAGAGAAATTACACTTTTTGAATTTTTATTTATTTAAATCTTATCTCCAGTAATCCTAAATAAAATCCATTGCAATCAGTTGGGGACTTTACTGACAGTTTTATGTTGCTCTCAAACATTGACAACATCAAGCATTTCAAGTAAACAAATGACATTGGCGGCCCACCAGGCTTATAATACGGTGGGAGAAACCCTGCTGACTGAGAGTCTATAGCAAGACTTTAAAATTGATTTTCAGTCGCTCTCCATCCATTCCATTCAAAACATCAGTGTACATCTAGATGTAAAAAGCTGGATTATCTACAGTGTATTAGGGGTGGGCGATTATGGACTTTACATTTTATCACGATATAATGTGGTAATGTGATAATGATGAAATGTAATAAGACTATTTACAGCTTCTTGCAGTCTTTTTCGGGTAACTGTGTGACTGTGATTGCATGTCAACTATACCCCAATAAACACAATTACTGTCGTTTTAAAACATTTAAAAATGTATGATATATTACAACAGAACTTGAAACATGTTTCATCGGGACTCCAGTTGCGTAAGGAAGTGTGATATTATTTGTTTTTATCACCGAAATGCACACAGTATTTGCATTTAGATTTTTTTTAAATTTATTGATATTTGATTCTCTCAATAAACCAACAAGAGAAAACGGCAAAAATAACAATCCTGACAATATTGACAGTTTTGAGGGTTTTCAGACACCACTAGTTGGAATCTATCGTTGTCAAGATAAATCTAAATTCTTATCATGTTAACGATAAAACAATATGATAAAGTCCCAGCCTTACAGTCTATCACAGTATAGGGGGAGGAATACAAATGCACCCCACATTTAATCGTTTAAAGCAATCTTTGAGTTTCTACACACAGTGAGAGTTTTATTTTGTGATAATTAATTTCTTCAGAAATGGCTTTAAAATGTCCTGAAATCTGCTTGGCAGAACACTGTAGTAAGATCTAAACCTTCTTTTCTTATTCTGACTTCTAGATGTTGGGGGTAAGAAATTAGTGACAGTAGCATCAGATTCCACATCAGTGTTTTCTATGTTCCTGACAGTTCCTTTTATACATTCACACATACTCCAGATCTGTGTTATTGCCTCTGCTGCTGGATCAGAGATTGGTCCTTTTTAGTCCACCATTTCAATTATAAACAATACTGAGAGGTACAAGAAAAATCCGATATTCTGCCACAAGGAAGAAATGGGGAACCCAATTCTGGAGCTGCTTACAGTTTCTGCCAATCAGTCAACTAATGTGGAGCCAGTTAGCCAAAGTGATAAGTGTGGGATTTACTTTTGTCATGTCTAGTGCTTGATCAAGCTAGGACAGAATATTATTCAGTCAGGCTGTCAGCAGACTGCAGTGCCAGGGTTTGATGGGCTTGCGTTAAGACTTAATCTCAGACTTGCTCTCACACATGGAAATCTTGAGGTTTTTTTTATTTAATTTTTTATTTTTTTTATTAGATAAACAGCTCTTGCAGTGATGAGATTCTTCACTTGTGGTCATTTCCAGTTGTCTTGTCCAACCTGTGAAACACCTTTCAGAGGGTCACCCTAAAAGCTGTTAGATGGTGTCCCTGGGAGCCGAGGCCCTATGTGGGAACAGAGCACATTCCTGCACAGATTTACTCTCATTATTGCTCCAGCCAATGAACTTTAGAATCTTAACCTAAGATCTCAGTATCTTATCTTAATCTCGCTTTGATCTGGATTATATTAATATAAAAGGTTTGCCGAATATGTTGCGAACATGTCATCAGTGTGTGCAATATTCATATGGCAAAGGACTGCTTGGATTGCAGTAATTGTTGGTCAGTATTTTCCAAGTGTTATGATCTTGCTTTTTATATTCTAATGTAAAGTGCCAGTGGGACCAGTTCACAGTAGCAGATGCTCACACAGACACAATAACAGTGTGCAAAATGCTAAAAATCAGAGTGGCAGAAGCACAGATGAGAAAGGGAGGAACAAGGAAAAGGGGGCTTCTATCACGACACATCATCATCATCATCATCATCATCGTATTTACCAACATTATCGCCGTTGTAAGACATTATATAATACAGCTCTAATTCCTTTATGTATAGATGCATGGTTCAGGATTGACTGCCACTGAAGGCCAAATACAGGCCAGCCTGTAGATATGCCATTGCTTTTAATTAGGAATGGGGAGATGGACTACGGATTTTAGATGTATATCGATAAAACCATTAAAAAATGTATTTGTATGTCCAGGCAGAGCCCCACAAAGCAAAGTTTTGTCTAACAAAGAAAACTAGCCCTTATCAAATCTTCCTAGGACTTGGAAATATGTCTTGAAAATAAAATCTCAGAATTGACCATACCAAATCCGATTAATCAATCCCCCCCTCCTTTTCATTTCACAAAAAGAAATAAAATTAATTATTTTAAAAATGTGCTTTTATATCAAGTCTGGAAGGTGAACTGAATTCAAAGTGCAACTAAATGCAAGCTGTGAAACATGATTGTAAAACAAGATGGCGGCCCTCACATTGTAAACAATGAAAATATAATCAAATTTAGTGCCAATGGTTTTACACAGTGAACTAAGAACAGGCCTCACTTTACTTGTTTAACTTCAAACTAACTTTAAAAAAAGGAAATGAGTAAATCGAAGTGCCTCGTGTTGTGGTAAAAAAAGTTTCCTCTACACTATTTTGACAATATATTTTTCTAAATATATATTCAACATTGTATCCTATTCACTTCATGGAAGTTCAGTAAGTGCATTTGCAAAATAAAATCCCAATTATACAAAAATTTGATCTTAATAAGTTGTAAGTTCAAATTAATCGATTAAATCAATTTATCGTCCAGCCCTTCTCCTGCCTCTTTATAACTGTGTGGAAGTTAATTTGTGTCGCTGGGATTTGAATTAAAAATGCCACTGAAATTTAAATGTTGTATGTTTGTACTTACTCTTTCAGTGTTAGAATATATTCAGAAAACATTTTTAACCAAAAAAAAATTCATTGTCATTATATCTATATAGTTGAAATTTCATTTGTCATTTTCACTGCAAGATAAAAATTCACATTACTATTTCAAAGTGATTAAATTTTCAATACCTGTTTTTCAGTTTAACATTTCAGTTTAAAAAAAAATCTGCATATAAAAAAATTCAGCCTTTCAAAATTCAAACTCAATAATTTCAGCCTCCCGAGATTCAACTTGCTCCATTTCACTGTCTTAAATTCAGCGTCTAAATTCGGTGTAAAAAGGGAAGGGTTACTTCAGGTCACAGACATTAGCAATGGATTGTGGTGTCCAACACCCAGCCAATCCTGTTACGTTTTCTTAATCACGTGACGTAGCGCCCGCACTGAAGGGAAACCAGCATCTCGGAGGTGGTCATGTAAGCTAACGCTAACTGAACGGTGAGTTTATTGCTTTCATTTTTCTGTAGTATTGCTTTTCTTTGCGCATGAAAGTCAATACATAGAGTGTGTCCCAATTCAAGGGGTCCAGCCCAAGAAGAATTCGACTCAGGTGGACCGCGTCCTTTGCATACCGTAAAAACCATGAAGGCTTGCTGTGAGTTGGAACCTTCTAGCCTTCGCCAGCTCACCCGTTGTCTAGAAACCGTGACAGCGTGAACCACAGCTGTGACGCTTAGCTGAACTAATGTCAGGTTAATGTTCAGTGATTTTTATGTAAAATAAAAACTAAAAATAAACTGATTACAAATTTCATTTCTTTAATTTGTTACTAAACGTTTAGCAACTTCACCTCCAAAACCTCTTTCTTTAAAATAAATATTTACTTGTAGAGCAAATATCTCTCTGCCATAAAAATTAGGCTTGAACTCACCGTTCAGTTAGCGTTAGCTTACATGACCACCTCCGAGATGCTGGTTTTCCTTCAGTGCGGGCGCTACGTCACGTGACTAAGAAAACATAAGGGGATTGGCTGGGTGTTGGACACCACAATCCATTGCTAATGTCTGTGACCTGAAGTAACCCTTCCCTTTTTACACCGAATTTAGACGATGAATTTAAGACAGTGAAATGGAGCAAGTTGAATCTCGGGAGGCTGAAATTATTGAGTTTGAATTTTGAAAGGCTGAATTTTTTTATATGCAGATTTTTTTTTAAACTGAAAAGTTAAACTGAAAAACAGGTATTGAAAATTTAATCACTTTGAAATAGTAATGTGAATTTTTATCTTGCAGTGAAAATAACAAATGAAATTTCAACTATATAGATATAATGACAATGAATTTTTTTTTGGTTAAAAATGTTTTCTGAATATATTCTAACACTGAAAAAGTAAGTACAAACATACAACATTTAAATTTCAGTGGCATTTTTAATTCAAATCCCAGCGACACAAATTAACTTCCATATAACTGCATCTATTTTGAAATGTAAACAGCATTTATTGATAATCTCACGAAACCAATAGTGCACATGCCTGTTAACTGTGCTCTAAAAATCACAGAAACGTCTTTAAAGCAGATTTTCTTTTTCTAACAACAAAATCCGTTGATAGTGAAGTTGACGACCTGATTTCCTTTAGCTGAAAGGGTGATGATGTGCAATGGCCACCTTTGCTTTCTCACCACTAAAAGCTGTGAACTCCCCTCTCTACAGCTTGTTGCCCTGCTGCCCTCCATGTTGTGGAGCCTTGGTGAGAAGAACACGTTGTGAAAGGAACACTTTGATCCATATAAGAGCTGTGTGATGCACAGCATGGAGTGAAAAACGACCCGTCTTGATTATTAACCAAAGTAAATCACCTGAAGGGAGCTCTGGAACAGAGCAGGGTAATGTGTTGCCTATTTAAACATATAGCTGGGTTATGTTTTGTTTTGTTGCAATCACTGCTAGCCAAAAGAAACAAGAAGGTGATTTATAAAGGCTATCAGCCATATTCAATGGGTTGTAAAAACATTGTGACTCACGTGCTTCATAAGAGGTTGTGCCCAGAGACAATTCTTCTTCTAACACCAGCTTTAATGCGGGGTGGGTAGTCAGAAAACCAGCAGCTTCAGCCTGTTACAAGTAGGTACTCCGTCATTAGATGGTCCTTTTCAGTACTTTTTCCTATTAGTATTGTTTGCTGTTTTGTGAATTTAGAGTTATTGGCTTTCCAAATGCAGCATGTACATTAGGTTTAAAATGTGTTTAGATCTACTGTAAGATTTGTTTTCTACTATAGGGACATAAGCTTTAATGCAAAAAAGGGAGATAACCTGATGTCTTCATTCAAACTAATTTGGAAAGTTTAGGATTTTGTTTGTTAGTTCTGACGATGTAAAAATAATAATCACCAAATATCTGAGTTAAAGACCTCAAAGAAAACTGGAAATGGACTATAAGTAATTGATCAGTGCTGCTTTAAAGTCACCTCCCTGTGGGGTAGTTCCTTTTCAGAGAAAAGCTGCATAATGGAAATAAAAAAAAAAAAGTTTGACAATGAAATGTAGATTTCCACTTCAGAATCAAAAGGATACTCAGTTTGAGGCAGGGCTGAAAACAAAGCTGTTTATACCACAAGGTGCAAATATGGGTTAAAGATGTCCCACCAGGCAGCAAGAATCCAAGTGATCAGCTGACAGTTAGGCGGCGACACAAATGTTATTGAATCACTTTTCACCTCTGAACAATACAGATAAGGAGGAATATGATGATGACCTGATGTTATTGCACCTTAATTAAGACCTAGTTTAACTCATAAAAATCTCTGAGCCATGATGAATGTTGCTGTGGATAGCTAAGCTGAGGCAAATGAGAACAATGATCATAATCATAAATAAGAATCTGCTTTATATTAATGTTGAAATTTTCCATGTGTTTTTGTGCTTGTTCACCACCTTTAAATGCCATATTCAGACAGCTACGTTTACATAAACAAAAGTAATCGGAATAAAGGGCCGATCGGAATAAAAATGCATCATGTAAACAAGCCAATTGTAATACTTGTACACTTGTTAGGCTCAAGTTATTCTGAATGTGGCAAACTGACCTGAGAGCGCATATTTCTGCGTTGGTGATTGGCGAAAAATGTCAGGAAGCAAAACTGTCGGTGCTTCTGTTAAAAAAAAAATAAAAGCTTAAAATTGTTGCTTACTCGGTAACATTTCAAGTGTGAGAACCTTATGCAAGTCCAGCCTGGGTGCTCTAAAGACAAATGAATTCGTATAATACTGTTTTGTTTACTATTTTTGTAGTTTAGCAAAGACAGAAATTCTTCTGTGTGTGTTTTTTTTTTTTTTTTTTTTTTTTGTAGGGGAATTTGATAACTGCGCATGTCAGTGATTCTATTCTGAATAAAGCCAGGTGCATAATATACACACACATTATGATTGTATTAATTGATCGTGTGCCCATATAAATGGTACACTCCGATTATTTAATCCGATTGTGAAATTATGTGCATGTAAACATAGCTTGCATACCGTTTATCTGATTTAAGATTGATATTTACATATGTATGTTTTTTTTTTCTTCTTCTTTTTTATGACATAAAAAAGTAAATAATTCAGCCTTTTCCCACAAACCTGTGACAAAATTCTGCAGTGGCTTGAAATTGTAGTTTTGGTCAAATAAAATAAATACATTCTTGTTATATTGTCCAACTAATTCGTCGTGGGAAATGTTTATTTAAAACTGTATTCTTACACATAGGAATTTCAATAATTGGCTGAAGTTTACAACAAACTGTTGGAAGATGCTTTTAGGTTACCCAGAGTTGAAAAGTCACTGGAGTCACATCACAAAGCTCAGAAGCACCAAGTTAGCTGAAAAAGATGGATTAGCATAAGCATGTGAGCTTATGCTATGGGAGTTCATATGTAGCTTAAGTTGTAGGTCATAACTTTTAACTATAAAGGTCTTGTGTTGATGTTTTGCTACAGCTGGATAGAATATCTGTCTAAAGGACTGATAGGAGGTAATAAACCTACCTTGTTCCGACTACAGGTAGAGCGCGACAGGACATTCACAGGCTGAACCACCAGGGAAATCCCCGGTAGTCCAGGTCCGCAAATGGATTAACACAGCAGTAAAATCATCTAGTTCACTGACATTCGTGTTGCATTGTCCCACCCGTACAATACAAATCACTCAACACTCATGAACCCTGTTGCCAGGGGAACTAATCCATTCAGAGGATTTTCTGAATCAATATTGAATTGGAAAAAAAAATCTTGTAATGCATTGATGAATCGATACTTTTACCCATTCCTTGTCCTTGGGTTTGAGGTATTAAGTAGAGGTTTAGAGCCTTTATCAAATGGTGACGATTAACCATGAGTCGTTAATGTTTTCTTTACTGCTGGTAGTTATGTGGTGGTCAGGACTCTGCTGCTTTCCCTTTTAAACTTTTAATTGCATCAGGACAAAATCTTTCTCTACAGAATCCTCCTTTTTATTTCAAATAAACAGCAGTTTGGTATTTCTGGAAGCAAACATTCACTATGAAGTTAAATGGACATCCCTTCCTGTTTGTACTCAGACATTTGTGAGTCAGATGTTCCTTTTCCCAAATTTACAGCAGTCCATAAATTTAACCTGGCTAATGGTAGTTATTCATCTAGAATATTAGCCAAAGGAATGGATGAATATACATGATTCTCTATGTTACCCTTTCCTGTTAGGTTAGTCTCCGTCATGATTACGGTCATGTGTCCTGAAGGAAGAGGCGTTTCTTTTCACCAGGCCAATGTTTGGACTGGAATCTGATAATACAGACTTGAGTTTTCAAACTTTATTTGAAGCAAATCTGTCTTCCTTTTTAATAACTGTTTTTATTGCTTGCCTTCTTCAACATTTCAGCTTTTCTCTGCTGAGTTGCACCTGTTTTTATTCCAAGATGGCCAATAGGGAACTTTTTGTTTTAGCTTTACAAACAATGTATGGACTACAAATGAATTTGAGAAATATGTTGACCTATTCAATAGTTGAAGTTAGTGGCTGTTCTACACCAAATTTAGCAGGAGGGCCAGGGTAGGGCCAGTGTTTTTCATGGAGGCACAGAACAAAATAAACAGGTCAATATTTCATCGTTTAATATATTGCCAATTGTGGCTCTTGAACTGCAGGTTGCTGACCCTGATCCTATCTCAATATGGCTGGAGCTAAACGTGAAAGAGCTACATTTTTTTAATTATTGTTAGAGTAAAACTGTAAAGGTAAAACATACAATTGGTCCAAGTGACAAATCAGCTACGGTATCTTTGTCAGCATATATCGTTGTAAGAAATGTATTTAATATTATGTCTTTAGTACAGGGGCCAACAGGGGCAAGGGCCCCTGCTGGCCCCTGTCTAGAACCACCCCTGGTTGAAGTACACTCCATCTCTGACTAACTCAATGTATTTTAATTTAAAGGGAACACAGTACCAATGAGACCTGGGTAAACGGCCCTGCAGCCTAAATGAAAAGAGTCCACCTGAGCCTGTGCCAAAACATAGAACAGCAAAGGATAGAACATGCTTCATATTGTGCCCGTCTGTTTTGGCAGATCATTAGCATGTCTTTTCAAGATCTAATATATGCATGTCCCCCCACACCTGTTTCAGTCTGTTCTGTAGACTGATTTTATGAATAGGTGCATTTTAAATGGTTCAGCCCTAAAACGTTTCCTTGTAACTACTAGGCCCCACTGAGAGATGGTGTCCCTTTGTTGGTAAAAGTTTGGGCTCCTTATCAGCCTGGTTATATTCTGCCAGAAGGAGGAAGTCCTTGTTACTTTACCACATTTTATGAGTATCCTGTCACAAAAGAGGTGCACAGAAAGCATGAGGGCCAAAAGGACAGTAGCAGATAACAAACTGCTGTCCAGTGGTTTCTACAAAGTGCTTTTAACAGTTTTTTTTTCAGCTGACAGAGCTCTGTCCCTCCTGCTGTTTCATAAGATCTAACTGTTAAAGAAAAGTTGAGCCATAGTTCAACAGGTCCTCCTGGCTGCTAAAGATTGACCAAGTGTCCCAGAAACAACTAGTTACAAAAGCCAATAAATAGCTTTCTGACTGGAAAAGCAGTGCATTAGGCCTGCTGGACAGTTTCCATCTGTTATTAACCTTGTAGAGATTCCTGTGTTGTTCTTAGATTCAGAAGCTCAACATCCTCTGGCCCTCAGTGAATGTCACCATGGGTGAACTGCTTACTTCAACATCATAATCGGCGCCGTCCTCATACCCCCTGAATCCAGTGCCATCATGGGGGAGGTGGTCCAGATGCACTTCACCACAGTGGACTACGTAATCTTCGCCCTGCTGCTGGTGGCCTCTGCTGGCATCGGCCTCTTCTATGCCTTCTCCGGCGGGCGTCAGCGCACTACGCAGGTAACCTCAGACCCTAGGTCCCTCTAGAACTTGGATGTGTTTTTAATACGTCTGACATGAAAATCCCGTTTATCTCAGGAGTTCCTGATGGCCGACCGCTCCATGAGCTGCCTGCCTGTGTCTCTGTCCCTGCTGGCCACCTTTCAGTCAGCTGTGGCCATCCTGGGCGCTCCGTCTGAGGTCTATGCATTTGGGACCCAGTACTGGTTCCTCGGCTGCTCCTATTTTTTGGGCCTGCTAATCCCAGCCCACGTATTCATCCCAATCTTCTACAGGCTTCGGCTGTCCAGCGCCTACGAGGTACCTGCATGTACAGCATCCCCCACAATTCATAGCAACCAAAAAAGAACATGTGCCTAAAGCTTTAAAACAAATTCTGTTTTCATTGCAGCAGCGTAATCTCAGCCTGGAAAAACCCAACATTTAATTGTACTAAAAATGAAACCACTTCTTGACACTCCTGCCATTTGCACGTTTGGCAACAGGACAGCATTTAATTCAATTCAATTCAATTTTATTTATATAGCGCCAATTCATGAAAGTCATCTCAAGGCACTTTACAAAGTTAAGTTCAATCATATTATACAGATTGGGTCAGATTATACAGATTGGTCAAAAATGTCCTATATAAGGAAACCAGTTGATTGCATCAAAGTCCCGACAAGCAGCATTCACTCCTGGGGAACCGTAGAGCTACAGGGAGAGTCGTCTGCATTGTACATGGCTTTGCAGCAATCCCTCATACTGAGCAAGCATGAAGCGACAGTGGGAAGAAAAACTCACCATTAACGGGAAGGAAAACCTCCAGCAGAACCAGGCTCAGTATGAACGGTCATCTGCCTCGACCGACTGGGGGTTACAGAAGACAGAGCAGAGACACAACAAGACAGACAAAAAGCACAGAAGCACACATTGATCCAGTAATCTGTTCTACATAAGATGGTAATAGCGGGTGACCCGTCTTCTTTGGATGATGTCACATTTAACAGAACGCCAGACCAGGTGTACCTACTATGAAGATAAGAGAGAGAGCAGAAAGTTAAAGCAGAAATGACAACACGTAATGCATAATTGAAGAACAGTAGAACTCTATAGAGTGAGAAAATTAGATCCTGATGTCCTCCAGTAGCCTAAGCCTATAGCAGTAAAACTATAAAGGTAGCTCAGAGTAACATTCTCACTCTAGTTATAAGCTTTGTCAAAAAGGAAGGTTTTAAGATTAGTCTTAAAAGTAGACAGGGTGTCTGCTTCACGGACCACAACTGGGAGTTGGTTCCACAGGAGAGGAGCCTGATAACTAAAGGATCTGCCTCCCATTCTACTTTTAGAGACTCTAGGAACCACCAGCAGACCTGCAGTCTGAGAGCGAAGTGCTCTGTTAGGAAAATACGGGGTAATCAGAGCTCTGATATATGATGGAGCTTGATTATTAAGGGCTTTATACGTTAGAAGAAGAATTTAAAATTCTATTCTTGATTTAACAGGAAGCCAATGAAGGGAAGCTAAAATTGGAGAAATATGATCCCTCTTGTTGATTTTCATCAGAACTCTTGCTGCAGCATTTTGGATCAGCTGAAGACTTTGAACTGCATTTTGTGGACTTCCTGATAGTAAAGAATTACAATGGTCCAGCCTTGAAGTAACAAATGCATGGACTAGTTTTTCAGCATCACTCCTGGACAGAATGTTTCTAATTTTGGCAATATCCCGGAGGTGAAAAAAGGAAACTCTGGAAACCTGTTTAATATGGGATTTAAATGACATGTCTTGGTCAAAAATAACACCAAGGTTTTTTTACTTTATTACCAGAGGCCAAGTTAATGCCATCCAGATTAAGTGATTGGTTAAGAAGTTTATTTTTTGAGGACTCTGGCCCAAAGATTACAACTTCTGTCTTGTCAGAATTTAAAAGCAGGAAATTTAAAGTCATCCAGCTTTTGATGTCATCAAGACATGACTGCAGTCGACGTAATTGATTGGATTCATCAGGATTTATGGATAAATATAGCTGAGTGTCATCAGCATATCAGTGGAAATTAATCCCATGCTGTCTGATAATTTTTCCGATCGGAAGCATATATATAGTAAAGAGAATTGGTCCAAGGACTGAACTCTGTGGTACTCCACAGGTGACCCTAGAGTTTGAGGAAGATTTATTATTAACATGAACAAACTGGAATCTGTCCGACAGATAAGATTTAAACCAGCCTAATGCTTTCCCCTTAATCCCTACAGTATGTTCAAGTCTTTGTAGGAGAATATTGTGATCAACTGTATCAAATGCAGCACTGAGATCTAACAGGACAAGTAAAGACACAAGTCCTTTATCTGAGGCCATGAGAATATCATTAGTGACCTTCACCAGAGCTGTTTCAGTGCTATGATGAGCTCTGAAGCCTGACTGAAACTCCTCAAGTAGGTCATTGCTTTGTAAATGTTCACAAAGTTGATTAGCAACTACTTTCTCAAGAATTTTAGATAAGAAAAGAAGATTAGATATAGGTCTGTAGTTTACTAGCTCATCTTGATCAAGAGAAGGTTTCTTAAGTAAAGGTTTAATAACAGCTACTTTAAAAACCTGTGGTACATATCCATTTACTAAGGATAGATTAATCATGTCTAAAATAGGACCACTGATCAAAGGGAATACCTCCTTAAACAACTTGGTTGGGATTGGGTCTAACATACAGGTAGAAGGTTTAGATGAAGCTAAGATTTTAGATTGCTCAGAAAGCTCTACTGCTTCTAAACAGTTCAGACACTGTGCAGGTTCTAAAGATTCCTCCAATGCTGCCTTACTTACTGGGGATGAGGTAATCATGTTTGGGAGGATGCCAATTATTTTATTTTTAATGGCATCAATTTTATTTATGAAGAATCCCATAAAATCATTACTACTTAGAGCTAAGGGAATGGATGGAGCAACAGAGCTGCAGCTCTGAGTAAGTTTGGCAACTGTACTAAAGAGAAATCTAGGATTATTTTTATTCTCTTCAATTAATGATGAAAAATATGCTGCTCTAACTCTGCGAAGGGTCTTGTTATACAACAATAGACTGTCCCTCCAGATTAAGTAGGATTCCTCGTGGTGTGTAGAGCGCCATTTTCTCTCCAATTCCCTAACATTGTGCTTCAAGGAACGCAGCTCTGCATTAAACCAGGGAGCCAGCTTCCTGTGAATTATCACCTTCTTTTTCAAGGGAGCTACATTGTCTAATGCAGAACGCAATGAGGAAGTCACACTGTTAGCAAAGGTATCGATTTGTGAATGGGAAGAAACAGCATTGCTGCCATCTACAGGGCATTTCTATTTAACAACATTTCACCAGGTTGGAGCTTATGTAGCGGCTGCAGAGTGAATGCAGGACAGAATAATTTCACACCGGGGATCAGGAGTTGCACGGGGCAGAGAATTCAACGGCAGCAGTGTGGTTTCTCCTGTCCCCAGTACTACAGTCCAGCCACTTTTTGTTCCATAAATAAATGCTATAAATTGAAACTGAAATTCTTCATGGATTACAGTTCAGTTACTACTATAATAATTAAAGCAAAAACTTTATAAAAACAGGTTGGGAAGGTTTTATTTTACGTCTCGCCATCCACAAACCAGATGAACTTGTCCTGCCTCTTTGATCACAGTCCAGTGGAGGTAACATTTTCATTGTGAGTAGCAGTTTCCTGACTTGTAAAGATCAACACTCATCTTTAATTAGTTGAATGGCATGTTCACTTGTAAGAAGTTGTAAAAGAAATTGTCCTCTGTGTCATGGAGGAAGTTATGGATTACTGATTAGAAAGTCCCAGGAACTCTGATCAATGGATTAGCTAAAAATAAATTATACTTTGAATCAGAATTTAGGTTTTCTCTGTGAATTACTGAATAAACCTTGATTAAATGCTGGATAAATGTTAAATAATGTTTCAGTGGGTGATTATGCCACTGCAATAAAACATGAACTTATTTAAAGCTTTCCGAGGCTGTGAGTATTATCGGAGGGGCGCTGTAGTTTCTTCTGCAGTGCTTCCTCCCTGTTGTTCTCCTTATTTGTCTTTAGACCCCATGTAGCTCATCTGCGATGTCTTTGTGTTGAGCTCATTGTGCATGCACTTTTGTTTTACTTTGCTGCATCATGCATTCATGGGTTGCTTCATTAAATTATTTTAAGCGTTTTAACTCTCTGTCTGACCCTGTTGCTCATACTCCCCCCCCCCTTTTATCTTTCTCGAGTATGATCTCAGAGCTGAACGTCTTATCTGTCTTATCTGTCCTAGCCTTGGCATAGAAGGTTTTGGAACAGGCACATGTTCTCATCTTAAATGTTTATGAAGGACATTTGTCTCGCACTCTGATCAGTCATTTACTGGGGAATGACTGCAATAATGTCCTTTCAGCCAAAATCTTTTTTTATCTTTGATCAGAACTTCCTGTGACAGTTCTGATCCACTCCACCGTCTAGCACGGATTGTCTCTGAGATGATATGTTACGGGACTTTTCATTTAGCTGTTTGTTTTTCTTTTACGTTCTCACCAACAGTATCTGGAACTGCGTTTTAACAAGACGGTTCGCATATGTGGGACTGCGACCTTCATCTTTCAGATGGTATCTGGATCTGCTTCATTCTCAATGTTTTTGTTGCCAAATGAATAAATTCATTGGTTTGTCCGATTACAACCTTTTTCAAGCAAATGTTATACCCACATTTTTAAAGTTTGAGTGACTGCTTTAGAATTGTATACTGTACATCTGCCCAGTTTGATGTTTTCCCAGATTAAATGAACAGAACCACTCCTTTACAACTAATGGTGAAATGTGTAAACAGTGATTTATTTTCACATCCATCAAAATGAGGGCTGAAATCCTCAGCCGGGTTACAAACATTGCCACTCATTGAACTTTTGCACATGTTGCAACCTTAAAATCCCAGGTTTAATATATTTTACTGGGATTTTAATGTGACAGACCAGCACAAAACAGAAAATCATTAACTGGAAGGAAAAGCACACAGAATTCCAAAGTTTTTTTCCAAATATTTTAAAAGCATGGCATACATTTGAATTGAACCCCATTTTTTCTGATGCCACTAAATAAAATCCAGTCCAAACAGCTTCCTTTAGAAGTCACCAGATTAAATTGAGTCCACCTTTAAGTGTGATTTAATTTCAGCTGTTCTTTGAACGCCTCAGAGGTTTGCAAGAGAACATTGGTGAACTAACAGCCTTATGAAGACCGAGGAACACAGCAGACCGGTCAGAGAGAACCTTAAAGCAGGGTGAGGGTCATATAAAACCACATCCCAAGCTTTAAACATCTCACAGTGGTCTAATCAGTTCATTATCTAAATAAAACAAAAAAATCAAATAAGGA
The DNA here is from genome assembly GCA_037039145.1 of Fundulus diaphanus. Taxonomy (NCBI): domain Eukaryota; kingdom Metazoa; phylum Chordata; class Actinopteri; order Cyprinodontiformes; family Fundulidae; genus Fundulus; species Fundulus diaphanus. The sequence continues at coordinate 10,750,945 of CM073142.1, read as the reverse complement.
CTTTCAGGGACGTTGGAACTTACAGGCTACAAAAGGTGAACATTAATCAGAGCAAAAGGTGGTTCTACACGGTGTTTCCACAGGGGGGCTGAATCCAAATATATGCCACAGTTTTTATGTTTTTCATTGGAAATAAATTCAAAACCACATTTTTTCTTTCCTGCTCTCAATCATGGGTCATCTAAACACACGTACATGTAAGTGTGTGGTTTTGATGTGACAGAACCTGGATCAATTGAGATAAACTGAGTAAGAATGCATTCACAAGAGCTTCGGTTGGATTATTTCATGACTTTGAGATTTTTTCCGTTTGTGGTTTTAAATTTTGTAGTTGTTTCTCTCTGCAGGTCATTTATATGGGGGTTGTACTTTATGCACCGGCTCTGGCACTTAATGCAGGTGAATACATGATTCTGTGAGATTTTAACGCATTGCACTACCAGCTCACAGTAAGTTCTTATTTCTGCATTATGCCAGTGTAAAGGCTGCTGCTCAGTATGAATATGGTTTTATTCTGATTTGCAGTGACAGGTTTTGACCTGTGGGGAGCAGTGTTGGCTATGGGATTAGTGTGTACCGTATATACAGCTCTGGTAAGTTCTGCTAAGTTTTTAACTCTTATGTCATCTTTTGTAACAGAATACATTTTACAGATATTTCAAATGTTCAGCTAGACATGAAAACAATGGTTGCGAGTAATAAGAACAAGCCAAATCAACTCTTTGCTTCTTCTGACCTGGCTTTGTCCTCTGGTCTTCCAGGGGGGGCTGAAGGCAGTGATCTGGACCGATGTGTTCCAGACCGTGGTGATGTTTGCAGGGCAGCTGACCGTCATCGTGGTAGGAGCCGGTCAGGCTGGCGGTATGGCAGAGGTGTGGAGGAAAGCAGTCAATGGCAGCCGCATTTCTGGACTTGAGTAAGTACTGAATGAGTCGGCTCGTGGAGGAAAGTTAGAGAAGTCTTGCTGAGCAACAATTTTAGGATCATAACTCGAGATTTAATTGGAAAAAGTGCTGTGTCTCTGTAGCCTGAACCCAGACCCTCTGGAGCGCCACACCTTCTGGACATTAGGTGTTGGAGGAGTCTTCCTTATGTTGGCTCTGTATGGTGTCAACCAGGCACAGGTCCAGAGGTACCTCAGCTCCCGCACTGAGAAGGAAGCTGTCATGTAAGCCTGAACGGTTTCTCACACTAGGTTTAGACTCACTCCTGTTTGAAATGAAAAGTTCTGTCACATTTTGCCTTCCCAGGTCCTGCTATGTAGTTTTTCCGTGCCAGCAGATAGTCCTCTGTTTGGGCTGTCTGATGGGTCTGGTCATGTTCGCTCGCTATGGGGAGGACAGCCCTCTGGACAAGGGCTACGTCAAAACAAATGACCAGGTGAGCCCCAGTGTCGTCATGAAGGATTCTTGTAGAAGGCGTGCTGCGCCCTGTTCATGCTGAGCTCTCCTCTGTGCAGATGGTGCTGTACTTTGTAATGGATGTGTTCAAGGAACTGCCCGGCCTCCCTGGGCTGTTTGTGGCCTGCCTCTTCAGTGGAGCACTCAGGTAAATGCACTAAAACCGGGAGCGTGAGGTTAGAGATGTCACTGCTCTTGGTTTGATCTCCATCAGCCACAAACTAGTCAAACAAAACAGCTTTACTGAAAGGTCTAACTTAAAGGGAGTCTGTTTTACTATTCAGCTATATAGTCTCCTGGTGATTTTATTTTTAGGAATCAGAATAAATGGGTTAGGGTGAAAACAAATGCCCTGCCTTTTTTAAACTTTCATTTAAAAGAAAAAGAGCAGTACTTTGTCATCCTCATAATGATGCAGTAGTTTGTGTTCTCTTACGTAAAACCCCAATAAACTGAATACTGTGGTTGTATTGTGACAGTATAAAAAATTCTACAGGAGTTTTGAGTTTTTGAGTGTCTGTAATAAACCACGTTGTCCTTAACAAACTTATAAATCATCTAAAGAGGTTCCAACTTTGTTTAACTTGGAAACTGTGTAGAAAATAATCCCTTCCTGCCTCAATAACTTAGAAAACCCTGATGTGGAGGGACTTTGGTAGCAGTTTATGTTGGTGCTTCTGTTGATCTAGTTCTCCTTACTAGTCCTTCAAGGTCCTACAAAAACATCTTAATCAGACTGAGCTGTGGACCTTAGGTCATTGCAACAGCTTGATTCTCTTTTTCAGCAATACTGTTGCAGATTGTACTTGGATCATTGACCTGTTCCCTGAGCCAGAGTTCATGTGTCAGACAGGTCTCACATTGTTCTCTGGAATACTTTGGTGTTCAGAGGACTTTATGGTCAGCTGCAAGGGACCCCGTGGCTGCAAACCAGGTCCAATTCATCAGCCCTCCTCCTCCATGGCTGGTTCAGGCTCCAGCCTGGTGCATTTGATGCTCTCTTCCCTTTTAAGCAACTGTCTACCTTCATTGCCAGCGCACCATCCCACTTTAAATAACAAGACACCTGGAACAGCGTCCTCTGAATAAACACGATCAAATGGTGACTTTTGACACTGCTGTCATTGACTGGTTTGTTAATGTTGGCCTTAAACCTTTAAGCACACATCATTTCATTCATTACCTGTCTACAGAGGATGACTTGGGATGGGCTCAGCTAGCCCACACTACCACTGTAAACCTCAGTGTCTTTTATTGATCTCATTTTCATCCCCTCTCTGTTAAATAGGAAAGCTTTTATTACTGGTAACTGTTAATGCCATTATGTGCCAGTAACAGCCCTGATAGCTGGAGCCTTGTGTTTTTAAACTTTGCATCATTTCAGTCTCAGCCGCTGTGTCCTTGGGCAGGACATTTCACCTGCCTTTCCTGCTGCCGGTAGTCAGAAGGCCTGCTGGCACGTGTTGCATGGCAGTCTCACTGCTCTCTGTCTGCCCCAGGCCAGCTGTGGCTACAATGTCTCTGTACCCGAGGAATGTATAATTGCAATGACAAAGATTTTTGTCTTCTTCTTTATTTCTGTAACTCCCTCCAGCACCATTTCCTCAGCTTTCAACTCCTTAGCAACAGTAACTATGGAGGACCTGATAAAACCCCATTTTCCGAATATGACTGAAGCAAAGGCCACTCTTCTGTCCAAAGGACTTGGTAAGACAAGTGGATTTTGAGGCTCTGATCAGTTAATTTGCTGACAAATTTGGCAGGTTATTTGTTTGGTTTGTCTCTGGTTGGTTTGGTTGTAAGGTGAGAGAAGTTACTGCAACTTTTAAAATGTCTGTCATTGTCACGTTCCCCACAGCTTTGGCCTATGGACTGGTGTGTCTGGCTATGGCCTACGTTGCCTCCATTATGGGATCTGTGCTGCAGGTAACGATTCCAACCTCACCAGCCCATGTATAGGTAGACGTTAGAGCTGGTGTTTCCTTTTTTTTAGTTCGAGTCTTAAGCTGTCGTCATACTGTTTCTAAGCATTTTGTGAAATGTGAAGTCCTGTAATGGCTTTGAAGTGTGTCACTTATAATGTCCCCTTCTATATATTGCACTTTAATTGGGAGGAAAAGAGTAGAATTTAGATTCAGCTACTGTGTCAGGACTGAATAAGTTACTTGGCTGTGATGTCATAGCCTTATTCAACTTTTTAGTTAATAATTAAGGTCAATGGGATCATCTGGATGTAAAACTTAGATTTTTCTGTACACAGTCTGACTCTGCCCAATTGGTCAGGTGATATTAGCTGAATTAATCATTGTGTTATTGCTACATGATGCAGTCAGAATGGCGAGGCTTAGCGTTTCTGCATAACGTAGCATGACACAGTTGTCACCGAGGCATTATTAGAACATGTATGCAGTGTATGTGGCACCTCAGTTACGGAACGCATGCCACAGCATCCTCGGAGCGCCTGGTGATCATTTCACTGCTGTAGCATCAGAGGCATAGGTGGCGATGCTGGAGTGTAATTCAGTTGAAGCAGTGAGTACTTTGTGTGCTATTGAAGTGCAAAAGGAAAAGTGTTGAAGGGGAAAAAAAGGCATTCACTCCACCGTGCAGCTGCAGAGTTCTGAGCATATTGTTGGACATCTTCTGGGGACCTGGGAACTATTCAGCAGATACTAGATGCTTAGGTTGAAGGTCTAGTTGTCACTAGAAAGTAACCTTTTTTTCACCCCCCAAGAGTTAATTACAGCCATCCTCAAGTTTCCAAGGACCTTCCTATGAGAAACTGTGGTGTGGCATCTTGAGTAGATAACGCTGTTATATAAGGGTGTGAGTAGTTTTAGAGCAAGATAGACCAGGCCAGATCCTCTCCTGGACATGTCTCATGCTGTTATCCTCCTCATGAGATGATGGTAAATCCTGACTGTGATAAAATCACCAAACTTGGTAATTAAGGAAAGCAATGTGTGTTTTTTTTCCTCCTGTATGTAATAGTATGGCGGAGGCATTTAATGGTGTTGTTTACTGGTTTTAAAGATGTGAACAGTCAGCTGTGCTGTTAGTGTGCATCAGCACCTCAAACATTAGCCTCTGAGAACCATTCATTGGATCTTCCTGCTGCGTGTCCTTAGGCAGCCTTCAGTATCTTTGGGATGGTGGGTGGTCCCCTGCTGGGACTCTTCTGCCTGGGGATTTTCTTTCCTTGGGCGAACTCAATTGTAAGTCCTAATTCAAACATCCTTTAATAATCAATTCTAGTAAGACAGTGTCCTACTGATTGCGTCACTGTGATCTGTCCTGTTGTTAGGGTGCAGTCGTCGGGTTAGCAGCAGGCCTAGCTATGGCCTTCTGGGTGGGGATCGGAAGCTTTTTGATGCGAATGCCTCGTCCCACAGCAGAACCCCACCTCAACACCACCACTCTGCCGCTTTTTGACAACATGACCACTGCTGTTCTGACCTCCCTGGTTAGCAGCCCCACAGCCAAACCAAGGTAACACATCCAAGGTGCTGTAACACAGCATCCTGTGGTTATATAGAAAAGCAGAAATGAAGCTGAATCAGTAGGGGATTTCAACCCTCTGATGTCTTGAGTTTGTGTTTCCTAAACAAGACTGAAAAGACATAGGTTTGGCAAGTAAATGTAACCAGACATTTAATGTTTTGAATGTGTTTCTGGCATCCTTCATTTAGACCAACAGGAGTGGAAGCCCTCTACTCGTTGTCCTACATGTGGTACAGCGCTCACAACTCGACCACAGTGGTGGTGGTGGGGCTGCTCGTCAGTCTGCTCACAGGTACAAACATGTTCAGTGCTCCTAACCATTTTGTCTTCGCCCTGATGGATCTGGGTCTGTGGCCTCAGTGAGTACCAGGCAAAACTATTCATATGCCTTCATGTTTCCCCATTTCTCTAGTAAAACACCAAACAGTAGCTTTGTTTATATGCACAAAATTTCACGATCGGCTTGAAATGTATTTGGATTAAAAACAAAAAATAATTGGATTTTACCATTTATTTAGACACGCCATCAATTAATGCGAGCACATCTGCGTTTATATGCACCTGGCTTTATTCAGAATAGAACCTCTCTGTCATGTACAGTCATCAAATTTCCCTAAAAACACAGAAGAACTTCTGTCTTTGCTGAACAACAAAAAGTAGCTAACAAAGCAGTAGTGTACGAGTTGGTTTTTCTTCCAAGCGCCCAGGCTGAACTCGCACCAGGTTCTAACTACAGTTGAAATGTTACTTAATAAATAATAATTTTAAGCTCCTTTTAATGTTTCTAATAGAAAGGTTGTATCGGGAACCCAGCCAGTTTTGCTTCCCGACATATTTCTGCCACTCAAAGCAGAAATACATCACGTTTACGTTGGGCACACATGCACGCTCAGGTCAGGTTGCCACATTCAGAATAACTTGATCCTGACCAGCGTTTACATGCATGCTGATCCCATTATCAGTCACCATAAACCACCCCTCTCATTCAGATTACAGTTTCATTCAGATTGAGCTTAGTCTGATCACAAATGTCTGATTGGCTTGTTTACATGACACATTTTTATTCCGATTAGTTTTGTCCATGTTAAACGTAGCTAATGTGTCTTTCATTATTTAACTCTATTCCAATATCCCTCAATAAAAAATAGAAGACACCTAAGTACCTTCATAAATCACATTTAGTAAATAAAAGTCCAATGTCATGTAATTTAATCTCTGAACAGACCCAGCTGTTCTGTGAAGGCCCCTGTTAGAGAACATTAGAGAACAATCTGCATCACAAAGACCAAGGAACAGAGCAGACGGGTCAGGGAGACACCTTTGAACACCTCACCGAGCAACGTTCACTCCAGTATAACAAAATGAAAAGAGTAGCCTACAGCACAAGTGTAAACCTACGCAGACATGGCTGTCCACCTAAAATAACCGGCTGGGCAAGGTGATAGGAATCCAGGGAGCACGCTGGGCTGGCACTGCACCAATCCAACCTGGCCTTTATGGAACAGGGGTGGCAAGAAAGTCATAGAAGTCCTGCTAGCAGTTTGCCTCCAGACACAAGAAATATGGATGAGACCAAAATGAAATTTTGACCCATGTGCAAAACATCAGGTGTGGTGGAAAATTAACACGATCACTGTCCCCAATGTGAAAGGTGATGGCAGCTCTGTGCTGTGAGGAAGCATTTCCGCAGCGTGGTTAAATGGTAAGAGTTGATGAAAAGATGCATGCAGGAGTTTGTTGGGCAGACCTGGGAGAAAAACCTGTGAGAGACTGCAAAAGATCCAAGACTGAGCCAGAGTTTCAGCTTCCAGCAGCACATCAACACTTAATATGAAACAGACTCGCCATCCGTTCTGACTCGGTTTGAGATGCTAGCATCACTAGCTGCTTCCAGAGTTACTTCAACCTTGTGAAACCTGCCACTCTCATGTACCGGTGTAGAAGCTTCATGCGTCTTGTCTGCGTTAGGACCTATGAAGGAGAAGGAGCTGACCCCAGGAACGGTTTTCCCGGTCCTCGGCACACTCTTGTTCTTCCTGCCCGAGCGCTACAAGGAGAAGCTTTGCTGCATCACTCCTCTGACCCCAAAGGTAACTTGTGGTTTACTGCTGTACTTTTTCCTGCTTACCTCAGCACTCCAATCAGTTTTATCGTTACTTCTGTTTTCTAGCCCAAAGAAATCAATACACTACCCTATCAAATGGCCAAAAAGGATAGCAATGGGGCAGCTTACAGCAAAGAGGACACATCCACAGAGGACAGAGAGATGGAGAGAGACAAAGCACAGACGGAGGACGAGGACTTGGACACACAGAGGGCTCTGCCTTCCTGCCAGCTGACTGCTCACACAGTTCAGGAGACGGCCTTATGATCCTTTAAAACGCACAAGATGCACGCACACTTTTACCTGGGCTGCTGTTGGATCTCATCACCCTGGTAGAATACTGTTTTCAGAATCAATCACTAAGCAAAGGTTATAGATCATCTGCTGGAGTAGGTTTACAAGCTGAAATGAATAAAGGAGCAGACTGATGGTTCTGGTCCGAAAGCACAGAACGTCTGCTGCTGCTTCATTCAGACTGAGCCCCTGCAGCCTGAGGAGTAGCAGTGACCACACAGCAGGTAGGGATCAATATCAGCCACACCGACTTGAGTCTATTCACATGTGTGCAGCTCCAATGCACATTGACTCATGCTCTAGTGTCCTGATCCACCCAGTCCTTAGCAGAAAAAAAAGAATCAGGTAGGGAATTGTTGCACACTTAAATTAATTTATTTTTATAGCTGAAGTGGAGCCACACAATTCCACAGTATATGAATAATTAAACTAAATTGAAGAGTGAAGTATAATAAGAGTGTAAATAATGTTGCATTTTGGTTTCATACCCATCAGGTCTTTTAGCTGTGTGTAAAAACAGGTCCATAAATCTGAAGCGGTGGTGATGAGAGCAGAGGGACATCTCATAGTGGCAGATCAACAATAACATCTTGATCTTGACCCTGGTGAATAGAAACCAATGAATACAGTATGCACCTGTTCAAAATGAGGTTTATTATTCAGATTAATCTCAAAATCTCATTTGAAACCATTATGACAATAGCCAATGAAAAACAATGACTGAGATTCTAGAAATAAACTCAGAGAGTTACCAAAAGAAATTCAATACAAACTGGTATAAAATATTTAGAGAGAAATAAATGTTATTTGCTGTGACATTGACCCCGCCTCCCGCCCATTGAACGCTGGATATAGGCCCCAGCAACCCCCGCGACCCCATGAGGGATAAAGCGGTTTGGAAAATGGATGGATGGATGCTGTGACATTGTGAACTGCTGACAAACTGAACTAATTCTGGTTGAAATACATTCATTCAGTCAACCAATCAAGCTTCAGTTGGAGCACGTTACACACCCAATGTGACCAAAGTGCTGAACAGGTCCAGAGAATAAAAGAAAACTTAAAATAAGCAATAGAATACATCATCTAGAATAACACTAATAGAATAAGGGCAATTAAAAACATAAGGAAGTAAAAAAAAAAAAAAAAATCAATAAATCCAGCCGGATACTCCAGCTGAACCGCAGTTAGAAGCTAAGTAAGAACGGAGTCTTTACAAGAGATTTCAAATTATTCAAGGTATTAGCCATGCTTAGAGAGTTTAAGATCATTCCAAAGTTCGGGAGCCGTAACAGAGAAAGCTGTTCCTCACAGGACGAGTCTGAGGAACATCCAGAAGCAGCAGTTCTAGGGTTTGATTTGATGATCATCCTCCGAGGAAAGCTAGACTGGACTACTGCACTGACCTGCTATCAAACATTACTTTATATACCCCAAGATTCCAGACAGCAGTACAACTAAAAGACCCTGCTTGCATTGCTACACTGTTAACAGTGTTAACAAGTACGTTTTCCCAAAAACTATCACCTCAGTCTTATTTACATGCAAGTAGAGGACGTTAAGCTTTAATGTCTTTTAGCAGGTTTCCTGCTTATTGGCTTCCACTTGCTTTTAATGAGATATAGATTTGTACATCATCCACAAGATCACTACAAGACAAATTATACTCTCTTAAAACGGACCCCAGAGGAAGAGGATAGAGGTCCTGAGATGGAGCCTTGAGGAACACCACAATTCAGAGGAGCCTTGAAGAAGGAAAGCTGACCCATGCTGGCTAAGAGGCTTCTGTCAGACGGGTGGGACCAAAACCAGTTCAGGGCTGTGCCCTTCTCACCCATTAACTGGTCCAAACGTGAAAACGTCTGAAATATCATAGCCCACCACGTTAAAAGGCAGCAGTTAGATCAAGTAAACTTAAAACAGTCGAGTCACCTGAGTCTGCAGTTAAAAGCAGATGATTAAATCCTGTTAGTCTGTGTCTGTGCTGCAACACGATTTAAAAGCAGACTCAGTAACCCCATGAAGCCGAGATGCTCCCATGATCCTGATGTGGTCAGAATTCAGCTGAAAATACACAAGTCCATCAGATGACTAAATGCGATTGCAGAGTAGAGATCCCAAATGTGAACCGCTATCTGGATGCAGAATCCAAATAAAACGTTGGTGCAGAATATTTGAAGTAATCTTAGATTATATACAGTTACTATCTTGCCTGTGGTAGATTCTCTATGCTGTCGTCATTTAGTATAAATCCAGGTTAGTTAGTCACGAGGTGACATGAACCTTTCATGTTTTAATTGGATGGTTATTTATATAGAAGCAAATGATTATTTACAAGGGAAATATTTCTGTCATTTTGGTGAAATGACTGAAGTAAATTAATCAATTTACTTCAGTCCTTTTACCAAAATGACAGAAATCTAAAAATAATCACATACAAATACCTCATTATATGCAACTGGAAGAATAGATACCCAAAACGTACACAACCTTAGTTAATGAATGTCTGATATGAAGAAGCAAAACTTATTTAATCATTCCTCTAATCTATTCTACAGTATAGTCCTTAACACGAGTGCCCATCCTGGAGGTGGGAGACGGTGCGCCACTAATGACCTTCCTGCGTGAAACGTGTTCTGCTCGTTAATGTTACCATACATAGGTAATATCTCATTTAAAAAGTAAGGCATTGTAAAAACCAATAACATAAAGTTTGCTTAAACCACTGTTATTAATCTTTAAACAGAAAAAATATTTTTTTCTTATTGAGGTAAACATTGCAACATATCAATTTCAAAATTAAACCAGTTTCAGTTTTTTGCGTGTTGAATTGCGTGAAAAAAAGGTATATGTTCACGTGTCAATTTAGGCCTAAAGACAAAGTAGAGATCTGAAATCCTAACCTACATCCCTGCAGCATCATAGGCGGACTAGATGTCATGTGTTAGAGACGATTCTTCCAGCCACTAGAGACTTGACCTGTTTTTGCAGGCAGCGTGCGCCGTTGCACCTCCCTGGACATGTTGGCCACACGATTCTAAACGTAAAGTGCCTCGCTGAGTGAACGTTCTGCTGAGAAGGCGTCCCCATGAGATGTTTGGACATCTCTGCAGAATTAAGTCAATGATGTTCACACACGTTACGTGTTTTAAGCACAGAGTCTCTAAGATGAAGCTAGTCTTCCCACCTTTCCCTTTAGATCTTCCTCTGCTCTGAACCCCACTTTAGCTTCACAGTAACCTGATCAAGCGAGAACTGAAGAACCGTCTCTCAGTTTATGTCTTAGGCTTCTGTTAAGTGCCCTTTTCTATGTATTTATTTTCTTCTAAATGTCATTGAGATAGCTGTCAGTGACAGTCTGTGCTGAACCTGAGTAACATTGAATATTTTGTCACTTTTTGGAATCAGAATTCTTGACCATTTGTTGTCAGCAGCCTCGCGCTGCTCTGTGTCCATTGGTGCTGCAGGACTCGGCATCCATGTTCATCTCTGTCGTTGCTCAGCATCATTTGAAGGCTTTCCCAAGACTTTATGGAGAGTCCACATAAGATGAGATTCATTTATTGCCATTGCATTCACAAGGCATACACAGTGAGATTCAGATGTGCTCCCCATCGATGCCCAGGTAAGATGAAGCAGCACATGTATAGAGACGTTTATCTTCCCTACAGTCTGTAAACACACGTTAACTAAGACGTGTCATGACTTTTTGTCTGGTTCCTGGAGATGCAATTAGGGAGCAGCCAATCAGAGCCATAAGCAGTGAGGCTTCAGGAAGACGGCCCTCTGCATTTCTCACCTGTTGGAAAAGGAGTAGAGCTCATGTCTCGTGTGCTGTTGAGCCTTACCCCACAGAGCATCGTGTTTGTACCATCCTCCTAACTCCTGAGCACCTGACCTGTCCAAAGCATATAGAATCTGACTTATTTTCTGATCATTCTTGTAATCCTATAGAATAGCTCTTATTTGTATATTTTTGTAATTTTCACCTGAATCCTGTTTGCATTTCTGAAGAGAAATGTGCCGTTCTATATGCAAGAACCATGAAAAGTCTTTTGGTGAAAGTTAGGCAGAGTTGGGAATGTAGCCATCCACTAACTCATCGCTTTTTATGCTACATTCAAACTTTTGCCAATTTCCCAAAGTTTCTCACTCTTTTCATGGTTCAGAGTTTTTAAATGACGTATATTTTTGGGGATTGTATACCTTTTGAATCCTTCATACCTGAAATTACTTGAAGTGTGTGTGTGCCAGTTGATCGCTTTCCAGTGTAAGGTAGCCTCTTCACACGGCTGAGGCGCCGTTAACCGTGATGGCGTCGATAGTGTTAGATATGTGAGTTCTGAACCCGGACAGAGCGACGCACTGATGCACGCTAACACTTAGAGAAGCACAAGCAGGTGAGACGTTCTGCTGTCCAAATAGCCAATCAGGTAGTGTGAAGCTGCTTTTCCACGGTTTCTTTATTAGAACTCAACCGACTGTTTCATGAATACAGATTCTGTAGCTTTGTGGCCTTTTCACAGTGAAACACTTAGTAATTTCTGCATATAATAAATATTGTTTGGAACAATATTTATTTTTGATCCATCCCATCCACAAGAATTCTTCTTGTTATGCATTCCAAAAACAAAGGAACCCCACAAGCACTGGAGGTAAGGTTCTCCTCTGCTTTGGCTGTGCCTTCAGTCGTGAGAGTGTTTCTTCGAGCCCAAACATCTGCCAACAACTGGACCAAGCAGAGACTTGGGAAGTGATTTGTTATGACGCAACATCCTGGTTGATGGAGAGTTTGTGCTCGAATAGAACCTGTCCTGTCTCACTGTGTTTAATGTATGATTAACAGGTTTCTAATTGAAGTGAGACCACAATAAACTGAGACTTGTCAACTGTTGATGTGACAACTTTGTTGCTGTGGAAGCCAAAACTCAAACGTGGCCATGTCTTCTGTGTGTTCTGGTGACACCTAGTGGGAATGCTGGTGATAAACCTTGATTGTAATTAAAGCATCTGTTGAAATGAGAGGCTGTGTGGTCATTTTTAAACCTTTCCACAGTGTAAATCCCAGCCTACCGACTGTAGGTACATGTTACTGTGAAGGCAGGTTACAGTAAGGACTGAAATTAATGATTAGGTGTTCAATACCAGCAATATGGACATTATTGCTCTGTAAACCTCCCCAACTCGTTTTAGGAACCGAGTCCAAAGTGACGGGCTAATCGGTCCCGTGTTCAGATTTGTTTATTGAGGGAAGAATGACACAGCAGAGTAAAAAGGCTAATAATTAACATCTAAGTTTCTACCGCAGGTCATGGGGACAGGGTCTCACATTTTTAGCCAAAACACTGTTTATTTTGTTAGAACTTTTTTCTAAGATCTCTTTGAAGAACTCTTTTAACACAAAAAAACATCTACTGTAGTGCATAACTATGAAAGGAAATGCAAGAATGTGAAAATGTATGTGTGCCTTTTAATAAAGTTCTTGTTTTGCTTTTTGTTACAATTAAATGTTTCAGATCTAAGAAATGTTAATGTCAGAGAATGAGAAAGTAAATACGAGAGTTTTTAATGGATGCGTATATTACGGGGAAAATGCCAAGCCGTTAGCTTGTGACCTTATCTCAAGGTCACTTGGGTTCTGCCATAGAAAAGTGATCCAGAACACGCCAGCAAGTCCAACTCTGAAAGGTTTTGAAGTGGCCTAGTTAAAGTCTTCACTTGCCTCAAGCAAACTGAAAACCCTCTCAATGCATCTGATTTAAAACAGTGTTACAGAGCAGAGTGTGCCAACACTCAACATGGATGTAAATGCTAGTTGTTAATAGGTTCAGGGAACAATTAGTTGGAAAGTTGAAAAGTTTCTGATCTGAAACATTTTGCTGTGACTAAAACACAGTCACTGCACTGTATCTGCACTTTGAAATGCTCTAGTCGTGTCCTGCAGCAGAAAACGGAAACAGAGCATCTGATACACTTTTCAGTCTCTGCAGCCTCAGTCTCTCTTCATTAAACAGAGAAATCTTTTAAAATTCAGTCTGTACATTCAAATTAGCAGAGGTCAGAAATGGCTAAAAACAGTCATTTGAAAAAGACCCTGTCTTGACACAGGAACTGTTTGATATTGCTGCAACATTGACCGCAGGGCCTGTTTGTATTGCAGAGATAGTGATAGAGACGCATTAAGTTGAAGGTCCTCCCATAGTTCATTAGTTTATTATGTAGAATTCCATTAATTCATAAAGCAGCAATTCACAGAAGTCATCTCAAAGGTGTTTTACATATTTCTGTAAACTAGATCTGTTCAATTTGTAGGCTATTCTCTCTATTTAGGCAGATTTAAATATTTCAAATCAGTTCCAAATAGGAATTGGAGTTATAAACTGAACATAACTACACTGTTTTAAAGAGTTGTCTTAGCATTACTTGATGGAAACTGTTGGGTTTGCAGCGTCCGTCTATTTCCACGTTATACATGTAACCTTCCTGCAAACAAAGAATCAAGAAGTGCTGCCCAATCAGTCTGGTTGTCCAGGTAATATCTTTATTTCTTTCTAATGAAAATATTTTTCTTACCCCTCCTTGTGTACAGTTATCTTTGCAGTGTCTTGATCACATTAAAGATGAGGTAGTTACTGACAATGTAGTGCTGAACTCACCAGATCCTCTTCTGCAGTAACACACCCCAGACCTGCAACATTATCTGAGTACATCTCCTGCCCACTGAAATTATCCTATTGATTCATTATTACACAGGACAGTCCAGAGCACGGGTCCAAAAAGATTAGTCAAGAACTTGCTCTCCTTATTCTAATCTGGACAAGATTTAAACTGATGGCAAGTGGCACATCCTCAAGCCAAGTTTCTGTCTCCCCAAGGGGCCACTACAGTAGAATGGACTGACTTTGTTGCCCTCTTGTGGTGAAAAGATTAGATTTCCGAACAGAATGATTGGACCACATCCCACAGTTCAACTCCTGGTTTTAACCTTAGAAACGGCGTCTGGTGTCCCCTCACAGGTTCTCTGATGGATTAAGGCCCCTGGGATTTGGCTGGCTGCTCCGTAATGTTAAACTTGGACCGGAACCAAGATGCTGCCACTTACTGGAGTGTTTGAGGTTGTTGTCTTGCTCATAACTCCATTTCAAGGGCATTTCCTCATATATTGTATTATTTCCTCCAGCATTAGGCACCATGACATCTGAGTCGGGTAGGGAATAAACAGGCCGTACCATAATGTATGCCACCATGCTTCACTGTGTACTTGAATTCAATGATTGGGGGTCATCTGACAAACTGTTTGTGGCTCCAAAAACAAAAGCCCTGCTTTCAGCAATGGGAGCTTAGCTTCATAGAAGCCAAGGCTTCTAGCTGTAACAGCACTCATCCTCAAGCTTCCTTATATTCTTTGTTCCACTGGGATGGTAATCTTTCTACCACAGCTTTCCTGGTTTTCATTTTCATTTTAAGACATTTGAGCTAATTTTAGCTCAGCAAGATATCATTTTCTCCACTTCTTATGTTTAATTAAAAGTTGTTGTTTTTTTTCTCTGTTCCAGACCCATTTTATTCTGATTTTCATAGAGGAATGCTCTATATCTAACAGTTCTGTCCTTAATAAGGGTCACATGTTTGACAGGGTTGCCTGATTTTTCACAGAATGAGCCACCTCACTGATTGGACCCCACACTGTGGTTATTTTTAACACGTCTCTTTTCATTGAGGCCTAGAATCAGCAGCTCTACAATCAGGCTGTAGGTATTACATCACACACACACGTCAACTGAGTTAAGAAACAGGACGCAGGATGTTCAGCACCACAGGTCCAGAGACCCAGCCTGGTCCACTGAGAGGTGACACAATGAGACCCAGCTTAAAGCGAGGTAGTTTAACTAAGGTATCAAAGGCTGCCAGATGTCAGCGGTCTTCTTCCTCCTAAGGTGCAACTCTGAACCAAACTAATGTAAAGTGGTGTTTGCATGTGGAAAGTACAGCTTTAAAACAAGGGTATAAGAGGTAATATGAACTAATCACCATATTGGAATCCTATCCTTTAGTTTTTTTGTTTTATTTTGGAATTCGGACTTCTCCAGCTTTGTTAACCAGACAGCTTTTTTCTTGGGTTTACCCCATTCCCAGCTCCTAGTTCTGATTATCGACACAAGTGGAATGCAACATTACTACTGTGTCTTGTAAAATAAACATGTTTTCATCACAGCTTACTGTTGTTGATGCAAAGAGCTGCCATTTTGGATCAGAAAATCGGGCTTAAAGATTAAAGTCAGATTTTAGCGGTCTTTCAAGTTGATTTTTCTGATCGGAAACCAGGATTTTTGAGTTCCGACCACAAATGGAACGCAACATCACTTCTCCAATCTTCCCCTAAAGTTAACACGTATTAAGAAGTCTGAACAGGTGTGCCAACCTTCATTCTACCTTTCAGAAAGACAGAAACATTTTTGAGAAAGTTAGAACTTCACTCAGTGATTGATTCTCTTTATTTTCAATTCCCTTCAGAATTGTCCTTTCAAAATTCCGTTCTGGTGCACATTATGTTTTTGCCTTTGTGTTGAATTATTCATTAAATTTACTTGTGTGATTACTGATAAGAATTATGGATTCTCAAGGGAAGCCCAAGATTTTTCATACTCCTGACTAATTTAGATTTGAAATGATTTTCATTCTGCCAAGAACTTGGATTGGAATGGGTCCCAGGAGAACCAGAATGGGCTCCAGAGTGAGTTGAAGTTTGTCAGGCAACCTCCAAACACTGAATTCAAGCCACAGTACACTGTAGTGCGCGGTGACTCAGGCATCAATTCAATTCAATTCACAAATACTTTATTTATCCTAAAGGGTCTCATGGTCCAGAGGTTCTTTCATTGAGTCCTTGTAGATGGTGATGGCTGCAAGCAGGGAGGATCTCCTGTAGCAGTCTGTCTCCCATGGGGGACAAATAAAGCTATCAGTACTTCTTCTGCATGAATACTGCACTGTGTGGATGGAGAGAACAGAATTCATTACATGACCGTAAGATGCCACTAGCAGTAAATTGTTCAGACCGGCACTTGAAGGCCTCAGGAAACATGTGTATGCCTGGATGTTTATGGCACTGGTGGAATTTACCAGTAGTTGCTGTATATATTTGCTTCATTTTTATTTCTTCTCCTCCTCTCTGCAGTTTGCTTCTCCCTGGACTTCCGTCCAGTTCCAGCAGAGGTCTGGCCAACCCAGGGGAGGGAGTGCGGCCTCGCAGCTCCATAAATCCAGCCTGTAATCAGTGTGTACCGGCCGTAATGAGCAGCAGATAATAAAAATATGCTGATTATCTCCAAACATGAGGGGGCAGATGCTTGGATTCCCACTTTGTTGAAACAGGTCCAGTGGCATAAATAGCTGTCTGTACATGGACATGGGCAACAACACACACACACACACACACACACACACAGCTTTCGTTGACATGTAGGGGGAGGATACAAATACCAGGAGCAAAAACCCTAAGTATTTTTTTTCATTTTAGAGCTCATCAGCTTGTTGGTATGTTGGTGCTAGAGACCATTTCAGTTTAAGATAATACATAAGACAGAGCCGGCACAAGGCACACGTGAAACCATCAGGGGCCTCCCATAAATGCTTGAATTGTAACAGACAATAGATATAAAACTGTTATATTTGTTTATTGAGAGTGAGAAAGCGATTCAATTTGACGGTTTCAGTACAGATAGAAAATGCTACTTTGTAAAAGTGCATAGAATAATCTTTGGTTTGGTTGTCGTGCTAACATAGTTACCATCGGATGCTCGGCTCGCCTTGTTCCCAAATGCAGCTCAGCAAATTAACCAATTTATGTTTTAATTTGAACTAATCAGGATAACATGTTAATATCCAACACCACTTGCAGCCAGCTTTTATCCCAATGGATACTAAATATCAATGACATCCAAACATTGAACCCCAACTATTTCTTCCTGGTCTTTTCAAATAGTTAGTATGTGATCTCACCAACTTGCAGTGTATGATGTCATAGCATAATATTTTGATTCTCTGCTTATTTTATAAATTCATGCAATTACAACCAAATTGATTCAAACTACAACCTGTACACTACAATAGGTTATGAGGGGTTGTGGAAGAGGTATAGAGTAATATATTGGGTGTGTACAGACTGGACCACATCATCTTCCAGCATCAGTATGTGGATCAGTAGAATCTGATGCAGATATTAACCTATTAGGGATGAAGAGCAACAGCTTTGCTTCTCTTTAAGAACCGAATGCATTTAACCAGCCCACATCAGGGCCGCAACACAGAGCTCAGTCCTGTCTCACTCATTGTTCAGGTGACTGTGTGAGTTTTAAGCCACGCCCCTTTGGTTCCACGTTCCCATCTGCATGCTCTGAAGGCGCACATGGCTGGTGGTTTCTGCTGATCAGCTTGTATGATGTGAAAGTGCCCAAAGAATTTGTGGTTGTACATTTACTGAAGAACTTTGATCTAAAAGGGGCTTTAATTGTTTTTACTAAGCACTGTTGTGTTTTCCTGGGGGATCATTGCCCTATGATGCATCTTTTCCTGATTTTCTGTCGATATTTTGTCAACACACAACATGAAACTAATTTGTCTGTAGGTTACAAAATCAACAGGGTATCAGATATTCTTTTCTGCTACTGGTGTCATCATTTAGGTTTTTGTTTGGACTTTTCTGGACTAATTAGGTTCCACTCCCCTCAGCCACCATCCACGAGTCTCCATCCAATCAGATCAGTCAACTACCAGCTACCACTCAGCACCAGATCAGCTCCACCTGCTGCTACTGATATGTGCTAACTCTGATCACCTGTCACTCTCCCTATTTATACCTGCCAGAACGTCTCGTCTTGTTTACCTGCCTGCATGTGTTGTTTGCTCCGGCGGCTTCCCTTTGCTTGTTCCTGAGTTTTCCCTGGAACCAGTTCTCGCCAGCCCTCACCAGTTTATTTAGTAGTGGTTGTGTACGCCGCCTAGAGGAAGGATTCCTGTGGGTTTCTGCATTTCGCTCTGCTTGCTGGGAACCCGTCAGCAACTTCAAGTCAGACTCCGTCCTCAGCCCCTAGCCTTTTCTGTCACTGCCTGCAGCTCCTGCTAGTTTCCGGTTCTGCTTTCCACTCCAGGTCTGTTTTGGTTCTCCCTGCATTCTGCTATTCATGTCCTCCACTGCTTGCCCACCGGTTACCAGTCAGCCTCAGCCTGCATCTCTTCGTCAATCTGTTCCTGCCATCCACCATCCGCAATTTCAATAAACGTTTAAACGTACTCTGTGTTGGCTTGAATATCGGTTTCGTACAACTTGGACTTAGCTTAAATTCTATCTTTTTTAATAAAATATGAGTTCTTGTTGATGAGTTAATTTCTTTCATACTTTAAGAGCAATAAAGACCCAAAACCTTAGTGGTTGTATTTACCAAGTATAACTGAGGGGAGCCTTCTGCATATCTGTCTAGAGATTTTCACTTTTTAAACTCAACGTTGCTCCGATAAATTAACCGGCTCGTCCTTCGGTAACCTCTGCCTTACTTTAGCAACTCCAAATTAGTCATCACTGCATGTGGGAACCAGAGGGCCACCCTCCACCCCCGGCCCACATGGAACAGATTTATAGAGCTAGCCTTGAACGCTGGGCTGTTGCTGGTGGAGCTGAGCCCATTTTGTTCAAGGAGAAAGATGAGTTCTGCTGGAGTCTGCCTTCTCTACAGCAGTAGTCTCCTGTGAATTATCCTGCAAGGACATCGACGTGACTAACTGGACTGTTCAGTACTTCAGTTCATGTATGAAGACAAATATTGCCACAGAGTTGATTTGGGTATTCAAAGAGCCATCATAATGTGATGTAAATGTAATTATAGAAAAATGAAGTATGATTTTTAAAATATCTTTACAAAGTAAAACCTGAAAAATGAGTCAGGTATTTGTATTGAGCCCCTCAAGTCCATACTTTGTAGACTTTGCTTGTTGATGTGCTCTGTTACCACGCTTACTACTACAAGAAAGAAAATAACTTTTCAAACACTGTAGCAACATGTTCTCTACAGGAGATCATAGTACTATTTGTATGGAAGATTTAATGAGATGGAAATGACCAGGAATGCAAATAAAGTTTTATACCACAACTATTGCTGAGTTATAAACACATGGCTGCCATGTTGGATTTTGGGCCAAGTGATCCCTAGTGTCCGAACAGGTTCTCTTCAAGGGTTGCACTTTATTTTGCTCCATACGTCTGGAAGAAAGGCCTTCCCACAGCACAACGCTGCCACTACCATTATTTAAAATGCAATGGTGTGCTCAAGGTGCACAAACAGCCTCTTGTATGTATTCAGAAATATAATTTTGGTCTCATCTGACCAGAGCTTCTTCTTCCATGTTTGCTGTGTCCCTTACCTGGCTTGTGGCAAACTGCAAACAGGACTTCTACCTACCCCATCTTAGAGACCAGAATTGTGGAGATTAATAGTTGACAGATTATCCCACTGGAGCAGTGGGTCTCTGCAGCTCCTCCCAAGTTAACATGGCTCTGGCTGCTTCTGTCATTAATGCTCTGCTTTTGTGACTTGACTTCATGTCGGTTTAGATTTTTCCATGAAGGGCTAATTGGTGGGAGCTTGGCATTTTGTTTTAGAGCCTAACCGTGCATCAAACCTTTACACAACTTTCTCCCTGACCCGGTCTTAATGATGCTGTTGGTTCCTCTGAGACCTTCACAGAACTGCTGGATTTAGACTGAGCTTAAATTCCCAAATCAAAGCAAATCAAAATAGCAAGGCCCGTAACATTCAGGAAGTTATGCTTGGTTATAATTGTGATACTTCGTCGTTTGCGTAGAGTCAGGCGAAGAAGGCAACATTTGGTGAATTTACTTGACGGAGTCGACTTTTGGGACGTGTATAAGACAAACGAACGTCTAATCAGGGCTTACAGGAAACGACAGACGTTGAGCTTCATCACACTGCTAAGCAGAATCATCAATGGAAACTGTGTGGCACGGTAGGGAAGCTAGTATTTTTATGAATGTCTGACACCGCAAAACTAGTCAGCTGACTGTAAGGAGATGACGCGGTCTGCTCATGCGCTCTTTGTTATCTGAGAACTGAGCCAGGGAAAACCCGGGCCGAGTCCACTCATCGAAGTGGTCTAGATTTAGCGCGATCCGGTTGTGTCTGGCACGGTCCAGTTCAGTTTTCGATCCATTTACACTCTAAAGTTATCTCAGTTACCGAGCTCGGACTGGTTTCAGCACGGTTAAAAAAGGTAGTGTAAACGGGGTACATATGTGCCATTATGTAGTAACCTTCCAGTTTCATACACCTCATTCTAACCAGTACTTTCATCCATCCATCATCTATACTAGCGGTATAGACTATGGGGGGTCTCCAGCAGTCACTGGGGGGTACACCCTGGACAGTTCGCCAGTCCAACACAGGACAGACAACCATGCCTGCAAACACTGATGCTATTGTTGAGGGAAATTTAAAGTAACCTAGCAGCCATGTTTTTAAATTGTGAGAAGAAGCCCGATCGCTCAGAGAGAACCCACACAAGCACGGGGAGAACATGCAAATTCTAAGCATCTAAACCCCCAGTACCAGTGCTGCCAACTGCCCCACTGACACCCACCAGTACGTTGGTGTCATAGAAAAAAGACAATTCTATCTGAAATGTTATTTGACTGAATTTATTTTTTTTACTGTCCCAAATATGAAAAGATTTCATACAAAACAACTGGTGTAACTATCCATCCATCTATCCATCCATCCATTTTCAAACACGCTTATCCCTGTTGGGGTCACGAGGGGTGCTGGTGCCTATCTCCGGCTGTCAATGGGTGCGAGGCGGGGTACACCCTGGACAGGTCGCCAGTCCATCGCAGCTGGAAAAAACTAAATGCAAA
Organism: Fundulus diaphanus; assembly: GCA_037039145.1. NCBI lineage: Eukaryota > Metazoa > Chordata > Actinopteri > Cyprinodontiformes > Fundulidae > Fundulus > Fundulus diaphanus. Next base: position 10,729,722 of record CM073142.1, on the reverse strand, counting down.
ATATGACACATTCTGTACCTTTGTACAGCAATAAAACTCTGTTTTTCCTTATTGTCTGAGGTCCTGAACACCTCTGGTCTGCTGGAACACAGCAGAACTGACAGCTTTTTTCATGGAGGACAGTCCAGCATTGTAGATGCAACACCTTGGACAGACATAGCCAACACTTTACTACTCCATTAAAACCATAATGTGGCACAAAGACTTACCATGCTCTGTTCCTCATTTTCTTTTCTGTTTCATAAACAACTAACCCATCATCGGTCCAATCATTATTGGAAATTCCTGGGTGCTTCACTGCATCACATGTAGCGATCCTTTCAGTGAACAGCAGTTTGCATTAAATCAATGATGTGGTTTAATGTGTGAAACCAGCAGCAATGACCAGAGGCCATGGTCAATGGAAATCTTCTATTGCGTCTTCAAAATAGGGCGGTCAGGTGGGAAGCTTTAGCACAGATACCCCGGCCTTCCTTCTCCACTGCTAGCAGCTCCAGCTCCTCTGTGGGGAACCGGCTTGTTTTGAGGTGAAGAAGCAGCAGCTCTACTCTGAGCACGTCCTGAATAGCTGATCTCAGAAGTCTCTGTCTGAGGGTGAATCCAGCCACGCCGTGGAGGACGCTCATGTCAGCCGCCTGTGCTCATGATCTTCACCTTGTTTTTTTTTTTATCTGTCGGACAGATTCCAGTTTGTTCATGTTAATAATAAATCTTCCTCAAACTCTAGGGTCACCTGTGGAGTACCACAGGGTTCAGTCCTTGGACCAATTCTCTTTACTATATATATGCTTCCGATCGGCAAAATTATCAGACAGCATGGGATTAATTTCCACTGTTATGCTGATGACACTCAGCTATATCTATCCATAAATCCTGATGAATCCAATCAATTACTTCGACTGCAGTCATGTCTTGATGACATCAAAAGCTGGATGACTTTAAATTTCCTGCATCTAAATTCTGACAAGACCGAAGTTGTAATCTTTGGGCCAGAGTCCTCAAAAAGTAAACTTCTTAACCAATCACTTAATCTGGATGACATTAACTTGGCCTCTGGTAATAAAGTAAAAAACCTTGGTGTTATTTTTGACCAAGACATGTCATTTAAATCCCATATTAAACAGGTTTCCAGAGTTTCCTTTTTTCACCTCCGGAATATCGCCAAAATTAGAAACATTCTGTCCAGGAGTGATGCTGAAAAACTAGTCCATGCATTTGTTACTTCAAGGCTGGACTATTGTAATTCTTTACTATCAGGAAGTCCACAAAATGCAATTCAAAGTCTTCAGCTGATCCAAAATGCTGCAGCAAGAGTTCTGATGAAAATCAACAAGAGGGATCATATTTCTCCAATTTTAGCTTCCCTTCATTGGCTTCCTGTTAAATCAAGAATAGAATTTAAAATTCTTCTTCTAACGTATAAAGCCCTTAATAATCAAGCTCCATCATATATCAGAGCTCTGATTACCCCGTATGTTCCTAACAGAGCACTTCGCTCTCAGACTGCAGGTCTGCTGGTGGTTCCTAGAGTCTCTAAAAGTAGAATGGGAGGCAGATCCTTTAGCTATCAGGCTCCTCTCCTGTGGAACCAACTCCCAGTTTTGGTCCGTGAGGCAGACACCCTGTCTACTTTTAAGACTAATCTTAAAACTTTCCTTTTTGACAAAGCTTATAACTACAGTGGCTCATGTTACCCTGAGCTACCTCTATAGTTATGCTGCTATAGGCTTAGGCTACTGGAGGACATCAGGGCCTATTTTTCTCACTCTACTGATTTCTACTGTTCTCCAGTCTACTGTTCTCCAGATTTGCATTGCATTACATTGAAATGACTGTTGTCATTTCAGCTTTTAACTTTTTGTTCTCTCTCTTTTTTCTTCATAGTAGGTACACCTGGTCTGACGTTCTGTTGACTGTGAAATCATCCAGGGAGGACAGATCACCGACTATTACCATCTAATGTAGAACAGATTACTAGATCAATGTGTGCTTCTGTGCTTTTTGTCTGTCTTGTTGTGTCTCTGCTCTGTCTTCTGTAACCCCAGTCGGTCGAGGCAGATGACCGTTCATACTGAGCCCGGTTCTGCCGGAGGTTTTTTTTCCCCGTTAATGGGTGGTTTTTCTTTCCACTGTCGCTTTATGCTTGCTCAGTCTGAGGGATTGCAGCAAAGCCATGTACAATGCAGACGACTCTCCCTGTAGCTCTACGGTTCCCCAGGAGTGAATGCTGCTTGTCGGGACTTTGATGCAATCAACTGGTTTCCTTATATAGGACATTTTGACCAATCTGTATAATCTGACCCAATCTGTATAATATGATTGAACTTGATTTTGTAAAGTGCCTTGAGATGACATGTTTCATGATTTGGCGTTATATAAATAAAATTGAATTGAAAATTGAATGATTTTAGGCGATGGTTGGTCTGTAGACCGACTGGTAAGCTAACACGCTTTCCCTTTTCAGGCAGTTTGCTTGGTTTCCATGTCACTTGATAAAAATGTAACTGATCTGTCTGTTGCACCATAAACAAGTTTTCCATTTCCTTTTGTGTGCATGCTGTCCTAAGGAAGTTGGCACCGCCTGCTTGTTTTTGAGACTAGGGAAACTTTTTTATGTGCTTGGTAAAGGCCAGCTGGTAAAAAGGCCCCCCGTTGGTCACACCTTCCACAAAACCTGTGATCAGATCCAAAGCTCCAACTCTCACCTGCCAAACAGGGTGATTTCTAAATAATGCTTCCTGCAGGGCAGGGCAGAGATTAAACCCTACGCTACCGACCACACTGAGACGTTTTTCCTAATGATGAGTAAATTGGCTACTTATGAGAGATAACAGTTGTTCCTAAGGTGCATTTAAATCTCCTTTATATGGGCCAACGTCCTTTACAGGCTTTTCTGCACTGCTTAGGAGTGTGTAGATATCATTGACTCATCAAATATATTCTTAATAAGTTTGAATTATCTATCTCTTAGTTTTTTTTCTCTACAGAGAATCTAGGGTTGCACACTTGTGTCATACTAGTTATAGTTCCTTAGTCTGGCACTGATAACATTGGCCAGCTTGGTTTACTTTTTTAACTTTGAAGACATTGAAGATACATTAAGTGTTAGGAATTGGCTGGTGATGCACAGCTTCTCTTCATTTTTCCAACCTAGGAAGCAACCGTGGCTCTCAACAACTGTGGCTTCCATGACATGCAGTTCCCTGACAAGTTTCATAGCCCTCAAACCTTTCCAGACTGTGCTGCTTTAGAGTCAGGTTCTAAAACAAAATCCCAAGATGTGAGCATATGCTAGAGCTCTGTTCAATCCCTCATATGAGCATGGAGAGAGGACGAAGCAGCTGCAGACCTACCAGGACATGGAGGTCCACCTAGATAGACAGGCTGTCCAAGGAAAGCATTAATCAGAGAAGCAGACAAGCAGCCATGGTACTAACACCAGGGATGCACTGCTCTAATGAGAGAATTTACTGAAATGACATCTGCTTGCTCCTTATACATCAGATTTTTATGAAAACGCAGCAAGAACAAAGCTGTTATTGTAAGAAAGTCATAACAGTTCCTGCTGGATATTTGCCACAATTCATATAGGGGGCATGGCAACAATGTGAAGGAAGGTTCTCTGGACAGTTTGACCCATATGTAAAATGCTGTGGGCAGAAATATAATATTGCACATTACCCTGAACACAACATGGTTGAAAGACTGAGGTGGCTGCTTCAGGCTGTAGGGATGCCTTTCTTCAGCAGGAGTTGAGAGTGAGGTGCAGGCTTACCTTCCAGCAGGACAACAACCATAAACATCCAGCCAGAGCTACAATAGATTAGCTTAGATCACAGCATATTCATGAATTAGAATGGGTCACCTATAGTCCAGACCTAAATTCAGTTAAGAACCTGAAGCAAGACTAGAAGATGTGTCCTCACAAATGTCTCCATCCAATCTGAGTTCAAGTTATTTTGTGAGGGAGGAAGGGGAAATATATTTCAATCTCTGGATGTTCAAACCTGATAGAGACACACCCCAAAAGACTGCAGTGAAAGATAGAGTAGTTCTATAAAGTCTTCAGGTCTGAACACCAATGCAGTCAATAAAATGTAGAAACCCATAAATCACTCTCCTTCCACTTCACAATGATGCGTATGGGGGTTGGTTTATCACATAACATCCCATTAAATGCATAGAAGTTTGCGGTTGTGATGGGATAAAAGGTTCAAGGGGTAGGAATACTTTCTCCTGTAGTTTAATCAGAAGGTGCTGACGACAGCTCCAGAACATTTTTCCTGGACTTTTACAACCTCGAAGTAACACTTAGCAAAAAGTCTCTCATCGAAATCAAAACGGCCTTTCTCCTCAAGTTTCCTCTGACACGGATGTTTTCAGGAGCATGCTCAGAAGGAGACTTGTGTTCTCCTTGGAACCAGCGTTGGCCGTGCTCTGGGCTGGAGAACGTGCGCGCTGATGTTTTCATGGAACCGAAAGGTTACATTCTGTGGCAGAGCTGTAATGAGAACTAAGTGGTCAGACAGCTGCTGTGTTCCCACAACAATCCCTCCCTCGCTGCTCGTCTCTCCGTCCATCCTGCCACTCCCACACAAATCCCTGGAATAAAAAAAAAACTTTGGCAAACATACTTTTTATTTCTTCTTTTTTTATTTAAAAAAAGCACACAGATGACTACATGCTTACATACTGTGGAAAAACTAATCTGAAAAGACTTTAAATCAGGATAATTAGTTACACACTGTTCCTTAGTGTTGTGATTTGTGATGTACTTAGTCAAGTGATTCAGACTTTTTATTCCCTCACATCAAACTCCTTCCTGACAGTCTGGTGCTTGATCCTTAAAGAGAAGAAAACTTTCAAACAAGTGTACATTTAAATCTTGTTGAGGTGTGTGTGTGTGTGTTTTCACCTACATATAAAACAGTCTGCTAAATATTAACACTCCTTTAATCTTTTCACAGTCTGTAACATTACCACAAACTTTGCTTTATTTTATTGCGATTTTATGTTAAAAAAAACAAACAAAGGAAAATGATTTTCGATTTGTTCACAAATAAAAAAAATAACTAGGCATACATGAAATCCCATCATATCCAAAACATAATAATCATTGGAAGTCTGTGACAAAACGTGGAAACAATCAGTAGGTATGGATACAAGGCGCTGTAGAGAAACAGGACACATGCAGCCAGAACGACTGGGCTCTGTTCAGTCAGGACATATGGCCGGTTTTAGTGCAAGTACTGAAAGAATAGTTGAATACAATAACTATTAAACAGCGTTTTTACTTAATTTCTCTCCGTTTCCGCTGTAACTGCCGTCATGGATGCTGGAGACTGTAGACGGCACTGATCAAGGTGAAAAGTCGTCTAATGCTGGGCTCTCACTGTTCTTCTGGTGTCAGGCGTGTGGCGTCATGGCCGTGCTGAGGCCTCTGATTGGCTGACAGCAGGTCTCCAACAGTGCCACAATAGAGCAGGGATCGCATGGGCCACTTCTGAGGACAGAACGGGACACAGCATCAGTGCTGGTCATGATATGCCACTACTTCAAGTAAATAAAAGACATACGCATGTTCCAGCTGACGAATTTTAAAATAAACTCAGACAAAAAAAACAAAGTGAGCAATGAATGCTCTGATTTGGATGTCATTTGGGACACATGCAGACCAGTGATGGGTGTGTAAATACAGGCATCGTGAGTCAGTAGAAGAACCCAGTGGTCAAAACGGTGAGTGAAGGTGTCCAAGCGTACAAGCCCAAAGTGACTGATACCCTGGCAGGTTTTGATGTAAAATGGTTTTCTATCAACTGAGAAGAATGAGCCATCTTTCAGGAAACCATATAAAATGAGCAATTACAATCTGTTTTTATTTACATTTTATTATAGAAGTATAATCATATAGCCTTCTCAATAATCAGGGGACATATTTCTATTGGCATTATAGTAATAAAACCTCTCTTATAAGTACTCCTCAACTTTTTGCATGGTTCCTCTGGTATTTTGATGGTTTATCTTTGAGAATCAAGTCTTTGATGATGGAAGACCTAGTTGCCATCACCCTAATCTTTACGTCTCTCCACAGATTCCTCATCAGATTTGGGGGTATACTCTGACTGAGCTGCTCCAAAATGGTGATATTACTTCCACTCAGAGGAAAATGGTATATAAAATTAAAAGACCTTAAACATAAATCTGGCATGGGTGTAAAGGTTTCTGGGCTAAACTGTAGTATGCCTCATTGGTTCATTAGAGAGCATTAGGGTGCTTTCATATTGGAGGAGCTCACTGTGTGCGTGGGACAAATGTCATCCATACACTGCCACTCCTGCCACGATGCTCCAATAAAGATGCTGCCACAGCAATACTAAACAATTATAAACTTACTCGTGTATTATGCACACCCAGAACATTTCATGCCCTGTCACACACGTACAGACAAGAACAGGCCATTTTTACACACTGTCAGGGGTCATGGGGAGCCAACTGAAGACTTCTCCACAGCTCCTCAAAGACTATCTACAATTTGGCAGATTTTTTTAGGTCTTCATCCAGTGCCAAGGTTTAATTTCCAGCACCTGACAGAGAGCAATTAGAGTCATATTGTGGGTTTGTATAATGAAGTCACATCTAGACGCCTAACATGGAAGGCAGTTGTACAGAATGAGCACCTGGCCTCACACAATCCCATAATCTGACCTGTAGAAAACTCTAGCAGGAGCTGCTAAACTCTGAGGCCTTTTCTGTCTCTGGAGATTTTTTTACTAACAGTTTTGACTGACTGTTGGATGCTCTGGTAAGTGTCTGTAATATTGTTGCCCATAATGCTAGCACTGCATGCCTCCTTGTGCCTGCTCTAGATGTGCAAACTTCATAAAATTGGATCATTCCCATACCCATCCCTGGTCTGCATCAGATTATCTCTGGATATTTTCCTTCTGGATGCTTTTGGCTAAGCTTCTTTTTTTCTCAGTGAGTGTAGATTTAATTCTAGAAAATTGTCCTGATCACAAGTAGTCTGATCGGATAATTGATAGAAACAAACTCAGACCAGATATCTAACAGGGTTTTGATTTAGTGAAAGCTGCTGATGTTTTTCTAAAGTAAAGATTAAAAGATGCCCAGTCCTCAGTTGAGACCAAGAACAAATTATCTAACAGTTGGAGAATAGCATTTCTTAAGGTTTTTACATGTAAAATGAAAATATCTACAGTCAGTGGCCATTTTTGAAATGGGGCAAGAGGGCAGTTGCCCAGGGCGGCACTGGAGAGGGATTCACACCCACTAGATTGATTAAAAATAACTCTGTGATTTGTGCCTTGAATATATTTTCTATTGCTTTTTATGCATATGTACATGCATGTATGTAATGTGTATAATTGTATAGGTGTATCTGTCTATATGAACAGTAGTTGTTTTTTTATATACCACTGAGTTTCTAGATTTAAGGATTGTATAGGCAAGTACAAGTCCTGGCTTCAGCGTTTTAATTTCCCAGGTAAATTATTCGTTTATCTCGTTTTGTTTCCGGTAATGGACTTTATCTAACATTTTAGATTATTTCCTGCATTTTAATTGATTTGGGGTCAACAGAAGGAGGGACTCACACAGGGCATCATTCATGCAAGAAAAGCCACCGTCCGCAGAGCACAAAATCTTTCAGGGCATACACATGAAAATGGGGGGTTGTGATCTTCAGGTGCCTTTGCATTTTTTTTTTTTTTAAAAAGCAACTGTTCTGTAGCAGAAACGACTATGTGAGCTCAGGACCACCCATAAAAAACACAACCAGCTGGCACATTTTGTCATCATTTTTGGAAAGAGAGAGAGAACGAGAGACAGAAAATGTAATCACATGAAGCAAGTTGGAAAATGTCCTGTGTTGCAGGAGACTACAACTCAGGATTTCTTTCTCTGAATATTTTAGGGAATATTTTATAAGGAAGCAGGAACAAGCCGTCTGTTTTCAAAAGTCATCTAGAATCTATGATGGTGTTTAGGTGGAATATTGGACATGGACATGGCTAATAGTGATGCTGTAGTGTTTATGGAAGCAAAGCATGCTGCCCGTCAGAAGTCTTGTACGAGAAAAGATTTCCTGCTTCTTTCTGCAGGACAAAAACAAGCTATGTTACACAGATTCTGCAGATTACAGCTGCTGTCATCCACTGGAAACTACTGAAATGATGGATTTGTTCCCGTTGGGAAATCACTTTGCTCCTCATCAACAACTGCTTACAGAGCGAATCGAGAGGAGGAAATAGTGCAGAACCAATTCATTTCCCTCTTTTGGTGGCACATACTGAATTATTTATTCTGTTCATAGATGTTATCTTTGGGTTATCTGGAAATATCTCATGTATAACAAGGCCAAATAAGCACATGAATGTAACATTTTTGTTTTGTTTACTTCAAACTGTTTTGTGTGTCCTGTCCTGGCTTAAGCTAACAGTAAGGTGGGTCTGGTTGTCTTACAGTGTTGGGGCAAATTAGCTCTACAAAAGAGGAGAATTGGACATTTCCCCTTTTGCATATTTGACTTTATTATAGTAAACACAAGAGAGACTTCTTCTGATTCAGGGAATAAAGAAGTTGTCACAGAAATTGTAAAAGGTAACAGGGATTATGAGTTCAGATTTTAATAAACATATCAGAGAGAGTGATGGAGGCGTTTATCTAGCAGGTCATCTATCCACGTAGCATTATGAAGTTTGCACAGCGAGCAGTCAGCTTTCAGCTCCTTACTTTGACAGGATGCAGGTATCCGCCCGGCCTGGAGGGCACAGCGTGCTCTGCCGCCGTCCTGTCCTGGTCCAACGTCTCTGTCAGGTATGCAATGTAGTTTGTAGCCAGAACCAGAACATCTAGCTTGGAGAGCTTGGTGTCAGGTGGGACTGAGGGCAGAGCTGCCTATAAATAAATGCATTCTTTAATATTGACTTCAACCAATACACTGCGAAAAAGGAAATAAAACTAAGACACATTTTCTTGAAATTAGTGTATTTGTCCTTGATTTGAGCAGATAAATTAGATTATCTGCAAATAGAATAAGATTTTTGCACTTAAAATATGAACAATTCATCTACATCATCTTATTTCAAGTACAGTATATATAGTTATCTTAGATTAATACTAATTCCATTGGCAGATAATCTTATTTACCTGCCCAAATCAAGGACAAATACACTAATTTCAAGAACATTTTACATAATTTTTGTTCCATTTTTGCAGAGTACTGAAAAGCCTGCTCTGAGAAGATTGGGGCGGTGAAAGGAGGTGATGAAGACAGACAAAAATAGGCCCTATAAACCCACAGACAGCCTTACAGCATCTGTGTGTGTGTGTGTGTGTGTGTGTGTGTGTGTGTGTGTGTGTGTGTGTGTGTGTGTGTGTGTGTGTGTGTACCTGCAGGCTGTGGAAGGCCTGCCGCAGGTTGCGCACTCGGCTCCTCTCTCGCGCAGCGTTTTCTGGGGAGTGCTGACTCTTCAGGGTCCTGCTGCTCTGGACCACAGGACCACAAGCAGGAGCATAGTTGGATGTGGACCCACACACCGTCTGCTCCTGAAACATAAAACACATTTTAAACAATTTACCTAGTCTATAGTTCTGTTTGGAGCTCCAGCAATAAACAATGTTTTGTCATCTTTCCCAGGAGCCGCTCAGATTTCCGGCTATCATTCTGATTGGCCAAAATTTGCTGGCTCTCTGCTAACTGGGGCCCCTTCTACATTGTAGCTTTCCTCGCACGGCATTACCATAAACTGCAATTAATATCCCATAACTGATAAACGACAGGCATGACAGACTAAAGTTTTTTTCGTTAGTTTTCATGGCTTTTCAATAGATTCCCTTCAGATTTAGGTAGAGAGCCATAAACCAAGAGAAAATAAAGTTTGCATTTACTTGCATTTATGGTTTTTATTAAGTATCTGAGGCCTTCCTGCATCGGTAATGAAGAATAATATACTTCTTCAGTCACTTCCTATAAAAAAAAGCCAGAGTGACTGAGTGCCTGGTTTTAAATTAAAATTTCAGATTTATCTCTAAACTGTTTTTGCATTAGGTAACTAAATTAAGTATTTCCTGAGAAAAAGTTCCATTTATTTTCTCTGCATCAAGCAGCCTAATCGATCCGTTATGCCTCTCTGGAGAAAAATCCCACTTTCTTCAGGAGCCTTCTCACAGTTTCTTCACAGTCGAGTCTCGACACGTTCAGGTTTCTTTCCTGGTGCAGCCTTCCTGGTCCTCTGCTACTCTATCACATTTCACATCTCATGACTCTAGACTTGAGACCCAGATGACTAAGAACCATCACAGAACCTACATGATAAGCTTGAAAAAATGTTAATGAATCCTCCACTTTGTTCTCATAAACGCCTCTCTTGTTTGGACCGTGGTTCTCGTGAGGCAGCTAGCTGCAGTAGCTTGTTTTACATGTTCTGTCACAGTGAGATTTTTTACTGCATCTAAATGAAAAATAAAGTTTTTTATGCATTGGTTTTGATGTCTGTTCTACTGAACCCCATTGCTATTATTGTTATTATCATTATTATTATTATTATTAAGAAGAAGAAGAACAATGATCTGATCAATGAGTTTTGATTTACTCCAGTCAGTATTAAGAGTTGTGGAACAAATGTCAATTTACAGAAATTAAAATTAAGAGCGAGGTTCAGATAATTAATAGACCTGCTCTATTTAGCAACCACTTGATCATAAATAGTAGCTCTTACATTTTCAATAATACAAAAAGTTAGTGATTTCATAGCATAAATATGGAAAGAATAGTATGAACCTGTGGTCAAACAGTTTAAGTCCCATTTAGCAGCATGTGTAACATGATTCAACTACTTCTATGGATGGAATATTAGTATTAGGATGGTTGGAATGACCGGATCCATCCCTGTTTAAACTGCACTGTGTTACCCTTCTCTGTATACCACCCTGCTGTTCTGCATAAATCTCTAATGGAACCAGGGTCAAGCTCAGGTTCCATTAGAGAAAACGGACATGGCGTGTCCAGACTCACCCACTTCCTGGCCTCCCGGCTGCTGCGTGCGCTCTCCCCATGTCTATGTAGGGATGCTGGGTGGTCGGCTGCAGCAGGGCTCTGATGCTGGGCCGGGGAGCGGGACACCAGCTGCCGGTCCACGGTCACCGACATGAGACCCACCAGAGGATTGACCGCCATGGATTCTGCCGGAGAGCAGCAACAGACTCCGTGCAAGTCTGGAGGACTTAAATCACCTTCGCTCAGCCTGTTTTCATTGGCAGGATGGAGGTCTGCTTTAGAGTGCTGCAGGCTGTTGTGAGAAAAGTTCATACTGTCCAGTAGGTAATTCAGAGGAAGCACAACAAAGCAGATGACCTGAGGTCATCTTTCCATCTTCTCATCTATAAAGCCTAATCTAGATCTCATAAGAAGCTACTGACAGAAACAGCTAAAAATACTCATCACATCTTGTTCTTGTACTGTAGCTCTTGAGCGTCGTGCTGTTCAGTTAGTCCAGAGCTCCTCAGTAGGACCCCCACATCCACCCAGAAGCATCAGGCAGCTGGTGAAGTCTGCAGACACGGCAGCCGCCTCTCGGCTCATCCCTGTCCATCCAGAGAGTTCCTCCCAGCCTGACCCCCTCTCTCGCTCTGCATCTCTCTTTGCTTGTTTCCTAATCGGGTGAGGTAATGCGGGAAACTTCATGTGGTCCTTATCTTAGCCGCCCGGTCATCCTGATCCTCCCCTGGCCGTTTGGTTGCCAAGAAGAGCAGGCAGGCAGGCAGTCAGGGCCTGGGGGAGTGCAGGCCTGGGAGGGTGTCCCGCGCCAGGGCACCGGGGGGCCTTGGGAAACTCGCAGCTCTGCTAACAGCTGGACAGGGGTGGGATCTGAGCCGCAGGGCAGCGCGACATTGAACCTTGCCAAAGACAGACAGGCATGTATATTAGTTTGCTTTAAATGATTTGGTTATCAACCCTGATTTACAGACAATAACAGGGTTAACTCCAATTGTTTGGAAGACATCCCACATCAGTCAAATGTAAATGTAGAGAAACACAGAATAAAGTGTCCTAGTGGTGATGTCCTTTTGGTCACCGCTGCAGATGGAAAGGTTACATTCTGTTAGGTTTTTATGTATGCATTGGTATCGGCACAAAAGACACATATATCTTGTCTGAGGAGAGCCAGAAACATTCCTGTAATGATCAACATAACCAGGTTACCCTTATTGATACAGATAACTACAGCTGAAAAGAATAGGCACAATGAAGGGAGGAGAGGATTTAGAACACCACTTCAGAGAAGGCTCTGGATGTCCTTAGAAGTATTTAGACCCATGTTTTTATTATTTTGCAAAGAAAATGCAACCTCAACAACTGGAATGTAGAGCCAACGAACACAGTTCATCGAATTATTCAGACTATTCAATATTTTGCTTAAGAACTTAAAAGTAAAAGCGGATGACATGGAACCAGAAACAAGTACTAGTGGGAATACTTATTTCTATGTTCCATTTATCTCTAAAGTCTGAACCTGGCACCAGGAATGGTGTTAAACCCACCTTGATTATCCTGTTGTCGTCTTCAGTGACCATGGCGACTAATATTAGCAACATAAGATAGTAACTACGTACCGTTTCTATTCATTCTGTATTTTCAAACACTGTACCAACATGTCCAATAAAGAAGGCTCTTCAAAAGTGTCAATAAACGTTTTCCTTCTAATACAGCATTCACTGACTTCTGTACTCAAGGCAGCCATATTGGACCTTAGGTCATTTGAGAAGAAACCTCAGTTTCTCCAGCCAGACATTTAGCCTTCACCAAGACTTTTCCATCCAATTAATTTTAAATTTAGCAAATTATGCAACGCCAGTGTAGGAGAATGCTTTTCTGCTTTTCAATGTTTTTATCACATAGCACAACAAATTTCTGAAGCCAACAAAACCAGGCCTTGAAAGTGGTGCCTTTGGGGAAAAACTTCTTCTGCTCGAGTGAGCTGAAGACAGACTTTAACGGAATTCTTGAAATTTCGTTGAAACAGTTTGAGAAATCCAAAAGGGAAAACCAAAATGAAACCAAAAACAAAACAGTAATACAGTGTTGGTTTTATTAGATTTTAACAATTTGATTGCTTCATAGTCTGGGATACAACACATCACTGTGGGTGATCTATTTACTGCACATCTATTGTAGAAACTTTTATGTTGAACATTTTATGCACACTTCTTCAAAAACAAATACAAGCCTTTGTCCACTTTCAAAACCATCAAACTGTGTTATCTAACAATGTCAAGCGCTTTAATTTTAAAGGTTGATTGTGGTTAATCAACTTTTATATAAGACTCTTATTTCCAAAATTGTACCTGTTCATATTTAGTCGCTGTAGCTTTCACCAAGATAGATATATATATATATATATATATATATATATATATATATATATATATATATAAAGAGAGAGAGAGAGAGAGAGAGAGAGAGAGAGAGAGAGAGAGAGAGAGAGTGAGTCATGGTAATTACATGTTTTGTTATACACTTGTTTTCCCTTTGTCTGAATTGAAACAATATCAATATGCAGAGGAATAAAAGCCAAACTTTAAATAATTTCACAAAAAGAAAAATCCAAAAATGGGCCAGATAAAATTATTAGCACCCTCTAATTGATATTTGCAACAAACCCCCCCAAAAAACATCAATAAGCTTCTTATACCTCCCAGCTGGAATGCTGGGTCCCTGTTGCTTTGCAAGCTGCTCCAGGTCTCTCATATGTGAAGAGTGCCTTCTCCCAACAGCAAGTTAATGATCTCTCCACACGTGTTCAGTGGGATTTAGATCCAGACTCAATGGCCATGTCTGAACTCTCCAGCGCTTGTTTCTATGCATTTCTGGGTGCTTTTAGAAGTATGTTTGGGGTCATCGTCCTGATGGAAGACCCATGACTTAGGACACAAATCCAGCTCTCTGACACTGAGCTCCACACTGCGACCCAAAATCCTCGGGTAACCTTCAGATTTCATCAGGATGCCTTGCACACAAGTCAAGGCAACCAGTGCCAGAGGCAGCAAAACAAGACCAATCCAACTTTTCCTCAAAGGCTTTATTCCATTTTCTGTAAACAGTAGAATGATGTGCTTTGCAAAACAGCTCTATCTTGGTCTCATCTCTCCAAAAGATGTTTTCCCAGAAGGATTTTGGCTTACTTGTGTACATTTTGGCAAGCTGCAGTCTAGCATTTTTTTATTTGTTTGTCTGTGTGTCAGCAGTGAGGTCCATCTGAGTCTCCTGCCATAGCATTTTGTTTAATTCAAATGTCGAAATTTTATGCAGCCACTGATGCACCCTGAGCCTGCAGGACAGCTTGAACTTCTTTGGAACTGGGTTGGTGCTGCTTATCCACTATCAGGAGGACTATCCTGTGTTGCAAACGTTCAGAGATTTCTTTCTTCCTTCCGCATCAACTCTAGAGAGATTAGCGACAGTGTCATGGGTTGTAAACTTCTAGATTATGTTGTGCAGCATGGACAAAGAAACATCAAGATCTCTGGAGATGGACTGGAGACTGTTCTCCTCGTTCTGTTCTCCATGCTTAGTGGCATATAGAGACACACAGATTGAGTCAACATCTCTCCTTCATATCTGTTTCAGTTGTGATTCCTATATTCCCCACACCTGTTACTAGACACAGGTCAGTTTAAACTCAATCATTAACTTAATCATTGCACGCTTGAAACAAGGTTATTTACCCACAATTTTGAAAGGGAGGTAATCATTTTGTCAATTTATATGTGGAGTTTTGCATGAAATGTTAAATTTGAGGATTTTTCCCCACACAACACACACATAGGAATTAAACATTTGTACAACAAAACAGGTGCAATTGCAAAAATAATTTCTAGGAGAAAAGCTTTATTTTTGGCCACTTTTGGCCATGATAGACAGAAACAGAGAGACAGAACTGGCCCTAACTGGGAGAACCCATTGTGTTTCTACAGGTAATACCTCTGCAGGTTCACTTTAATGTAGCTTATATAAAATTTATTCCTTGATCGGTGTTTAAGGTTTTTCTATGTTCTTTGGCCATGTTAAACATGACACTTTATGCCAGAAAGACTAAATATGGTTTTGCATGTTCCTGCTCATTGCCTACTAACCCTACAGTTACTATAGATCACACTCCTATAGAGCAGACATTTTTTTCTTAAGTTTCTTGGCATCAGATAATCCTGCAGAGAAAATGTAATTAAAGTTGAGTTTTCATTTTCCTTTAGTTTTTTTGTTGCCGTTTCTAGATCATTCCAGAACATAATTGTTTTTTTTTAAATAATGGTGATTTGGTTTACATGAATCTACATATATATTATTTTACAACAAACTCTACATAGTTTATCATTCTGCTGGGTGATTTACTACAGGGTGCAAAATCAAAGGCTCACCACTGCAAACTTTTAAAACTGTTGAATTAGACATCATCATCACTTCACAACCCAAAACCGTATTTTCACTTCAATTTTCACTGATAGAACACTGATGGGCTAGTTACCACATTACAGTAAACTACATATTAACGTATGCTGTATTCAAAGACAACCCGTTTATGTGACATTAAATCAGACTAAATGTTTCCTGTTTTAGTTCAAAACTGTAAATACTAAGTCTGTTGTGTATGTGTGTCATGTTATTTGTGTGTATCCTAAACTGGTGTCTGCCTCAAAGGTAATTTCCCCATGGTAAAAGATGGTGACAAGAAAAGATTCTTGATTCATGATTAACTAATTAATTAGTTCTGTTTGCTACATGGCCAAAAATGGTAGAGAATGACTTTGTTTCATCAAATTTAGACCTTTACATACAGTAAATCTATTATTCGTAGAAAATGGGAAACGTTAGATGGTAATAGGATGGTTTTGTGAGTTAAATAGGGACACGTCTGTGAATGTATTTTAGGGCAATGCCCAGAACACTCTGCTTCCTTGTGTGACAAAACTAAAGAAATCAGCCAAGATTACACAAAGAGATTTAGATGCCTTAAGGTGCGAGTGTCACACGAGTCCTGTATCAACATGGCCTGAAAGGCCGCTCAGAGAAGAAGAAGGCATCCTTTTAAAGCAACATAAAAAATCTGATTAGCATTTACAAATGCAGCCAGGGACAAAAACTTTCATTTTTAAAGACATGTGGGTCTGACGAATCTAAAATTGAAGTGCTTGGCCATCGTTACATGCTGAGGAAAAGAGGGAAGCTCACAAGCCTCTGAATACCGCCCTAACTGTGACGTAGAGGGACGGCAGCATCATGTGTGTGTTTTGTTGCAGTAGGATGGGTGAGCTTTACAGAACAGATGTCATCGGGAAAGACCATTATGTGCAAATATTAAAGCACCATTTCAAGTCATCCACCAATTTCACTTTGAACTGGCTGATATCCTTCCCATATGGAGCAGCCATCCCAAAGCATTGATTTCAGTCTCAAATAATTTGTGGGCAGAGCTGAAAATCTGTGTGGACAGATAACAGTATCATGTTAGGGCAATTATGCCAAATATAAAAAGGAAATGTATGTTTGAATCTAACGAAAAAAAAAAAAATATTCTGGTATCTTGGTAAATAGAAGTACTTTTGGTCATCCTGACTGAACTAAAAAAGAAAACAATTATTTTTTTATGTCAGCGTTAAAAAAGGGTTATACGTCTTTTTCTTCAGTGTACGTACATAATATCTGGTCTTCACAAAAGGTTATTTGGCCGGTTTCAGGTTCATGAAGAGAATAAAGTAAAACTGCTTTTGAAACGCCTGTTTGGTGTGTGGATTAAAGCCTAGAACTCATTATTCGTTACCCTCTTTTAGTCATTTTAAACACCTTTTAAATAAAGCTTTAGCAGAACGTGTCCCTGCTTTTATTTAATATTTTAGATAAGTGTGTGGTGTTTTCAGTTTTCTGTACTTTTATGTCCTAAACATTTTAATTTTTGTTTAACAGTGACTATTGTATTTACTAGTGTTTATCAGCCTGTGTATTTATGTCTAAAATATTTGCCCCTCATCGTGATCTCTGGTAGACGGGAGTGTTTTTAAATCAAATATTCCAGGTCCAATAAAAAAGGGACGACACCTGTGGGACACCTGCCTGCTAAAGTATTCTGGTTCCAAGAAGATTCAAATGAGTCTAAATGGCAACATGAGGACATATTAAAGATGATGTGAAGGTTTGGGTCAGTCGGGGTTACTGTGGTTGCAGCCTGAGAGCAGAGGTCTCATGCTATCAGTCAGAGGAATGCTTGGCACCTTGTCTATGCTGTCAGCACAATAACACTGGCTGCTCCCTGACATCCCATCTGCAGCTGCTTACTGAACTCTTTTCAACACCACGGGCTGAAGTGAGACAAGTGTCTGATTATTAGTAATACAGCTGGACTGCCAACCCAAAACAGCTCTAAACCCAAAGCATCTTTCTACTTGATGACTCAAGGAGAGCCTGATTTGGCCATGCAGACTTCAGAGAGAAATTATTTATACAACATTTTCTATTATCTTTGAGCGTATGATGGTACAGGCTCCATTAGGACAGGCTTTCTCTATAAAGAAACAACATTCCTGCTGTGTGATATAAACATCACAAAGAAACTGACCTCACAGTGTAGAATCATAGAGTGCTAGTGTGTGTAAATCACAGCTGTCTGTGCTTATGCATTTGCTTTCATTTGTCAACTACATGTGTGATAAGTGTGGCTATTTGAATATTACATCCCCAAAATATAATTTGTTCTACTCCACTAACATGTTCTGATTCCTGAAGAGTATAAATCCACGACAAGCAGGAAGAACAGGACAGACACATTGCCCCCCTCTCCTGCCCAAATGCAGGAGTAAACATTTTCCAACTTATCCATCAACCTTCTACGGCTTCATCTTCTTCTCCACCGTTTTTGTGAACTTCTGGATGTCCTCTGCCATCAGCTGGGGCTCCTCCATGGCAGCAAAATGGCCTCCACACTGCATAGGAGAGAAACTGACGAGGTTGCGGTATTTCTGTTTGACCCAAAGCTTGGGTGTGTGCATCAGCTCGTTGGGGAAGCAGGCGAAGCCAGTGGGAACGTAGACTGGTATCCTGGGAAGACAAGATGATTGTATAACAACATCTGTCAGCCAATGCAGTGGAATATTCTATAGGAGTCTGAACTTTCAAAGCTTTCATGATTTCTCTGTTTCAATGCCTTATTGGATTTTCTTAACATCAATTTCAGGGAGGAATGCAGTGGTGTGTTACAAAAGGAAAGTATAAAAGGAAAGAGCCTGCTCTGAAAACAAAATGTTATGACTGGCTAACATCCAGGATGGGTTATCACTCACTTAGCGTGGGGTGCATCCAGGCCTTTGCCAAAGTTTTCCTTGTAGAACCTCATTGAAGAAACGATGCAGCCTGAAGTCCAGTAGATCATAACGTTGGTGAGCAGGTCGTCCAGAGAGAACTTCCTGTAAGGCATGGATCAGGATTAGAATCAGATAACATCCTAGGGCTGGAACAGTACACAGAAATCACGGTTCACGTTTAAAGTCCTGGTTCTGGATGTTTTTGATACGCATCAATCAACACAAATATCACTTTTTTTTGGTCAACAGTAAAATAATATTTCTATATTTTGCAAGTCATTTAGGTTTTATTATGTTCTAAAACTTAAAAAAGTGTAAAGTATAGAAATGGTTGGACATTTTCTATTAATAAAGTAGCAACAGCAGCCATAGCCAGTGGCCTACCTGGAGATATAATTTACAGAACTACTAATATACCTACGAGACTATGGTCAAGATTGATGTTTAGAACCTTTTAAATAAGGCTGTGTCTAAATTTGAGAAGGAAATATGTTTAAATCAACTTTAGAGTTTTGATATTTCAACAACCTAGTGTCCCTGTTCAGCACTTTTTAAAGTTGCTCTACAGAACATTGCATTAAGCACTTAGTCCTGCACAGAAACATCTGTAGGTGTTCAGCTATTAAACAACAGGTGATCTGTTCTGCGTGTGCTTAAAAAACCAACAGGTCTGTAGCGGATATTTTCAGTACCAATACATGTAATGCAGGCAACCTGAGAAAAACGTCTCTCCCTAAAACTTGCTCCTAACCTGGTGAGTCCTCCGTCGTCCAGGTTCCTGAAGTCATGATCTGTCCATGTGGAAAACTTCTCCAGGATGTAGGCAGCCAGACCGACAGGAGAGTCATTCAGACCACGGCCTGACAGGTCCAAAAACTTAATGATCACTACCACTGACAGTCTAAAGTCATTTAAAAGAAGAGAACTAAAATAGCTTTGATTAAATCTTTGATTAATGAGAACAAAAGACTTTATGAACAGTTTAGTATCTTCTAAGTAAAATATGTAAACCAGGAAGAAGAAAATGCATTTAATTATGTGATGCTGCTAAGAACCATTTCCTAGCAGTTCTTGCCTGCTGTGTCGGGTTTGGTTGCCTGGATGTGCATGTAGCCGGACTCTTTGATGGATTCCACCACTAGTTTCTCCATGCAAGGATAGAGCCTCGCAACATCCATATCAGTGAATCCAAAAAGTTTAGGGAAGCGGTGGCCGAGCATGATGGACAAAACCATTTGCAGCCCCGGCTTGGAAGGAGGTGCAAAGTTTACGTGCAACCCTTTAACAGTTCTGGGGTAAGAGAAAAAAATAAGAAGTTTAAGAGTTGTGTAATCTGTGGTTAAGATGCACTTTTTATTAAATGGGGATTTCTCATACTTGGGCTCCAGCTGAGCCATGTTAGTGGTGACCAGCCAGCCCCAGTCTCCTCCATGGGCGTAGAACTGCTGGAAGCCCAGACGTTTCATCAGCTTGTGGAAGATCCTTGCAGCACAGACTGAATCGAAACCTGTTTATATGTGCACAGAGTTAAAAAACGTCAGTCTTTGCAAACTCTACTAGGATCTTCTGAGAACAAGTACCTTTCACCACTAAAGCACAAGTTAGGGCTATTAGCTTCTTCCATACGGCCTTATCTATAGATCCTTTGGGTTATTTTGGACTTAGCACTGTCCATGGAGCTCCACTCTAAACATTTAAAAAAGTAAACAGCTTTTTCCACCTTTGAAATATCTATATAATCAATTAGATATCTATGGTTTCATATATGCATGCCTAGACTTCCACAACACCCTTCTTACTTGTTTAAATAAGAAGGAGAATGATCACCAGCAGGAGGTCCAGACTTTTCTTGTAAGGGTGTTAGCTGGAGTTCCCAACAGCACCCATGTGATGCTAGTTTTGGCTTCCCATCGAGTGAATCTCAGAATATTAACTTTTGGAGCCTTACATGGTCAAGCCCCTCCTCAGATCTCTGACAGTATTACGCCCCAACCCGCAGAGTTGTCACTTGTAGTCCCAAAAACGTGCTTTAAGGTAATCACTGCTCAGATGTAGTAGCACTGAAACTGTGGGACACCCTACCTCATGCACCTTTTCCTCCTTTTGGCAAATTTTTTGATTATTGAGCCGATGTAACACGTGAATTTCTCCACTGTGAGATCAATAAAGTATATCTTATCTTATCTTACCTCTCTACTTACACTGTCTAGATACAATTGATGGTTTTAAAACCAGTTGTACATGATCCTCATTAAATATAACCTGGCCAGCCAGATTGATAATGTTTAGTGCTCTAGTTCTGCACATCACCAAACTGGAAATGCTACATTTGAATCTGTTCAGGGAAAGGAGGGACATTCAGCAGAACTCTCTGAGCTGATTGGGTGAAGTGACATCTAGTGCTCGCCTACCAAATGTTGGTTTTAGCCAATCACGGTATCAAATTAAAACGTAAGCAGCATGGGTCATAAGAAAACAACAGAAGGTAAGCTAGTCAAGGCACTTCATCTGTTTTACTATCAAAGAAGAAATTGTGGATTCTTCTTACAAAACAGATGTGATGGCAGCAGCTACGTGCGTCCTCCTGCGCTGCCATGTTTATGTTGGTTTGGCTGTGGGCTCGGCAGCTATTGCTTCTTTGCACTTGTATGTCCCGCCTTAAACTTCAAGACTGCAACGTGATTGGCCCGATGGATTCTCGTGTGTTTGTGAACACACAAATACCGCGAGAATTCAGCTTGCAGGCACAGTTACATTAAATGGGATTTAGTTAAATAGGGTATTACTACTTACATCAACTCTCCTTTATTGTTTGAAGCGCTTTGTGGTATTCCTATCTGCGAAAACTGCTGGGTAATAAACTATCCGAATAAAACTAAGAACGATCTTTCTATGATTTTCTACAACCTCACCAGTAGGAACCCTAATAGTGTTTCATCCCACCTACCACTAACTGTGCTAGTGTGAATCACTTTAAACTATCCATTTCAGTTCTGCTCTAGAGATTGGAGAGTGTCACCATGATAATATCAAGGATCGCGCAGTAAGCAAAAATCATCTCTAATGAGATCTTTTGGAATCTTTTTCCTAGCACTCCGTCTCAAAGACAGACGTTTTTATTTCTTTAGCTGATTCTGAGGTGAATATGTAGAGTTTAAGAAAAGATGAAGGGTCAATCTTAAAGTCAGCAGCTGTTTTGTCTGAATGAATGTCTTTAAGAAAAAACCCAGCAAAGCCCTGGACAAATAACCTAGGAGACTTGTCCCCCATCAGCTGAGTAAGGCAGGGCAAGCTTATTTATATAACAGTTTTCAGTCACAAGACGATTCAAAGTGCTGAACATGAACAGGAAAGCATTTCAGACATAGGAAAAGACAAACAGTACATTAACAAAGGAATAAGCTAAGTAAATCCTTGACTAGACTTCTTTCATACATTAACAAACATACAGAAAGACTTAATTGTTTCTATCAATAATAAGAAATAAGCTAAGTATATTCTTGGGGGTTTCTGATCTAAAGTAATTTTGTCAAACTTTTTTAAAGCTGCAACTAGAATAACTTATTTTGTTTCATTGTTTCACTGGAACATCAATAAAATTCAAAGCTTAATTGTTTCTATTCATACATCAACAAAGTCCTCAAAGCTACAACTTAAGCTCTCTGATCTGACCTTTCTAAACCAAAGCTAAAATGGGAGAATTGTTTCTA
This sequence comes from Fundulus diaphanus, assembly GCA_037039145.1. NCBI lineage: Eukaryota > Metazoa > Chordata > Actinopteri > Cyprinodontiformes > Fundulidae > Fundulus > Fundulus diaphanus. The sequence goes on along the minus strand of CM073142.1, from coordinate 10,707,643 downwards.
ATTATAATAAAGTTTCACTGCAACGAGATTCATCACTAAAAGTTCTAAGCTTAATTGTTTCTATTCATAAAGCTACAACTTGAGGTCTCTGATCTGACCTATCTGACACTACAGCTAAAAGACAAAGCAGCAGAGTCAAGAAATAAGCACAGTAGAGGTGGTGTGTGTGTGTGTGTGTGTGTGTGTGTGTGTGTGTGTGTGTCTGTGTGTCTGTGTGTGTGTGTCTGTGTGTCTGTGTGCCTGTGTGTTGTAGCGTAGTCGTGTGTGTGTGTGTGTCTGTGTGCCTGTGTGTTGTAGCGTAGTCGTGTGTGTGTGTGTGTGTGTGTGTGTGTGTGTGTCTGTGTGTCTGTGTGCCTGTGTGTTGTAGCGTAGTCGTGTGTGTGTGTGTGTCTGTGTGCCTGTGTGTTGTAGCGTAGTCGTGTGTGTGTGTGTGTTAGACTGAACTGTGACAGATAGCTCTCGCAGCCAGAGTCTGATAGTGATGAGTAGCCCCGGGACTGAAAGTTTGTCCTTTGGGTGTTTGGGAGTCATATTTTGGGTAAGAAAGAAGTTAGTATATAGTAAGTAAATAAAGTGTTTTTATTAAGCACCTTTCACAGAGAAAGCAATCACAAAGCGCTGCACAGAAAACCAATTAAGAATAACATGCCCATTAAACTGGTAAATTTTTACATAAATTAAACTTTCATTGACTGTGATCTCATACATAATCAATTAAATCAAAGTAGAACAGCTGAACTAAATATGGAGGGCAAGTCCAATGAAAGAGAAATAAATACCCTTAAAAAGGGAGTAGAAGTACCTATTAAGATTTTAACCATTTTAACGCCTTAAGTGAACATTTGGGTCCAAAGTATAAATATATAAGGAATGATTTGTAACTTGCGCAAAACCTTTCAATTAATAAAAAAATGTCTCTGTTCATCTAAAAACCATAGTATCTATCCCCAGGGCTTCAATAATGCCAGATGTTGTTTTCAGCTAACTTACTTCCACATCACCTGGCAGTGACAAAGACTATTCAGGCTCAGCCACGCTTTGGGCCTTCCTTTCAATGAAATGGACCTGGATGGAGCTAGCTGGAGTGGTCAAGAGTCAACATTTGGCATCGATCTCTCCAAACTGACCTTTCTTCCGTGGTGCTTCAGAGAAGCCGTAGCCTGGAATGGAGGGACACACCACCTCAAACACAAGATCGCCTGGATCTGAAGGCTCAGTCAACAGGGGGATCAGCCCATAGAACTCATAGAATGAGCCTGGCCAGCCATGGACCATTATGAGGGGAATAGCGCTTGTCCCCTCAGACACTCTCTTGGGCTTCACATGTACATAATGAACATCAATGCCTGGATAGAAGTTCAAAGAGTTCAAAAAAGTAAAGATACCTCTGAAGCCTCTTCAAGAACATATCAGCTGTACAGACTCACCTTCAATGCTGGTTTTAAAATGTGGGTACTGGTTAAGTTTGTCCACTTGTCTCCTCCAGTCAAAGTCATTTCTCCAGTAAGAGACCACCCTCTGAAGGTAGTGGGAGTTGAAGCCATAATGAAACTGGCTGTCCTCCAGTGAGGAAACAGGACGGGTTTGGTCTATCCTCCTGTAAAGGTCCTGACAGAGAACAGGAAAAACAGAAGCAGCTAAGTGAGGATGAAGCGCCAGAGAAGATATTCTGGGATCCCAGGTCTGATTAGCTAACCTCCAGCTCCTCATCGCTTGTGGTTACTTTAAAGGAGCGGACGGTGATGTCTTCCTCAGCACCAGGGGGCGCCCCAGGCCCCCACCAGCCATCCTCTGTCTTTAGAACCTGGTTCCTTCTCCTCTGAACCAGGAAGATAATCAATCCTCCAATCACCAGGGCAACCAGCACTGCTGTGAACATACTTCTGTGTAGAGACATTAAATGTAAACTGAATCAGACACATAGTCCTAAATAAACCCTTCATTTAATGATTAAATGGCACAAACAAATGTATCAGCTAGAGGAGGAAAGTAACTCATCGCTGTATAGAAGTACCTGCCCTGACTTATAGTGTGCTCCCATCCTGCTAAAGGTCTAGGTCACAGGTTTCTGGTAACCCTGGAGATCTCGTAGCCAATTAAACTACCCATGAAAAAGCTATAATTTCCATCCAATGCTAACGGAGTTATGCTCCATCAGTCAATATTTATAAGGACTAATATAAATGTAAACCTCTAGGAGGCTGCTTTTGGCTGTTCCTGGCATCAATCTATGCCAGGATTTTGAAGTTATAGTTTCAGAGCTACCGACTAGTTAGTGAAATGACAGGAAAAACAGAGTATGCTAAGTTTTCTACAGCTGTGTGGAGATGCAACCTTCTTGGCCTGACTATAGGACAGCTGTAATTTGGAAATAATTGCAATCAAGAAAATCACTGATGCCACTGCATGGAAACTGAGGGAACAGCTCCATTAAGGCAAGAGAGTCCTAAAGCTACAGCTGGTACGCCATGAGCGGTATGTCTGAGAAGCAGTAGAACGTTTTTTGCTTTGGACTTTCATCCTCTGGATCCACTCCTGGAAAGAGAGATTAAACTGGGTTGTAAAACATTACCCCCTGATACCAGTAGCCTAGGTGTGATTTATTCAACGATTAGTGCAACAGTTCCATTTATTTCCCAATTGACCCAAAAGACAGCAAAAAAAAAATGAGACCAGACGTTTCTGGCTATTTTACATGGAACATAAACTGCATTTACTTTAATTTCTCAAGTGGTTTCATTAGGTTCTGTGGTCTCAGCGTCTCACATGGCTGCATCCAAAGACCACAAGTATCCACACACTGCATCCATTTCCAGGTTTTAAAATCTGAAGGGTTTTTGGAGTCTTAAGGGGCTTTGGAATACTGAAAGATTTTTGTTTTCCTTCACACCGTCCATCATTCCTTTAGAACTGATACATTTTATTTTTTTACTTAAGAACATTCTGTATGTAAGTAAACTCTTGGGAATAAATGTGTCAATCTTGTCCCAAACCAAGTCATGTTGGGTTGGAATCCATCAAATAGGAAATATGCCTGAAATACATTGTGTCCAGTGTAAAACGTATAAACTAGTTCACAATTGATTTACCACTGACAAGAGAACACTTCATAAACTGACACCACTATCAAGCTTTAATTTAGAAAAAATCTGAAACAACTTTATTAATTCTTCAGATATGTCTTTAAGGATTAGCTGGGCTCTGGTGGGAATCCCTCCCTCTAGACTTCCCTGGGGCTAGCTCACCAGATGGGATGGTGATCCACCCTCCCTCCCTTGGTCCTTCTGAGTTCCAGCTGGTACAGTTGGCTGGTGCCTGCCCACTCCGTTGGGGTCCCTGGGGGAGTTCCTCCTGCTTGGTGGTCTTGCGCAAGCAACCAGGCTGCTGTGAGGCGGTGCCTGGTTTCTATCTGCAGACCTTTGGAGCCATGTCCACCTGTCCTTTGCTGCTATTGGGTGCTGTGTGTTGAAGCTTTCTACCATCATCCCTATTCTAACTGCAACACCAGGTACATATTTGGGCACACTCTCCCACTGAACACAGATCCACTTAATTCCACACTTACTCCCACCCATGTGTCCATACACAACCCGTTAGAGGTCATAAGAACTGTTTGACCTTCCTAATCTGATGCTTGTTGCGATCTTGACTTAATAACGATGAACGTGATTAGGATACCGTCGTGAGATCCCCTTTTTGTTGAGCAAAACTGCCCTGGCACATGCTGGCAATCACCTTCTCACCTGAAACACCAAAACAGGATGTAAAAAAGTATAACTTCATTTTGTCAGGCCTCTCAAGTATATTCTGTGGAGTAACCTACTCATTACTAGCTATAAACATGTCTTAATTAAAGAAATATCTTTATGGGAAATACCTGGAAGGGTTTTTGATAAGCTTAAGAAATAATTTGTATTTTAATACTTGATGTTTCTGTTCCTGCCCTGCTGAATCAATGCCACACCTTTTCATTTGTATGCAAAAAGTGGCATAATCAAATCTATTCAATTCTCTAATTTAGCAGGTAAAATGATAAAATCCGCTAAAGAATTACTGGTGCGTTTAGTGTGATTTTAAAAGTCTAACTTCCACCTGACTACTTTTACACTCCAGTACCAACTTGTGGGACTCTGAGCCCACTGACTGGGCTCGCCTCAGTAGGAATGTGGATCAGCCATTAGTCTGTGGTGTGACCCAAAGCTGGGCCACATTCCTTCCCTGGCTCCTGAAAGCGGTCAGCAGGGTGCAGTGAGACAAAGGTGGCAGTGTTGTTGTGTCTGTGACCAGCTGACAGGCTTCCAGAGCAGCACCGGGCCTCAGCACGAACACCAGCATGCCTGGTAAGCTGCTGCTTCTGCAGGAAAGCCAGCGGGGCTGAGAGAAGCCAGCATGTAGCTGCTGGTCGGTGACCTGTTCGGGGTCTGCGGGACATCCAGGGCTGCCCACTTCAGCTTTATTCGGGCTTCTCACCACAACAACAGGTTGCTGCCCTGCTTTCACTCAGCCAGTCCAGGGAATGAAAGGCAGACGCTGACAGGTGGAAATAAGCAGCAATGGAGGAGCTCAGCTGCTTCTTCTATGACCCTCCAGCTAGATGCAACACTCTGCCAACTTTATTGAACGCCTCTCACTGCTACGTGTATAATTCGGAGAATATAGCTTTAAAATTAAGTCGGTAAAGTTTTTACCTGAATGTCCTACAGAGCCGCGGGAGGAAGGGCTGCCGACAGCAGGACACAGTGGAGGGACGGGGTCGCTGCCCTGCTCTGGTTAGGTTTATTTCCCAAAACTCTGCTGTTCTCCTTTCGCCCAACACGGTCCTACTTTGTATCAGAGGTGCTCCACACACCTTCAGCCTGGCGGAGGAGGACAGCCGTGTCGCCGAGAGAGTTGGCTTAAATTGCACTGAGCTGCACGCAATGAAGAGTAAAACCCACCAGAGAGCGAGTTTGCCCTCTTGGCCAACGAGCTCGAGGAGAGCATGATGGGAGATGTAGTGTTTTGTGACGGGGAGCTCTCGGCAGGAGAAATAAAGCAGCAACGACAGCCACTGTTTGAGTGCCCTGCCCCCTGGTGGTGCTGCACCGCAGCTGCAGAAAACATGTTGGGCATCAACTGGTTGCAGGCCAGGGTAGAGCTGAACTAAGCTGAAAAGATGAGCTGTTCATGCATTGTTTGCTTCTCCACAGACCTCTCATAGGAGCAGAGGAGGGGAAAACATCTCGAAGGCGCAAAATGAAGAGGACAACAGTGGATCAGCAACTAGTGGTAGAGGAAGAAATTGGATTTTTCACGTCTGAAGTTTATATCTCAGTTCAAACTATCATACAAGCAAGAGCCGCAACAAAAAGCAGAGTAGGTTCCTGGTTATGCAATGGACAGGTACCTGAATCAAGGTAGAACAAGGTTTTAAACGCTCCACTTGCAGAAACATTCAAATTTGACATCCCAGGGCCTAAAGTCTTCTATTAAGTTTTAGAGGAAGCAGATGTCTCTCCAGCTCCATGGACCTCCACCACCGTTTGCTCTAACAATGCTCCTATACTGTCCTTTACTTACAAAAAAGATGTTTGCAAAGATTTCCAGTAGGGTAAAACTCTGGTGTTGAAACCAAAGAAGACCCACTGACTGCTCTCAAGGTAATATTCCTTTGAGTTTGCCAACTATATGTGACCAGCAACTCTGAAGCAGCTAACAGGCTTGCTACCACAGCAGGTAGCCCAACTAATCATCAGCCAACAACCGCTTGTGTGACTGTAGCACAGAGCAGCAATGAGGTGTAATATTCTCTGCAATAACCACGTTGTAAAGCCATTATCAAATTTAGCGGGTGTTTATTAAAAAAAAAACTAAATATGTTGTAAATAATTCTATTATAAGAACGATTGTTGCTTTTCTGTTTTATTTTAAAATAATATGACATACATTTGAATTCAATCTTTTGTGTAAATATTATCGTCTCCAGGGCTAGGATTTCTCATTCTCACCAATGCAGCAGCTCCAGGAAGCAACAACGGTACCGTTAGAAAAACTACAGCAGAGATTCTGGTTGTACCAGAAAAAAATAAACATTTATTGAAAGCATTCTGGTATTTGGAGATGTGGAGGTTTCTCTCTAAAAACTGGATTGTTCCTCCCTTGCAGAGGAAACCAGGGGTCCTGCTTCATTTATGAAGCATCACAAGTCCATAAAGAAAAAGCTAAATGAAATCAAATCTAGCATTGAAATGCAATCATAAATAGACAAAAAGGTTTTGTTCCTCCTCTGTGCTCCCCTTAAAACAGAAAATAAATCCAGACTCCTCTAAAGTAATCAGTTTCCTCCCATCGTGTTACTTTCCTCCATCTTTACAGTTCCATAACCACCTCAACAGTCTACACTGGGCTTTTGTTTCATTTATACCATCAGCTGTGTGTCTAGGTCTCACACCAAAATCTATGAAAATGGCATTTGCTGAGATGGGATAAAAAGAAAATCCTCAAAGAATAAAATATATACAGTAAATGTCAATCCTGCAGCTCTGACAGTATTCCATCTGTGTAGCCAATCAGATTACTCCCTCCACCTCCCCTCTCAGCTACCGACGTCTCTCAGCCTCCTCATCCCACTGATGGTTTTGTGCTCTGAGCAATCGCCAAGTCCTTTGAACTCAGTCTCGGTGCTCCAAAAACAGTGTTTCCAGGGTGTGTTAGTCCGTCTCCATGGCGCCGCTGTGGGTCTCCTTGGACACCATGAGTCTCATGAGTTTTCCATGGAGCTTCTCAATCTTCTTCACATCCTGAGCCTGGTCTGTCTTGTACTGTAGACACTGCAAGGACAGACAAATATGGGGCATGAGACTGTTCTCGTCCTTATTTGATAATCAGACACTTGACACCAATCAACAACTTGATCGGTTTATATGAGGTAAACATCAATACATCTGTGTGATGACACATGTTTCATTGGAAAGTTTTTCTTGTGTGCAGAGAACAGGTTTAGATCAGCCTGAGCTTCTTACCATTTAAACTAAAACTCTAAACTCATTACCTGATCAGGCTTTGGGTTCAGCCCGTGATATCGAGGAGAACCAGTCAGTTTCAGACAGATCCACCTTTGACATTGTTATGCCATTTCATGACGTGACAGACCACATTTCCCATGATGCAATATGGTCAAAATGGCCACCGTCTCCCATCATGCAACACGGTCAAAATGGCCACCGGCCATAGCAACGAGATTACGTTGCTATGAGGATATATAACGCGCCCGCACGCTCCATCCTGCCTTCTTCACTGGCACGACGCCAACTGGGAAGACACCCACAGCTGTTCATCCCGTTCGGATTCCCCCACGTGGCACGTGCTCGATTTCTCGCTGGACCGAGAACTTCCGAAGCAAACTCATCTCTGCCTTGCCGATGCAGGAGGTCGACTTTAAAAGGTACTTTGAATCCACTTCGATCAGAGACTGAGAGCCGCTCATCTCCCAGTGATCGTCACGGAACAACGCTTTCGTTTTGGCCAAACAAAGCATCTGAAACGCCCAGAGACCGAAGGGATTTTCCTCCCGTTCCTCGCTGCCCACTCCCACTGAAAAAAATTGTGTCCCGTCCCGCTCCTGGTAAAATTACTCCCACTCCCACTCAGAATGACTCCCGCTCCTGCCCCACTCCCAATCTTGGGAGTGGGGCAGGAGCTTTCTTTTACAATCTTCTTTAGTAAAAGAAAGCTGAATATCATTCAAGCATATTAGTATTTTTCCATTTGGAAGTAAATATCCATAAACTAATTAGGGTTTACTATCAGAACCAATACATTTATCGAACATTAAACACATTCTTAGACAGACCTCTCAACTTTTGAGAGTTGAGAGTGAGATTATGTTAATTTTCGGGGGTGGTGCGGAGCTGCAGGCGGAGCTAACTGGACCCAGGAAAAGCTGGTGTAGGTGAGGCAACGTCAGAGTAAAGAAAAGATTTCCCTTTTATTTCTCTTTTCACCCATAAGGTGATATATTTTGTGCCTGGGCAGAACCTATTAGGACTTTAGTTTAATGCTTAATTACTCCGAGACGGAGTTTGTTTTAACTGTGCTGGATATTTCTGATATTGTGCATGTAATAAGTGATCCTGCTGTGTTTGGCTTGTGGTTCTTATAAGCTGATCCGGCCGAGGGTCGATCTTCACTTTCCCCCCCTTTTCATCCTTATCTTCAGTTCAATCTCGTTGTCTGTAACTTTCCAGTTTCACGCACTTTCTTTGAAATCTTTGTTCAGGAGTAAGACCGCCTCCCGGTCAAAGCCCACCCACACTAGCGTGTGCGCTAAATACGTCATTAAGACCTCCCCCTCACGCATGGCCGTAGGTTGTATGTCATTATAGTTGCCATCTTGGGAAGGTACAGAGTAGCTAAGCAGTTAGCTAGCTTGTAGTGAAACACTGAAGCGTCCATCTAGTTTCTCAAAGCTACTTTGTCTTTCAATGCTGCTACGTCAAGTGCCGATGTCTTGAATGTGATGTTTAAACAACTGTGAGTTGAACTAAGAATTGCTACCTCTCATTTTAATCCATTTTTGACTTGTTTATTTTCATTTATTTTTCTTTTGCATGTTTATTTGAGTAGTGAGTAGAGTTCCCTAGTTTATTGAATTAAAATAATTACTGTGAAAGGAAGTTGTTTTGGTTCAATAAATAACGTGTGGAATAGTAATTGTTTGTGTTTATTTTGATCCAGAGTTGCATGGTCTTTCAGAGTACAGAGTTACCTCTTTTTGAGTTAACATCTGAAATTAACTGAGACATTTTCATTGGTTTGTGGTAAAGGAGTAAGGATTAAACTCTGCAGTTATAATTTGAGTTATCAACGCTTGCTGGATAAATCTCATCGGTCGGAAACCAATCATATCCCCTTGTTCCAGCATAAATGAGTTCATAACAGCTAATTAATGAATGCATTATTGGTATTAATCATTACAAGCTCATAGCCCTGGGATCACAACCCTTTGAACTATATGAGTTTGAATGACCTATTATTAAAATTATAATAGCAAATTATAATTAATAATAATAATAATCATAATCAAACAGGTTTCTGGCATAACAACATACTGAAATGACTGTCAGCACAATGCAGCAGAAATACAGCCATGGGCAAAACTGTTGGTACTCTGTTAATCAAAAAAAATCTCACAATGGTTACTGAAATACCTTGAAACTGACAACAGTAATAATAAACAAAATTTAGTAAAATTAACCAATAAAATTCAGGCATTGCTTTTGAATTGTGGTTAAACAGAACAATTTACAAAACAAACCAATGAAACAGGCCTGGACATAAATGATGGCACCCCGAGAAAAGATTGAAAATAATTTGACCATAGTGACATGTTAAACGGAGGTGTTTCCTCTAATTAGCATTACAGATGTCTTCAAGCTTGTAACCAGTCAGTCTGTCTATATAAAGGTTAACTAGTAGTCACTGTGCTGTTTAGTGACATTGTGTGGACCACACTGAACATGGACCACAGGAGGCGAAGGAGAGAGGTGTCTCAGGAGATTAGAAGGTAAAGGCTATAAAACCGTCTCCAACCGTCTCCAAGCAGCTTCATGTTCCTGTGACTACAGCGGCACATATTACTCAGATGTTTACGGCTCACAGGACGGTAGCCGACCTCCCTGGACGTGGCTGCAGGAGGAAAATGGCTGACAAATGGAAAAGAAAGATAATACAAATGGTAACCAAAGAGTCCAGAACAAACTCCAAATAAATTAAAGGTCACCTCCAAGGTTACGGTACATCAGTGTCAGATCTCACCATCAGTCACTGTGTGAGCCAAAGTGGACTTCATACCACAATACATGTTGTGAAGCCACAAAGCATCTGGGAGGGTGTCCTTTGGACAGATAAGACAAAACTGGAGCTTTATGGTAAGGCACATCAGCTCCATGTTCACAGATCCACCTAGAAAAGAACACTGTCCCTACTGCGAAACATGGAGGAGGCTCAGTTCTGTTCTCAGGGTGCTTTGCTGCATCTGGCTATGGGTGTCTAAGATCTGTCCAAAGTTCAATGAAATCTCAACACTCAAGACATTCTGGGGAGAAATGTGCTGCCTAGTGTCAGAACGCTTGGTCTCAGTCGGAGGTCATGGGTCTTCCAACAGCATAATGAGCCAAACCACACAGCTGGAACCACCCAAGAACAGCTATACGACTATTTTGAAGTGGCTTCCTATGAGCCCTGATCTAAATCCTGTTGAACATCCAAAGAAGGAGCTGAAACCCGCTGTCTGGAGAAGGCACCCTTCACACCTGAGATATCTAGAGTAGTTTGCTCATGAGGAGTGGGTCAGAATACCTGTTGACAGGTGCAGAGATTTCATTGACAGTTACATAAATGTTAACAGCCTTAAAAGCTGGCACAACAAAATATTAAGTTATAGGTATCATCATTTTTGTCCAGGCCTGTTTCATTAGTTTATTACTGAACCACAATTCAAAAGCAATGTCTGATTTTCATTGGTCAATTTTCAGTAAAATTTTTATTTATTATTACTTTGGTCAGTTAAAACTTAGCACAAATTTTGTCCATGACTGTACCTGTTAATCTTATTTTAGGCCCATTTGGATTTGAAAGGCTGCTGGGTTAAATGACCAGCATTTTTGTCTCCTTTTTTCCCACCCCATTTCCTCTCACTGATGAGCTCCAAACATTCCTGGAGGACTGTGATATTTTTGCAGATTCTAGCCACACATCCACCTCACAGGTGGAGGTCAGGGGGAGAAAACCCAAAGGCCCGAGGTTGTCTTAGCTTTGCCACAAGAGAAGTGATGATGCAAACAGTCAATCAATCAATCTAGCTGACCAATAGAGAAACATCGATCCTGCCAAATTTGTAGGGGTCAAAGTATTTCAGCTATTGTTATTATATTGGCAGACCAGATTAAATCCCTCTCAGAAAGCAGACCCAGGTTTAAACCCTGCTGAGGTCAGCATCCAATTCAATAAGTGAACAAAGGGCGATCATGTCTTTTGTTAAGGAAGTGTTACACAAACAATAATAATTTATTTGAAGGCGTCTTTCAAGTCACTCAAGGTCACCAAATATTAAAAATAAAAGAACAAATAAAAATAGAACAATAAACAATTAATAAACCCCCAAAACAATTACTGGCTCAAAATGCAGCTGTTTCTAAAAGCTTCTTTTGATCTGGAAAAACACTAAAGGCGATCATTTGAGCGTTTTTAGCAGACTGCAAACTGCTGGATGTGCAATCTTCCTGAATCAATCCAGACTTATCAAACAGTCCCTAAATGCTGATTAAACGCCATTCGCCGCCCCCATCTGACCAGGACAGCTCGGTTCCGGTTCGTACTCACCACCGCGTTGTCTGTGACTTTGATACAGAGGTTGCCGTCGCAGTGCCTGTACTTCAGCACCACCCTGACCTGCAAACACAACCACAGCTTCAACATTTAAACAAGACACGCGCAGAAAAGTCGGCAGGCAGCAGCATGTCGCTAGCTAACCAGCGTGCTAACCCGTCCTGTCGGTTTAAGGGGAACCTTTAAACCTCTACCTTCATTGGATCCGCCAGGTACAGCTTCTCTGCTGCCCGGGCGAACTCCTCCCATGTCTGATAGTAAGGCATCGTTTTCACTCGGCGGAAGTCTCCCACAGCACCAAAAATACTCGGTTTGGATGAACTGGAAAAGACTCGCGGAGTTGGGAGCAACACATCAGCAGCAGCACGAGAGCAGCCAATCACAGCGAAGAGAAGCGGAAGCACAAAGTCCACCAGCTGCACCCTTTCAAAATAAAACTCTTCTAATCGGTAACTTTAGGATTCAAACAACACAGAGACTGTTTCAGAAAACCACAGTAAAAATTACATTCGTTATCACAATCTCACACAACGACAAGGATAACTTTAAGCACCATGTGTCTTGTGGTTGTAAACCGTCATACACAGACTTTTGTTTTGAAGGAAGTAAAAGCCAACAACCCGGAAAAGGTTTCTCCACACCCTAGCGCATATCTGAAATTTCGCTCTCTAGTGGTTGAACATCCAAGTATCTTATTTTCTGACCACAGCAGAAAATTATTTAAAATGTTTATTTATGCTTTTATTACTTAATTTAATCACTGGTTTTCTCAAGTTTCTTTTTTTCCTTTTCTAAAAGCTAAAATAACTTTAATAGGATAAGATGCCTTGGTAACATTTTTTTTACTTCAGTTCAATGGAGAAAAATAACATAATTGTTTAATATTCAAAATCACTCAGTTCGTGGCTGTTGTAAAATGACATAAGTTTGCAATTTTTTGTTTGGTTTTGTTTTGGTTTAGTGATGGCTTCATGGCTTTGCCTCAGAGTATGAGAAAGCACCAATTTAGAACCATTAAGCTCACAAGGCACCTCCCCATATAGGAGGCAGCAAGGCTTTTGGTGGTTTGAGACATATAGAACGTTATTTGTCCAAAACAGTAAAAGTAAGTGGTACTCTGAGTCCTGATGTGATGCCAGTAGTAAAGTACTCTGCTAGTCCATGTGTGGGACTGTTTCTCATCCAAGAGGAGTGGGCTTTCTCACAGTTCTACTCAAGAACTCTGCAATGAACAAAGAAGAGTGGAATCACATCTTCCTCCAAGAGCAAATTCTTTCAATAATCCAGGTACAATTTGATAAGGCTTTGTCTATTTTGCGCCTACATGGAGCACTGTATTTTACAGTAAAATGAAGTGGCTCAGAGGTGGAAAGAGTTGGATGGCTAAACAGAATCAACTCCAACCACCTCCAACATGGACTGGTTATCATCAGTTGAGATTTGCTCTAGAATGTCATATCTAACAGGTCAAAGTGAATTACAAAAAAGACACGAACAATTAAAAAGATAAATATAATAATAATAATAATAATAATAATAATAATAATAATAATAATACAAATAATAATAATAATAATGTTTAAAAATATAACAACTGGATCTCAGTTCTTGTAGTTGAAAATATTTTGATCTCCATCCGAAGTGCTTTGTCAGTTCAAAGCTGATGGGGGAGACATTCCCAGTTTTAAAGCTGTTTGGGATGAACAAAGAGTGGAATCATTTGTGCCACTGTTAGCCTAGTTCACTGAGAGATGTTCGGTCTGAAGCTGTGAATTGTTTTGGACTGAACTGGGCATCAGGCTTAATGCTGAACTTAGTGGTTTTGAAAGCTGAAATCTGAGGTCCCCCTCCTCTGTTTACCGATGTTTTTTTCCTCTGTTGACATAAATGGCTTCCTTCCCCCGACTGTCAACCCCTTTATCTTCTCTGTCTAAACTATGAACATTTTGGTCCTCAAAATAATGCCCCTAACCTTTGAGGTGTAGGTCCACATCTGAGTCTTGTCCTGAGGAGCTGGCTCTCTTTTTTTATTTATCCAATATAGATTTATCAAATATATACATTCCTTACTTCAATTAACTGCATACACCACACCACTCAATTTGTGTTTGGGATTTTTATCTTTAAGATAATGATCAACACATGAATACAGTTTCTTCAAATTATATTTAATTTATTTGCCAATAGCATTATATTTTAAGTTTATTGACTGTTTTATCTGTTTAACTTCCATTTTAACCACCTAAACATGTTTAGTTTTTTTTTTCTTTCAAAAAGTGCCATTCTTAGTCTGTCCACTGGATGGCAGACACAGTTGGGGTGTTTTTTTTATTTATTTATTTTATTCAACAAATGTAGAAACTAGAAGCTTTCTTTTGACTATGAAAGAGTAAGGTCTTTACAGAAGCAGCCAATGGAGCACAGAATCCTTTGTGTTAGCTGGTTTAGACCCCTGTTGCAGGTGCAAAGTTAGCCCTCACAACTGGGACTGTATAAATGCAACTTTAGGCAACCTCACAGTGGAGAGAACTTCTCTCAAATTTCTTTTTTTCCTTTTCTAAAAGCTTAAATATCTTCTGCCAGAGCAGTCATGGTTTGCACAATGATGCGGTACTGCTGCTCCTCTGCCTTCAAACCTGAGCCAAGGTCTTTCTGAGAGGAGCTCTGCAGGTTCTAAATGTATCACACATGCAAAAAACTGCTAGTCCTCAGCTGCATTTAACTACGTGTTTTTTTCTCTACAATGATCAGTTATGTAAAAAAAATAAAAATAACATGAAGAGACAGCAGGCGGGAAAACGCGTGCCACCTTTTATGACAAAGTCCTTGTATTCTGGTATAAAACAGTCTGGATTTCTGCATCTTCAGTTCTGTTGATCATTTTAGGCCTTAGAGTCAAGAAGTTATGTTGGAGGGCTGGATTGACTCACTCCACCTCGACACCATGCAGCTGGGTCTCTTTCCGTTTTCTGAACAGTTTTTAGAAAAAGTAACAGAACCCATATACCCGTCAGCTCCCCTGACCTTTGGCCTTCTGGTTCATGGCTTTAGATGACAGCCACAGAGCTGGTGGGGAGGGGCTGTTGTTCTGGTGGCTCATCAGCTTAGTCACTCAGAGCTCACATGGGTCACCTGCATCAATTTTAGACTTCAGAATCCACCCGTGGAAATTAGCGTTAGTACATCTAGCCATTCAGGCCTATAAATGCATCACATCCAGAGAAGAACACAGTGACGTGAACCAGAATATATACTATAATGTCTGGGGGTGGGATACCCTATATGTTTCACTATAAAGGTAATATGTGTGTGTTGTTTTGGACTAAATACCTTATATAACCCAAGCCAAACTAGATTTTAACAAGTTTATGGAATCAAGATAATCATTAAAGTGTTGCAGCGTCCCATGAAGTTAAATTAATTCACCTTATTTACAGTTCCTTTCAAGCATACTGATGCCCTGAACTTTTTCACATTTTGTCAAGTTGCAATCGTACGCTGTACTATACCTTATATTTTATGTGACAGATCAACTCAAGCAATTTATTATTGTGACACGGAAGGAAAACTTTTATAAACATAATCTGAAGGGTTTTGTATGTGTTTGTATTCACGCCCGCTAAATCAATTTTATGCGGCCTCTAATCTAACCTCTGTATCTTTCCATAAGCACAGCATGATGCTGCCACCACCATGTTTCACTGTAGGGATGGTGTGTTCGCAGTGATGTGCAGTATCAGGTTACTGCCACTCACAGTTCTCTGCCTGTTGACCATACGGTTCAGTTTGGTCTTTGTCTGACCAGCGTGTCTTCTTCCACATGTTCCTCTTTATAGTTTGTGACAAACTGCAAATAGAAATGTTGAAAGGTTTTTGGAAACGATGTATTGTTTTAATTCAGCTTCACTTCGTGCTGCTTTGTGTCGGCAAAAACACATCCACATTTCTGATTGTAAATATGCAAAGATTTGCAAGGAGTGCGAATACTTTTGCAAGTACTGTATCTTTGTCTCTTCCTTTGTAAGGACACTTTATGTCATTTCAAGATTAACAGATTTAATTGAATCTGTCAGTAAACAATACAAATTCCCTTTAGCTCCAGTAAGGCTCTTTAGGTGCCTGAGTGGCTTATAGGAGCCACCGCCTTACTTGTTGCAGTATGAGTCTAGTAATTTAGTTAAAAGCTGAACATATACATCTATGCTCAGTAATGATGTGGTGGAAGCATGTGCCTGGTTCACTGAGATGAAAAAAGTGCTCATATCACCACCCCAAACAATGAGTTTAACAAAAATAAAAGATTTCTGGCCTCAAAAGCATGCCTAAAACAAAACAGAGTTGAAATTAAAAGCTGTTTGCAGTCAAGTCAAATTGCAAGGAATTAATTACCTTTTAATTTTGATCATTGCTCCCTGCAGGCTTTGCAGCAAATGGATCCTCTGCCTCCGTCTTGCCCCATCAGCCCTGACCTTTGGCATACCCTCCTTCACTTCCCCCATTAATTACCTGTTCTCTTCTTCTTTTGCTCCTGGTTGGCAGCGCCATGCTGAAATCCTTTGTCCAACATATTAGTATCCTACTACCTTCTACTTCCTTTCATTCCTCTTCAAGCTAGACCATACGTGCACCTACAGTAGATCTAAAAAGTATACACACCCCAATTAAAAAGACAGTGTTTTGAGATGGTGAATTACATATTGCATATTACTATAACTACCCACAGGATAAAACTCAGATTAAAGGTGTCATGATTTGTCTTTGGATGAACCTGGACACAGCACGCACACACACACACAGAGGTGGTTTAAGAGAGTTTATTGCAGACAGTGGATGATGACGATGACATGAACCAGAGTCAGTTACCGGACGGAGTTGTAGGATGCCGGAGCTGGCTGACAGGAATGGAGCGGGGAGACTGACCAGGAAACGGTGGAGCTGGGCTGCTGCAGGATCGGGAGTGAAGACCAGACAACAGGATGACGGAGACGAGGAGGCAGAGTCCAGCAGCGCAGCAGACAGGTACATACTGATTAGAAGTGGGGAACATTTGAAATATAATTGGCATTTCAGCCAAACACGAGCTATGATTGAAAGCTGACCTGAAGGCAACAACGCTCTGGCGGACTAAAGAGATGCGGTTCTGGAGTGTGATTGAATTGACGGAGGTGATATTTAGCCATAATCCTGCTTTAGCAACAGAAGAAAATTATGCTGAGAGCTTGTTTTGATGAAGCTTTGATGAACCGTGTAAAGGACATGTCAGGTAAAGGACCAGGGGACACAACAGTCATTGCCTCTTCGGTGTTTGCAGAGACGGACTTTTACATATTGAACACTTTTTTATGGCAGACATTTTAAGGTGAAAATGTAAGACAGCACAAGTAAATAGAGAATTGGTTTCTTCTTCATCACCTGTGGAAACCTGATATTATTTCTGTGCAAACGCTTAAACCTAAATGTTTGCATGTTTGCCATTAAAATGCCTGGTTGTCGTAGTTTTTCTAGTCAAAATACTAAATGGTCATATTTCATGAGAGGGAATTAGATTTGGGGGTGACACTTTTTCAGCATTGTACATCTAACTGCAAAGCAAACCTTTTTCTTTAAGCTCAGTTACAGGCAGCAAACATCTCAAGACATTTATGTATTTATAGGGAACCTGATTTGTTGAAAATCTGTTGAAATCTTTTTTCAACAAAGCTGAACTGACAGTCGGAGCCTGACTGATGATGAATATTGTTTTAAGCAATAAAGTCTGTAACTTGGAGAGAACAAGGAGCAAAAGTATAGTTTTTTTTTATTGTCAGAGACATTTGGGAATTCCAGGTTGGTATTTGTCAAAATAACCCCATACACACACCCCTGTTTTAAATACTTACTGAGGACCTTGTCTTGACTTCCACTCACTTTCAACCCTTTCTATGACCTAACCCTAACCTTTGCCAGTTCATACCCTACTCTAACCCTAAACCTAATTACCACCATAGACCTAAACCTCACCCCTAGCCCCCAAAAAGGTCCTCCCTTTTTAATCAAAGTCCTCAAATGGAAGTACAAACACACACACACACACACACACACACAGTATTCAGATATTGCAACATTACAAACCACAAACTACAATGTGTTTAGATTTGATGTAATTGACCACCTACTAGGATTGTGGCAAATTACAAACATGTTCTATGATTGCTTTATTTCAACAATGGCTTTCTTCATGTTACCCTTCAGATTTCTGCAGTTTCTCCACTGCAGAAATCTGCCTGCTTCTTTGATTGATGCTGCTTTTGCCTGGAAGTTTGGGTCTTGGCAGGTTTGCAGTTGTGCCATCCTCTTTCCAGGTTATGGGATGGATTCAACAGACCCCAGCAAGATGTTCAAAGCTTGGGGTATTATTTTATAATCTATCCCAATTTCAAACTTCTCCACTTATTTCTCTCAGACCTGTCCGCTACGTTTCTTAGTCTTCACGATGCTGTTTGTTCAGTGATGTTCTCTAACAAACATCTGAGGCCTACTGAGAACATTTGAATACAAATGCGCATCACACTTTTCAAATTTCTATTTGTAAAAAACGAAACAAATAAAAAAGATCATTTTCAGTTCATAATTATGCGTTACCTGGTTTTGGCCAATCAAACAACATCCTAATGAAGTTTACTGAAATTTGTCATTGCTGAATTAAAAAATCTTAATAGGTCAAGATTAAAAACACTTTTGCAAGTTGCTGTAATGCTCACTCAGCTTCTGTGGTTGCCTGTGACAGAATGTCGGGAAGTGTGGCACCATCTCATATCAGTACTACACTGCAGTTACAGGTAATTTCCTCAGGCCCAGAGAGGTGAGACCCTTGTGTTGTCGTTACTACTTTGTTTCTTTCAAAGCATGAATATACTGTTCATGAACTTTACATAAAAGTTATCAAATTAGCAAAATCCTCAGTGTTTTGATTATGTTGGTAAGTACCAAAGAAACAAACTTTGTACCTTTGTGTCAGTGTAGCCTCTTGTTGTTATCTTAAATAGAAAGCAAAAATTACTGTATTGGTTGTATATTAGTGTGTGGGCCACCATTTAACCCCTAATGTACTGAAGTTATGTTACACAAAGTGAGACATAGAACCGGTTTTACTAGATGTAGTTTAAAAAAATAAATAAATTCAGTCCCAACTCAGATATCAGACACGGTTTTCAGAAGCAGCTTGTACGTGCTACGTCCATCTAGCAACGTCAAATGATGCATTAATTTCCAGTCAGAAATGACACAACTCGGGCAGCGCACGTGAGATTCAGGCTACTAAAAAAGCTTTGGCTAAATATTTCACACATTTTCCAAACATGACCGAAATATATTATTGGTATTTATCCATACTGAAACAATGTTTTGTGGTAGTGTATCAGAAAACGAGTTTTCCATTCAGTTTTGTGCAAAGAGAAATTGGTAGATTTCTTTTTGCCCCGAAATATTACAGCTGGATAATTCATATCATTTCATCGTATTTGTTCATTCTTGTAATCCGCATTTTTAAGACGATAGGCATACCAACTTTGGTTTTTATTATCCACGGGTGGTTTGCGTGGACGGGAACTTGAAGTTGACTCTTGAACGCATCACATGTTGCAGCCAGTAGGCAGCGGCAGCAGTCCGATATCCGAGCGGCACAACGCCACATCACTCCGACTGAAGTGTGTCAAAAAGCCGAGGAGACGCTAGCCAGGGATTCTCATTCATTTCCACCCACAGCGGAGTCTAGAACATGTAGGAATAGACCCTTGCTGTTTTTTGTTTCTTATTTTGTTTTTTATATTTTAATTTTTTAATACTTTTACTGGACAAGCCTGTAAACTGTGAGCAAGCCTCTCACGCCTTCGGAGTCCCATTCATTTGGTCTCCTTTGAAGCGAGTCTAGCAGCGAAGTTTTGTTAATTGCATTTTTGAAAACTACAAAAGAACTCCTCCCGCCGTCGAGCCACAGGATTGTGAGAAATTGGACCTAACGACACCTTCACCATGAGGTAAAAAGGCTTTTATGTGTGTGTGTTTTTAACGGTGATACAATGCCGAAGGGGGTGGAGGTCTTTAGGCGATAGAAGTCAGAGGATGAGATGCCTCGCGGACCAGCTGGGTGAGCGCGCGAGGACAAACTCCAGCCGACACGGACAGCGTTAGCTTAATATTGGGTTGTGAAATGTAATGGACACCGGGTGACCGGAGCCGCTGGTAGCGAACAAACGGCGTGCCCCGTCAGCTTTATCAGAGGTTGAGTGTCGGCAGTTTTTCCTTTTTCATCGACGGGTCGCTACTCAACGTGAGTCCGTTTGTGCTGCATTTGTGGACGTGCATGGGTTTGGAATGGCGCGCGCTCTCTGCCTCTGCATAAAGAGGGATTATCTTTGATGACCCGACGGTCATTTGATGCCACTTTATAACACACACACACACACGCACACGCTTTAACCTAAGTCTATCAGCGAAGAAACCACTTGCTTAGATTTCTAGGCACCTTTATAAGGAAGGACTCAATTGACGTCACGCGTTGTGTATCCCTTTAACTCATTCTAATTATGACAGCCGCCAGTTTTATTCAAGGTGTTCTCGCCGCTCAGCGACAAAGTTTCAACCAGGGGCGTTTCTAGCCATGCAGCCACCCAGGGGCACAAGTTCTGAATATAAATGAAGTCCCGGCATACATTTCATTTATTTACACACACTGTTTTTAAATCAAAATAGATACCTTTTTAAATCTAAATAGATACCTGTTTAAATCAAAATGGATACATTTAGAAGTGTGCTCTCAGTGCTGGGGCTTTGTTATTAGAATGCCCCTAAAACTAGACAAGACATACAACTTTTTACCCCGTTTTGATGAAATAAAATCTAAATCACAGGTTTCTAGTTTTCTTGAGCACAGCATGTAATCCCATGAAGTTATAGATGAACAGTATATTGAGTTCCAGTTGTGCAGTAGGACTGCATTTAAGTGCGTATGACAGAAAAGTCAAACTAAAAGACAAAAAGCAAAGAACTGACTAGACACTTTTTGCATTTACAGGAACGCTGCAGTTAATGATGTTTTTGGTAAACCAGTACCTGTGAAAAGCCCATTAAATGAATCTCTCATGCAGTAAAAAATGTGATTTAGTTTCCAGTTTGAAAGACATCTCTCAGTTCCTACAATATATGATGGTTGATTTAGTGAGAGGCTAGATGTGGTTCTTAAAATGTACCTTTCAGTCCATATCTACAGCCAGGTTTCTGGCATGCTCTGTAGTTTTCCTCATTTGTTGTGCTGGCTGTCTGTGATTAGAAACAATAACGTCAGTATCTTCCACAGTGAGCTAAATAAATCACTGGCCCATTCACTCGTTCTTATTCAAGTTGCGACACATAAACGTGCATTCCCCATGCTGTGGTTAAAATATGTGCAAAGTTTCTAGAGTTTTGCCAATGGGTTCCTGGAGATACCTTGAGGAACTCCACATGTGATCTGTGTTTCCTTGGATTTACTATTACCAAAGGACACAGGTAGGAGATTAATTTAGTACAATATCTAAAATCCGGATCCAATCGGTGTTTTAATTGTGTCTAATGCAACACTGTTCCAGTAATGGCAAAATGAAACGTTTTGATTTAACACTGTAAATATGTTTGCTATTTATACATTTAGAAGTGTGCTCTCAGTGCTGTGGGTGAAAACCTGGCAGCACCTTTTCATTGCTCATTAGTGCGGCTGCAGAAGTTCTACCAAACTTTACAGGTTGCAAGAGCGGTTCGTATCAGACATATGTAAGGAACGTTACAGACCGCATTCTGGGTTTTTGAAAGATTGTGTTTGACTGGTAAAAATGACTAAATGTCTGATTCATCAAAAAAAAAAAAAGGATTCACCTAACAGGCTAGTTATCTCACCGGAGATCTGTAGCACATTTATTAAAGCTGGAAGGTCCCTGTTATCCTGACAAATTAATCTGGGTCAGTCCTTAAATCTGAGCACCTGTGTGTGTGCCCGCCTGGTCTCTCATTAAATATGTTGTTGTTGAAAAGGTAGATGTCTCCTGAATAAGACAGATGATTTATTTTCAAAGCTGAGCAGGTGTAGTTAAAATAAAAGTGTAAAAGGTGTGAGCTTTGGGATCCTTTTCATCGCCCTTGGAGCGTTGAGTGTTTCTGGAATCCTTATTTTCTCTCACTTGTGAATGTGCCTCCATAATTCTGTTTTCTATAATGCTTCATCTTTCTAATAATGGCTGACATTTCTTTGATAAACACACAGTCGATAACGTAGCAACGAGATGGTCTGAGCGTAGAATCATACATGTAACTGTCAGACTAGGGTTTATGGGAAACTGGCTTTTTGTTCATCTGCGTAAAGCTGCCCGCCTTGGTTTTCGTTGGTGCTGTTGGACTTGGCGGCTGGAGTGGAGGAGTTTTTGTGCCAGATATGTGCGTGTAACTGTGGTAATGTTACTCTGACAAAGCTTCAAGGGCAAAATGGCTTCAGCAGAAGTGAGCAACTTTGGTTTATGTTTCGTGTTTTGTCCGTTGCGGTGTGTGTGTGTGTGTGTGTGTGTGCGCGCGCGCTCAGAAGTGAGACATGCAGTGTGGATGTGGCTGGCCCCTTTACAAAGCCTTTAATTGAATCCAGATGTTGGGCTCTGTTGGTAGGCCAAACTGTGGTAAACAATAGCTGTGTGTTTTTTATGGAGCTGGATGTTGTGTCCATCTCCTGGACTGGAAACCACTACCTTTTCATCTTCCTTTTTTTCTTCTCTCCTCCCTCATAGTTTTCAACTATGTCTTTCCTTAGCTGCTTTTAGCCTCTTTTGCATCTTGGATTAAATCTCCCCTCAGAAGTAGAGCATTAGCAGTGGTGGTGATGACTCGGTTGGGTTTTTAAACGCAACTTGTTGTCCCTGAAGGATTTTACACTTAGAGATGTGTCCAGACAGGATGTGTGACTGCTGTGGGTAGCAGGTGTGAGAGAGTTGCAGCCCCAGTTGCTAAGAACTTTGTGTGTGTGTGTTTCTATGTATCAAAAGGACTGGCCACAGTTTGCCTGGTGGGCTTTCAGTTTAGTTTTGCCGTCACATCTGCTTCACCCCATTAGCACTTCTGGGGGACCTTCAGTCATTCTTACTCCCAATAGTTTGATGAGATACAGTGATCATCACACAAGCTTCAGTTTCTCTAAAAAACCCTCTACAGCCTTCACTTTGATTAAAAAGAAATGTCACACTTTAAATACTTATCTTTTCTTAGTTAATCAACCCACCTAAGGTGCATCTCCACTTCAGGAGCTGCTTCCAGGAATCGGTGTGTGTCTTTGGGCTGTTCTTTACAGCTTCTCTATTTACGTTTCATCTATCAGGTTAAAAACAGATCAATTGCCTGGAAAATGAACCCAGGAAATGGCCGCAGTAAGCAGGTAGCTCCTTTTGATTAACCCTAAACCAGCAGGGCTTTGGTTAGCATTTTGGATTGCAGAGGGATCTCAGTGTTTTAAGATTTCAAACCTTTGCAGTTTCACATTTTATACAGGGCATATTTGCTGTCCTTTTTAACTATAATAGATTTTAAATTATAGACCTCTAGTCTTAGCCTTCTCGGGAGATGGAAGGAGGAAATTTCCAAGGCTAAATCATATTTTAGGATTTCAAAGTGATCATGTCAGAATGGCAAAATAAAACAAGCATAACCTGAGAGAATCCCTGTTGATGTAACATTATAAACTGGATCAAAACTTACAACTCACTATTTTTTTTAGTCAATAAACACATCAACCTACCTATCAAAGAACAGTCAGCCATATTTTGTCTTTGCTAAAAATTGGAATCCGTCAGCTGAGACATCAGAGAAAACTGAGTCTGTTAGGGAAAGCCTGATTGGTCCGTTCCCTAAAGGGAAGATGCTAAAAAATAATCTTCTTTTTTTTGTCTCATACTTCTTTTGATGGAAAAAATCACAACTATTCTTACTTGAAGCCCAGAACTCCACCAACCGCTGGCCATGATGTTCTGGTGTGGACAGTGATTTTTCTTCTAAGTTTGTAGGTATGCACTGATGACCATCAATGGTCTCTCTGAGCATGATCTGCAGTTGTTAAAAAGCTAAGAAAGACTGGAGCGAGTGGAAAAACACACTTTCCAGCAGTTGGGGCTACAGGGGAGCACATGGTTGTGACCCTCTGACTGAGAAGGTCAGAGGTACCTGGCAGAGCAAATTCCTACCCCATGAGGACTTAAACACTGTCACTTTGTTTCCCTGCATTGTATCAGGGTACGCGGAGCGCTGATGCCAGCTTATCTTTGCCTGTTAGATAAGCAGCGCTGTCAGAGTGACTGGGCTGCTCTGTGTCAAGGTAACACGTCTTGACAATTGCTGAAAGGCCTCGCGCCTCCCAGGCACTTCAGCTTCATGCCACAGATGAGTGATGGGAGCTGAGGCCAGGCTGCATCCTGCCTGCAACATTTTACTCTGCTCTTTATGTGGAGTGGACCCCCCCCCACCACCACCACCACCTCCACTATTCCCTTGTGACCCAACCAAAGCTGAAAGGCAGCCAATCACACCACAGCATCTGATTAATATGTTAGCAAGGTCAGTCTGAGGCTAGTTTCATATTAGACTTAATTGAATTTTTGCACTGAGGACATAAACACTGCAGTTCGTTTCTAAAACGTTCTCCTCAGTTTGATATTCAGTCAGCATTGTTTTCTCTTTGTGCCGAAAACAGAACTGTATCATAATGAGGCGCCTCATTATTCTGCTCCAATACCGGTTAATACTGTTAAGAAAACTACTATATTATGCCAACATGCATGGCTTTTTCTTTCTAATGCTGAATCTGCCTGGAAACACTCAGTAACAGCCTTCATAAACTCAGATCTTCTGCTAATGGTGTTTTTTCATGGGTAACAGAATTTATAAACCAAGATTCCTCAAAATGTTTCCCCTTTCTATAGCTAGCAGATGGAGCTGTACAGTGCTGACATCAATGTCATGTAACTCATGGGCAACATAAACGTAAAATGTTATCACAATGTGTCGCATTTATTGTGTTAACGATAAACGTGATATTTTAAAATTGTGCCACAAAACAAACCCACTGGAATACATAAACGTATAATTCTAAAGCAACATAGAACATCTCGATGTAGTCTCATTTATCTCTTTAAAAAAAATCTCAATATATTGCCCCGCACTAGTCAAAGCTATATTTAATAATGGAATTGACATAAAATGTTTTCCTGATATTGCACAGTTTACAAGCAGACATCCCCCTGTTAAATTTCAAATGTTTGTTGCGAATTAAAAATAAAGACGGCAATAATCTATTCTCAGAGGAGTCGATCTGTAAAAGTATTCCCACATGCTGGAAAACTGCGATGCAACAAACCAAATCCATTTGTATGGACTTCCGTTAAGTTCCAAAAGGCTGGAAATGATTTCATATCCATCATCTAAGCTGTCTCTTGACCTGTCTCCTCTGTGCTCAGCTGATACATTTTCATATTTCTGTTCTTTGATGTTGCTGCTGTTGATCATGCAGAGTTCTTTAAATCCAGTATTGACTTAAAATATGTCGTGTTAAGTGAGTGCTGTAGCATATGTCAGAACGCAGGGAGTGTAGCTGAGGGTTTATTGGTCACATTCACTGGTTTTTATCGTAGCTGTTGCTGAATGCTAGTCTGAAATAGAAAGTTGCAACCTCTTATTGTCTTGTTTTGCAGGCTTCACTCTCCAATCTTGTCCCCCCACCTTTCATCTCACTCACTACTTCTACCTATGGTTGATCGTGCTTTCTCGTTTCCTCCATCAGAGCATATGTTGCCGTCTTTCCACCAGGAAGATTTTTTTTTTTCTGTTAAACTCATCCTATTTTATCCTAGGTTTCAGCTCTGTTTAGCGGCTGTTTGAGACAAAGCCAGTCTAATCAGGAAAGAAATCCCTGCTTATCTTGGTGACAGATGCACACGCTGGTCTGTTGGGATAATTCTCATTTTCTAAGATTGACGGATTCATATTCAGAACGGTGCTAAACAACTTTTGATTTTGTTTTTCTTGTTTTGTGCCAGAGGGAAATTAGCTCCTGTTCAAACCGTTAGTGTGGGGGTCATCGCCACTAATTGTAATTAAAAAAATCTGAATTCAGTCAAAAGCTTTTGTTTATAACTTGCATTTTAGAACTAGCTTGTAAAAGTTGTCATAACCAGACAAGCTGCTGCTCCATCTGTAGAGCAGCCTCCAGAGCCACATGCCAGTTGTGACTTTGTAACACAAGGAGAATGCTTTTCTGCATTCAACAACTCTTTGTAGAGTTGATATTACTCTTGATCACCAAATCTTAGGCTGCGTTCACACTGCAGGTCTCAATGCTCAATTATATTTTTATTTCTCTATTTTTGCTAAAATCTGTTCATATTAAATGCGGCTGCCGTCATGCGGCCCACCTGCGCAGATAAAAGGAGACGTCACACAGCAGCTCGCTGTTTACTGAAGTAATGGTCAATGTAATTGTGTCTAGAAGTGTTCGACAAAGTTTTGTTTAAAAAAACATTTGGAAAAAAATAAAAAACACGGACACCGGCCGGCCTCTCTCCTTGTTATTAGAAGCTGTTGAGCCATGGGAGCCGATAATAAGACCGCATGATAGCAAGATGAAGTAAGGTAAGAAGAAAGCAGCACAGCTATTAAAGGGGAAGTCCGGTCAACAAGGAAAAATCAGGGTATCATTAGCTATATCTAAAACTAATACATTTGTGGTTATTTAATGAACTTATCTTTAATCAATAAGAAAATAAAAACATAAATTGTTGTCTGAATCACTGTGTATGGGGGCTGACATGACTGCCCAAATATGGGCAGTAAGGGGCGTTTGACATCACATCCTGCGACGTGGAAGAGCGGAAGCGGCGACAGTATTTCTCTCCGCTTTCCATGCAAAGTCAATAGGAGCCGTTCTACACAGCTGCGATCATCAATAATTATTTCGGATTTCCAGAGGACTTCACCGCTGACATTCACAAGAGCTATTGCTGAAGCAACAATGCCCACGTGCATGGCCATCGGATGTTCCAACACAACTGGTAAAAGAGGAAAAAACATTGCTTATTTCAACACAGTCACTTCAGCAATCTCTCCTCCGCTGTGTGTGTGTGTGTGTGCTCGCGCTCAGCTGCAGCGCCGGTGCAAAGCCGTGATCAGCCCAGCATGTGCTGGAATGCTCTTATATTTTAATACTTGTACTATAATAATCAGCTAACTTAAGTCACTTCAGCGATCTCTCCTCCGCTGTGTGTCTGTGTGTGTGTGTGTGCGTGTGTGTGTGTGCGCGCGCTCTGCTGCAAAGCCGTGCTGGGCGGAGCGCGCGCACACACACACACACACACACACACGCGTGTATAGATATATACTGTAGGACCCGACTGAGTTTGATCTTGGAAAATAGTGCGCCGTGACAAACAGAGCGTTGAAACTTGCTCAACAGCGGGTCCGCCGAGTGACGTCAAAAAATGGGAAGTGACAGTACTATTCTTGACCAAGATGGATTCCTCCACATAAACATGATTAAATGAGAATTATTATTAATTAAAAAAACTTATAATTTTTTGCACAGTATGTAGTAGTTTTATATTTAAAGTACTTTCAGCAGTTTGAATTCTGATTTTGACCGGACTTCTCCTTTAACAACGATCTTTTATGGAGCGCTAGCTGCTGCTGCTGTGTGTGGATGTGTAGTTGGAGCCAGGAGAGTGACGTGAAAGACGGATAAAATGCAACATAACCGTTCAGACTGAGGTCGCTTTGAAAAACATCTGATGGGTATCCGAGTTAGTATGGATACCCATCCGATATTAATATGGAAGTGGCACAAATCGGATTTTTTGGGGGTGAAAAGATCGGAATGGGTCCGTTCACACTGCCGTGAAAAAGATGAATATGAGTCGCATATGGACAAAATGATCGGATTTGGATGACATTTCCCTGTAGTGTGAACGTAGCCTCAGCTGAAGATCTGAAGCCTTTCACAGCTGAACTGACCTAAAGTGTCCTCTGCAGATTCCTGCTGACAACCTTTGGGCTGTTCCTGACCCATCCAGAGCTGAGCTGCCAATTCTCTTCATTTTTCTTCTACAAGTTTTCAGATGGTTGTCAATGTAATCTTACAAAACTCTTTGATTTTAACCAGAGAAATACAATTTTTATCTTAGACTGAATGACTGAGGCTCTTGTTCTTGTTGGTTTTAGACTCCTGTTTCAGGTTAAAACACTCTTAACTGTGAGTTGAGGGAGAAAGCTAATTGTGACTTGCAGCAGAACTTCTGGATCATGATCTGTTTTATGCTTGTTTTATTAAGGTTTTTGTTCTCCACCCACCTATGTTGGTCCCCGTTTTAACAACAAATTGCTCCTCATATTTTGCCTGTGCAAATAAACTCCTTTTGTTATCTCTTCTCTCTCCCTCTTACTACCCTCCGTCCTCTTTCCGACATCAATTTGTCACCATTAGGGAACGCAGTCGCAGCTCCTCAACCTTGCTCCCATGATGGAGTCAGCATGTCATAACATAAAATGAGGAGCATTAATTGGCCAGCTTTTTGGATTTTAATGAATGAGCAGTTGTTGAACTACATTTAACTCTCGCCTGTCAAGACATAAACATTTTAGCTCTTTTTAGTCATGAAGTATCTAGTGGAGCTTTTTATCCCATGTGACAGTTTATTGCATGATACATCTTTCAGGGTAATGAATCAGCTGGAGTTTGGCACTGGAAGCAGTTTCAGTGATGTTCCTCTTACACGTTGCTGCAACTTTTCACACACAAGCTTACACCCACTTGTAACAACTGCACGTGATTTCTTTTAACAACACATTTAGCCTGCGTGGTATGAGCCGGGGGGCTGCCAGCCTACCTCTGTGAGGGCAGTACGGCCGCTCTGGAGAGCCGCCTTGTGTCTCTTTGCCTGCAACTGCTGCGGGCTTCCTGAGCCGGGTCCACCCGTCCTTTTCTGCTCCTGGGCTGCGAGCGTTCTGGCCACTTTTACAATGTGCAGGTCACTCACATACACCCACTTCACACAAACACACTTTTACACATGCACTCACCCAGACACAGCCACACACGGACCAATAATCCAAATGGTTGAAGGTGATAGAAACACATGTTACTGCTACACCAATGTGGCCCGTCTACTATGATGCTGGAATTAATAAAGTCAATTATGCAATTATTTTTGTAGCACAAATCTGCCCTGGCACATGGAGGAACCCAGCTTCTCTATAGGCTATGAAAGGCAGTGACAGGGCACATGGAGAAAATGAACTCAACCACAAGTTTGTAACTGCAATATTAAACTGCACTTCCTTCAAAATCTTCCCAATAACAGCCTTAAGCATGAATATTTTGTGCTCTTGACTTTAACAACACATTTTCAATAGAATAAAATGGTTTATTGTCATTTCTTTGAGTCTTGATGCTGAGAGCAGTAAGGGTTGGTTATCAGTCTGTCATTTGTCAGGGAGCTCATTGGATAAAGGGGAGCTATCAAAGATGGGGGGTGGGTGTCTGGTGTGTGTCTCCCGCAGTCATTGGGCAAGACACGAGCTTTCACCCTGAACAGGTTGCCAGGCCTTCAAAGGAGGTGATCGTCCTCCCGTGACGACTAGCAGCCTGAGCAACACAGAGACACACAGGACGTTCACATTCAATACATGACAATCTGTTTTTGATGAGCCCCGTTCGTCAGATTAAATGTAGAAGATAACAAACTTTTAAGCAGATATTAAACATACTTTTCATTACGCCCACATTTCTGTATTAAGTTTTCTTTCTAATTCTCTCATTTAATATATCAATCTTAAATGTTGTTTGGTTAGCTGTAAGTAGAAAATCATCAATTAATAGATAAAGGCTTGAAAACATCAATCTGTGTAACTAATCTATATAAAGTGTTTCACTTTGTAGTGAATTGAGTTACTGAAATAAGTGAACTTTTCTGTAATAATCTAATTTAGTGAATGACTTTACACATTTGCAATAAGGGACATTTAGAAGGACCAAGAAACCTAATTGTGTTTTTTTTTTTTTGACTATGAGGAAGCTGGAGTTCTTCTAGCTTTGCGTTGTTCTTTCCACTGAACAACATCAGTCTTGTTGGAGGCTGAAGGCCTTCGTCAGTCATGTGACACGTCAGTGCAGACCTGCATGGTTACAGCAGTGTGTGAGACTGACAGGCTAGTTGTGTGTTTAACCGGTGAGGTGTTGTCCACGCCACCCTGTGGGTTTGGTGAGCTCCTGCCACTTCTATCACTTGCTCAGCAAGCAGAGGTGGAATTGTGTGAAGCCACAGACGGGGTGGGTTAACTCACCGACTAGAGTGGCCTGTTTGTGCACCATAGTCATTAAAGTCCCTGGCATTTATTCCCGTCTGTTCACTCTACAGAAACATATCAATCAGTGGCAAGGCATAGGTCAGTTTGCAGATTCTCACCGTTTGATTGATTCTCAAGTAAAACTACCACGCGTTCAATGCGCAAAAAAAACTAATTGAGATTGAAAATGATGTAAAGTCTTTCATTTTGAAAAGGGAAGCAACCGTTTTTCCTGGTTTCTAAAGTTCTGAAACAAATTGACGGTTGGAATAATAGTTTGGGTTTTTTATTGTCAGAAATAAAGTTAAGGAAAACTGCAGAAAACCGAATAGAAATGTCAGCGGGTTTGGAAATGTCTGTTTAAAATGTTTAAGTACCGTGGTAGAAGTAACCGGCCCATTTCTCGCTATGACCAATCATATCATTTATTCAGAATGCCTCATTAGTTCAACCAGAAACTTTTTTTATTACGCTTGCTTCATCTAATGGGGGTCACACTCAATTAAAGTGGGAAAGCTGGGCAGACCATGCAGGCTTGGTTAGGCAATGAAAAATAACCTTTCAATCCAACAATAACGGCATCGGCCGTATGTGCTGCAGCAGTGTAAGCCCTTTATTGAACCGCAATATTTGGGTAAGCTAGTGAATCCTGTAACACTTTTCCTGATGCTAGTACAAGGCTTTCTTCAGGACTAATTATAAAACAACTGTTTAAACACCCAGGTAAAAAAGCAGTTTTTAATTACAGTGCATCTCTGAATGCTTCCTTGTTTTTCTCTCCTGGGGCCCCAACACAGTCCTAGCTGCTGCAGAGAGCCGCTGTCTGTCTGCTCAGATGTCCGATTTAAGTCATACTGAGTTTTACAGAGAGATTTCCTTGGCACTGACACCGTGCAGATATTTGTTTCCTACCAAACGCTCCCAAAGAGAGAGCTCCTTTTGTCTAAAGCAAGTGAGCAATGTCTCTGTTGTGACTGGTGCGCATTCAGCTCCGCATGAAAGCGTCACATCCTGCCACAGTGTCGGTGTCCCCACTAGACACCTGAGTGTTTGGGACAGTGTGAGTCTACGGTACGCGTCTGCTCTGCCCGACTGCATGCCCACGGTGCGCTCAGCTGTGAGATCTGCCAGCAGAAAGCCAAGCTGCCCTGATCAGCCTCGACAGCTCATGAATGTGCATTTCTGGGCCTTGTCCTGCCAACCCCCGCTCCCACTCGCCCTCCTCTGAGTTTTTGTTTATGCCTTTTCAGCTGTGCTGGTCAGCAGGCACTAAGGAGTGACGGATGAGGTTAGAGGAGAAAAACAGATGGGACAGCGAAGCATTTCAAGCCTTGCCTCTCTGTTTTTGCTGAGTCAATAGGAAAACAAGGTAAAAGCGAACTGAATAGTAACATAGGTCAAGTTACATTTATTTAATAAAGTATTTTTTAAATGAGCTTAAGCAGCATCAAGACCAAATAAGAGGCCAGTGTTTGAGATTCTGACTGGCCAGTTGGAGGTGAGGACAGATTGAGCTGAAGTTAGAGTAGCCAGCTGTCTTCCCATGGCACCTGTAGTTTATGGGGAACAGGGCAGTCGCTGCAGAAACACAGACCTGCAAGAGGCTTTCTGTTTCCCAACTTCAGCACACACAAGAATCATTTCATTGCAGCCCTGTCTTGATGGACTTCTAACTAAATATCAGCTCATGATAATTCTAAAACGATGCCTTTTGAATTGTCGGGAAACCTGGTTGTCTTCAATGTGATGTCCAGCTGTAATGAGGGGCATCACCTTCATAAAACGTAGAGCAGAAAGAAAAACTAATCAAGGCCCAGGAATGAGACCGGAACAGCTTTCCTCTAACCGTACAGCTGCTGGAGTAAAACAGCTGCAGACACGTCTCAGAAATCTGGGGAGTGAAAATCAATAGCAATCCCTCAGCGGTGAAGGATGCTCCGTTTCTCTCTGTCCCTGTGTAGACTCGTTCTCACTAAGATATGAGACAATCTGGATGAAAATACATTAAATACACATCTCCACTCATGGCTTATTATTCATTCTGTGTACAAGAGAAACTCCTGAATATGACTAGACTGCTTAAAGGGATGATGGTGGCTACAGACGCCCTGAACCTCCTGTCAGGTCACTGAACCGATGCGCTGCACAGTGTTTATACGCTGTTGGTAAGTCGCATGGCTGAAGCAGATACATTTTCTGATGAGCAAGAATTAGTGCCGTTATGATGACACAGACACTGTTTCAAGTTTCTCCTGGAGGATCATTATCCTGGAACTATAGATGGAGAGGTTGGAGCTTTGCTACTTGACCAAAAGAACTCCAGGTCCAGCAGGTTGATTTTTTTTTTTTTTTTTTTAATATAACCACCAAGCATAAAATCTTCTGTGCTTTGCATGTTGATTCATATTCCTTTAACTTTCCACATTTTGACTGCGTTTGCTCTGAAACCTGTAAATAAAATCGAGTGCATCAAGTGCCTTCAGAGGTCGGTATACATCCAGATGGTCGGTAAAGGTCTCCCAGGTTTGTTAGAGAACATTAGTTTTGGCACATTAGGATAAACTGTACCAAAATCAGAGGTCCGCCTCTCTCAATGCCTACTAAAACCTTTGTGAAACAAATATGCTTCAGCTGATTGAGTCCAGATTTGCTGCAGTTATAGTCAGGATGGGGTTATACAAAGTCTGAGGCTTCTCCTATATTTTCATAAGGGCTTTCATGTAGCTTTGAAGTGTTTATTTTGAAAAATATTTAGGCCAGGCTATGAAAATTAGATTTATTTCCTTGGTTTAATCACATACAAAGCAGACATGGAGACATTTGCAATAGTGGTTCCACAAATATTCTTTAATGCCTTAGTGGCACACAAATACTAAAAGGTACATTTTATAATTTTGGAGCTGTACTTGATTCATATCAGTTATGTCATTTCAGGCAGAAATGGCTCCTAAAAGCCTCTGATCTAGATGTAGACATATTAAAAAGAAATCATGTAGTCTTATTGGACCAGCCTTCTCTAGTAAGAGCCGAGTTCTGTACTTGTAGAAAAAGCAGCAGCTTTTTCACCGTTTGTGTGCTACTAATAGGGCTGCACAATTAATCGCATTTGCGATTTCCAAATCAGAGCTCTGCAATTTTTGGCTATGTAACAATTAATGGATAAAAAAACGTTTAATAATATGTTTAAAATGGGTTTGTCTCCACATGGAAGGGAAGAGGGTTGCAGCAGAGAGATAATCTAATTTTATTACTTGTTTTTAGAGTTTATATAATCATACTTTTTACAAGAAACTTTCAGGAATCTCTCCATAGCATTAAGTACCGGTCAGACTGTTTAATACATAGACTTGTTTGTTGGTTGCACTTTATGTTCAACAAGGATCGATGTCAAACTCAACAAGCTATTCTCTTGAATAGGAATATTCTGATTGATAAAAACAGTCAAATTTCTTGTTTTAAATAGTCCTTGTTTACAAACATATTTATTTACAGGCCATTTTTGTTGCTTGTGGTTAATGCAGAGAAAAGTCTAAATTAAATCACTATTATGGTTGAAATATATCGCAATTTAGATTTTTGGCTAAATTGTACAGCCCTAGCTACTGAGACAAATGACATAACGGTGTTAGAATATATGTTTAGAAAGTATGCAGTTTATTTTATTACAGGTATTCCTGGCTTTATGCATGCTACCATGAGGTGGGGCTACACCAGAGACAACTCCCTGGCTTGAAGCAAGAGAAGCTGAGATGCACAGAGATGGTCAGGAGTGTTCATCAGCTGATCAAGTCCATCGTCCTGTGCTGCATGCAGCTGCCTCTCTTAGCCGTTCATGTCTGAAACTGCTGTAGAGTCGCAGGAATGTCTCCTGACTTCTAAAAGGACTGAGCTTTGGCAAACTGGGGACTACCTTTGGTCCCAGCTGAAAGGGCCTGGGTTTCTTCACACACAATAAGAAAATCTGAACTGACTATATAATTATCTCAATCACTACAAAAATATTAGGCTGCACATTTTTAATGGAGTTAGTATGATTACTTAATCTGACCAATATATGGTCAGATTCCAGAAAAAAGAATTGAAGTCCTGGTCATTTTGTTTTCTTTTCACAGTGAAGGAGTAATTTGCAGCTGGTCTCGACTGTTGTTCCACTAAAACAGTATTATTTTCTTATAAACAATCCCAAAGGCAGCATCCCACATATCTGATTATGTACTAAACACATGTGAACACAGCACCTTTAGTCTGGTTAATGTTGATCTCAAACGGGCCCTGCCCAAACTGCTTTAAACACACGCTGGGAGGTCTGCTACAACCTGCCTGTTTTCTTTCTCCTTGCATATCCCACAGATTTTAATCTTTGATCGGTTTTTGGTGTATTTTACTGTTACTTTCTTGTCGTGTCTTTAACCTAATCCATGCTGAACTGATTGCAAATTCAGCACATCAAGTTAATACACTGCATAGGCCAAATCGTCAAAAGATTGATTAACTGAAATGTCCTGACACACTGGGGGGTATATTAGATTAATGATCAAGTGGCGTAATGAAACAAAGCTAAGATGGAGGCATCAGCAGGACCCATGTTCACAGAGCAGAGGTGCCATGTTGAGGACGGCGCGCAACGACTTTGATTTTATTTAGCACTAGATGCCTTTAAGCAGCCTGCACAAGGACAGATTTCAGTCCAGTGAGCCATTTCTCTAGGAAAGCGCTCCACACACCTATGGATATGTGGTGAATGCTCCGAGTTATAAGACACTGCTCTTGGTTCTGTTATCCAGGTGCATGCTCTGAAAGCAAACATGGCCTTTGATCTCTATCAGTTGACTTGTATAATGTGAGAGGACATTGTTTATTTTTAGAACTATGATCTTAAAGTGGTTAAAGTCTAGTTATTTCTGTTCTGTGTTACTCTAAATAAAATCTGACGTTTACATTACTAAGTTGCTCTCAATCAAGCCTGCATGGTACTCCGATGTAAACAAGATGACAAACGTTTATTCGGGTTCCACAGAGAAATCTTCTTACAGGAATGATCCAAAAATAATTGATTATCCAATAACTGAAGTTGGCCGATACCGCCCCAATATATTTACAGCTACGGTAAGAAAGCTGTGTAGCTTTTTTTTTCTCCTTCCGCCGGAAATTCACCTGTATATTACAGGGCAGCTATATTAAATAAAGAATACGAGTTCTAAAACTAAACCATTTTCCTCACCGATATTCTCAATACAGCCTCTAAAGTCATAAAGGTAAACATTTTAATAAGAATAACAAAGAAATATCAGCATTATATAGCTGAGTACAGTTATTCTTGGCTCCAGAACTTTAGGCTCTGACTATAAACAACCAAATTGTGTTATAAGCCAAATAAAATCCACATTGTAACCTAAACCCTATCTGGAGAACTTTGGCTCCCACATATAGTTTTGGTTTTCTACAATATCCCTATTGCCACGGTGCACCAATTGAAACCCCACATGCTTCCTTGAGTTCATGGGTTGCCTTGGTAACATTTTGGGGTCTATTGTAGCTTGGTTACATATTGAATGAGCTGACTAGGGAAATAAGAGTCATAGCTCCAGAAAGACGGACAGAACAGATAAGGCAGGAGGATAAAGCAGGTCATCTACATTGCAGTCAGGCCTTATTTAACCTCCATAAAGAAGCGTCCTCAGACAAACCTCCCAGTCTTTATCCCCCACAATGCCCGGGCAGCGGCTGAAACAATCATCCGACACATGAACTCCCAGGAGTTGGTGAGCTGTGCTCAACAGGCTGCAAAGGGAACACTAGGATGGCACTGAGATGGCTGTATTTCATATCATCTTAGGCTTGACCGTTATAAAATGTCTGCATAATGGTAGAATTGCATTGATCCACTGTCCTTTTCTTGGCCTAAAATTTGCATTATTGCTTCTATTAATAGAATTACAGAGGCTTTTAGAACACCTGTTTTGGGCCACATTCTCACTCTCTTAAGAGGAATACTAGCATCACTCCTAATAACTTGGCTTTCCAGTCCACTGTTTGAAAAGGTTA
Source organism: Fundulus diaphanus (assembly GCA_037039145.1). NCBI lineage: Eukaryota > Metazoa > Chordata > Actinopteri > Cyprinodontiformes > Fundulidae > Fundulus > Fundulus diaphanus. The sequence goes on along the minus strand of CM073142.1, from coordinate 10,671,859 downwards.
GAAATCAGAGCAGTAGCTCCCACAGCTGGTAGAGCATGGGGCAAGGCTGAAGTATAACAGAAGCTCACAATGAGAGGTGGAAGAGTCTTTCTGGAAGCAGTTCTGTGATTTCTTCCCACTGAAATGAGGCAGGCTGCTGGTCCCTGCTGCAGCAGCGTGAGAACAGCTCTGTGCGTGTTGCTGAATAATTCATCCTGACTGGGCAGAGCTGGAGTTTGCACCCAGCTCACAGCAAGTCTGGGTTCCCTTTGATCTTCATTGCAACACCCTACCCGCAAAGTTTTATTGCACAGATCTGAAAATGATGCATCATTCTTTTCTGCAGATTTTTTTGCAAGTAAATAATGCATTGAGTGAGAAAACCTGTGAAAAAAACATTGGTTTTAGATAAGTCTATGCCAACTTCTGAGGCTACTCTTAAGGTTTTAGATGACATGGAACAACTGTCAAGATGATATTATACCAATACTTAGATGAGTAATGGTATTCCCAAATTAACTTAAATGGGACATATCATGCAAAATCCACTGTATTAGCCCTTTAATACATTTTAGTGTGTACTGGGGGTCTCTAGGAATGTCTAAAATTTGAATGTAGTCGGTTCAAGAGCTGTGCAGATATTTTTTAACCTTTTCAATTTTTTATTACATTTTTTAATCTATTATGTCACAGCAGCTGTAAATAGTCTTTTATCACATTTATTTTTATTACAGTAGTACTACAATATATTGTGATAAAATTTAAAGTCCATATCCCCCACCCCATTGTTCACTATACCGGCTCCATCTGAAGACCCTTAATAGCTCCTAGCTCCTTGACCTTTCATGAGGTCAACAGTAAGAACACTATCATAGAAAGGAAAGGAGCTTCGCACTGCTGTGCCCATTTCAGACAACCTTTTACTCCGACGTCATCACATGACGGAAATGCACATGGATGATTCAATCCGGGCCTACAGCCTTCCGGAAAAGAACTACAAAGTGCTTGTTCTCTTTTCTCTGGTCATTTTTGTTAATTTCCGTGAGGTGGGCTGTGCTAATGTCATGTCACGCTCCTTAATGCCGGTACGGGACATCGCGAGGTTCCTATGCTAAATTAGCTGTGAGAGAAGCATACGGGCTCCTATTCCTACCTCCTTTCTCACTGACTGCACTATTCGGACAGCACTTATCATGGCAACTGCTGAGGCGCTTCCACTTTGGCTAAAGAATCCTTACCCAATAGAGGTATTCGGTTGGAGCCACTGTACCCCAGCATTCTACAAAGATGGCTGAATTGGATCACTCTGCAGCCTGGAGGGGGGTGGCAAAACAATTTGTTCTCAGACCCACCTCAGAACAGGGGTAAAAATGGGGAATGTGGGGATAACTTGACGACCAATCAGACCAATTCATTGCAGTTCCACTTTATATAGACCACAACTGAATGATTTCAATGTGAAAATGAAGATGTGAAAAGCAATATATGTCCCCTTTAAACCCAAACTGGAAAAAGGATGTGCAAAACAACTTTTAATTCATGAAATGGGATTGTTTAAACCACCCTTTACATAATGTTTATTGTAAAATCTTCTTTTTAATTTCTCTTAAATCTGACTCCAGCCGATGTTGGTACATAAGAATATAGAGGCCATTAAAAGAGATGGATTTAGCAAGACCTGCTTTTCAAGCTTGTGCCATAATAAAACAGTAATCCGCTAAATCATTTTGTGACCTTTTGAATTGAAGCCTAAATCATTGGAACATATTGCTGTAGAAAGGGGCATATCTGGACTGTCTTAACCCTGTTGTAGTTTTAGGTCACATACCTACATATAAGACATGATTGTCTGATGGGATTTTTATTAAGACAACACTTGTAGCATTTAGCTGGTTCAAATTGGATGCCTAGTTTTCTTCATTTGTAAGGAAAGACAATCAAGTGATATCATTTTAATCCCACTGTTTTTATAATATACCAGCAATGCTAGGTTTTTTTTTTTTCTCTTCACAATGTCTTTAGGAACTTGACCAGATGGCTTTACTTGAGGTGTCTTCAGTTCTGTGAAGTTAGTAATGTTTCTGTATTGGACCAATGTCTTATCAGATAGTTTATCAGAGCAGTGGAAGTTGGATCATTTCAGCAATTCCTTAGTCTGAAAGTGTTCACATCCATGGCATACATTGCTACATCAACTAGAATTGTGTAATTGTGTTCTTGTTTTTCTTTTTAACTGAACAACAAGCTTCTTTCTATGATGAGGTTTTGTAGGTGGACCCTGCCGGCTGGAACTGCCTGATGAAGCGACTGTGGGTCTGTCAGGATAATTTGCAAACAACTGTGAGATCTAAAAGGAGAGGAATGTGCTGTCTTGGCCGGCAGTGCAGAAAGGTTGGATTAGCTCTAATTTAGAAAGAAAGGTACGACGGATTCGTCGCTGTACACCTCACACATTGTTGACGCTCTTTGTGACAACAGAAAAAGTTTTATGTACACAAACACACACACGGCTGAGTTGAAGGGAAACCCAAAGGACAGCAGAGCTACAGGAAGCACTTGGTGAACCTTCAGCTCCAGCTTGTGCAGTGACACAGCAGCTGCTTTTAAAGCAGTCTGTTCATCACCTGTTGCTACTTGAGACCCCTCACACACGGTGGTGGGTCTATTTAGGCTGTTAAATTACTGAAAGCAGGGCACTATTTTCTCCTCCTGCCCCACAGGTCTGATGGTTTTTTTTAAACATTCTGTAGACCCCAGAGAAATAACTCACTGATAATATTTTATCATTACTTTGTATTTAAAGATGAAATCACAAGCTTTACTAGTTTTAATGGTAACCTTTACCAAATTTCTTGCATGTAGTGCTAGGCGATATTGCCTGAAATTAATATCACAATATATTGAGCAGTTCATCTCGATAACGATAAATGGACAATAAATCTTTGTATAATGTTGACCACAAAACAACTTTTCCTTTTTTTTAATACTGAGAATACCGACATGGGTAAAATGACGTCTGTTATTGTCGTACATTTCTGTCGGTAAATTTTGGGTTCATCGCCCAGGCTTCAAGGCATAGATGATATAATGTGCATTTGATGATGCATTTATATACAATGAAACATCTGTATTCAGCCTTCCGAACTGTAGTTGGACCTGATCAGCAGAAAATCCATTTTGAGCCATGGCTGAGTGATTGGTGTCTTTTTTTAAGGCACTCTTTTGCCTGTTTTTAATATATTTTAACAAAACCATGATATTGATAACCATGACGAATTTGCACACAAATCATGTTACATTTATTTTCATTTATTACCCTGGTTTCTAAGAGGGTATGAGTTTGTGTTTCTTCTGGCTGTGTGCTGGAAAGGCTCAGACGGTAATCTCACTGAACATTAGTGGGAATACACCAGCTTAGGGTGTTGTCTAATTGAATTCAAAGAAAGTCCGCACTACTGGAGTTCCCAGGGTCGTATGGGCTTGTTTTAACCTGGGTGTTTGGGTTTGAAGTGATGATTGACTGTCTGAGGGTTGACACAGGTTGGACTGACCTGTAGCCTCTTACAGTTCCTTGTACTTTGATTGTCAGTGTATGTATTTGTGTCTGCACACACCTAGGCTGTTTCCTGATTGTGTAACAGATCAGCAGGTGGCAGGGGTTAAGATGACAGTCTGGTGGGATTAGAGAGGTGAGACTTGAGCTAGAAGTCAATCCCTTTTACCAGAGCCGGGACAGACGTTCACTGGCCTACTGTCTGCTGTCTTACTGGATTATAAGATCTACCAGTTTTCCTCCACCGTACAGCCATGCGGACTTATGCTTCCACCATCACTGTTGTTTGTAATTGGAGCCAAGTGGCGCCTTCAGCTCTGCAGCTGGTGGGGATTTGGTGTCTTTTCACATTTCAGTAACAATCCCCATGTAAAATTCATGTCCAAAACAACCCGAAAGCGCTAAATGATACCATCAAAATGTCATGTAAGGCATATGTTGCTACTAAATAAGAAATATGTTAGCAGAACGGAACAAATACTGAGCTTCTGTTAAATGAGTTTTCCTGTCTCTATGCTAATAAAACGCTTGTAAAGTATGGAATGAATTCTTGCACAGTTTATGCCTTTTCAGCATGAAGATTTATTGAGGTTTCAACCTAAATCTGCTGAATCAGTCAGTGAGTAAATCATTTCACAGGACTTAGCTTTGGTCTAGTTACTGAAATCATTTTCTGTTACTAGATGAATAAACCAATAGGCTGTTGAGGTCAGACTAGTTGCTGACCAGTTAAGCACAGTGATGCCATGGTGACTAAAGCAGGTAGTGGTAGGTTTGGCAGTGTAGTTCGGTACCACGTCTTGATGGAAAATGAAATCAGCATATTAATAAAGCTTGTCAACAGCAGGAAGCATGAAGTGCCATAATGTCCTGGTAGACAGCTGTGCTGACTTTGGACTTAATAAGATACAGTGGACCAACACCAGCAGATGATATGGCTCTCGATCCCATCACCCACCGAACACTTCACCTGGAGCTAAGTATTCAAGAACAGAGCATTCAGGTGTATTTTGTGACACTTGTTGTTTAATACAATTTTTTAGAAGGTTATATAGTTGATCAGGTGGTGTAGTCAGTAATAAACTACAAATCAGTCCCTTCATTGCCAGAACAGTAGACACTGACCAGAAGCAACCTTTTCACTAAAACCCTGTTGTTGAGATGGAAGAAATATTTATTATATGGTTTACATTACTGTTTTCTATTAAGTTTATATTTTGCAACACATCTTGTCATTGTAACATTCACCATTAGGTTTGCCTGTGTTCCTAATTTTGTGCACCCCTTATTAAAAACAGTAACCATTTAAAATGTATCACTGTGTAATTAATCAGATCTATATAAAAGACTCACTTTTTGAATTGAATTATGGAAATTGTTTATCTGCTTATATTCTAATTATTTAGACCAGAACAGATCTGAATGTAATTAGCTACATTCAAATTAGTGTATGACTTCTATAAGTTAGGGCTGGGCTATATGGCCTAAAATCAATAATGATAATTTATCGATAATTGTAAACTAAGTCACGTGACTGCAGACTATACACGTAGTGCAGCATCCTGAAGGGGCATGAGCATAGCCTACCTATACACAGCCAAAAAACAACACAACTTTTCATTTTTTTTAAACAGAAAATATGACATGGGCAAAATCACCTCAGTCAATGTTGTAAGCTTTGTTGTCAGTAAATTTTCGGTTTAACGCCCAGATCTACCACAAATGTTGGTTGACACATACGCCTCTTATACTGAGGATAGTATTAGAAATGCCTTGATACCATCTAGTTGTTGGGAGTGTGAACTAAACACGATCCATATAACAACAAGGATGCCTTGGGCAGACTGCATAGAATATGGCTGATAAACTCAATAAATTGTCTGAATTTGAGCTTGGTTTAGCAATGAGAAATTATATACAGGCTTATCGATATATCAGCATAGACGTGAACATTTTTTAAATTATTTCTAACTTTGGGTTTGAAGCTTTTTAATGACACCAGGTAATTAAGGAATGGAAATGAGTAAAATCGGTCTTGGTAATATGTATAATTCGAGTATAGTTGTGGAAAAAACAGATTTAAGAAAAACTGGTTTCGTTCGATGGTCAGCTGATTGATGGCTCACTAAGTATGCTCTGGTTGTTGTAAGAGAGCACACTGCCTCCAATGAATTATGTGAGAAAGACGTTGCTTATTGCTGAACGCAAGCTGTATAGTTGTTCCAACTTTTCACTTTGCTTCTATGAAAATCTATCAGCTGCAGTCGCTGCTTAAAAGAGCATAGCATAAATTCCAGGATTGTTTCAGACGTCTGCCCCCTCTGGAGACAAGTTGAAATGACACCAGTGTTGTGCACGTGCATGGGAGGCGAGGAAAAGCATCTGCTGCTGCGACTGCACAGGTCTTTTGTTTAGAGGTGTAATGTATTCTGAGGTAAGAAAGATAATTATTGAAGTGTTCTCTTGCTAATGCATCGATTACGTCGAAGATTTAACAAAGTAGCCAGGTGAACGATAGCACGCAGTGCATCACGCCCACGCACACGCCCAGAGGATTCGGCCTAAATCACTCTCATAAACGGACTAATCCAGCCTATAGAGGCAGCTGCGGCAAATGGAGGATAACTCATTTTACATGTCAGGCATTTGTAAGGGCATGTATAGGAAAGAAAATTATTAACTTCAAAACTTGCACAATGCACCTTTAAAAATGTGAAGGCAAAATTATTTTGTATGCAATACATACATATTCAATTTTAACCAAAATCAAATAATTCAGACAGAATTGTTTTTCTCTCAGTAATGACTTACCAGAAGAGACAAACTGCTGTCAGGATTCGTTCATTCTTGCTTCATTTAGGTCTCAAGCTGCTTCACATTTTCAGGTTGATCTTTGTATATTTTGTTTGATAGAACAGCAAATGTTTCCAGTGGGAGACCGAATCATGCTGCGGTAATCGGACTGGAATGTGCCATGCCTTTGTCAGGATGGCCCAATATGTTGCTCTTTAAATGTAATGCCGTTTTTCAAACTATGTGCTGAGATGTTCTTTATCACATTCATTGTTGCAGTTGTGGCTTTTCTTTAAATTCTGATTGGTTGATGCTGATCATATCCACCAAATATATGAAATATTTGAAAAACACAATTTCCTTTAAAAACAGGAAGAGGTGATTGTAGTTTACTCATTTGAAAGGAAACCTACTCTCCCTTGCTCAGTAAAACCTTCCACATCAAGTCATCCAGAGCCAGCATGTGCTATTTGCTTCGAGAATGATGTCTTCATTTGGGAAAAAGGCAGGTTAGGGTTAAATATTGTTTCAATGTTTGTGAACTTTGTTCTTTCATTTTTAAACTGAAACAAATTTAATTGTTTGTTTTTTACCATTCCGCTATATTATCAGATTTAACAACGATTTTCTTGTCCTCCTGCTGTGCTGGATGTGCTTGAAGAACACTGAAATGAGTCAGTCTAATCCAAATTAGAATAGTTAAACAACATTAACAAGGTGCAGCCAGGAAGTGTTTGGCACTAATTTAACACTTGAGCTAAAATTTCTTAGACTGGAGGTCTGACACCAGCTGTGAAACGGGCTCTGTCATTTCAGCCGAGACTCTCATTTATCAGCTATAAATATAGACTGCATAATCCCAAATGGAGAAAACATCACCATTAGATCTGATGGCAGTTGTCTGTAAAATAAGCATCAGTTGGTACGAATAAGTGATTCAGAGGAATAAACTGTAGTTTTGTACAGATGGAGCCCATCTAGATCAGTTTATCAGCTTTGCCATTATAACCGAGTCATGTTTGCAGATCATTTCGCCAGTGCCTCTGTGTTATTAGTGTGACTACTGTATCCACACATGTAACACAGGGCAGCAGATGTCACTGGTTGTAAAAACTGGAAGAGGCTTATGTGGCAGGTTGTAATGCCTCTGCCAACCTAATGCCCAACTCTCCACTCTCACTGCCAGCCTGTGGGGGTTTTATGCTGATCCAGTTCAAACTAGATGCTCTCTGTGTGCAGCAAGTCCTTTCAGTATGACAAAGACAGCTAGCCGCTGAAACGTGCCGGCTGGATGTGTGGATGCCTTTTTGAGAGGCTCAACCATTTTAGCCGTCCTAAAGCAAGTGGTTTGGGTTCATTTTTGGTGAAGTGTGTGACTGTAAATGTGCGAAGAGTGAAAAACAGGTGGCAGCTCCATTTGTCCATATGTTCCTTCTCCAACAACAGCTGTCTGTCCTCTGTCCCTCTTTCCTCTGTGTGTTGTTTCTTCTCAGGTCGAGGGTCACAATCTGTACGCAGCAGCCAGTCGTCCCACATGGTCTCTGTAAAACATGTTGAAAGGCCCACCATGTGCCCGCTGCTGCCCGTAATTCAGATAAAATTATTATGGAGCGTTTTCTCCTTTCCAGCAGCAGATGTGACATGCTTTACCGTTTTAATTTATTTGGCATTTTATATATATATATATATATATATATATATATATATATATATATATATATATATATATATATATATATATATATATATATATATATATATATATATATATATATATATATATATATATATAAATAAATAAGAGATAAATAAATAAGAGATTCATGGCTGTTAATGGTGACATTTGATGCATCCATAGTTTAAAATGAATATTATGTGTCTGAGAACTTCATGAGTCTATTTTAGGGCAGTATGTGTTCTAGGACTCGTTCAAAGGATTTTGAAGATGAACTCAAAAGAAAGCACTTTTATACGGCTGTGCAAATCATTCAGTCTTTGACAAGGGTAGTGATTCTAAAGTTAATCACTTGAGCAGTTAATCTGTTAATAATTTCTTGGTTAAAAACCAGAACTGCTCAGTGTTTCCCAGCTGTACAGCCGTAATGTGCTTTGTATATCCCCTTGACCTCTCAGTGAGTCTCTGCCATCTTTAAGGTTGCTTTATGCTTGATGCATGTAGGTTCTGCACGGAAATGGGACATTCGGACACCACGCCTGCGGCATTTATGCTCTGTGCGGCTCTTCCTCTGAAGTAGCACTATTCTCCTAGACTCTAGGGGGCAACGTTGAATGCATCTAAACACTTGTTCTGATTGACTCATGAACTTAGAGTTCATTCATGTGGAGGATGGAGACACAACGCTGTGCAGCACAGAACATTTTGGCTGATCATAATTTCCTCCCGCTCTCTCAACAGTAACAACAGGAGTTGTCAACCATCTCAGAACCTGGTGCAGGTCAATAAAATGTGCTCAGAACAGTCAGAACCAACACATGTCCGCGTTGGTTGTTGTTTTCTTCCGCATGTAGAAGTATAAAACTTCTGCGGTTTTATGGAAATTCTGCTAATGTCAGAGTTTCTACTTTGAATAAAGCTTGGTACAAAAAACGCACGTCATGATCGGATTATTTGATTTTGAGTCCTAACCGTGCATTCAGAATACTTTCTCGTCTTTTAATCCAAACACATTTTAATCTGTTTAGGGAATGTTGCTCATTAACCAGCTAACAAGCTAACAGCCGCACTAGACGAGCTACCAGGCAGGCTACAGATGACGTGTTTTCTCTCTGGCCAGAAGTTCGATGGCAAATCCTCCCTCTTCAAGTTGGCAATCCAACAACGAACCCGTGGTGGATGATGAATCGGAAAGGTGAAAAAACTGTTGTTTTTTTTCCACTTTTACCCGATGTATTGGAACATCCAACTGCCATGCACGTGGCGGCCATTATTGCCCAAATGTGGGCAATGATGGCCGCCCACAGACACAGTGATCGAGACGACAATTTATGCTTTTATTTTCTTATTGATTAATGCTAAATTCATTAAATCACCACGAATGTATTAGTTTTAGGTATAGCTAATGATCCACTGATTTTTTTTTCCTTGTTGACCGGACTTCTTTAAGATATTGTAACGACATACGCTACTGCTGAGCTCTCTTCACCCTCATCAATGACTCCATGTTGTTTCAGGTCCTGTGTCACTGTGGTGCTCTTGTGCCATGTCAAATCTCGCACGTTACTTATTTTTTTGGTTTTGTGAAGTGTGACGTGCTCCCTATCTTTTGAGGACATGGTTCAAGCCATTTTCTGTGTCGTCATTTGTAGAATTTACTACAAAAAAGTAGAATTTGAAAATGCCGCCTCCACTCCGCCTCGCCTGGTTCAACTCGCTCTGCAGCCAGTCAGCATTGACGACCGCCTGCAGGCTCTGCGACATGGCGAATGATGCATTAATCGTGCGACCCAACGAATCGAATGAAACGTTGGCAACAAATGAAATTGTTGGTTTATTTTATCGTTTTTATCGAATTGTTGTTGCAGCCCTAAACACAATTATTAAATCCTGGCTCCATTACTGATCTGTGGTCTATGCTGTAACCACTACTTCCTGTGTGTTGCAGCCAACGTCAATGTATGACGACATTGGGCGTTGGGTCGCCTGGTTAATTCTCTACAAACCCGTAGATGGAAACATGTCTGATTCTCATTTTCTTATTTGCGATATTTTAAAGGTTTGCACAAATTTTGCTTTAGAATTGGATGGAAACATGACTAGTATAAAGCTTAGATTCCACTCTTTCAGGATCTGTAAATAACACAAAGTGAGCCCGGGGAGGATTGTTCCTGCTTTTGCTGTGGCTTCTCAAATATTCAATATACGGTCCAGCTGAAAGCTCACTGATACTGAGATGGGCCAACTTAAGCACGGAACAGCGTTGGGAGCATTGAGACCCGCTTATGTGTGTCCAGCTGTAAATCTTCCCATTTATACCAGCTAATTTTACTGGAGCAGCATGGCCATTTATAAGTGTAGAAAGTGGTATGTTCCTTTGTCACCGTTCAGTGCTTTATTAGGAAAAAACAGTTGGATGACCAGCTGTTCACATGTGGGAGCTGGTTGTTTTACACCATCTGATTATGAGATTTAATGGGCGCTGTAGCTAATTAGTCCTGGACCGAATCTGTTTTTGTGTTTGTGAATATCTTCGGACTCCCTCAAAGTCGGCGTGTATGTTTGTGACGCCCGCAGCAGTGCGTGCCCTACATGTTCTGCTGTGTGAGCCAAGTCTCCTCCTGTCCGCTCAAATTTAGAGGCCCGTTTGACTTCAGCTGTTCATTGTATCTGCCGAGCTTTTTCTCTCATTTCTCCCTCTTCAGCTGTTCACTTGCGCTCCTGCTCTGTTTGTTGTGGAACTTGTGCCGTTAAATGAAACTAATTCCTGACGCCAGATCATGTCTTCTGCAGCCTTGGTGAAATCTCCTTCGTCAGTCGCTGTAAGGAGACTCGCATGTCTGAGCTGAGGCAGCTTTTCGCCCAGTGAAAACCATCCGACGCGATAACCCGGCCTCTTTTGTTTCTGCTAGCGTGTGTGCGCCACGGAGAGCAGCAGGAACCATTATCGGCTCTTTAGCACGTCTTTGACAAGTGAACACAGTTTCTAGCTTGTAAAAGTGCACCAGCAGCTTCTCATTTCACTCATTTCCCCTTCATTCATTACCATCAGTTTTTTCTGTTCTTGCACCCCTCCGTTCAGTCGCTTCTGTTTTCGCCGTCTTTCTCATGCCCACACAAACAGATGGGTTATGGCTATTGTTTCACACTGCCAACATGGGCTGACAGCAGTTGTGATGTAACCAAGTGGGTTCATATTTGTGTGTCTGCTTTTTGAAGTCTGGAAGAAACCTCCTCACCTTGTCTGTTGGGAGTTATTGGTATTCTGCTCCACCGCTGAGTGGGCTTTAAAGCTACAGCTCTCAATGGATGCAAAGCCTCTGTTTCAATTCTGCAGTTTGATGCACACACGTTTGGATGCTTTACAGCGCTGTCTGCATATTAACACAGATGTCTCACGATGATGCAAGCTTTTCCTCCCAGAGCAATGAATCAATCATGAGATTGTCCTCCAAAGGTGAGGAACGTTTTGTTTCAGCAAGGGAGGTCATTTGTTTACAGTCGCATGTAATCCTACTGCTTGTCTCTCTTGATATACAACTATAAATTCGGAAAAGAAATGGGATGGGATGGCGATGTGTCAGAAACTAGAGAGACAGAGAGACCCAGTATTCAAACCAAACAAGTGAGGTAAATGAAAAGGCTTTAATAAAGCTCAAAAATAGATCAAACAGGGATAAGCAGGTTTGGTGGTCAAATACCAGTCCAGGGTCGATACACAAAATGGCAGTCCAATACAGGCAGGAACACAGACCGGGATCAGGCAAGCTCAGATAATCCAAAGTCAGAATTAGGTCGGCAAAACGAGTAAGCAGTCAGACAGGGCAGGAAAAAACGGTTCAGGGATCAGGCTGGCTCAGAAGTCAAAAAGGCAGATTGGGTCAATATTCACAGGGCTATCAGAAAAGAACGCTGGATAAGACTCACCAAAAGGCTCGAAAAAACAATGATGTGGCAGATTGCAGGTATAAGTAAGGGAGTGATCAGGTGAATGGAGTGAAACTAATTACTGGCATGGGTGGAGCTAATCAGGAACAGGGAAGTGCTTGGGAGTAAACTGAAGCTGATACGATGGTGACTGGAGAAGGGGAGTGACAGGGTGGAAGAATGCTGGCAGGTGAACTGAATTAAGACTTGTGACAGAAATGATCGGAGCAGGCCAGATAAACTTATAACATAAAACAAAATCAAACCACAATAAAACCCAAACTATTCCAAAACTGATACAGAACCTAAAACTAAGACTTAAAAGAACACAAGCTATAATAGAAACCAAACAAGAAAAAACCCAAAACAGAAACTGAACTTAAGGCTGGAGAGTGAACTAATTAATCAAAGAACAAACATAAACCATAACAAAACCCAAATCATGACACGATGCATACACATTATATTAGTTGATACGTTTATTCAGATTAAAATTCAGCGCAGAAAGGAACATTTTCATGACTTGGCTTCATTCCACTTATTCCTGAATTTGTCTGCAGGAAGTTTAAAAGAAAGGGTCGGTATGACTAAGGTTGGATTTTTGTGGCTGATTTTTGATTTCTGGCTTTTGGAAAGCTTTGACCTGGTTACATATCATGGATGATTTTCATTTTTGTTTTTGAAGATTTTAAGAACTTTACTGCCTTCATGTAATCTGTTGAAAGTATTACATAGAACAGTGTCAGTGTGGACTAGTAGCAGTTATTTATGTCACAGATCATTATCACTTTTATTTATTGCTGACCAGTAAGCTCCAGTCAAGCTATAAATCATTGTCATTCAACAGTCAGTTTCTCGATGCATCTTTTAATTACTACTGGGGTAAATGCTCGTGCTCTTCAAATATTTTTCTTAGTCTCCTTACCCTTGGAGAAAGCTACGTTTAGTGGTTGTTGAGGGGAGGGGAGGCTGTGAAGGGAGAGAGGCTGCTTTATATAATGTGGAGGAGAAAGGAGGCCACCATCTTGTCCTGCACACATATTTCAACTAATTGAGAACATGCAGAGAAAACAAAGCCAGGTGAGAGGATGGGACGGTAATTTTTGCTTCTCCATCTGACATTGTGGCTGATCTAGTCGTTTTTTGTTTTCTCTTTAATCACCCAGCTTTACAAAGATTTACAAAAAATAAATGTTGGGTAATCAACCAACAGTACCCACAGGGAACCTGACTCTTAACCAATCTGCTGTTAGCAGCGGTTTAGAAACATAAGCTGCGCGACCCACAGACAGAAGCCTGGAATATTCAGTATTAATGTATTGAGACTACACAGTGTTGCATGGTGTAGAGCTGAATGAAGCCGAGCGCAGCAGTGTTCACAGGAAGTATGAGGGGCTTTGTATTTGATGATGATGCACACAGCAAAGATTACTGGCTTGGTTTTTAGTGTGTGACATTACCTAACATGGATCCTGTAAAAGAGCAGTTATTTTGTCAACCACCAGCACTTATGTAATGTTCTTTTCACTCTAATCCATTCTATAAAAAGCCCCAAACAATTTCTGTACATTTGCTGAGAGGTGGCACTTGTTCTGACATAGGTGGCTGTAACATTACTGAGATGTACACAGCTGAAGGTTTCTCTGGTGATGTGTAATCTGGATCCATACATGCCGCAGTACCTCAACACATGCTGAGGGGTGTTTTGCCTCTTGCTTGCTTTAAGGTATTGTGATTGATTGTTTTTTCTTTTTCTTTTTTAGGGCAGCACAATATTGGAGAAACACTGAGATGTTATTGTGTTAATAAAGATGATATTGTTGCAATTAAGGAACATTTCCTTTAGTATTTCTACAAAGATGTAGATCAGATGTTGCAATCAGGGGGAATGAAAGTCCATCCATCTGGCAAAAAATGTCAGACCAGTTTGAATAAATGACACAGACCCCTTTCCATTAGACCTCAAAAGCCCACCACGCGTTTCCAATGTGGGGGATTTCATTTTCCCTGGCCTTTATTTTCCATATTGCCTCAAGATTTTTTGCCTTTGGATTTTAAATTTCTGCAGGGTTGGTATTATCAAGTTTGGTTGTCTCATTAAAAGTTCCAAAGCTACCCTGGAATCTCACAAGTTGAAAGTTACTCAACAGTCAGCTATAATAAAAACTGCTGACAACATGGCTAATGAAAGCCTGTCTAGCCAAGAGTTGACAGGCTAATGGTGGCCTGCAGCCTCTTCAGTGTACATCCATTCACAGATGGCTCTCAGTTGTACCATGACAAGTTTCATCCAAATTTCAGTGATTTGACTAAAGACTTTTTTTACTTTTATTGGTGGAATCCAAGATTGCATCATTGAAAGTTTCATTAAAAAGTGGAGCTTCAACTGTTGTGCTTAACAACAGTCCTCCAGTTTAAAACTGCTGTTTATAATTGCTGCATCAAGGCTGGTTTACACGGCAGCATTTTAGCCCGATTTGTTTGCCCCGATCTTCCCCTTGCGAGAGGCGGTGACTATCTGCGTGTCTCTTAAAATAATCTTAAGAGACATTCCTGCCGTGTGTGGTGTGTTAAGAGTGATCGGATCCACTCAGTGGAACATCGGGATCGCTCCAACCTCAAATCAGGGATATTTTACATTTTGAATAAGATGACTTATGCCAGTCAAAACATGTAGATCCTTAACAAATCCCTATTCAGAAAGAGCTGGAACTCGTACGCCCTCATGCTGTCTCGTTTTACAATGATTGGTGGTTTGGTTTGGACAATATTTGTTTCTAACAAGCAATGCCAGAGTTTATTAAAAGCAAAGGCTTTAAATTCTCTCTTAACTGACTTTGGTAAAAGTACATTTGCATTAAACAACACAGCAATTCCCCTCCTTTCCTTGGCCAGTTTTTCTTTTCTTTTTTTGTATTCATTATAGCCTTCGATCCTGATTAATTTATTTTTTTTCCCTTGGGGATTGATCTATTTAGCCATGTTTCAGACAAGACTTACTTTAACATCTATCAATTTAAGCAAAATATGCAAAAAGTCCATCTTGGCTAAATGGTAAATGACTGAATTTATATAGTGTTTTTCTAGTGATACTGATCACTGGAAGTGCTTTGCACTATAGACACTGGCACTCACAAACATGCACAAAGTTGCCTTATAACTAACGCTCAAATGTAATTGGATAAAATCACGTCCAGAGGATTGAACAAGTAACAGAGTTGAGGAGTGGGTTACATTTTAAATTTCCAGAAATGAAACAGCAGTTAAAACCTGCATGTAAAAGAATAGTAAATATAATAGCTACTCCTTCTAAAATCCCTAAAGCGTTGTAGAGTCAGACAGTTGCAGAAGTAACCAGGTCCATGGACTAAAATGCCATGATTAAGGGCGAGGTTAGCTGATTAACCTCTTGTCCACAGAACATGAGTAATCAGCGGTTACCTTGGAGGATGTAGTCTCTGTAAAAACCCTCCTGAGCCCACAGAGTGAGAAGGCAGAACAGGACTGAGAGCAGCTATATGTTCTCTTTGGGTTGTTCTAGGATTCCCTCTATTCATCTCCATTCATCATCCTGTTAACTCTGAGCAGCTTTTCTGTCCCTGCTTGAAGGAAAGGATCCTCAAAGCATGATACTGCCACCACCATGTTTCAGTGTGGGAATGTTGTCTTAAATATCATGTGCAGTTATATACAAGAGTCCCAAACAAGACTAAAAGGCTTTCCTAGATGCAGAGGAGGCAGAGCAAGAACATTTTCAACAACACGTCTTTCCAAGCTGCTCTCCTTTCAAAAGAGTCAGCAGCAAACCGGACACGTGACTGAAGCAGAAGTTATTCCCCCAATGGTGAGCCCAATGGGTGAGCAGCACATCAGGAGCGCCTGTTTTCTCATAGCTGTCTGATGTTGGTTTTAAAATGCAAGGGTAAAGAGGACTTTTCTCCTTGCAAATAGAGGAAAGCAGAAATCAGCAGAATTCTTCAGTTGCAGTGATAACCTGTCAGCTTTATCACCATGCAAGCTCGTGATAACTGCTTATTGCCTGCAGCTTCACTGTCTCCCAGTATGTCATTGAAATCACCCTCGCATGCAAAAAGCATCTCAGCATTTTCCCAGCAGCAGATTACTGACACTCTGATATACAGCAAGGTTATTAACATATAAAGTTACAATTCATGTGGCGCTACCCTTAGGGCATGCCGTGTTTGCAACATAAAACACGCAAGAGTTATTTTAGTGCGTTACTTCAGTAAAGACTCATTTTCAGATTCATTGGCCAGAGACCTTCTGACTGATAAATGGGTTTAAAGAGTGAAATTCATGGAATATTAACTTCTATATGGAGGAAACTCTCCTAACTGTACACCTCCTGATAAACGTTCAACTATCAGGATTACATGTTGAATGTTTCAAGCCTAAAGATGAAAGGAGTAGAAACACTAGAGGCTGAAGAATTTAAGTACCAATGGTGAACCGTCCAAAGCAAAGTACCCAAAGGTGAAGAAGAGGGCAAGCGGGGTGATGAAGATTCAGACTAGTGACGCAAGTGATTTGTGGCAAGACAGCTGAGTAAAAGGGAGGCTTATTAAGATGCTGTTGCCCTCAGATGGTAGCACTGTGCTATGACATATAGGACTTATTTTTGGTTTATATCATCTTCTATTCTTTAGGGTGCTGTTGCTGTAGTATTGATTATATCAGCGTCTAATAACTTCCAGTAAGATGGTAGTAGTCACAGTAAAGCAGCTGGTCTTGATGGGTAATTGCATGTAGGGAGATGTACTGTTGAGGGTAACTGATTTTTGGTGTAGCTAAATTTCTTCTTTTTCTTTTGTTTCTTTCAATAATCACGTGCCCCTTGGAAGCTCAACCAGGCCTCAGTATGACACCTTGTTACCTCGTTCCCTTGTTGTTATGGCGATAATCTGATGGTGCTCAGCTTGTGGCTTCAGCTGGTTTGTGTTAAACATGCTCCCAAAGTGAAACAGGAATATTTCTGCGCTCAGGGTTGCTTTTCCATTGGTAATCGACTCATTCTTGAGTCAATAATAAATTAATGAACATGGCGGGAGAATCTGAAGTTGTAGCAACCCCTAGAAATGCTACACGCTTTCTCCTTTTATTGTTAGCAAGATCCCCATTAAAGAGCACCTTTACTCCATGTTGTGTTTGGACTTCAAATGCAGAGCTAATGACCTCTTAAGGATTTAATATGACAGAAGAAAAACAGATCAATAATTAAATTAGTTTTTTTTTTTCAGTTCTCAAATTTAGCAATGGAGCTGAGGAAGCTACATATAGTTATGTAATTGTTCTCAAATTCGTCCTCAATTTTCAAAAGATTAATGTGTAGTTATGTTTGTATTATCCAATTAAAGCATGAATATTCCCATATTTTCATATTTGCTCTACTGGAGACGGTTTATTTACCTGTAAAAATGTTGCCATTAAAATCATGCACACAATTCAAGCAAAGCATCATAGGTTAGGTGTAGGAATACAGGAATGAAGATGTTTTAAGCATTCTTGTGGTCGTTATTGGCATCATTTCTCTAAACATTTCTTCCCCACAGCATCACTGCTTCAACAAATGATATTTACAGATGATATAAAGTCTACACACCCTTGTTAAGATGCCTTGTGAGTTGGAAAAAAACAAACCAAATCAAAGTAAAATAATGTTCAACCTTTGTGACATAACTTGTACATGTACAGAAACAAATTAAAATCTCCTAGGGAGATAAAATTAAACCACAATCTAAATTGTGCTTACATAAGTCTGCATAAGCGCCTGAACAATTGAAGTGGAGCAGCTGCTTTTCCATTTTTAGACGTGAGGGTGGAAATTTATGTTTCTGCCTTCTGACAGTTACAGTAATCACAGCACTTTACATACCATGCAAAACATCAATATTAGAACGAATGGCAAGATTTTAAAACTGCACTTTATTGCTGATTTTATTGCTGTCTTTTTGGGTAGGAGTTTATCAACACGCCACATTTTGATTTTGCAATATTTGCCCACTCGTGTTTGCAAAAAATGCTCCAAATCTGCCAGACTGCGAGGGCATCTCCTGTGCAGGGCCTTCCTCATATCACAACACATTTACAGATCAGGGCCCGGTGCCTGTGCTTGTGTGGCCCACTTTGCATTTGGATCTCTGCTTTGGGACTTTGTCGTACTCAAAGATGAATTTTTCCGTCAACATTTTATGGAACTGGTCATAATTCCCTCCACCTTGAGTAAAACTTGAGTTCCAGTTGAAGAAATAACGTACCAAAGCACAATGTCGCCACCATCTTGCTTCGCTATGGCTTTGGTTTCTTTTCATGTTGTGCAATTCTTCTTTTTTTTGTGCCCCAATATACCTTTTTTTAAATTGTGGTCAAAGATTTTCCTTCCACTTATCTTTCCGTTAATTTCCCAGAGTAAAGACCTGACTTCTGCCTTGCAGCCTTAACCGTTAGCCCAGACATATAAAGGAGTCAGAGGCCCTGCATACCCTACAGCAGAACAAAATAACTCTCCGCAGCTCTTTTAATGTTGCTGTAGGTCCCTTAGCAGCTTCCCTGGCCATTTGTCTTACATTGAGAATAATTGTGGATGAACATCCAGTTCTTCATAATGTCACTGTTAAGCTATAAGTTCTCCACTTGATGATGGTTTGAGCTGAGATTCCTCTGGTGCTTTGAAGCTTTCATGTCGTTGCTGTAGTGTGCAACTAAAAGAATGTCAGCAAAAACCTACTACAACCAAGGAACTTCATTACAGCTTAATTAGAGGCACTATTTAACATTATTTAAAGTAGGTAACCGAAGTGCTTAAGTAGAAAGCAACTGGACTTCTTCCTTTGTTTGTTGGAGACGATTCGCCTCTCATCCAAAAGGTTTCAGTCCTTCTAGCGAAATGTCTTGAAGAAGCAAGAGGAGCAGCGAAGGTGCAACAACCCAGCATAATGTAGTGGTTTATTCTGAGCCACATCCGCAGTTATGAGATGGTGTGCACCCTAATAATCACATTGATTTTGTTTACTTTCCCCCTTGAAGTATTTCACTACTTTTTTTTACAATTGAGTTGTGCAGTTGATTATTCCTATCAAAGCTGGAAACAGACCTGAGATCATTTATCCAAGTAGTGTCACAACATTGTGTAGACGTTTTACATCCACCATACATACTCTGCTGTACTCTTTTTGTCCATATTTCTGTCACACAGATATGGATTGAAAGCTGAGATGTTTTTTTCTAAAGGAAGTCAAACTTTCCTATAGACATGTAAAACTTTATTTCTGCCACACATCTTGTTTTCATTAAAAGCAAACATTATGGGATGAAATTAGAGTTAACCATTTTAGTTTGGATATGAGTTTTGCCTGTACAAAGCATTGTTAAAAAAGAACCCAGTGTTTTATTTAACCAAACATGGACACATAAGCCCCATTTACACTACCCTTTTGAAACCGTGCCGAGAACGGTCCGAGCTCGGTAACTGAGTGTAATCGAGTGTAAATGGAACGCAACTGAACTGCACCTTGCCAGGCAAGACCGATCCGCGCTAAATCTAGTACTAGTTTGATAGTAGGGCTCGGCCCAGTTCATCAGTGGCCTGGTTCTCTGATAACAAAGAGCGAATGAGCAGACCGCGTCATCTCCTTACAGTCAGCTGACTAAACAAAAATAAGGGAGACTTAAATAAAACAGAAAAATATATAATAAAACATGAACAACTGATCAAAGCAACAGTTTATAAGCCTCCGTAATCATGAAATTTCAGACATTCATAAAAATACTAGCTTCCCTACCGTGACACACGGTTTCCAGTGATGATTCTGCTTAGGAGTGTGATGAACCTCAGCATCTGTCGTGGTTTCCTGCATCTGTAAATCCTGATTAGACGTTCGTTTGTCTTATCCACGTCCCAAAAGCCGACTCTGTTAAGTAAATTTACCAAAGGTTGCCTTCTTCGCCTGACTCTCCGCAAACAACGAAGTATCACAATTATAACCAAGCATAACTTCCTGAATGTTACGGGCGCCGCCATTTTTATTTGCTTGATTCCCTCCTTCAATCCACGTCAATAGGAGGCGGGGAACCGAGATAGTGTGATGTGTAAATGGTCGTAAGAACCAAGCTCGGCACGGTTAACTGGTCCAATCTCGGTCTGAACTCGGCATGGATCGGTCTAACAGGCTAAATGTAAATGGGGCTATACACTGCTTCACCAAGCCAGTCATTTCCCATAGCTTTTTCTCACATTTTGTTATAATCCCAAACTCTTATTTTATTGGAATTTATGTGATTGGCTGACACAGAGTAGTGTGTAATTATGAAGTAGAAGAAAGAAAAAAGCTTTTCAATAATTTTCTCCACAAATCTGGACTTTATGGGCGAGTAGCAAGAAGATAGGGCTGGGCGATATAAAAAAAAAAAAGCTTATCGATAAAAAAAAATGCATATTGATCGATATCGATAATTATTGAAAATATTTAAAACCATATTTTATGTGCACTCTGCCTGGACATTTTATGATATTGCTAAATGATTTGATTTAAATAAAGAACACAAACACAGAATTCCAATTAAATCTTTGTTTAACCAACTTTGGTTGGTTAAATAAAGAGTGGCAGGTTTTTCAGCTGCAGAGAACAGCAGACATATCCATCACTATGAAGCACGTTACTGCATGCGTTATGTCCTTATGCCGCTTGGACGCTTTGTCATTTTATCACAAAGAAGGGAGCCCAGTTTAGCTGCTATACCTGCTTTGTTGTGGAAGAAGTTCCAGACGACGACGACGCGGAGCCGCACAGCTCAGCTCGCGGGGCCGCGCTGCTGCGGATGTGAGCGGCTTACGTGATGAATACTGGTGGGTTGCGTTACCAGACTCTGCTTTTACCGGTTCCTTGCAAGTTTTACAAATCACTGTGGTTTATTTCTATCAGGCTGGCGAACTAGTAAAACCCCGTTTTGGGACAATTTCCTCCGCCGCTCCTTCCTGCGACATATTCACGTGTTGTGTGTTGTGGTTTGAGAGGGCGGCGCTTAGTGACGGCGTGCCGACTGTAGCAAGGAAGTAAAACTGTCTATCGAAGTTTTTATCGACCCTATTTTTTCCTATCGCGCCACACGTCTATCGATCGATAGATATTGTTATTGAATTATCGCCCAGCCCTACAAGAAGAAATCCATTTTTATTTGTCAAAGCAAAATGGTAACACTGCACATCACCTTAAGCACACCTAGCCCCGTTGTGATACGTGGCAGCGGCAACATCATGCTGTGGGAAAACTGTTGAAGGCTCCCGAGACCAGGATGGAGGTTCACTTTTCAGCAGAGCACAGCCTCTAAACGTACAAGCAGAGCTACATATAAATGGTTTAGATCAAAGCGGATCCTTGTTGGAACGGCCTAGTCAAAGCCCAGAAAACAGATGTTGACAGGTGCTCTCCATCCATTGTGACTGAGCCTGAGCTATTCTGCAAAGTAGATGTGCCAGTTAATTGTGTCTGTGAATGTGCAAAGCAGTCAGAGGCCTGCCCCGAAAGACTTTAAGCTGGAACTGCAGTTAAAGTAGTTGCATAAAGTGCCGACACAACGGATCTGAATACAAAACCATTCCATTTTATTAAAAAAATGTTTTGTTGATGGTTAACCTAAAATTTCAATAAAATATTACAGGAGTTAAATTGAGATAATTTAGAAGTTGGAAATACTATTTGAAATGTAGATTTATAGGATAGTATCTAATGATTATTTTAGTTAGCCTTTGCTTTTCTACTACTTCTTGTTTGCAGTCTTCCTGACGATCATGCTTCTACTGCTGATGATGAGCCGTTCTCTCAGTCTGTCCTATCGTTGACCAGCTGGGCCAGGCTTAGCCTCCTGCAGAGCTTTTGTAGGCTCCGCTCTCAGGCTGGACTCTGTAGTTAGCAGAATCTGTGCCAAAACCACTTACTGAAATAATTTGGCATCTTATTTATGGTTAGCTTCCAATATAAATCCCCCTGCTTTCTCACCATGGAAAAACTGATTTTTGCTCATGTTGTGGACAGGAAATGTTTTTGTGATATTAAAATTCTCGCTTAATATTTTACCGTCTCATATTCCTGTGAGTCGACATGGAACCGCACTGCAGTTTAATAGATGGGGCCCTTGGTGCTTATTATGGTAACAGCTAACCCACAGAGCTCATGTTCGCTACTCTGCAAACAGTCAAATCAGCAGTGATACGGGCCCATCTGTGTTTTTTGTTTTCCATGCACACACTCACCCTCATGCATAGTTAACTCAGTCTAATTGTGTGTACAGTGTTTCTGCCACACAGTTGTGAACTCAAACATTCCCAGGTTGCTCTCCTCCTCTAATCCTCTCAGTCCACTGGCCCGTTCCTCTCCAATGGAATGAAAAGTACATCACCATAGAGACTACATCAATGGCCCATTAGCATGAGAGGTGAGGTGAGGAGACAAGACGAGGGACTGAGAACAAAAGGAAGCGTGGTGGGGAGAAATGGAGAGAGAGTCAAAGAGGGGTTTGGATGAACAGAGTGGGAGAAGAGACGATACGGAGGCAGGATTGGTGCAGAAGTATGAGCCAGAGGGAAAGGGATGAATGAAAGAGTGTTTCAGAGTGGGCAGAAGGAGGGAGGGGGAGTGGGAAACTTTTAAGAGAAGTGATACATTCACTCTGTGTCCGTTTAGTCAGGAGGAGGTTTATTGCCATGGATGTTTCTAGCTTCCTCTCCCTTCCCTCAGTCCGTCCTTCCCAGCTAACATGCTAATCACTAAGTCTTCCTCAACCCAGGAAAGCATTCTGTAGTTTCCAGAAATACTTCAGTCACAGATGTTCAGACTGATCAGAACATTTTTCAGTTTAAACGGTGCCTTTACTGTGTGATGCCTCAGCGTCTGTCTGTGGCTAGTGGATACAGTCCATCCAGCTTGCAGATAGGTCAAGATGGCTATGTTTTTACCATTTTTCAGCAGATCAGTGAAACTTTTTTTCTATATTTATATCAACATTTTTGTTTTCTGTTCAGCTCGAGGCTAGTTTTCAGTGTCATGTTAGCCGAGCTCTTTTAAAGTTCCAGTTTCAAAAGTGCAAGAAAATGTTTTCTAGATACTGACCCTACAGTTTTAGTCCTTTTGATCCTTCCTTTACAGTCCTTCTTTTAGAAAGAAAGAGCCAACATGACTGAAGGTTACTTTGGTAGCACTACACAACCCTTCCTTTTCTTGTGGCTGCAAACTGCCAGTCAGCTCGCTGAAAGTGCTACACATTTCTCTTGCTTATGACAAAGGTAAATCCTGCTGTTTGGAAATATTTCAAGATACAAGAAAAGCATATTCTTGCTGTGGAAACTAAAGAAACACCAAGAATCATTTTTTTTCTTTAAAAAAATGGAAAAACTGTTTTCTAGCCAGCAATTAAAGCATGTGTGTTAGGCCTCTGACTGAAAGCTGTACTTCAGCAGATAGCCTGTCTAATTAACAGGCTAAGATAAGCTTGTTTTACTCCCAATGTTGCTCTATATTGAGTGCAACTTCAACAAGTTAACACTCTGTGTAGTTCGGTGTTGAAAAGTATGGATAAATGATGCAGGTGTCTGTGCTTCAGCTTAAGTCTGCTTTTTAAAATCAAAATAAACACTAACTGTAATAATCAAGGTAGCAACAATTAAAAATAACTTATGATTCCGGTAGCAATTTGATCATCTTATACATTTCAGTTTTAAATCTTTGCATCAGTTTTGTATAATTACATTATTAAAGATGAAAATGGCACTGTAACCCACACTTAGTCCCGTGCCATGTGCTCAGGCTGAAACCGTTTGAGGATCTGCAGACAGCCCGATCTATTTAAGGTCTGCTCCACTGTAGCTTTGGGTCACACCAGTGAACATGACTCCTGGTTTGTGCGAAAGAGAGAACCTGGATACGTTCAACCTCCGACCTCTATGTTGCTTTCATTTGAACCACTTTAAAACTCCTTATCCTAGGGCTGGACAATATAGAAAAAAAGCATATTGATAAAAAAAAATCATATTGATCGATATCAATAATTATCAAAAAGATTTAAAACCTGGCTCTTATGATATTGCTAAATGACTTACTTTTAATAAAGAACACACAAACACTAAATCTCAGTTAAATCCTTATTTAACCAACATTTTTGCCCATAGCTGATTTTTTTAAAAGAAAAATAACTCGAGACCTGGGTGATGTTATTAAATACTGACAAAGAATAAACTAAAGTGACCAGTAAAATGACCAGAATAAATATAACAAATAAATAAATAAATGGAATAGCCTATTTAGGTGGGAATAGTAAACTAGTTACTCCTCAGGTTCCAGTCTCTGTCTATATAGTCAATTGAGAGGCTGATGCACGGCAGAGGTCCGAGGTTGTGGCGTGGGAAGACAGAGATTGCAGCTTATTTTGCACTGATTCCTGGCACTCGTTGCACAATTTAGAGAGCGCTGTTAGAGAAAAACTTGCGGCCCGGAACTTTATATCGCGGATCAAGAGTGGCGAGTAGTTGTTTGAAGCCAGGTTTTTCAACTGCAGACAACAGCAGCATATCCATCACTATGAAGCACGTTACTGCATGCGAGATGTCCTTATGCCGCTTGGACGCTTTGTCATTTTATCACAAAGAAGGGAGCCCAGTTTAGCTGCTATACCTGCTTTGTTTTGGAAGAAGTTCCATAAGATTCCTCCGAGGACGCGGAGCCGCGCCGGGGCTGACACAGCTCGCGGTGTGAGCGGTTTACGTGATGAAACAAGTTGGTTACGTTACCAGACTTTGTTTTTACCGGTTTCTTGCAAGTTTTACAAATCACTGTGGTTTATTTCTGTCAGACTTGCTATAACCGAAATATTGCCAAACTGGCGAACTAGTAAAACCCCATTTTGGGACAATTTCTTCCACCTCTCCTTGCTGCGACATATTCACGTGCTGTGTCTTGTGGTTTGAGAGGGCGGCGCTTTGTGACGGCGTGCCTGGGTCCGCGATTTCGATAGACCAGTGCACGAGTGACGTCACGAGCTACATCCGGGTCCCGCGGGTAGGCAAAAACAGTACTGTTCTCGCCTACTACCATGACAAAACGGGGGAATTAGAGCGTGCTTTTAGTTAGTTTATTTTTGGAATCTAAACAATGCCTACCACTTGTTGTGCTCCCGGTTGCACGCAGAGGCATTCCAAATCGTCGGATGTACGTTTCTTTTGTTTACCGAAGGACGAAGAAAGAAGAAAGAAATGGATGATTTCAATGAAAAGGATGCAGGCAGACAATCCCAATCGACTGTGGGAGCCATCATACCACGACAGAATTTGCAGTCTACACTTCATCTCCGGTAAATACAACTTAATTTTGCACTAGTCATTGTTCTACTTAAATAATTATATAAATAAAAAATTAGGATATATACTTA
Source organism: Fundulus diaphanus (assembly GCA_037039145.1). NCBI lineage: Eukaryota > Metazoa > Chordata > Actinopteri > Cyprinodontiformes > Fundulidae > Fundulus > Fundulus diaphanus. The sequence continues at coordinate 10,646,498 of CM073142.1, read as the reverse complement.
AGTCAAGACGTAAACGTTTGTTTCGTAATAATATACGTACATGTACAATGTATGCAAACCCTCTGGCATGAGTCTGTGAAAAGGATTAATAAAACAAAAACTCCAAAATTATCCTTTGTGAACAATGTTTTTTTAACCTACCGGTGGCGAGTCTTCCTCTCTGCTGAGGGGCTGTCTGTGTCCGACTCCGCTTTCGTATGTTACACAAACATGTCTGAACATCCATCCATCCATTTTCTGACCCGCTTGATCCCTCATTGGTTCGTGGGGGTTGCTGGTGCCTATGTCCCGATATTAAATAATTGTAGCCGTCCAGTGGTTTCATGGCTTTCATGCTCTCTCATCTGTACTGGCCTGCCGTGTTGATAAGGTAGCTGTATATGTTGCCGTAAGGAACATTTCACAGACTCGCTCCATCCCTTCAGGCTTTTGCTGTGTGGATCTGGCAACCTGATACCATCAACCATCAACTTACTCTTAAAATGATCTTGTGATACGTTATTTAAAGAAGAAAAATACGTCGAGAACTTGTCTTTTCCTTTGTTTGCGTCCATCATTGTGTTCGCCTTTTGCCTACCAGTCCGGCGCGCATGCACGAAAAACCCGGATCAAAACAATAACAATGAACTGGTCTATTGGTTGAGAGGAAGTAGTGACTGTAGCATCAACTATTATGATAGGCTGAAAGGAAGGAAGGAAAACTGTCTCTATATCGAACTTTTATCGACCCTTTTTTTCCTATTGCGCCACACATCTATCGATCGATATATATTGTTGTTGAATTATCGTCCAGCCCTATCTTATCCTATTAGGGTCAAGACATTCTGTGACTTGGGGAAGGACTTCTACCTGTCGACTTTCTGTCGTTCACACAGCACAGAGCTGTCCTTTCTAAACCTCTGAGCTTTGTACTTTGCTTTTGCTACTCCAACACATCTTGGAACAGTGTACCCTGGTCTCTAAGATGAGTGAGGGTATCACTGCTGATTTACTTAGTCTAACTTGTAAACAAAAGCAAAGTCTCTGAATTTAGTCAGTTCCCTTTTTATGTGGATGAGCAGAACATCTATGAAAAGTGTTACATGAAAGTAAAAAAAAAAAAAAAGTTTTGTGCCGTGTTCACCAATAAAGATATATTCACCTAGACATTTGCTGTTTTTGTTCACCACTTTTTCATGCATCTTACGAGGGATTCTCTTTGCAAATCATTTGTTTCTTGGCTGCTACTTGGAAACTCAAAGCTCCCTTTATGCACTTTCTGTACATTTCAGGTCAGGAGGCTTACTAGGCTTCTCCATGACCTTAATGGGCTTCTCCGTTGTGTTTTTTTAGCGGTGTATCCTGCCGCACTGGTTTATTCATTATCCAGTTAAGCTGTCAACTGATGAACATTTTTTTTTTTCTATGATCCGTACCTCAGCAACTGCGTTGTGTGGTGCTTTACTGCACAGTTCAAAGGGGGAGCTCAGACCAACAGAACCTGGTCATTGGGCTGTCCATGTCCTTCAAGCTGCAACAGCAAGCTGATAACAGCAAGCCTTAGCTTATATTGTCCAGGAGGTTTACTGTGACAGGTTCACTGTAGCAGGTACAGGAGCTTTACTGACCTTTTTTATGTTGCTCTTAAACATCCATGTTGTGCTGTTAGCTTAGCATGTAGCACCAGTCAGCATTTTGTTTTATAGGGATTGTTTCCTTAAGACCATCTGATGGGAAATCGGCTAAGAATCTTAAAACGTTTTCCAAACGTTTGTAGCCTTCCTGTCCCCAACAGTTGACTTCCCTAGAACAGCTAATAAGTCTAGGGCCATATTCACAAAGAATCCAAAGACTAAACGTAGCTCTTAGTGAGGTCATTTTATGAAACACTTCAGAATTTCTCAGAATTTTACCTTAGCAAAACCAGTCGCTCTTAGACGCACATCAGAACAGGGATGAAAAGGGGAAATGTGGGGATAAATTAACAAGGGATTCAGACCAAAGAATTGCAGTTCCACTTATAGACCACAACTGAATGATTTCAATGTGAAAATACACAAATTAAAATAATGAGGATGTAAATGAGGTACATTCAAACATTTTGATGCTAGGGGACAATTTATTTAATTTTGCTAAATTTCATCATGTCACACATTTCTTAATCCAGTCTAATCGACTAATTTGTCTTCATTGATTACCAGGAGTGCATTTGTGTTTTTGTTTCTTGCATCAACCAATCACAGCTCTTAGAAAACAGTGTCACACCTAGCAACCACACCTTACATCCATACACCATACATTTCTGTCGTTTCCTTTCTTAAAGTTGCTCTCAGCAACTATCTCCTGTGCGCCGGCCCCACACACTGTCCCAGCGCGAGTTCTGACACCTCCAAGATTTTGTAACTTGGCGCGGACTCTGTGCACCAGTTTCATTCAAAATGGGGGAATTCAAAAGAAGCCCTCGCTGAGCAAGTTTGCCTGTGCTGGCATCAAATGGCACAGACGTTTCAAGCAGCATGGCTTTGCTAAATGCTAGGTTGTTCTTATTCTGTGACTGAAAAAAGCATAAACATATTATTGGTATACTTTCAGGGGTGAGTTTACTGGCCAGGTATGTGAATACAAACGAAGATTTTGACATCTGTTTTCATCACTTGCAGCATGATGACGGCATAAAAGTCTAATGGTGCGTTCACACCGACTGGAACGATCGATTTACATGTTATCCCTATGTACAGGTGCAACACGTGTGATGTGACGCAAATGTTGCAACAGACATGTTTCTAGCGATGCCACAGGTGCGATTTTGCCGATTACAGCAAAGCCACAGCTATGCAGCATCTGCGATGCATGCGAAGCGACAGTCGCTGGAGTTAAAAAATCTGAGTGTGTGTGCGTTGTCACATTGCGACAACCTATCAGGAACTGGATGTGGATGTGGCTGTGACGTGGGGTGAAGGACAGCAGCGGAGATGAGGCAGTTTTCATTCAACATGGGAGACAAGCTGATGGTGGCGGTCTGCAGTTGGTCTGAGTTGAATGACTCAACCAATTATTACTAACGAGACAAGTCCAGAAAGGAGCAAGCCTGGAGAAGAGTGAATGAGGAGACTGGAGTGGCAGGTAAAACTTTAGAGTGAAAGCGTCACTAAATAGCGCCATTGTATTACTGTATTTCTGGCTTGTTGCCCGCAATGTGAATTGCTGGCGATGTGACAGGTGAGCGAAAGCACCAAATGCGGCAACTTTGTCGCCGAAAACATGTTAGCTGTGACCGCACCATTAAACAACAACAAAGATTATGTAAAGCAATCAGCTATTTAAAAAAGATGCTTGCGGTCTTTACAGACAGGCTGTGTATTCCCCATGTTCACGTCTTCCTGTATGCAACAAGGGAACATACCATCTTCTTCTATGTCTCCAACTCTCCATTTATTTCTGTTTAGCTGCCATAAACACACCAACTATTCTTTGATTGTTTACGATACTGCATGCGGCCATTTTGTGTGTTTGACATAAACTGTTTCTTCTCTTGTTTACTGCATTTCCACTGGTTATGTTTAGTACTGCCCCTAGAATCTTGTGGGTGTATGAAAAAATGGCACTTACCATATTTTTCAGACTATAAGGCGCACTTAAAATCCTTAAATTTTCTCAAAAATTGATGAGCCTTATAATCCGGTGCGCCTTATATGTGGTTACTATTGTGCTTACTGACCGATTTCATGTGGTACAATGTGCCCAAAAATCTGTTAAAATGTGTAAGTACGACTTTGGTAACAATGAAGCTGCTCCACTCAATGGGTATTCGGAGCATTACGGTACACTGTGTCAATACCTGTTTAGACTACTGAGCTGTCTACAAGACTTCCTGACTGTAATGTATAAACTAGAAGTGCTAGAACTAGAAGAACTAAACTATGTAAGGCAGCCCTACATAGTTTAGTGGAGTACGCGCTAGCAACAATAAACCAAGTAAGTTAATTCAGTATGAAGGTTACATTTATTTTGGCCTTATGTTAGAAGCTACTCTCTCCTTCCAACAGAGACTGATAGCTCTCCATCTCAGGAGAGAGCTGTGTACGCGGAGGGGCGGAGTGATTTTACACACTTGGGAAGAATATTTAATACAGTTTATAATCCGGTGCTGTTTATATATGGACAAAGACACACATAGACGTTAGCTCAAGGTGCGCTTTATAATCCGGTGCGCCTTATGGTCTGAAAAATACGGTACTACAGATGAAAGAACGAGCAGACCAAGACATTTATTTGAACTTGCGCTGTTTGTGTTATTCATGTTAATACTGAGGGTAGGCTACCCATACGAAGATACAATATGTAGTAGAAACCAGCCTGGTGTCCAAAGACAAGAATTTTAGATTTGTTAAAACAGGAGTGGCCAAAGTAGAGTCTGGGAGCCAAATGCCTCCCTTTATTTATTTTTTGGGTGAATTGGACAAATGGACAAAATTTGGCCATCCAACAAATATAGGAGATGCACCTTGAAAGTTTGTATTTCTTTAGAATGAGATTTTCAATGACACATTTTGACCTTATTAAATAGAAAATATTAGGTACAGCACACATTATTCTTGCTTTTATTTTAATATCATAGTATGGCCACAAACATCCAGTGACTTTTTGCTGAAAAACAGACTAACAGTGGAGTTGGTAACATGGGCATTAGTCCAGGGGTGTCAAACATACGGCCCGCGGGCCGCTTCCGGCCCGCCGAACAATTTAGTCCAGCCTGGTGGCTAAATGCATTATCATTATTCAACAATGATTTTTTTTTTTCTTTCCAGTGTCCTGTCTGGCAATGTGGCAATAAGAATTGTTGTCTTAATGCCAAAAAGAGCTCATCAGATTTGACTTTCACAAGTGGAGCAGTACTGCTTTTGCCATAGTGCTCCGCTTGATTTATGAACGTGAATAGTTTTATTATGATTCATGCAGGGAATATCTCAAATGATATGGACACTACAATGGGAAAGTAGGAGAGGAAAGGAAGAACAAGAAGAAAAAAAGAAAAGGTGAAAGAGGAGATAAAAGGAAGAGAATGATAAAACAATTATTGAAAAAAACATGTATTTCGTTTAATTCAAAATCTGCAGTTCCTATATTGTCCACGAGGGGCGCTGTGTTTTAATCAGCAGATGGTAGCACTGAGCTTCAGATGTGGAAAATTGATTTTAAATGATTTCTTAATTTTTATCTGTTTGATGTATTTTGTCATGCAGGACAGTGTTTTTAAGTTCCAAAAAATGTGAATAAATGTTTTTCAACATTGTACAATCACTGTGATCAGTTCTTATGCATAATGCACTTAAGTAAATGTTTAACTGAGTAAAAGTATTGTTGAAATTGCATATACTTTTCTAAAAAACACTGAGGTTATTCATAATATATTGTGTAAAAGTGAAATTCATTTAATATAAAAATCAACAACAAGTCCACTTTTATTAGTTCTATTTAATCCTGCAATGAGTTTACTCGTGTGGCCCTCTTGAGATCAGATTAAGCTTAATGCGGCCCCTATTCCAAAATGAGTTTGACACCCTGCATTAGTCACTTGTGGCCTTCTCTTGTCTAAATTATGGTTGAGCAGAGAACCAATCATTTTTAGGAGGAACCTGGAATACATAATCTGTTGATACTGAACACAGGCAGAAAGTCTAAAGCAAATCTTTGTCACTGAATAATTACATTTATTAGTTTTTTGCAAAGATGGCTAACGTTGCTGTCTGGCTCCTTCTCAAAACCTTGGTACAGAAAAGGCATTGATCATCCCAACAGGGATGTTGGATGTCCAAAATAACTTCAGAGTGCCTGTAATGCTGATGTACCGGTTTATCGTTGTGTTCAGGATGGGACATAGAAGGAAGCATCTGCTGTATGATGAGTTAGCAACAATACAACGCTAACAATCCGCCCACATAATTCAGCATGATGACGTGTTTAGGTCATGGTTTCTATTTCAGGGTGTGGGTAGAGGTATTCTTAAATAAACACATTGCACCCCCTAGATGAGCCCACTCAGCTGCTCCACTTTTAGCTCAGGCTCCAGAGAGGGGACTGAGGCCTCGTGGTTGGTCAGATGCCGTTCTGCTGTCGCCGTCTGCCCAAAGGTTGGTTCACATTTCCACCCGGGAGGTAGTTGGACTGTCCTCCAGGCGGCCTGGCAGTTGTTCCGTCAGTCTGTAGACAAAGTGGTCATTCAAAGAACTAGAATAAACCAACTCTAGTTTTAGTTTTTGGGGTGAAGGTGTCGGATTCACCTGTTACCAACGGCAAGATGACCCGTGACTCGTAAGTTTTCTTTTTTTCTATATTTATAAAGCAAGGGAGGTTTTAGAAGTGGGCTGTCTGTATGTCTGTGGATTTTCTCACTGCCTCCCTGCAGTTCCATTTACCCATCAAGACTATTGTTCTCCTCCGCTCCCCATCATTCCTCCCACAAGAGAAACATACTTTAGCTTTTAGCGCTGTCTACGAATTCATTCAGTATTTTGAGCCCCTGTTGAAAACGCCTTTCTCCCACATGAGAAGCTGTAATATTTTTAGATCTGCCTCGGTTGTTAAACTCCTCAGAGTCCAATCAGAGGGGGTTTCCACTTCACTTGCAGTATACGATTCGTCTCTCCATTAAGTGATGGGGCACTTTTCTCCTTCACTGCTTCTGGAGCTGCTGATCCAGTTCAAAGAAACTGGAGAAAAAAAGCTCTTTGCAGGCTTGTATATGTTGGCTTGACAGGGAATTATTCAGGTGATGGAATTTCCTATTGCTTGTACCATCTGCTGTCCCCTAGGCTTGAATGTGAGGATCCCCTGCTGATTTAAGTCATAGTTGTTCACTGGTGAGCTCTTTTAAATCATTTAGGGGTAAATTGGATCTTCATGGATCTGCAATCTGCAGAAGTTTTTCGGTCTTTAATGATCAAACTTTCTTTCCAAACTATGAGAAGCTTGTAAAGAGACTACCAACTAAATAAACTCTCCACTGCTGCTGCTTGCAGTCTGTTGGTTATAGTAGAACATCTTTACTTGTCTATTATTGGGTATATGTTCTGTTTAAATCAGATTTAAAACGAGTTTATTATACTGGTTGGAGGTGAAACCGAATGCAGCACAATTTGTTTTATCTTCATTAACTTGCTTTAATTGAATTCATGTAACACTTATAGCTCTAAAAAAGATCTAGAAATGCACCGATCACAGATTTTGTGGCCATTTTCCAATCTCTGATTTTGAAAAGATCTCAGTTGTTGGCACTGATCTTAGTGGATGTCTGTTTCTCTAAGAGATTCAATAAACATTTTAAAAAACTTTCTACATCCATATGAATGAAAAATAAAACTTTTAACCATTAAGTGATGAAACCTTTTTGTCATTGAGACATGAAGTTCTTTGGAAAGCTCCTGTTTTGAATTGGTACCTGCCTGCTTCTCACCTCCTGCCTGTGGCAAGGCTTCACCCAGCTACAATGACGTCATTGTTCAGATGAGACAGCAGAAGCTGCACGGGTCAGATGACAGCGACACGGAGATACGGCCCTGTCCCACCGACAGAATAATCTGCCTCAGTTTCTATGCTCTGCCGTCTTCTTTCTTATATAGTCAGGATTTTTATGACCTGTAGCTGACCAATCTGAAATGATCCATTGTTGGATTGTTTTATTGGATACATTTCATTTGTTACTTCGCATATTGTAACTAAAGATGATTGTGGCACAGATTTGTTCTGGGACAAATTTCTGGTTAAATAAAGACTTTTCTGTTGCAGGTTTGTTTTCCTTTCTGCCCACTTTTGTGTAAAATGACCCTGGGGCATTTAAGTTGACCTGAAAACATCCCTTGTGGCATCTGTAAGAAAAGAAGGTGCCTTTTATGTTGCTGCCCAGTCGGCTGTAGCTTATATTATGTGATGAGAAATTGTGTTTTGAAATATGTTTCCTGTCCCTGTCTCTTGTTAAAGCCATTAATCTGATATATCTCTTCTCAGTGAAAGAATAAAGGCACTATTGTCCCCCAACTGGGACGGTTTTATAGACTCATGTTGGTTGGACCAGTCTGCTCCTAGTTATGGTGCTCCTTAGCTCTTATATGCCAAGAGAGTCGGGTTCATCTGTGTTTCAGCAACAGCGCGCTTCATCTGACCAGAGATGGAAAGAGTCATAAAATACTGCAAATTATCAATTGGCATGACGAGGGAAACAAAAACAGGACTCTCTATGTGCTGTCCCTGGAGAACCAAAACCTTTTGCCTTAGCTCTTAGATTTCCAGAAAACTGCCAATATTTCCAAATTCACAATATTCCATGACAGGGAAGTTTTACTGTAATGTATTCAGCTTTCCTATTATCTACTGAAAGGCTAGCGCAATTCAATTAACAAATTTATATTGGTCAAATCCAAAATAAATGTGATTTCTAAGGCACTTTACAAGAAGAACATTCAGTTTGTATATAGAACTAAATCAGTCCAATCCTAAAGACTGTTTCTAATGTAATTATACCCATTCTAATTTGATCCTAGTAGTAATGCAATGCAGTCAGATTCAGTTTTTTATGGCAAGTGCTAAAAACACATCTAAGGACATCCATTCTATTGCACAAGTCCACAGGAACCTGCAGCTCTCCCTCCTTAGGATCCATTACCAACAGTGGAAAAATGCTCCTCCTCCTCCTCCTTTTTTGTGACTGAAACAGACACACAAAACACACAAGCTCTGACCCAGGAGTACTTTCTATGGTAAAGAAAAGGTAAAGTTAGTGGCAGCAGGGGCTCTGTTAATGGTTGCTTGTATGAAAAAGAAGTTACACAGATTAGGTCTGGGCTAATAGTTTATGGGATGAAAAACGGAGAACTTTGCCAGCACAACTACAGGGATGGCTCAGGGTTACCTAGATCACTTTAACTATAAACACACGGGGAGCGACGTCGCTCCCTCTCCAATCATTTCTCATTTCCTTTGGAACGATGAGGTGACAGTCGCCTGCCCTCCTCCAGCAAAGTTACAGGTGAAGTTCGATGTCGCATCCCGTTTGTTGGGTCTCCGCTATTGTAGCGATCAAAGCCATCAGTTGCCGTCATTGGACGCTCCCCGCGTGTCGAGCCCATGAAAACCATCAGGCTAGAAACCCTAACAGATGTTGCAGTGGACCTCTAGGTTGCACCTCTGTTGGCTCAAATCTTAAAATGCTAATGATGGATTAAGAGCAACTCTGTTTGGTGTTAAGTCACTGAAACCACCTGGTTTCTCTCACTTAGGTTGATGGTCGGCCTTTAACTACAGCACCACATGATTAAAAGCCATGTACATCATGTTAACGTTTCTCTCAGCAGTTGGAGCATATATGTATGTGTGTGTGTGTGTTTGGTCTTTTAACAGTGTTGTGTGGGCAGCAGTGTTTTTTACAGTGTGTTGGTGTGTGGTGTTTGAGCCACCTGTGCCCTGCTGCCTCCTGCAGGGAAATGGCACCAAGCCTCAAGCGCATTTAAACCAGTCCTGCTCTTGTTTTATGTCCCCCACTCATCTTTTCTTCCTCTTATGTGTGCATTTGCATTTGTCCATTTCTGACTGACATTAACTGTCATGGCGTTATCTAAACTGGATTTGCTGTTGCTTTTGCCTTTTTCTTTTTTCTTCCCCCCTTTCCTTCCCATGTCTTCATCTGTTCCTCCCTCGCATCATCTGTTCTGTCAAAAGAGGCAGCAGGTTATTCCAGGTGCCTAGCACGGCTCTCGCAGCCTTCTCTGTCGACGTCTCACTCTAATTGGTTGTAATGGCTCCTGGTGTGTTCTTGTTTAGACAGCTTTTGACTGCGCTTAACCAAGGTGTGACAAACTGCTCTTGCCATGGACCTTCCATCCATCACAGCTTGGTTCCCGGGACGCTCGCGGCTTCACCCTGCCTCTACAGATCTGCTTTATTAGTGCTGTCCATCAGCGTGGCAGCCCAATCTCACCAACTCACCAGACGCCAAGTCTGATCAAATGACATGTGTTTCAAACCGCAACCTCTACTTTCTCTGCTTCCATCGATTGAAGTGTACCAGATGAAGAGTGAGGCTGTGCCTGCATGTGTATGTTTGGTGATGAGCTGCAGTGAAGGTCCTGCTCTCACTGCATTCATGTCCTGATTAGATACACGTGTCCAGAAGTCTGCATGCCCTGCAGGAGTTGTTGTTCCATCCCTCAGTTAGATCCAGCTCTCCCTTGTAGCTGTGAAGGTGTCTGCTGTTTTGTGCTCAACCCATCAGCCCTGGCTTGTTCTGTTACAGCTGGATTTCATGCCTGTCGAGGCAGATGTCTGAGGGGGAAATGTGTATTAAAAAGTCTTTTATTTCAGCACTTGTTGTAATTACTGCTTCCCATGAATAAGTTAACAGCCTTCTGGATAAAAAGTTTAATTCAAACGATGAAAAAGAGAAAAACATGCTCAACAAGTTGATTTTGTGTTCAACACAGCTGCAGAGGAAGCCGCGGTTGATCCCTGTTTACTGAAGTATTGAACTGAGGATGTTTGGTTGAAGGGAACAGTGCTGATGTTTTTGCTCATAAAGGTGATCTGTTGCTTCTCTTTGAATACATCTCCGTTCATAAAACTGTAGTGGTTCAGACTCTCAACATGTTGAACGATGGTTTTTCAGTCTGAACAAGCAGTAACACCAGCAAAGTTGTCCAGAGATGAGACCCACATCTGCAGTTGCTGTTTGAATAAAGCAGATCGGGTTAAAGAGGGACTTGTTACAAGCAGAAGGCGCTTATGTGCCTTCAGAAATGTTATTTTTGCTATGTTCTAAGAAATGGTGTGTGCGTGGGAAAAGGGGTGTGTAGATTAAATAGGTTGAAAATAAATCTAACTAGATGATTATAAAAATGCTGGACTGCAAGATTTTGGCTCATTGTTTGCTGAAGAAATGAGATTTTTTTCCAGACATTCACATGTATTTGCATCTCTGAAGATGCTTTATTTTTTTCTTGGGAGGATAACTAAAATGGCAAAAGATTTGTTATTACAATGAGATGATTTCTCACAGAAAAAAGAAAAACAATTAAAAATAATGAAATACTTAAACAAGTAGCAATGAATGTTTTTGTATCTGCTGAATCCTTTCTGGTTCGGCTAAATGTTTTAGGTCATTGTCCTGTTGAAAGGTCCAGTAACGACCATTTCAGTTTACTGCTCAGAGTTCACCAGTATGGAAGGAGCTCATTACTGCAGACTATAACAAGGCTTCCAGGGCCCCAGCATCACAGATTCTCCAAGAGTGTGCATGATTTGCTTTGTAATCGTGCCATTTCATCCTCCCCCCCCAAACTAAAGCCAACTGCCGTGTCTGTTGCCAGAAGAGTTAAAATAAATGCGCCTAGCACACCCCAAACACATCCCCAGGTTTCAATCAGGAGGTTTTCTTCATGAAAACAGTGGAACAATTTAGGTTGTACCCATTTGAAATTGCTTGCCTGTGCTGTTTGGGGACACTCCTGACCTTTTAAATTGCCATCAAAATGGAAGTTCATTAGGCATTATTCTAGAGAATATCCACGCCTGATGCCTTCATTTCATGTTTACGTCAGCTTGTAGCTTTATGGTAGTGGAAATACCTTCACAAATGTGCACCTTTTTTATGAAGCTGATCTAAAGGAGAAGGATGATTTTCATTTCAGTCTTTTACATACTAAATAGGAAAAGCAGTCCATGTTTCTCCCATGTTAACGTAAAAGTCGGCATAACAACCAGTAGGATGTAGCATAGCCCAGTGGGAAAGCTTTCTATATGCAGTAGCCCCTACTTCCCCGAGTCTGTAGATAGCACTTGGTTTCATATTGAGCACTTGTGATATCGATGACTGACATTTCTATTGTCAGTTAGCTGCATAACATCCAAGTTCATTATTGACTCTGTTCATTGTGTGTAGTTGTGATGCTGAGGATGGGATTATTCAGCACCCTGCCAGCTTCATGTAGGTCAGTATTCACTATATTGCTCTCAGATTCACCAAGTTAAGAAAACAGTCGAACAGAGATGGACTTCTTCTGCAGTATCGGGGAACGCTCATCGGAAGCTCATTAAATGTTGCTGATTTTCTTCTTTTTTTATTGCTCATACTTGCCACGTTTTGGAGAGAGTGAAGGAGAGACCGAGGGGAAAGAGCTGGTTGGGTGGATGGAAAATTAGAGAGAGCCTGGCGCTTGGAGAGTCATACAGATAAAAACAGCGAGAGGGAGCTGGGAGGCGGGAAGGGAGGAGGCAGATGAGAGGGGGAGATCAAGGGACAGACAAAGGTATGAAGAGATGTAGCCGAGACAGTAAACGGATAGATGGGAGCGACGGAATCGGCAGGAGGAAAAATCAATCTTCCCAACACAATCGAACAGATATTCTGGAGTTGAGCTGTTCTGGTCTACTTGATGCCACCACCGTGATTTCCCCACTGCTGCCTTTACCACGGAGTACAGGAGCAACCTGTGCTGGAGCAGGAGCCTGTTGCCTGGATACCTCAGCCGTCGCCACGGCGGCAAAAAGCCAAGACTGAGGCGCGTGCATGCCCGTGTGAGCTGTGTGGCTGGTGTCAGTGCCATGAGAAAAACACAGCTGGCTGGCAGTTTGGATGGCTCCCTCGCACGTCCTCTCCCTGGTTGTTCTCTGACATTGCATGTATGAATGAAGAAGGAATCTCCCTGTTACGGAGGCTTCGAGGAGAGCCAGAGAGAGAGGCTGGGTGTGTGACGGGGCTTGGCTGGCACCCTGCATTGGATGGTGATGAAGAAGGCTGATTTGTAGAGGGGGAGAGAAAAGCATTTGAAAACCACCTCAACAAACGAGCTAAAGAGTGGAGGTACCAGGGGCACAAGACCCCAAGACGGGGAGGGTAAGGTACAGAGGAGTGGCCTGCTGGGGGAGCCAAAAAAAAGGCTGCTTGCTGGGTCCCTTCAGCTAGAAGACTGCACGGAGCCATGCAGATCCAGTCGTCAGCTCCTCACTGTAAAGCCTCCAGCTTCATCCTCAGTCAGAGATGTGTGCTGGCCTCCAAAATGGAAATTCACCGGTACGTACCAGCCGTCACCCAGGGATTCAGATCAACACAGCGGATAAGTCCTGCCCCATCATCCTCATTCTTTCTCCTGTCTGATTTTTATTCTAGTTGGCACATATGGCAGTGGTTCAGGACAAGAGAGGAGATTTTCTCAGATAGGATTCATAGAACAGGACTTTAGTGATGCAGTGCCCTGTCTTTATTGAACTTTATTTATGACAGATATACTAGTTTCAGTAACTATTGAATCAGTTTTACTGCAACAAAGAGCAAACACAAAGTTTATTTAGGTTTGCCGTCTTTAAATGTGCTTGTCAACTGGAAGAAAGTTTCTGGTGAAGCTTTAGGAACCTGATTAATTTTTCTAGGTTTAGACAACCTAGAAAAACGTAACACGGTTGTTAAGTTTGCTGAAACAGTAATGGCAACCAATCAGGCCTTCAAAAAAACAACAACTTGCATATTAAACTCCTTAGCAATATTTTGATCTCCAAACATTAGAACTGCACAATGTTTCTGTGTGATATCGTACTTGCGAAGAACTGTTTTAATGCAGAACTTGCTGGCATGTTATTTCAAGTCGATACTATATTCAGCCTGTTGGATGGACTTTCAATGCCCTCGATGTCCTCACTGGACTATACCTTAGTTGTATACATTTAGTGTTCCACAGTGTGCTGGGGACGTTGTGATGAATGAAAAAGAGCCAGGAAAATGTTTTCTAATAATCGATATCATCATCAAAGCAATACTCATCAATAGCACTGCTGCTATTCCACGTTGTCTCGAGCTCTAAAATGAATCCTTGTTGGATCCATGTTCATGATAGTGAGAGGATGTATTTTCTGTCTGACTTGATGTTAATGTTCCCTCATCCTCCCCGAGGGTGTGGTTAGGTATCAACTAGCTACATCACAAACCTTTTCCATTTTTCTGCTCCAACATCATTTTAACAGGGAGAAGCTGCTTAAATATTGATACTGTTTGCTGAAATGTCAGAAAATATTAAGTTCACTTGGCAAAAGTAGTTTTTTCAAATGGATGTTCTTCATTACATGAGCGAGCAAAACAAACTGTTTTACAAAAGGAATGTTTAAGATACTATAGATAATACACATAGAACCTCTTTTCTTTTTTGCTGTTCTCCTGATCAGTTTCCTTTATAAACTGGGAAAGGAAGAAAGGCAAAGAATAATTTTTGTAGACCTTTTGGCATTTAAAGTTAACCCCAGTAACTCACTTCTAGCTTGTTTTATTTCAATTAGTTTTCACGTGTTACATTAAATGAAGGACGTTAGTTTTCAAAGAGTCAAAATGAAATGGTGTCTCGCTGAGATGCAACAGTTTCTTTTCAGCCAGTTTTCTGCCGAGCTGCAGTCGGTAGATACAAATTTAGATTTCTCTTTAAGGACTATTAGAAAATATAAAACCACCGTAGAAAATGTTTTCTAAACTTTCTGCTGTAAGCGCCAAGTGATTGTTTATATGAGGATCAGAGGCAACACCAGGCAGTGTGTTGGAGGGAAGTTGCTCTACAACAGGGTTTTACTGTTTTAAAACAAGGGCTTGCATAGTTGACGTTTAAACTGGCTTTGGCACTCGTTTAAGCGACCGGTGCGTCTAGCTTTGCAAAGCCTTCAGTCTGTTTGGATATTCTAGAGAATGTAAATCCTTACATTAACTCTAAGTTTCTAAAAATAGTTGCAAATCCAGTATGCTCCATAATGGACAGATTCAAAGCTTTTTTGCCTTTCTGCTTTTCACTAAAGTCTTGCTCTCTTGCAGGCTGAAACCAGACGCGTCTCAGCTTCTTGTAGGAAATTCCTTTTTTTTCTCTACACCTGTGCTTCCTCTGACTTCATTTTAAACACCTCCTTAGGATGAAAATAGCCATTAGCCTTCTGACTACAGTGTGAGCATCCACACTGAAGAGTGTCATCAGCATGACCTTGTAAAGCTTCACTGATCAGAAAACCTGCCAATTCCGTTCAGTTTATCGAAGAGTCTCTCAAGACACTCTATAGAGGTTTGTTCATAATTTCATTTCTAACCCCACCTAAATGAGTGTCTTTGTTACAAAGTTGCTGGGAAAATATTTAGATAAATTTGAAGAAAGTTTTGGTTGCCCTCCTCAAACACTGCAAGTATCTGACGCCACAACAAGACTGTATTCCTGCCATTCACCTTTGTGCTGTCCATGAACCAGAGCCGAACAGTCCGGCTGTGAAACTCAGCCTTTAGCTGACAGCCAAGTGCAGTTCAGACCATCAATGTGAGTCCTGTCTGAGTGTGACTGAGCCTGTGATTGCATCCTTGTAAAAATGGGCCAGGCCACTAGTGATCATAGTTTATAGACTAAAGCAGAGAAACACCCTGTAAACACTGCTGGATATGTGGAGTCGTGTGTGTGTGTGTGTTTGTGTTTGTTTCCTCATCGGGACCTTTTCTGGGATAATCACCGACCTTGTCAGGAACAGTAGTCCTTACTGATGGAAGAAAAGTCTGTCCTTAATGAGTCTCAACATAATTATTGGGCTCCTTTGTTAGTAGGGAGGTGTGAGTTGAGGTTAAGCTTTGGTTTAGGTGGTGAAGTTCAACCAAAAATGTATTCTAAAGGCTCTGTGGTGGTAGTGAACCTTTTAAGATTATTGTTCAGCAAAAATATTGATAGATTATTGCAAAGAGCTCCATTAGGTCAGTAGGTTAGGTGGGAAAACAAATGCTAGAAAATGATCTTAATTTCAGTGAAGTCATGCTGTCCGACTGTTAATGTAATTAGCCGACGGATTCCCATTAAAGTAAGGGACAGAGGCGCTTGAAATCATGAAATTCTTCTGTTGGCAACGACTTCCTCCAAAGAAAAGCACACATCACGTCGCCACACAAACTGCCGTTCACAATATTGTATCTGAAGGAAAGGTGTTGTGGACAAAAGGCTTGGTCTCTGGGGAAAAGGCTTCAGGATTTCCAAGAGTGCCCAGCAAGCATCAGAACCTTGTTCTGCTGAAGCATAAACTAAAGAAAAATGCTGGTGCCATTGCAGAGCTTTCTGCATGTTTGCAGCGGGGAATGGGAACACATCTGGGTGCAAATGAGGCAAAAATGTGGGATAATAGCCTTATGAGAGGAAGGACGGCAAAAGGCAAAGTTTTAGAAAAACATCAGCCTGAAACCCTGCAATGTCTGCCTTTCTATACACGTCATTTCCTGGGTTCCCTCTTATCTCTCATTTTGAGGCTGGATGTTTCCTTTCTGATGACAACTTTCTCTAATTGTGAGGACTTTAGCTCTGCCACGGTTCTCCCAGTGGGTCGGCTGTAAAGCCAGCCAGCTGGACTGCACAGTTATTAGTCACATTTTATATAAAGCCATCAGACCAATCAGGCCGTTTTCTTTTATGATAGATGGTCGTGTTGGGGAAATTTTCATCTTGTTCTCCCCTGCTGGTTGCCATGGTTACACAATGTATCAGGTCATGAGTTAGCCGGCAGCGGGCCCACCTGTGGTCCCCTCCTCTGGAGATCATCAGTCAGCTAATGGATTCTGTGAGTAAGTTGCTCAATGCCTAATTGATTCCATGAGGGTTCTGAGTGTCGGACCGAACTGCTCATTAAACAAGGCCCATGCTTGAGTTGTCCACTTCACTGTCCAGGTAATTAGAGGGCAGTCGGGTTTTAAAGCTTAATAGCCTACATGAGCTGATAAAATAATTCAGGGCAAACAAAGCTGCATTTGGAATGTAGCAGAGGTGAAAAATACCTGACTTTTCTAAAGGTCAACAACAAATTAGTTTCTTAATCTACTCAGCAACAGTACAGAAATGTACATAGAAGCAAACTAATCAATTAACACTGTCTGTTTAGACCCCTTTCTGTCAACTCTTCCTGGTTTCCCTAATGTCTCCATCTCACTTCACTGCTGAAGCAGGACACATGGCAAATGTTGGCTTTCTTTTCGTGCTGCTTTGTACTGCATTGAAAGAATCCAACTCATATTTTACAATTCTCTGACTTGTTTTATATAGGTTTTCTCTTTCAATCTGAAGTACAGCAGCCACTGTTGCTGCAAAACAACCTTAAAGATTTGGAGGTTGCAATCAGATGCGGAACTTGTTCTCTTTTCTTTTTTTAGACTTCTTGTGTTCTTGATAAAGTGCTATATTGATTAGTAAAATGTAGTATTTGAGAGCACACACGCTTGCTCATCTGCATCCAATCACTGTAAACAGCCTAAATCTAATATGTCCATAAAGTCGTCCAACTTAATATTCTTTTCTGTTTCTTTAAATGGAAAGATGTGCTGTCAGACCTGCTCACAGTACCTATTTTTAGATACAGAACTCACAAACACTGAATTCAAACTCAACCCTTCATACCAGCCAACTTTTTATCAAAACTGCAAGTTTTTAAAACAGAAAAAAGAACACGTGCTCTTTGAACTCTTTGAAGGGGGCGGAGCATTCCTGGGTCGGCGTTTGTGATTGGTTGGGAGGATGTAACGACTGTAATATAAACCTAAATGCCTAGAATGCTAAAGGAAGGAAGCTGTTACTCTATTGAACTTTTTACTGACCCTTTTTTCTATCATCAATATACATCTATTGATCGATATATATTGCTATTGAAATATCATCCAGCCCTAGTATGTAATACACTTTAGTAAATTACGATCTTACTCTTGCTGACTTCTTTTTTTTCTTCATACCAGCCATTTGGGGAGGTGCTAGGCTATCGTTAGCAAGGTTTTTCCAGTAAGTCATACGTGTACAAACCTTAAAGTTGTTCTCCTGCTTGAGAAACTTGACTGTGAATGCCGTTGAATTTAATGACTAATGTTTCAGGTGCTCCTGCGCCGGCTGCTGTCTGGGATATCGGCGCACAGTGTAGGTCACATCCTAGCGACAGGGAGCTGCTGCAGCCCAATGCGGTCTTGGTCTTACTTTCACTGTGAATGTCACTGCAAAGTTTACTGGGATGGGGGTGACGGCACAATGTCAGCAGCCATCAGGAGTTAAGCCCATTATGTATCATTTAAACACATACATGGTTGGGGGCCCATCTGATGCCTTTCTACTGGATCAGGATCATGGGGAAAATCGGCAATCCTGCAATTTATTTCTTTTTGTTTTGTTTTAGTAAAGGAGATTTTTAGTTGCGTTTTTGACAATGTCTATTAAATCTAGCTTTGATAGAAAGGAGAAAAGGCAGAATGTAATCTGGACACAGCGGTGTTATTGATTGGAAGGGTTCTTTAACTTGGGACATTAGTAGTGGTCTAAAACATTCTGACTTTTGTAAGGTGGCAGTCTCTAGTGTAAATGTTCCTTTGCCTTGTAATTGAAAATGTAACAGCCATCTTTCTTAGCTGCAGCCTGCCTGTTATAAATCCCTCTAAACAGCTCGCTTCAGCAATGATTAAAACAAACGACACTCATAAATCTAGCTAAAGATTTTGGTTTGCTCTGAAAATAATGGCACTATTTCCAAGTCCTCCTGACTGGGTTCAGCTGGCTGCAAATAGCCAGCGTGTCTATTTGCAGCACACACACCATTGTGTACCTGCTGGTTTTCTTAGGTTATATATAGCCACTGGCGGTGATATCTTCTTTGTTGCACCTCAGGTGTTTCTGCTGCCATCGTGCCACACTTCGGGCTTCTCCTACTCCGTCTTTTTCCCCCACCACCATCTGCTAGAGTAGATGACTCATTGTTGTAAGCCCAGGGTCTTTTCTCCTGGCTCCAACACATTTTCTGTCTGTGTGTGTGTGTGTGTGTGTGTGTGTGTGTGTGTGTGTGTGTGTGTGTGTGTGTGCACGTAAAAAGTGGTGTGAAGGCTCCGTACAGACGCACGGCAGTATGAATGGTGTGCAGCTACACGGAGCCACAGTGCAGAGATGCTGTCTGGCCAGAGCAGCAGATCCGTTTGGATCCCATCTGAAAGGCAGCATGGTTCGACTGTGTAGGAGTTTGGTATTGATGCTGATAGTGCTACTGTGTAGCAATCTGTTCTGGTGTGCTGGCAACACTGATTAGTTTTAGCGCCATGGGTTAATGCTGTTGCCTTTAAAGCTTCACTTAAACAATAGTTGGAATCGGATTTAGATTTTCTGCTTTCCGTAGTCCCTGTGAGGAGATCTGGAGCAGAAGCGTTTGTCTCTCATCTCTTTGGAAGAGACGCTTCAGAGGTTCTGGACAAGGCGCACTGAAAGGACTGAAAGTTGCTTCTCCTGCTGAGCTTCAGTGCAACTTCAGAACGACCCTGAATGAACCTGAAGTTTGAAGGATAAAACTGGCAATAAACTCAGCGTTCTTTATTAAAGCATGTGAGCCATGATCTCAAAGGCTGCTTTGACCATTTTGATCATGTTCAGTACGACTACCATAGATACCCTCGCAGCTTTTTTTCTTTTGGCCTGGTTAAACCCGTCTGTTTGTTTCTAAGCACTCATTTCTGTGAATCAGTGCAGGGCTATTTTATGTGGTTCCTGTTGATCCCCTAAGGAGAGCCCTCCGTCCTGATGGAGCTGGTCTGCAGAACATGTGTGGCCTATGGACCTGAGGAGAATCCAGCTTATTGAAACAACTGTTGGCCTACACCAGTTTACTGGGAACGTCCCAAAGTCTGACTTTAGTCCATGTGTGAAATCAAACTTGTTTGGATAAAAGCCCTGATGGAGGTTTGCTGATGAAAGAGGCATGCTGAGCTCGAGGACTACCTGATGAGAGCTTTGTTCTGTTATAAAGCTGACTATTATCCTCCCTGATGAAAACGTGAAATTAACTATCATCAGTCCTACAGCATCTTTATACATCCCTTAAAAGCCCAAGAAATCCATCCTGCGTAGTAAAGAAACAAAATATTCAATTGCAACAACAGAAATCAAGGCCAAAAACGGGATTGCAACCTGCTGATGGTCCATTTCCACAGAAAGATCTGGTTAGAAGATAAAACCGTGATCTGGTCCGGTAGGCGCTGAGGAACAAGTTACAGGTTGAGGATCTACTGAAACCATCGGGGTGAAATCATACGGACTCTCCTGGGCCCACTTTGGGATGTCGTCTTACAGCAATGGCAAACAGCGGCTCAGCAGGAACTTTCTCTTGTCCGGACAGCCTCCCCGTCTCGTCCTGATGGCTTTCATATGAGCTGCAAACACTGCACCACAATACCAGTGATGGCTAATTAATGAAAGGAAAAAATGAGAATGGGAGGGAATAAGATACAGATGTGGGAGGGAGGATGGTTTTGAGGAAGGTCAGTTAGTGGTACAGAAATATTTGTGGAGGGAACAAAGCCCAAGCTGAAAACTAAAAACATGTGTGGAGAGCAAGGAAAGAAAGGATGCAGATGTCTCTGTAGACGTCCCCTATCCTGAACTGGTTTCTATGTAAAGCCAGCTGCACTCCCTGTCAAACAACCCTTCAGCCTATCACCAAATCACTCTGCCTTTCTTCTCTTCTCTCCATCGCATGCAGTTTGATGTATGAGACTCCCTGTGGATTTCCTTCTCCAAGCTTGGAGAAGCTTTCCAGGTGCAATTTACGAGTATGATTCAGGTTAGGAGGATCTCTAATGGAAACAGCTGAAGCTGGCCTTTCAAATCAGGGAATTATGAAGCCCTTTTAATCTATCAAGAGATCGCTTAGATTATTATTCAGTGCTCTGTGTTCTCTGAGGGGTGATTAGCATTAGAAATCAGCAGATTTTATTGCCCATGGTTCTGTTTAGGTCATAAAGTACCATTTAAAGTATGATCCTGATTTAGAGAAAGGGAAAAAAAGAACTTGTAGTTTTTCTTGCATGATGCTGTAAAGTCTGTGACGTCTGACATACGGCAAACTATGAGTGAGACTCACTAAACATGATAAAGTAGCATTTGGTTGCAAATAATCAAGGGTCAAACTTAGAACTGAAAAGCGGTCAGACCTGGAACCGGACCGGCTGGAGGCTGCAGAAGACAGCAGACTGGCCGGGGTGGAGCTTCACATCCTAGCAGGAAAACCCTGAACACAGCTGGAGCTGCAGTGGATGGGTTAAACCTGTAGGAACAAGTAACACCTCGGTTACCAAGTACCCCATATGCTTGGCATATTAAAACTGCTGCATGCTGGCACTTAAACTGTTCTTTAATATAAAAAAAACAACAGGTAAAAAAAATATTATTACTTATTGGTACCTCAGTTATTTTTCATAGATCTGGTGTGTATTCTGTTCTTTAAAATGAAAATACAAAGAAACTCAAATGTGCAAATCTGGATGTGTTAAGCCAACGCTGAAAGTCAAAATCCAGTGTGGTTGCCAGGTTTGTAAAATACAGATATGGCAGCTGGAATAAATGGTTTATTTCTGCTGCTCTTGATTAAAATCTCTGTCTAAACCTGCTTATGCTTGCATGGTCACATGGGGGCAAGTGCTCATGTCCTGCAGCCATTGTGTGATGAGCGGGGTACGTTGTGGACAGGTAGCCAGTCCTTCCCAGGGCTAGCACTGTGCTGCTTCTGTCAGTGTGTTGCTACAGTGTTTGAATGCATAAAATGAAGACATGCTGGTCAGGCTGACCTGACCAGCATGTCTTCGGTGGTAGGGCAAACCTACGCAGGCACGGGGAGAACATGCACACAGAACGGCTCCTGCCGAGGCCAGGACTTGAACCTGGGACCTTCCTGCTGTGAGGCAGGAGCGCTAACCACTGTGGCACCATATGAATATGTCCATTCCAATGGGATCCACTTAAACTCCCAGTAATTCCTTTATTGTCCTGCAGTGGGGAAAAAATTGAGTGTGACAGTGACAAACCCACAGTTACACACAATTATTAGCAATGAAAAAGAAGGAAAAAAGAACAAACCAGTCTGATCTAAAATGAGCTCTAAAGAAACACCAAGAGTAGAAGATAAAAAGTAAATACCACAGTAAATAAATTTTGCACAGTGGAAAAACTTATCAGTGGAATAGACTCCAGCCTATTTACATTTTATTTATTTATTTAATCTTTATTTAACCAGGAAAACAATACAACGATATGCAATGTGCATGATGGTGCAGCAACATCATGAAAGTAGCTAAGGCGTGTGCAAGTTACCTTAGCATCCGGGGACAGTGTAAACGGTTAATGATCGGATCAGAACCTGTGTAACCATTAGCATGATGTAAACAGTTTGAGTCTGTTGTGAGCAGCAGAGATTATAAAGTCTGACTCCAGCTGGAAGAAACAAATTGCGGAAACGCTCCTTAGAGCATCTGGGATGCAGCAGTCTGTCACTAAAAGAGCTCCAACTACGGCTTTTACGTAGGGCTGGACCATACGGCCAAAACTTATATTATGATGTATTTCTTAATTTTGGTTGATTCAATGTCGATATAAACAAATTAAAAGCCTCAGAAAGACTGCAAAGAACACCCACGACAGATGCCTGAACAAATTTATAACAATTATTTTACCACGTCTATAAAACTCCTTCAATAAAACATTTTAGAAATAATTGCTTTAAAAAAATAAAACGCATTAAAATCACATAAAACCCAGAATGTCAGTCAGTGACAAATGCTGTAATCATAGACTGTGATGTATATTGAACTATTGGAAATGTCATATCACCTTTTATTGAATGAAGTTATGTCACGATATATATATAGAATTATTGCCCACCCCCAGTGTTACTTGAACCATAGTTTGAGAATGATGGCGTTAAATCAAAGCTCATTTCTTCAGACCTAAATCTAGTTGAAAATCAGTCATAAGCCTTAAAAAAAGGCCATTCAGATTCTCCACGATCAGCTGGACTGAGCTTGAGCTATTTTCAAAGTCATTTTCTGTCACATCAAGCCCTAAAAAATGCCCCGCAGTTGTCATAAGATGATAAAATGTGGAAAAGTTAAAAGGGGGTTAACTATTCTGCAAAGGACTCGTACTACTTCTCCGTCTCTACTCTGTCGTCTTTGTGGAACAACCACAGGGTCAAGCTGACATGTTAATGTCTTATACAAAGCTTTTGTTGGATTAATCTGATCCCTGATCAGTGGGATAATAAATAGTCTGTGTGGGTTAAAATCATTTGGGGATAAGCGCATCGTGGGCATTAGTCGGCGCTCAGGAGGACAGTAAAATTTGCCCTGCATGGAGGTCAGGAGCCGCATGCAGCCATGTGGCTGGTTTAGCAGACTGTAAACAACTGGAAGGTGCTCTGGTGCTGATCTCTGTCCTCTTTCTTAGACCTAGTTCTTCCACAGCTATGAGATATTGGCTGCTTATACGCAGTGAGCGTGCATAATTTAGTTGACCTGTGTAACGTTTGCGATCTCTTCTGTAGATCAGTGTAAAACACATGGGTCTGTTTGTGCATATATCTAGATCTAAGGTCTGGGCTGCAACCACGCTTGATATAACAGCTTCTCAAATAGATGATGCAGTCAGTCATCTTTGTCACATTGCGTTAGCGTTTATTGAAAATGTACTTCCCTGACTAAGAAAGCTCCGTCTCATCACATCTGGTCTGCACAGTGGAGATTCATCGCACTTTGTAAGCGATCGCACCGTGATCCTCCACATATGCAAGAGAGCGCGAGCGACATGGCTGACGGGACAAAACCCTGAGTCATCATTCAGCCCCAGATTGTGCTTGGCAAATCCAGTGAATGGGGGATTCAGCTGCCTCTTTTTGGTTTGTTTCTATCTTTAGACTAGTCAGTCATTTGGTTGCATAACTTTGGCCTACCAGCAGTGAAATTAGTCACAATTTCCAGCAGCAGGAGTGATGGAGTGAATCAGTACATCCAGAGAATATGTCACGGTGTCCAAATCCCCCTGTTCCTCCTCCTTGGTTATTTTTCTAGCTAAGTAATGAGAGAGCCTTGTAGTCCCGCTGTGGTTCTTCTTAACCAGGTTAATCAGCTTGTTTTTTATTGTTGTGATGGCCTGGCTTTTTCCATCTCCTCCTGTAGCCCATTCTCTGCTCATTCATTTGTCTACGCCCTATCTGCTGCATCCCCACAGACCCTCTCCACCCTCCCATCCCAGCAGGATGTGACGTCATGCTGGCAAAGCCCCCGGAGCTGCTCCGTTCCTCTTTGAAGTCAGAAGCACTCCTAACTCTCCAGTTTCATTAACATTAATGAAGGAGATAAAAATATTCTCATCTCATATCTCATTCACTGCTCCTAATTTTGTGCAGTCCTCACTTTTTTTTGTCTGTGCCTGTCATATTGCTCTATAAGAGGCAGAATCTTCTTCATGAAAAAATTAAATTCATCAGTGAAGCTGGTTATCATCCTGTCACTGACTTTTTTTGTTCTTAAATAGGAAAACTTGTTAGAGTTTTACTCAGCTTAATGGAGAGAGGAAGGGGAGCTAAAGCACAATCTGCTAGCTGAGTAACTAATTGTGTCCACTGCAAGGGTGGCAAAAGAGGGATTCAACGAGGCTGTTTTCCACCAGTCAAGTGTAAATGAAAGTTTTTACCCCTTAAATATGATCAAAGGGGACTCCATGGAGTCAGAGGTTCTCCGCTTTGATACCGATTGTAGTTTTATTGGAGGTGAAAGCACACAGTTGGAATCTCAGGAGTTTTTCCCTCCTCCTGGTGTTGGTTCGTCCATCAAAGATGTTT
The DNA here is from genome assembly GCA_037039145.1 of Fundulus diaphanus. Taxonomy (NCBI): domain Eukaryota; kingdom Metazoa; phylum Chordata; class Actinopteri; order Cyprinodontiformes; family Fundulidae; genus Fundulus; species Fundulus diaphanus. Next base: position 10,621,868 of record CM073142.1, on the reverse strand, counting down.
GAGGTAGAACAGAAGTATGCTGGATTTGGTTCAGTGGTAGCATACATCACGTTGACCACATTTGGTATGAACCACACCTTGTCTTGACTGATAACGATGTTAGGTTAGAAGTGCTATCTCAGAAAATCATGAACGAAGCGCTCCGTCCTCCATCAGCTGCTTCACTTGGATTCCGCACATTAACCTAATCAGAAAGATGAAGACGGAAGAGGTCTTGACTCCTAAGCGTCATCGAGATTTGTAGATTAGAAGCATCTTCATGAGCTTTTATAAAATGTTGTAGCTCTTCAGGAAGGCACGTTAGCCGAGATTTTACGTTTATGTGATGGATGGAAACGTGAGATTTGAAAACATTTCAGCCTGGCCGCCTTTTCTGTATTTTTTACCACATGAATGAGATGGAAGTTGTGTAAAGTGCTAAACAAAAGTATTTATAACCCTCCAAATGTTCCACATTAGGTCATGTCGCAGCCACACATTTCAATTACTGGGATTTCATGTGATAGACCAACTAGGGCTGGACGATATAGAAAAAAAGCTTATCGATGAAAAAAAAATGCATATTGATCGATATCGATAATTATTGAAAATATTTAAAACCATATTTTATGTGCAGCTCTGCCTGGACATTTTATGATATTGCTAAATGATTTAATTTTAATAAAGAACACAAACACAGAATTCCAATTAAATCTTTATTTAACCAACTTTTTTAACCATAACAGAATTTTTTTAAAGAAAAATAACTTAAGAGACCTGAGTTATGTTATTAAATAATGACAAAGAATAAACTAAAGTGACCAGTAAAATGACCAAAATAAATATACCAAATAAATAAATAAAATAGCCTATTTAGGTGGGAATAGTACACTAGTTACTTCTCAGGTTTCATAATTGAGAGGCTGATGCACGGCTGAGGTCCGAGGTTGTGGCGTGTAAGGACAGACTGCAGCTCATTTTGCACTGATTCCTGGCACTAGTTGCACAATTTAGGGAGCGCTGTTAGAGAAAAACTTGCGGCCCGGAACTTTATATCGCGGATCAAAAGTGGTGAGTAATTGTTTGAAGCCAGGTTTTTCAGCTGCAGAGAACAGCAGCATATCCCTCACTATGAAGCATTTTACTGCATGCGTGATGTCCTTATGCCGCTTGGACGCTTTGTCATTTTATCACAAAGAAGGGAGCCCAGTTTAGCTGCTATACCTGCTTTGTTGTGGAAGAACTTCCAGAAGATTCCCACGAAGACGCGGAGCGCGCAGGGCCGACACAGCTCGCGCTGCTGCAGGTGTGAGTGGCTGAGCGGCTTACGTGATGAAACAAGTTGGTTACGTTACCAGACTTTGTTTTTACCGGTTTCTTGCAAGTTTTACAAATCACTGGTTTATTTCTGTCAGGCTGGCGAACTAGTAAAACCCTGTTTTGGGACCGTTTCCTCCGCCACTCCTTGCTGCGACATATTCACATGCTCTGTGTTGTGGTTTGAGAGGGCGTGCCTGGGTCCGGGATTACGATTGGTCGAGAGGAAGTAGTGACTATAGCATCAACTAATATGATAGGCTGAAAGGAAGGAAGGAAAACTCTCTATCGGACTTTTATCGACCCTATTTTTTCCTATCGTGCCACACGTCTATCGATCGATATATTTTGTTATTGAATTATCGTCCAGCCCTAAGACCAACACTAAATAGTGCATACTTGAGAAGTGGTTCATTTTACAAATCAAATATCTGAAGACTCTGGAGCTCATTTCTATTGAGCCCCATGCATTCTCAGACCCCAAGTAAAACCTGGTCCAATTAATTGCCTTCATTTTTCACCTAATTAGTACAAAGTTCATCTATTTCCCATTTAATAAGTATAAAACTAGCTGATGTGAAGGTGTCAGAGGTTTGTTTGGGAACATTAATGAAACTGTATCAAGAGGACCCAGGAACACATCAGACAGGTGAGGGAGACAGAGTTCAATCAGTCATCTGAAAATGGAGAATGTGGGACAACCTGATTATAAGAATATTACTTATTCACGCCATAACTCTGGCTTTTATCCAATAATGGCAAGGGAAAAAAAAGATTATGGAAGGAAAATATTAGGTTTTTACCGTTTTGGTACACGTTTCACCTCTTGGTGTGGATCCGCTGCGTTCGAGCTTTTCATGTTTCGATAAAATCCACAGTCTGTCAGTGCGCGCTTCCCCCTCCCCCTCCCCCCTGCGGTGCTTTTCACTTCTTTTAGGGACGCCGTTTTTAGTTCACTTATACATTTTGTAGCTTTCATTCTGAGTCTGTTTTTCTATCACTTCCTGTCTGCAACACTGCTGGGGTTCAGACTCTTGCAGAGATGCTGAGAAATGTTCTGGAACGAGAACAAAGTTGGGTTCTTCTCAGTCAGCTGTGGCTTAGATCATATATAGATTTTGTAAGTAAACTAAGAGGTATTCCACTCATTTATTGCACAGATGTACCAATCAGGCGTTTTGTCTGATTTGCAGTGGCATTTGAGGTCTGACCCGCTGATGCCTGTTTTTGCTGTTCTAAGAACTAGACTACATAAAAGATGGAAAAAGACAGACTGCAGCAGGTTGTTTGGTAGATGCCATTTATAGATCAAGGTGTATGTTACATCGAAGTTGAGGCATTTATAGACAAACTAGTGAGCGTTTATGTAGTTAATGAATTGGAAAAACATGCTCTGATTTTTTTTTTTCCTGTTTGAACTGCTGCTCTCTGATCAGATATTTGACACATTCTGATCTAACAGGAATGTAAAGTACTGTAGCTCAGAAAGGTTAGTGCCACATCCATTCACAGGTCGCTTAGACAATGTGGGCCATGTTTTTCCTGGAAGGTGAAACACACATTTTAGATTATCTATATAATAGATTCCCTGGCTGAATGGTCTGACTTCTTGGTGAACTTACTGGAGCCTTCATGCCAGAGACCAGCAGCTTTTTTAATTTCTTGTGTTGTAAAAAGTCTTTTCAGCATAAAACAAGCTACATTTAAACTGTCAGAAGCTGCAACTTCATCACTCTGTCTACTTTGTGTCTCTGTTGATGCAGTGAACAGAGCATCTGCCAGGCACGAGCCGCTGTCATGGTGTACGACGATGCCAACAAGAAGTGGGTCCCTGCTGGAGGCTCCACGGGCTTCAGCAGAGTCCATATCTATCACCACACGGGCAACAACGCCTTTCGCGTGGTAGGACGCAAGATCCAGGATCATCAGGTGAGTGAGTGTGATCATGTGACCTAAACACATCCATGTTTCATTTGGAGTGGATCCTTGTGGGATCTGAGGAGTTGACGAAAGTGTTTAAGGACAAGTGCTTCTGTAAAACCCTCAAAGACTCTTGGTGTGTTTACAGTTTGTCATTTGACAGCGAGTGTGCCTTTTGTTGCCATCTGCTTGTAGAAGAACACAGACAGTGTTTCCTCACACTCTTTGCAGTGTATGGAGTAGAAACAAAAACATTTCTGAATGGAAGCTGACAGCAAAATGAGATGTGAGAGCAGCTGGGATAGATCCCAAAGCAAAGACACCGATTTAAAGCTGCCTGCCTTGGAACTCTTTTGACTCCTACAAACCCTGGAAATCAGCAGGCCCTGCTGGTCGCTGATCCACAGGAGCAATTGACATGTTTGAATTGAAAAATAAGATTTAAATATAAAAATACTAACTCAAATACAAAAATAAAAAACACACAAAATGAAAAGCTTTCATATTCAAAACAATTCATTTCAAAACAAAGTTATTTAGACCAAAAAATTACTAAGCTTTTAGAGCACTAAGCTACTGAAAGTTGAAAAATTTTGGGTGAAAAATATTGGGAAAATATATTTAATAAATCAAACACTTTCTGTTTCAGTTGTTAAAATTTCTTGTGGTTGATTAGTCATGTAGTGCAGACACCGACAGAATAGGACATCAGGTGTGTTTAATCTAAAAAACTAAAGTGGCTCCAAACAAAGCAACTGGATTTTCCTGCCGCTCCTGCTCATTTTGTCCCTAGAAAATAACAAGAAAAAGACTTTTCCATCCATAAGGCTTTAGGAAGACTGCCCGACCCGTTGTATTTGTTTCTTGTTTGACACGTCATTAAATCATCCTAATTTGCATATTTGTAAAAGCATTTGGGACCCAGGCTGTAGGAGAGCTTTTGCCAAGACAAAAAAAGTTACTATAAATAGTAATTAAATGTGTTTGGAACTAAAAATTACCTTTTTATAAATTCAAGTATGAATTTTTATACATTACCTGAATCTACACTACATACAGACTGTACCAAAAAGACAGATATCAGAGGCACACAAAGTGAACGAGGTGAAAAAGTGATTGAAGCTGTGTGTGGATCAAATTCAAGGAATTCTTTTAGTGCAGCAGTCAAAGATTACTTTAAAAACTGTATGTACGAAGCAGCAGCAGCTGTAGTGTGCCTGCGAGACAGTGCTAAGGGAAGTAGGAACCCTCATCGCAGCTCTCGCTGCTGCATCAATACAGTGGGTGTATCAATTCAGGGGCTGCATCCTTCGAAGGACGTATTTGTAGGCTGAATACGTTACAGCACAGCGACCAAGGCTGTCCCAATTCACTACTCCTTCAAATGCGGCCGACGAATGTGTCCTTCTTTTCCCAATTTGAAGGATGGGTCCGGTTTATCCTTTATTGTTAATCTTAGCCCATGATTCATTGTGGGTTGAGCAGAACTTTTTACCCGGAAACAGCAATGGTGAAGGGGAGTGAAAAGCTGAATAATTTGGATTTATTACACATTCTGTGACATAAAAGTAACTTTAAAAAAGCTTTTAGGCGAGAAGTTAGCTATGATAAACCAAAATATCTGCTTGGTTTGTTGACATATTGCTTGATTTAAAATCAGACGTGCTCAGATCGCAGCGGCTCGCGTTGTCGGCTTCCATCCCACTGGGTGGCTGAGGCTCACCACGTCGAAAGAGAGAACGCCTCTCTCCCGGCCGATCGCCCTCAGACTCCCGTCGGCTTCCTGCTGACCGCGGGATTCTGGGCTCAGTATACCGAGAGAGAACGCCCGTCTCCTGCCACTTTGCTTTCAAATTCCTGCTTTTTTTCTGCTATGAGAAATAATTCTGATATCTAATGTCAATGTTTGGTTAGTTCATTATTATTATTCTCAAATAAACTGATTCAAGCTTTGCTCAGAGAGTTGTAGGGTTAGAGTTTAAGTTGGGAATGTTTTACAAAATCACACAAATGGTATTTGTCATCAGTGGTGTATTTCAACATAAAGTTAAACATTTGGCTGAAAAATGAATTAGAATATAATCTAAGATGATAAAGCAACATTTTAAATAAAATATTGTGGGCCATAATGAGTATTTAAATAAGATGATGGAGATGAATTGTTCCTATTTTAAGTGCAAAAATCTTATTCCATTGGCAAATCATCTTATTTACCTGCTCAAATCAAGGACAAATACACTAATTTTAAGAACATTTTACTTATTTCTAGTTCCGTTTTTGCAGTGTGGATATCATCATTTTAAGAGCGCACCTTACGGCTGATCCAGATGCAAGCCCGCGTGTGCACGTTCACATGTACAAGCTTTAAATTTTACACGCCAGTCGTTGGCTGGAGGAGGGCAAGCGACTGTCGCCTCATCGCACAAGTTCCGTAGGTAATGAATGGAGAGGGAGTGACGTCGCTCCCCGTGTGTCGAGCCCATAATGCTATGGTAAGGGCGAGGGACCGCTGGTGAAGGCTAGACGTTGGTAATTCACAAGCCGATCTCTTCCGGTCTCTTTTTCGCGGTCCACGAAGGACCCGGCCCACATAGACCGAGTCCATCAAAGGATGCAGCCCCTGAATTGGGACAGACCCAGTGATTCCAGAACGACTGGTACTTTCGGTAAAGTCACCATTAAAACAAAAGGCGCTAAGTCGTTGTTGCTAATCGCCTTTTGAAAGAGAATTGCTAGAGAGGTCTAAAAAGTTGCTAAATATAGCAACACAAGACTGTCCTCTCTACTTTTCCTTCCCTCCTGAGAGCTAGTGATGAGTCGGTCGCGAATGAAACGGCTCTTAGAGCCGAATCTGTGAAGTGAATGATGGGAATCGGCTCCTCACTGAGAGCAGTTTTTTGTTTGTTTCTGAAAGCTGCATGGAGCTGCTTGCTTGTATAACAGTGTAAATTTGCTGGCCCATCAAAATAAGTCAACAACTCAACACAGCCAATAATCTCTAAACAGCTGGCAACAAAAATGAGAACACTCCTAAGTGAAAAGGTCCAAATTGTGCCTAAAACAGTAATTTCCCTCTGGGATTATTAAAGTATTTTTGATTCTGATTAATTAGCCATTTTTCCTCCTCGGAGCCCTGTCACTCGATGTTACTAGTTCTCAGGTGTGAATGGGGAGCGGGTGTTTTCATTTGGGCCCTGAGGACACGACGCTGGTTTTTGTTGAAAAGGCAAACTTTTTATTGCGTTTCTACTGTTCATCTACACCACAGCAGTGTTTGTTTTCTCTGAAAATTGCAGGATTTGAAAATAGGTTCCAGACTGGAACGTTTTGAAAACATCCTGGTCTCTGATGTCGTGTACACATGAAAAACTGATTCTGCCTGTCTGGGGAAGCCCTGACACATGTACAGTATGACCTAGCAGTGGCGCCTTTTTGAGGGAGTGTTTGTACGCATGTGCATGTTGAGTTTCAAACAACATACAGCCTACTAGTGGCGTGACAGGGAAATTATACTGTTTATAACGTTTCCACTTGGGTTGTCTGTGGCCTTATTTGTCAAAGACGTTGCAGTGAAGGCAAGCGTATTTCTTCCAGGTTGGAAAAATAGCACCAGAAAACAACTACAATTTTGAAACAAATGAATACGTCGTAGTGAGAAAGGCAATATTTCATTATGCCTATAGTTGACTTTAGAAGGCTTAAAAAGATATGATATAAAATTTTGTGGAGGCAGGGAAACACCTAAAACAGGCGGGACAGTGGGTCCTGGGACCCGGGTTAAAGACCCCTTGTTTAGACATTAATGACCTTGTGTTGAGTTATATTGATGGGACAGCAAATTAACAATGTTGCATGAGCCGTACATGACTACTTTGCCTTGTATCAAAGTGTCATATCTTCAGTGATGTCCGATGAAAATGTATAATAAAATATTTACGAAAATGTGTATCAGACTTTTGTGTGATACTGTAAATCTCTGTGTCTGTATGGATGCAAAGTAGAAAGAGATTAGCATTGTTAACGAAACAATGTTAATGAGAAGTCATATTATCAATGCAACATCCAGTAACATTATGGCATGTTGCATGGTTTCCTGATGTTTTGCAGCTCCAGTTTGAAGCTTCCTACTTCAGCAGTAATACAGTACCAGACCCACTCCACTGCATAAATCCTATAAAACCTGCATAAGCAACTGGTTCGGTCAAATACCGCCGGTCAACCGAATGTTGTCTCCTCTCTTCGTGTCCAAAGGTGGTGATAAACTGTGCCATTCCCAAGGGGCTGAAATACAACCAGGCCACGCAGACCTTCCATCAGTGGCGTGATGCACGGCAGGTCTACGGGCTCAACTTCGGCAGTAAGGAGGACGCCAATGTGTTTGCCAGTGCCATGATGCATGCACTGGAGGTGCTCAACTCCCAGGATACAGGTGGGCCTCAGAGCTGTAACCTAGTGGACAAGTATCTACACAGTCACTGCTGGGCTGATGTGTTGTTGAGTGTCAGTCTTACTGATGGCATAATTTGCCTGCGTCTTCATTTGGCAGGCTATCCTAAAACATTTTCACCCTTTTTTTTAAGTTTTAGTTTTCAGTTGTCATTTGGTCAGGTTTAGGGAAATTATGCATGGGAACAGTAGTGGATATTTTAAGCAGATGTTGAATTTGCTGCCATGGGGAAGGAAAAGACTACAGAGAAGGTTCGTGAAAACAGGGAAGAAGGATGTGGAGAATTGGTTCGATGGAGGAAGATGATAGGAATAGAATTGGATGGAGGCAGATGATCTGCTGTGATGATCTCCAAACGTTGCAGCTGCAAGAAGTGACATCTGCGGTGTATTATAGTGTGTGTTTGGTTCAGTCAGAGATGTGTTTGTGCAATTCTCTTCAGTGCCTGCATATATCCACATTATGTAATCTTCTATTGGGCAGCTGTGTGCTGCACTTAAGAATCCCCCTCCAGGCCAATAAAGGTAATCCTTTCTTATTGCAAAATGTGTCTTGCAAATTACACTGATAGTGCATTAACCATAAAAATGGGATTCAGATACAAATTTACTGTAAGCAGCCATTCACGTGTTGTTTTTGACTGAAACGGACTTTATCCTCCTGACTGGTATTGATAAATGACCTTTCATGCTTGTCATTCAATGTCATTCAGTGTCATTCAATTTGTGGCGCTTGTCATTAATAGCAGCACTAAAACAATACATTAAAGAAATGTGTTAAGATCCATGCTTTTTATTGTCACCTTTTAAACGGGAGTAGTTACATAATGCCTTCATCTTTCTCCTTCTCTCTTGCTAGTAATGGTGGAAACAGACGTTTTGTGTAGATTCTCTGTTCATGAGTGATCCCAGCATCCAGATGCAGCTCTGCGGGCTCCCCTCTAGGCCTTCCATCCTCCTCTCCCCTCTCCGCTGTACCATCCCCTCCGTTCTCCCTAAACCATGCCTCTCATCACATTTAATCCCATCCACTAATTAACCTGATAGTGATGCGCCTCATTATTCTAATGGTGGAGAGACATGTGGTTTGTTTGTGAGCAAAGACAAAAATGCAGCAAGATGAGAGACTGAGAAAATATTGTAAATGATGCACAAATATTTTACTGCTGTGTATGTATCTGTGGTCAAACATGCTACTGTACATAATTGGAAACAGAGCGACTTGGAATTAAGTTCGAGCAAGAGGCAATAAGCAGAGCAGATTCAATCATCATTAAAGTGTGAAGCAATATGAGTAAATCTGAACCCATCTTCTTCATAAAGCTTCCTCATTCTCTATTGGACAAAAATGTCTCGTTTTCTTTGCTAAGAATCTAGTTCAGTGAAATTTTGGGCTAGGGCTGGACGATATAGAAAAAAAGCTTATCGATGAAAAAAAATGCATATTGATCGATATCGATAATTATTGAAAATATTTAAAACCATATTTTATGGGCAGCTCTGCCTGGACATTTTATGATATTGCTAAATGATTTAATTTTAATAAAGAACACAAACACAGAATTCCAATTAAAGCTTTATTTAACCAACTTTTTTAACCACAACAGAATTTTTTTAAAGAAAAATAACTTAAGAGACCTGAGTTATGTTATTAAATAATGACAAAGAATAAACTAAAGTGACCAGTAAAATGACCAAAATAACTATAACAAATAAATAAATAAATGGAATAGCCTATTTAGGTGGGAATAGTAAACTAGTTACTCCTCAGGTTCCATTCTCTGTCTATATAGTCAATTGAGAGGCTGATGCACGGCTGAGGTCCGAGGTTGTGGCGTGGGAAGACAGAGATTGCAGCTTATTTTGCACTGATTCCCGGCACTCGTTGCACAATTTAGAGAGCGCTGTTAGAGAAAAACTTGCGGCCCGGAACTTTATATCGCGGATCAAAAGTGGCAAGTAGTTGTTTGAAGCCAGGTTTTTCAGCTGCAGAGAACAGCAGCATATCCATCACTATTAAGCATATTACTGCATGCGTTATGTCCTTATGCCGCTTGGACGCTTTGTCATTTTATCACAAAGAAGGGAGCCCAGTTTAGCTGCTATACCTGCTTTGTTGTGGAAGAAGTTCCATAAGATTCCCACAAAGACGCGGAGCGCGGGGCTGACACAGCTCGCGCTGCTGCTGGTGTGAGTGGCTTACGTGATGAAACAAGTTGGTTACGTTACCAGACTTTGTTTTTACCGGTTTCTTGCAAATTTTACAAATCCCTGTGGTTTATTTCTGTCAGACTGGTGAACTAGTAAAACCCCGTTTTGGGACAATTTCCTCCGCCGCTTCTTGCTGCGACATATTTACGTGCTGTGTGTTGTGGTTTGAGAGGGCGGCACTTAGTGACGGCGTGCCTGGGACAACAAGCGATGTACTGAAGTCATCAGTCCCAGACACTTCTTCTTGCTTCTTGTAATTTTCTTCCTACTCTGTTCTTCTTCTTTCCTTCCCTGTTCCACAGGATTGCCATTTTTGACCTTGCTTTCCTTCGCCTGGCTGCCTCTCCGTCTCATTTTCCTTTTTTTTTCTCACTCCATCTATCCTGTTTGCTCTCTCAGCAGTGCAGTGAGCTGCATACAGAAGCCAGATGAGTGTTAGGGTCTCCCCTTTCACCCCGCTGTTTTGCTTCTGTATTTCTGTCCTGACAGCTGCTCTCAGTGGCGCCCGTCGCACTCATCATTGGAATTGACAGCCCCCCCTGCGGATCACCCTCCATATATCATTCTGAAACCTTCCAGGTTACGATCATTAATTTCAAACAGCTTGGGGTCTCTTATTGATCATATTGATGGTTTGGCTTTAAGCGACTTAGTATGACAAATTGAATTAGCTCTTTGTTACATATAAAGTTGGTTACATGAACATTACATAAAACAAGAACTGTTCCATCTGTGGGCCTTGTTTTGTGTCTCTCTCAGCAGCACATAAACACAAAGCTGTGATTTACAGTGTAGTACTATAAACTGCTTTTATCTAAAGGGCTTCACAGTCCTGTGGACATCAACAGCATTAGCCTGCTAGGGTTTACCCTTTCCAGGTCTTAGTCAATAATCTGTATAGCGATAAATCATGGTGTGTCCTCAGCTGGTGCAGACAGCTTCTTGGAACCAACAAATCTATTTTGTTGGGATCCTACGTAATCTGCCACCACAAGGTTCAATTCATTTTAATTATCTAGCACCAATTCACAGCACGCCATCTTATGGCACTTTACAAAGTCAGTTATATCAGATCATACAGACAGATGAGTTCAAATGTTATTCATCTCAGGAAACCCAGCAGATTGCATCGACTCATTGACTTTACAACAATCCCTCATACCAAGCATGCATGTAGCAACAGAAAAACTCCCCTTTAACAAGAAGAAACCTCCAGCAGAACCAGGCTCAGTGTGAACAGCGATCTGCCATGACTGACTGGGAATTAGAGAAGATAGAGTGTTCCAGGAATACTTTCTATCTTACAGAAAAGTAAAAGGGTAATAGCAGACTCGCTTCATGGGTGGCTTTATCTCAGAAAGAAACACAGCTAAGCAGATTAGCTCTGAGCCAGTTTTAAGGTCTAGAGGATGAAAGAGAGCATATACAGTTGGCTGTATTAGAAGTTCATCCAATAGCTATGTCTAGGAGAGAAATGGGTCTAAATGCTGAAAGCCAGGACCTACCATATCATCTATAGGAGAACAGGAAGGAAGGAAAATATGAACTTTTTTATTGCAACGAATAAGTCTGAAAATTGAGGTTGGCCCTCCCAAAGTTGACACTTAGTAGCACCATGTAGTCCTGCATTTAAAGATGCAAGTCTCTTGTAATATGTCTACCAGCTTTAATATGGCGTACGCTCAGTCCAGCAAATTTTTAATGCCTCTACTTGCATTCACACCTCAGCCATTGCAGCACATGCATATGTTCACCCCATGGTAGCTTTGGCAGCATGTTTAGCCTAATCCACCTGGGAAATGAACCTCTATGCCAGTCTAAAGTTATATTTTTGTTTTTTGTACAGCACTTTGGTATCTGTGTGTTTAAAGGGCTTTATAAACAAAGTTGGATTGGAAAGTTTTTTTTCAGCCTCTAAGGTTTTCTTTCAGGGTTGCTCTGTATTTAGCTCCCTCCATCTCATCAACTCTGACCAAACTTCAACAGCTTTCTGTCCCTGCTGAAGAAATCCCCACACAGCATGGTGCTGCTACCACCATGTTTTGCGATGGAGATGGTGTGTTTTGGGGTGAGCTGCAATGTCTTTTGCAGCTCATGATGTTTTGCATATCGGGTAAAGCGCTGGTTTTCAAAACCCATTTTTGAGGTGTTCTTATACCCAGTTTCCACTACCCTTTTTTAACCGTGCCGAGACCAGTCCGAGCTCGGTAACTGAGATAACTTTCGAGTGTAAATGGATCGCAAACTGGACCATGCCAGACACAACCGGACCGCGCTAAATCTAGACCAGTTCTATAGGTGGGCTCGGCCCGATTTTTCAGTGGCTCGGTTCTCAGATAACAAAGAGCGCATGAGCAGACCGCGTCATCGCCTTACAGTCAGCTGACTAGTTTTGCTGTTTCAGACATTCATAAAAATACTAGCTTCCCTACCATGACACACGATTTCCAGTGATGATTCTGCTTAGCAGTGTGATGAACCTCAACATCTGTCGTTGTTTCCTGCATCTGTAAATTCTGATTAGACGTTCTTTTATCTTATCCATGTCCCAAAAGCCGACTGTCAAGTAAATTCACCAAAGGTTGCCTTCTTCGCCTGACTCTCCGCAAAAAGCAATTATAACCAAGAATAACTTCCTGAATGTTACGGGCGCCACCATTTTGATTTGCTTGAATCCCTCCTTCAATCCCAGAGAGCAGTAGTACCGCAGATCGTCACTAGGAGGTGAGGAACCGTGCTAGCATGATGTGTAAACGGTCGTCAGAACCAAGCTCGGCTTGGTTAACTGATCCAAGGTCGGACCGAGCTCGGCATGGATCGGTTTAACAAGGGTAATGTAAATGGGGCTATTGTCCGCTACCAAACATACTTTGGTGCGGTTCGCTTCTGGTGTTAATACAAATTTGCCTCGATCTGAACGAACTACTGAAAGCATACATTTCTCTGGACTTAACAAACCACCGTAGCAGTTAACATTGTGCTGAAATCATACCTGTTGCTTAGCAACGCTACTGCCAGCATGCTGTGGGAATCGTCTGACGGCGTTCCAAAATTGGTAAATAAAATGTCTCAAAACCTGCATTGAATAAGCTGTTCCTGATTTATCAGTAGTTTTCCTCCATTTGTCTGTGCTAGTAGCACAAACAAATGGTGTGGTTTGCTTTCGTATTTTTGCTAGTAAATCTATAGTTCACTTGCAAAAAGTACAATGTGAAAGCAAACAGCACCAAATGAAAAAAATAAAGTTCCCTTTTGGTCTGGACCCTCAGTTGACTGCTTTTCAGGTGGACGGCCATGTGTTGTTGTTTACAGTGTGTTCTTTATTGGATGGTCGATCGATGAAACAGTGCTCTGTTAGTTGCAATGCAATGAAATTTCAGCGTATTTCCAATGAAGTACGTTGAAATTTGTGGCTGTAGCCTACTTTAAACAATATGCAAAACTTTTAGGGGCATGAATACTTTTGCAAGCAACCCTAAATGCTAACTAAATTGCATTTCACAGATTACATATTTTTTGAAAACAAGTTGATTTGTGAAGTTGTTAAAACAAAAAAATAGATTTGCTTTTTCTTCTGCTTGAGATTGTAATGTCCTGTTTCATGTAATCTACCAAGGTTGATGTATCATTGCACCCCTACTGAACATGCATCTCAGTGTTGCATTACTTAAAACCACTCTTTTGGTTTAGTATTTTGGTGTTCTTCATGGGAACAGTCTCAGAATTTAATATTACATCTGAAAGGTATGCACTTTTGGTCCAATAATGTTTGGAGTTGGTTCTCCTGCTCTGTTGGCTTGTCCAAATATGGTCTCTTTCAGCTTCTTGATGATATTGGCTACTTGCCTAACCTGAGGCTTTAAAATTGTAGCTCAGACCCATCGCTGACGTCACAGTGAATTCATCTTTTCTTTTTATACAGGCTGTGGTTGTAATGCAAGAATTGCCTATCACTCATTCTATAGTACTTATTCTGAGAACCAAGCTTTCTGTCTAATTAGGGACAAGAGTACATTCCACCATATGAACTCTAATAAAGAGCCATGCATTAAGGCATCTTTAAACTGGCCACTCATGGAGATAATAGGACCTTGACAGGTATTCAAACAAAGTAATATTGTTTGCCCTCTACAAAATCCCTCTTTTCTTGAAAGCTCTGTGGATGATGTATCAAATAAAGTGTTCTCCTTCAAATAAAGGGTACCATATGGTAGGCCATCTGGCAGGTAAAACACATTTCTTACCCTCATAAACATTTCTGCAGATCTGGAATTGTGTTGCTTCAAAAGCTGCTTTGATGTCAATGTTGGAAGCTGATTGACATGGTTAGCCAAAAAAAATCTCATCTTTATTATTTACACCGTTAAAACTGTCCAGATTGGCAACAGATCCTTCCAGTGTCTTGTGATTGGTCCTTTTAGAATAGTTTGAGATACCCACATAGTCAGGTGAATGAATTTTATATGCGTGTTCATGGAAGGCATGAAGGAATGTGTGAGTAGCAAAACACAGAATAGTTTCCATCTGAGAGAGGAAACTGGATACAGCTCTGTTCTTCAGACTCGTGGTGTTGTGGTTTCAAACCTGTGAGGACAATGATCACTTTGTTTATCTGTGTTACTTTTTTTCTCCTAAAAAGGCCACAGTTGAGGGGATTGAAGGACGGGATCAGCAGAGGGAGCGATGGGTCAAAGGCTGCCGGCCGGGCGTCTTCCTCTGTTGTGGTCTGGCTGGCTAGTAACTGGCTTAGTGGGGGGCAATAAAAAAGTTGGACACGAGAGGGGAAATATTCAAACTGATTCCTTTCTCTAAAATGGGCTTAGGCCATTAAGTCAGACGGATTGATGAGATGGGCTTTCTCAGCAGAGTTCTTGCCTCCATAAAGAACAGATCAGAACCGAACAGGCCTGACCTGACATCTGTCTTTAAATGATAACAGGAGGAATGTAAGCAGTGACATGACTGCCTCCTCTAGCACCCCCTCAGACCGATCTTCATAGTTGCTTTTCTGTCTGTTTTGGGGTATCTGAGACAAACAAATGATCACCGTCTGTTAGGCTTGTCACAATACTAAAATTTCAAACTCTATCAATACCCAGAAACATATTCCGTACTCAATACCATTTTCGATACCACAGGGATAAAAAAAGACAAATAATTAAAGGCATTATTAACATGAAAAACTCACCTTTTTCAATCTCAACATGGAACATGCTTTCTCAACAGAATCACAAATGCTAATTAAATATATATATGTGCAAATAACTGCTAAATAAATAACCAAAATATAACACATGCATAGTAGCATGCTTGCCACAGCTGATCACACAACATTAATGCAGACCACCAGTTGCGCTAACATCAGTAATACTTTTAATGTATTCAATTATGAATACATAATTCGTTCTTTGAGTTTCTCTTAATCGATTGCCTCATATACTAAAATATTTAGTATCGATACCATGCCAAATTAGTATTGTATCCGGATACGGTATTTGAGTATCACTACTTCTGACAACCCTACTAGTTTCTATTGGAAACTCATATTCATGCAAACCAATTAGCTAAACCCTTCTGGCCTGTAAATTTGTATTGACTGGATCCATATTTTGTTCCCTAAGCAACCCTGGTTTATTGATGTTGATTCTAGTTTAACCTCTATATGTCTACTGTTGGGATCTGGCACCAACATGTCAGCAGTAGTGTCGTCAAAGATAATGTTTGCCCACCAAATCCTAGAGACTAAAATCAACCCCAGCACTTAAATCTTATATCGTCTTGCCCACATGTACTAATCGGTAGTACACTACATTATAATGCATTGAAATATTACTGTGCCCCTCAATATAAAAGCACATGTACAGACCTGTCTTTAATTTGCCATTGAAACTAAGTAGGTCAGATAAGGGTTGGGAGAAAGTGATGAGGTCAGATGCCTCTAGACTTGAGTTTTTTAGTAAAGGTTTGTCCAGCTGTGTTTGCATTTCTCTTCCTCCAAAGTATAACCTACACAAAAAAAACTCCCAACAGTGAAGCACGGAGGAGGAAACATTGTCTTATAAGGCCACAGGGCACATTCATTTCATACAGGGGCCATTGGGGGTAGCCATATGCTGTAAAATCCTGGAATTACTATTTTGATTATTTTTAAATCACATTTGATCATTTTTATTTTCTCACTGGCAACGTTCATGACTTAAGGCTTTATGCCTTGTGTATTAGTCTTGTTCTTTTGAACATTACTTTTAATCACCACACGTTTTTCTCTTGTGTGAGAGAGATGTCCTGGGCTACATCCAGACAGAGCCAAATGCTGTATCCGCAAAGTTTGAGCGTAAAGATGAAACCGCACAGAGCCACAGGGGCCGTAATTGGCATTTTGATAGATATGCCCCACCAGTGAGTGGCGCAGTGACGCTGCCACAAAAATAAAGAATTAAGAAGAGCAGTGGATCGCCTAATACTTTTAGCCTTCCTGTTTGTACTGAAGTCTCATTTCCTCATACTGAAAGTAGCTGAGTCGTCTTCCCTCAGTTAGAGAATCCACACCTGATTGTTGTTAGCGTGTTACCTGTTTGTGTTAGATTGAACTGTATAGTTTTTAACTAGGCAATAATCAGTCAAAGTCTAGCTGAGAATTGTCCTATTCTGGTCTCCAGCTGAGTTTTGGTGCATCTTTAGTTGTGGTTAATCATCATGAGATAAGCGAAAATATCAGAATGTTCATATTAATGATTATTTATCTTGCCAGTTTAACACTTAATTAGAAGAACTACTAAAAAGGTTTTATTTACACACCGTACTCTGTAAATGAGCCAAGTCTAATTCTGTGCTTTATTTTTCTGGTCCACCTCTTTCAGACTTGGCAAAAGCCTCTCCACAGAGACATGTGAAGAGTTGCTAACTGAGCCACGTCATTTATTTTCAGACATCACCGCCACTGCCAGCAGAACCCCATGTGGTTCTGTATCTTATGAAACCTGTGAAGTGTAGGAGGGGGCCCTAACAGTTAGTCTCACAGAGAGAGGGGGACACAGAAGGACACTTCTTCCACTGTCCCATAGAAACAGCATGCCCCCTCTGGCCACAGCCCACTGTTTTTTTTTTTTTTGCAGGTCAGGAGGTTGGAACTATGCTGTAAACATTTAGAGGTATAACACCCCTACAAGCCATGTACCACATTAGTCTGGCATGAGCTCGTGCCTGTTTTGTCATGACAGCTTGTGACCACACTTTCATTACATGACCCCCCCCCCCCCCTCCCAGCACCACCACTTCAACTCGTCCTCCTGCCCCAATTTTGTATTTCTTCATGATCTCATTTTCCCTGGCTTCAAAACATTGGCTAGCAAAGTGAAACGCTGCACAGCCGGATAACAGCAGAGAGTCTTTGCAGTTGGAGGAGGAGGAGTGAATGAAAGAGTGGCGAGAAGGAAGGGAAGTTGAAAAGAAATCTCAGAGGTAGGGTAACTTGGAGAGGAATAAAAGGGTTAGCAGTTTATCTGAATATGTCTTCCTTTTTGCTGCCAGTAGTTCGATAAAACAGGAGTGTCCCTGAGGCCTCATCACATCAGCATTGACAGACATGCCTGCAGCAGCAAGAGTTCAGCGTTTCCCCCGGGATCAACAGAAAATCAGTCGTGCTCAGATCATCCTGAGGAGTGAGTATTTAGCCCAGCAGGACGTCTGTCGATGCCCTGTGCTGTTAGTTTGTTTGGCCTTTGGGGTCCAAAATATGCTTTTTAGTTTATAAATCCCTTAGTGTCTTTTGTAATGAGGCACTCAGAAATGCTTCATATTAGAACATGTATAGAAAATGAGCAGTATGCTCCTAAAAGCACTTTTTACTGAATTCTAACATTGCTCTCTTATAGCAGTTATTTAATTTAACTAAAATTAATCACTGTCTTTAACCAATCATAGGAAGTTGTCACTAAGGTTTCATTTTTTTGGCTGAATTAAGGAGTGCACGCGAAAATTTAAAGAACTGACGACTGAAACGGGTTCTGCTGTAAGGAGTGCATGAGAAATGCTGAGGCACAGGACTAAATGGCAGCAAGCGAACCCAAACTTGTTCAACTTCTGCAAAAAATACCAAGTAGTAAACAAAACAATTAAGTTAACCAGCCAAAACCAAGCTGTAATTTTTCATCATTATCTTTTAGCTGACATGTAAAGGCTTTCCACAGACACCACAGGGGTAGAGTCTCTATCCCTAATTCTGGGACTAATGACCTATTGGGTTTGCCAGATCTCCAACATGTGATGTTCCCACACATCAGTTTTCATCGTTCAGCGTGAGGATAGATTTTTGATTACCACACTGATGTCATCTAACTAGGGCACTTGAATGTCATCCAGCATTTATTTAACCATTTAATGATTTACTTTGATTTACCTGCTGACATTTTTTTTGCTTTCCCTGCTCCTAACCCTAATCATAGTTTGCTTCTTTACCAAGTTTAGTGATTATTTTTATTTAAAAGTGCTATATAAATAAATTGAATTGTTTTGAAAATCAACGTGAAAGTGTTTTGTAATGCTTTAGCAGCTGGAATATCAGAGTTCAAAAAACATTCAGCTCTGAGTTATTTACCTGTGGCCCATTCTGCCGTCCTAATCTGCTGCACTTTATTGAGCGTTCACTGCCAGATTTATACAATTCTCGACTCATCTGAGCGGAGACGCCGATGAGGCAGATTTTTGCGCAGCCGCCTCCTCTCCTCATTTGCTCCCTAGTCCATCTTGGTCTCTTCTTTATTGCCATTACTCAGGCTGTCGCAGTGAGGAATGTGCACACTGAGATGTAATGGAAAGCTATGTCTGACTACTGCACTCCTTTTCTTTGTTGCTGTCTGGATTTGTAACTTGGACAATTTATAGAACTTGATTTACAGTATTCTCTTTTTATTAGCTTTTTTTATTAGATTAGGAAGTTTATATTCGGTCATACCAAATATATAATTCTTTAATTTGTTGTGCGCCACGATTACAAGGACTGTAGCTTTTACATGTGTTGCCAAGTCTACTAAAAGAGTCAAATCATTCGGATGCAATCAACTTAATATAGACAGAACTTCTGTAAAAATGTATGAGGGGAAAATGGTCTTTTTCCATTTTTATGTCCCCTTAAAATAGATCATTCTGGCTAAAGACACAGGATCCACCCAACTTTTCTACAGTAGTTAATATTATGATGAAATACTAGATTAATGGTAAAAAAAAAAAATGCTGTTTAAATTTCTTCACAAAATTATAGTATTACATCCACTAGATCAGGGGTTCCCAAACTTTTTTAGCCGCGCACCCCCTTCCATGTCCCAGCCGGGTTGATGCACCCCCAAGATTTATTTATTTATTTATTTATATATATATATATATATATATATATATATATATATATATATATATATATATATATATATATATAACGGTTGCAGTTGCAACTCAAACGTCGTAACAACGCTTCTAAATCTGAGTATGACACTAGAGGGTGACTCCTGTCCCGTCCCACTCCCACTGAAAAAATTTGTGTCCCGTCCCAATCCCGGGCCAGAGTAGAAAATAAAGTCCTGTCCCGTCCCGCTCCTGGTAAAATTACTCCCACTCCCATCCCGCTCCCACTCAGGATGACTCCCGCTCCTGCCCCACTCCAATTCTTGTTGTCTTCATTAAGTTTTCTGGCAATATATTAAACCTGAACGTCTATGAAGGGTCAGTTAAGTTCCTGTTTTAGCTGTAGTAAAGGCCAGTTAAAGTAAAATGAATAATAATAAATAAATAATAAAAGTAACAAACAAGGAAACATACCATACCTATCTTAGTTGAATAAACAAAATGTACAATGTTGCCTTTTACTGATTCATTAAGTAATTGTTTCACATGAACAATGAAATTACTTTTATGTTTCAAATTGCTGAAAATAAAGAATAATGCACCGAGCAAGAGATTTATACTGAATTAACAAAAAAGTGCATAAAGGCATTACTGTCACAATTTAGATAATGTACCTCAATGGTTCATAAACTCAGTTTAGTAAAAGAAAAAGTTGAATATCATTCAAGCATATTAGTATTTTTCCATTTGCAATAAAATATCCATAAACTAATTAGGGTTTACTATCAGAACCAATACATTCATCAAACATTAAACACATTCTTAGACAGACCTCTCAACTTTTATTAAAAGTTGAGAGTGAGATTATGTTAATTTTTGGGGGTGGTGCGGAGCTGGAGGCGGAGCTAACTGGACCCAGGAAAAGCCGGTCCAGTCAGCTCCGTCTCATTTTTATCCGACCAGACATGGAAATAGACATGTTTTACTTTTGTTAAAAAGTGAAAGACAAGTGTTAACACATTCAGTTAGTGGGTTAACACAGAAAAAAACACAACTGTTCAAATAATACAAAAGAAAATAATAAACTGTTGCACATTGGAAAATGAGTCCAGGAAACACGTTTTACAAGCAGGGTACTGAGTGTTAACACCGTGACATTTAACTCTCGTCAAGTTTGTTAATATTTGCAACTTTACAGTCGCTCTGTGAGTTTAATAGATAAGTCCTTACTTCTGACTTTGCGTTGCAAATCCAACTTTTCCAGGTTGAGTTCGCCACTAGCGGTTAATCCCCCAATTGTTTTTGAGCGCTGGCGGAAAAAATAGACCGGAAGCACTGTTGGCTTCTGGGTCGTGTAGTTCTTTTGACTTGCATTATAGTTTAGGTTTCATTGAAAAAAACTACAAAATGGCGGCGGCGAACCTACATTTTTGATTTTCTATTTTATTTAATTTTTTGGCATCGATCCTAGTTTATTGTACCTGCTATTGGTTTACTCCCGCTCCCGTCTGCTCCCGTTGATATTTAATCCTGTACCGTCCCAATCACGTGATATTTACTAATGTTGACTCCCATCCCGCAGGATTCCCGTGGGAATCACGTGACCCGCGGGATTCCCGAAAAAATGTCAGCCTCTATATGACACACAATTTCACGCCGCAAAATACAAACACAAAGCAGTTTGATTTTTGTCCGATGACGAGCGAGAACTGGTAAAGCAGCACAGTGTAACAATAAGTCTAGCGCTCCATAAAGATGTTATTAATCAGAGAAATCTTTCTGATTGTTTCACAGCGGTTACCTTCAGCAGGTAAACACGCCCACAGCAACACACCTCGGCTCCCCCAGCCCGTTTCTGTCTGAATATGCGCCAAAACTGCCTCTTTAAAATGATCTGCACGGTGCAGTCTGCGCCTTTCTGAATCGCAATGAGAAGTATTACACATATATGCGTGAGCATAATCAAAAAATCCTCCCAGGAGCAGCGTTTTTTTTTTTCCAGGACCCGCGGTAACGACAGCGGTATGCGTGTCATGCGCGTCAGTCAGAGCTTGTCACTGGTTCAAAGTCGCGGCACCATGAGCAGCAGCGCTGCGCGATCCATAGAGACCGAGTCACTCAATTTAATCTCGTAAATAAAACTTTCGGCCCGAATTAAATGTTTCCTCTGCTGACGTAAACGACGTAAAGCCAGGAGAGAGGAAGAGACATTTTCTGATGCGCTCGTTTTCTTCTCCCGGATCCGTTGCGATTTTCTCCTCTGTTGCTTCCATTTCTCTCTCACTCTCTTCCTCTCCTCTTAAATGACTAACTTTTACCTTAGATGTCTCACCTGTTCCCCTGATTTCCGCCTATTGAGCATATTTGCGAGAACTATTGAAGCACAGACCACATATGCGCATATACATCACAATGCTGATTTTTCATCTTAAAATGAAGCGTAGAAGAAGATTTCTTCTAAATAAATAGTTTATTAACATTTTCGTGTTAATAATGTATCGTTCCGTTATGACACCCAAGCACCAGACGAGGCTTTGCTGGTAACACTTTATTTTAAGACGAACAGGACGGGACAGCTTGCACTCCCCCGAATCACGACTCCTCTCCCCAGAAGCCACACATTTCTTCCGCTATGACCCCAAAGCAATCTGATTTAAAGGAACAGTAAGTGTGCAACAGTATTTATCAATAAAGTCTAATAAGGATCATTACAATACATTTTTATTTATTGATTAAATTAACAGTTTTTTGAGCTTTACAAAATAAATGCTTTTTTACACTTCTTTATTGTGTCAGACGCCATTACAGTTTTTGCCTCGCGCACCCCCTAGTGGCAGCTCGCGCACCCCCTAGTGGCAGCTCGCGCACCCCCAGGGGTGCGCGCACCACACTTTGGGAAACCCTGCTCTAGATTATCAGACAAATGGAACCAGCTGCATTCATTTAATTGTGACTATACAGAGGAATAGGGAGGGCATTCATGACTGGATCATTGTTCATATTAGGAGCTGAACTGACAGCCATGTGAGAATGGGAGGGAGAGGACATTTACAATTTTATTTAAGCAGATTGATGATAGAAATTATTAAGCAACCGACTTTCTTAACAACAAACAAAACTGCTTTGAGAGACTTTGAATTATGTTATTTATTGCAACATAATATTTACTCCACTACAAATATAAACATTTGCGTTTAAAGAAAATTTATCGAGATTCCCAGCTGTCGATATAGAATATCTGAATAAACCCAAGTGTCTTTGTAAAGAGGTAAACATCTGGATTATGTGTCTCGACATCCAGTTCTGCACTATATAATGTAATTTTTATGGTTTAGAGGGTTTCCTTCATCTTACTCAAAGTTAGAAGTTAGAAAGAAATGTTATATTTTTAGGAAAAGCATGGAAAGCATGGTCTAAAGGTGTAAACGGCATGTTTCAGATCATGCTATAAATTAAAACACAGTCAAAGTCCAGACACAAACATTTGTTTTTGTAACTTAACTAACAGAGCAACCAGGTCACGTCTGCAGAATCTGGAAAATCTTGACTGGTTTGTGGCTGATGTTGTAAGGTAACTACTTTCCTGAGAACCAATTATCACGATGTTTGAAGAGATTCTAGTCAAAATAATTACATGAGTTTCCTCTTTCCTTTCTGGCTTTAAATACCGTTCAACTTCAGGACCTGCCAATGGTTGCAAGTAATTTTACCAGTTGTTCCTAGGCAGATCAGAAACTGTTATAGATATGTTTCACAGGCTGTGTCGCTGTCATAGGACACCCTTCATCTGAAGCTGGTTTCAGGATCATCCCTGCCTTAAGCAAATACCCTGACACTTTGTTGCAAAGGAGTCAAGTGACATGCCATCATCCTTAGGGAATTGATTGATATATGAAGCTGTAGCGGTATACATGTAGCTGTCTTCTGACTGAGCTTATAATGGTAATATCTACAAGTTAGTGAAAGATTTACAAAAATAAACAGATGGCTGAGTTCAAACTGTACCTTCAGCCATTTCTGTCTCCCACGAACAGAGGCCTTGTATGAATAGCATCTGGTAACCACGGACATACATTCTGTATCAGCTAAATTCTAATCAAGGAGCATCACCTTTATGGCAGCTTACTGAGCTTTTGGCTCCAAGTTGATACAAAATCTGCTGCCATGTACAAGGTTACCGAAGATGATGGGAGTGGACTAAAAATGGCCAACATTGATTAGGTCTGTGTGCCAGACATCCCATTTTCCTTGGCCGTCTGATGTAATGATTTTTGATAGACATTCAGGAACCATTTTCCATTTCCCTTTAAAAGTCTAGCATCAGCTGGAAGGAGCTATAGAAGCATTAGGTAGGCACTCTTCCAGCTCTGTCCCAGATGTAGATTTGTCTACCAATGTTCTTTACTCTACCTAGCGTCAGAAGCTGCCAGGAGCGGGCACTCTGCCAGACATTTCTTTGAAGACTTTGTGGAGCTCTGTAAACCTCTGTAGATCAGCTCTGACATCTGGTTCTCAGCTATATGTGGCAGACTTACCGAGTCCTGGAAACATCAAGGTTTGTGTTCAGTGGAACAAACTCATTTACTCCACTCAATAGATGCGCAGTTGGATTCAGATTGAGAAAATATGAGAGCCAAGCATCACTTGTATTATTTACTCAGAATTTACACTCTGAACGATGGCACTCACTTCTTCATGATTGGGTCCCAGTTGTCACCTTGGTTTCTGTTATATTGAAAAGAAACTGCGCTATGCTCTTGTCTAAATCTGGCAATATGTTTGGGAGCGGTTTTAATCAAAGCTATAAATTCTCCATTGGTAAAATGTTAAACTCTGGAGTATACCTTCTGGTCTTGAATGGAATAGCAGACATTACTGTAAGACCAGGGGTTTCATTTAAAAACATAGCATAGGATCTACGCTGCACCTGAAGCTATGCGTAGCAGGTTCCACCTCATGTTCTGCCCTCTACAGGCCCAGATTCAACCATAAACGGTCAATGCAAAGCAGCTCATGACTGACTCATGAATGTGCTTAAATGAGTCAGCTGATCTTTGGTTTTTCACTATTAACTATGGCAAGGACATAGAAAATGTCCCAGGAAGGCCTTTATTAAATGTGTAAATTGTAGGTAAGAGCAAATATGTTGTCCACATTAAAAGAACTTGTTAAAAAGTGAATGTGATTGCTGTCTTAAACGTGAGGAGGCCAGGAGGGATGAGGGAAAAGGTCCACCCCCCCCCCAAAAAAAAAAAATAATAAAATAAACAAAGGTATATCAAATACCATGTCTAACTAAATGTGCAGCACTTTGAATCTTGAAGCAGATGGGCTGCAGCAGCACCGCACCGGGAACAACTCCTGTCAGCTAAGAACAGGAAACTGCCTCAACAGTTCACGCACACTCAAAGTTGAGTCTTCATTTTAGCCACCACATTGGGTTAGCAGGGTCACAATTTGGCATACACAGCATGAAAGGGAACTAAAATTAAGTCATATTTTCTTGAAATGAGTGTATTTGTCCTTGATTTGAGCAAGGATCTGCCACTGGTATAAGATTTTGCACTTAAAATGCTGTTCTTTATAAAGTGGAAGGTGAGCGTACGTTTCAAGTTTCATTTTACTTATATTGCTTTAAGCTGGTAACAGTCAGACTTTCAATCATGTAATGTTTACATGACAACAGACTTTGAAGGATGACATCATGAGCTATCTAATGCTTCATGGGTGTTGTCTTTAAAGCATGCGTCCCTGTAATCCTGCAACCTCTGCTTTTACCAGACTGCTGAAATAAATCTGGAGGAGGACCTCTATCAGGTTGACATTTGGAATCTCCTATGGATGTTTCTAGTGGAGTCTGTCTGCAGTTGTGTCTTTTTAGGTCTGAGTGTGTCAAGTTACTGGCTGCAGTCCCCCGTGGATCCATGCATGCTAAAAGTGTAGATGCTAGTGATGCTGTATTCCTGTGGATCAAAATGTTTTGAGAGTGAAGGCTGGACTTCATTTATTATTTATATGTCCATGTCTGAAGGCTTAATGTGGCTAACAGTTTGACTAATGGACATGGCCATGGAGGACAGAAGAAATGCTAATTTAGCAAAAATACAGAGACACCCGGCCCTGTCATCCCCTTACGTACAGTAATGGTAAAATAGTAAATACACTGTCCTTCAGTTCAAAGGTTCTCTGTATAGGGATCTTGTCTAAAGAAATAAACATATCACCACCATCTTATATTTTCTTAAATACAGTATTTTTTATTTTGTCATGTTACAATTATTTTATTGGGATTTTGTGTGACAGACCAACAGAAAGCTTGTGAAATGGAAGGAGAATTTGTAGTTTGAAACTTTTTTATTAAAGAAATCCAAGCAGCGTGATGTTATGTTTTTACACCCCTAATGAAGATCAAGTGCAACCAATTCCCTTCAGAAGTCACCTAATGATTAAATAGAGCCTACCATTGTGTAAATTTGTTACAGCAAAAAGCTGTAGGTGTCTGAAACATTATGGCATCATAAAGACCAAGGAGCACAGCAAATGTTCACGACCTGTAACGCTGCCTGCAGACACATTAAAACAATAAATAAATTACATTGAAACCCATTTCCTCCCAGATGTGGAGGAGCTTCTCCAATTTTGGGAAATTGTTGGGAAAGAAATTAAGATGATGTTGGGTTACAGCATGCCAAGAACAATACTGACATATTTTGATTATTAGCTGGTCTCTCAATGCTATTGATCAAATTTTTTCGACAGGTAGGCAGCGTAAGGGGGACCCGTCCTGTCCCGATTTGACTCTTTTCGTGGGATATACCCTAAGCTCTTGGATGGAAAACGGTGTGTCTTTCGACTTTGTCAGTCCTGGACGTGGAGACGTATACATGTTTGGATTCAGGATACTTGGATTTCTGCTTATTGGATTTGGTGGATTTTTGATGCATCGGCAAATACAGCAGATGTCGGTAGCCATTTGGCCTTGATCAGTCTACCGGCTGCATATAACGCTATCACTAAGGCGATGAACGAACAGACCCGGAAGTTAGAGGAGCAGAGCCAAAAAGCTGGATGTGCTGGTACGCAGACTGGCTCGGTGGTTGAACTCAAGGGGAGATGGGATAAAATCTCGAAGCGAAACGCGGAAAAGCCCAACAATTTGGAATATTGGATTTCGCCATTTGGTGCCAGCAAAGACTTAAAGCTGACGGGAAAGTCAGTGCAGCTTGTCCTCATAACAAGTTAAGTATTTGGAGTATGCCTCCCCTATCAATATCACCAATATCACTCCCTGGTTGTTATGGCGATAGAGCTCAGAACTGCCTTCCCCGCTGACATCTGCAGATGCTTTCTGAACTGTTGGCCGGTTTAAAACATCAAGGACAATGGCCTCTGGAGAGTGTTTATGGAAATATAAACACTTTCACCCAAACAGACACACATAACTGATGCCCACAACAACATATGAATTTACACGCGACCAGTCTCCAATGTTAACCTTCTGCTTATGTGCTCATCATATTTGTGCTTCTCGTGAAGGGAGGTTTTTAATATCTCGAAACGGTATCTTGTTATTAGCATAAAGTGTGAAATATGTGTTTTTCCCTCTCCCTTCATTTTGTGGCCCCTATCTTTCCACAGAGTAATGGCAGCGCCCTGTGGGCACCGTGTAAGGCGGTGTCCTTGGCAGCATGGCCTCAGTAAATCGTCTCCCCCTGAAATGTTTGTGATGTATGTTATGTTATGGCGGTTGTACTGAAACAGTAATTTCCCTCTGGGATTATTAAAGTATATCTGATTCTGATTATGTAATGGAAGCAGAGATAAAAAGAAGACATTCACTTTTTTACAATTTTGTTGGCAGCAGCAAAAAAAAAGCCATCACACGCAAATGGTACAAGCAAGAACCTCCTACAGTTAAAACTGGATGGACATTGTTGAAGAAATTCACAGTATAATAATTTATAATAAGCTTGCAACAAGCAAAATATGAAGATTTTTGGTTAATGATAACTGACCAACTCTCCTTTGTACATTGTATAATTTGTTATAATATGGATCTTTAAAAACAATAAAATACAAATTAAAAAATACTTCTAATAGGATCTGGTGCTGAAAGAAATCTAACTTTTTGACATTCAAGTTTATCTTCCTGGGAGGGCTGGCCTCTATTATAATGTGCAAAACAGAAAAATATATTAAATATTTAGTAGTATTGTGTTTTGAAATGTTCAAAATGCATTTAGACCTTAGATACTGGTATTCACACAATTAACTAGGTGTATACAGCCTGTTATCAGCTTTAGTAGTAGAAATTTTAGTGAAACGTCAGCAAATATGATTTCAAATGTGAAGAAAAGCAGAAATCTCAAGTGTGAGTCGGCTAAAACTCACATCCCAATCAGACATCTTTTGTCTTGCTAAACTAGTAGTTAGTCTTGATATACATCAGCCCAACTTTATTAACTTGAATAAAAACAGAGTAAAGGACATAATCACAAATCTAAGTGAAACCTCCCCACTGGTAATGAAACGGAGAGCAGCATGCTCCTCTCTGCATGCAGCACATAAATAATATATTGGATCCAGGAAGTATAAACTGGCCAAACAACCCATGCTGAAAGCTATCCTACCGCTTCCAGTCAATGCCTCTTTCTGACGTCATTTTAGTCACTCTTCGCTATTTTTTTATTCCCTCAATTTGCTTCTCTTCTGTCTTCCTCTCTCATACTCCTTTTATTTCTGTTTCACTCTCTCTCTCCTGTTCTCTGTTTCCCATGTTTACTCCTCCCTCTCACTTTCTATCCCTCCCTCTCCTCTTCCTTTGTTTCCATCAGTCATAATCTCTGGGAGAACTAGCACAAAGAGAACCACGCCCGGCAGTTCAGCATCATCTCTGAAGGTGTATCGGCAGAATATCAAAGCATCAGATTACACAGGATGAAGGGATTTTGCTGCTGCTGCTGCAGCAGCAGCATGCTACCGAGACCTTAATTTCTTAAAAGCATGCTTTTTTTTCTAACTTTGGAACTCTAAACCATCTTTGTTGCTGTTCCCAAGCTGCAGCACTGCATAGAGGAAACTGAGTGGAACCACCTCCAGACTGAGCTATGGTTTTGTATGTGACGTCCCAGGAGTGCGAAGGGAGAGCTGGTGGCAAAGTGGCAGTTGCTCTCAGGCCTGGAAACGGGTCAGATGGGGCCGCACACGGACTGTGGCGCTACGTCTGCTGCCAGAGGAGGCCCTCGCTGACTCTGGCATCGTGTAGGTCCGGGGAAGGGAAAGGGAAACATTCTCTGCTGGTTGCACGGTTCATCAGTGGGAAGTTAAGTTGAAGTTTGCTCAAGGGGTGTTGTGCAATGAGATGTTCTTTTGCAGGATTAATATTTCACCTTTTTGTGCTCTGTTATCTAACTGTTCTGGCTGACGAGGCTCTTGTTTCATTAATTTCTTTCGTTTGGTGTACAGATGGTGATCTCAAAAACTTCTGTTTTATAGCAGACTTTTCTGTCTCTGGATAGCTAGCAGAATCTTTAAGATTTTTTCTTTTCCTCTTATATTGGTGTGTTTTTGAAAATGGGCCAAGTCTAAGTGCTGCTATCTGTGGTAATTCAATCTCTCAAGATCTCTGAAGACCGCCCCTTTGACAAAGGGAAACTGAATTTCTGTTTCAGGAAACCGGTCGAACTTAATGTACTACAAAACCGTTTTAACTAGACATTTGAATTTTGAGATAAAGGGATTTAAATTGGTTCCAGTTGAAAATACCAGAATTTAAGCACTTGCTGTTCCTTTCAGTTGGGAATGTAACGCTAATTTCTTTATTTATTACACTTTGTCTGTTTCATTATGTTACAATTCATGCCTTAAATTTGAGGATGTTTACTATTTATAATGGATAACGCGTGTTAACTTTCCAGCTTGGCGTGAGGAGAGGGAATCCCTCCAAATCGTGTTTGGTGCAATAATGGAGTGAACAATATGAAAATGGGGATAGACAGGTGTTAACTTGCTCATTATTAAGATAAGAATAGCAGAAATTAAACATTGACAGGGTTTAATCTTCCTATTATTTCCCTTTGAGTATTAATGCCTATTTAGATTTTAAATAGGGTACATGTAACTTTGGGTACATTTTTAAAATATAAATCAGCCTTTAGCAGTTTTTTTGGATGGTGAAGTAAACATTAAATGCTTAAAAATGGCTGTTGGTATTAAAAGATTGAAAGCTAATTATCAAATGCTAATGTGATAATTTAGGCCTGGTGACAAAAAGTACAGGTTCCTAACCTACAGCAAGGCAGGCTTAGAGCTAAATGTTTTTATGAGAAAAGGTTTGTCAGTTATTAGAGAGTTAAAACTTGAATTTGGGTTAAAGACTTGAAACTTGACTTGGACCTGGGAAGACTGACTTGTGAACATCTCTGGTTTCTTGGCATTTAAAAGTTGACAGCCATAGACATTTTGTAGTTTTTGATTTCACCCTTTCAACTTATATAATGATAAAATTTAGGTTTTGGTTTCAAAAGTCTGCTTTTATGACTTGTTCTTGGTAAGTTTACATGCAACGCTGCTTCACTGTATCTGCAGCTTTAGTCTTTTCTACTCAGTCGTTACTCGTTATTGACTCGGAAAAATCACTTTGTTGATAGTTTTAATCTCATACATTAACCAATCTGAAAATGCCAGAAAAAATGTGATCATAGTAAGGCTGCACAGTGTATAACAATTATATCCTCATTGTAATATTGGTGTGTGCAATATAAATCTCACTAAGGACTGTCTTGAAAGCAAAATTTCTGGGATTTATAGTGGAGTTGTCAGGTATAGCCGGCACACTTTTCTTGGCAGTAATGGATTTTGTCTGTTGAATGGAATTACTCCTCAGTAGGTGCTTAGACTGGACCTAAATTATTTAACCAGAGATACTAAAGGTCTCAGACAGTGTGCTGGAAGCACTGCAAAAATGGCCGCCTCTGTGTAAATTCCACAGTGAATGTAGACTGGGGGGAGACTATCAGCTCAGCATCAGGAGCCTGAATTACACCCACAAATGCAATTATTGAAAGATTAAGTTCCTGAGGAACATGTAGGGCAGAGCCCCCTTTCTTGATTCATAGCCAAGCCGCGGTCAATCTGAATACAAAAGAATTCTGTGATTAGTAAGACACCAGCCTTACTGTGTGACTCAATCTGGCAAAATGAATTTAAAAATGGATGGGTAGATCTCCGTAGAGGAATAGTTATGGCTAATGTTTATTTTCTTTTTCTTTTTTTTGGTGTGGCATATTTGTGTGCTGTGCCAGCAGGTGAAAATGAGTTGTGTTGTAAGGTGATAGAACTTTCTGGTTTAACTGTGGTCCCCCTAGTGGATTGGTTGAGGTAAATGCAATAAAGATGGCTGGACAGCAAACGCGTGTAAAGCATCCTTGTTGGATAAAGAAAGGGAACACAGGCAGAAGTTGTTTGTTTTTTTTCTTTAATAAATCACTTTTCAAAATAAAACACCCAATGAACTCTGATTAAATTGAGAAACTTGAAAAGATCATTGAACATGTGGCTCCCTTACCTTAATTTTAAGATTTAAAAAAGACTCAACATTTTGAAATCCAGCATTTTCCATAACAGAAGCTGAAGTTTCACAAAGATGACGCAGAACAACTTTGCAGTAATGTGGCCAGTCTACATGTTTGGTCTGCACCTTGTGATCAAGTCCCAACACAGAATTGGGGGGGGGGGGGCGATGTACTCATGCCAATATTCCGCTCCTGATGCGCTTCAGGAGGTATTTACAAACCTGTAACCACTATGCAGCCTGATCAACACTGTCTCCATTATCCGTGGGCTTTGTTCTCTGGCGCAGATGGAAGATGGAATCCAGTTACATCTGCTGTTGATGGAGGAGTGAATGGATTTCAAAGGCATCCAGTGTGAATTTCCGCATGGCACAACGGTTGACGAAGTGGATATGGAACATAGTTGTTGTGAATTAGAGCCCGGTGATAAAACGATACCAATATTTATCTCGAAATAGTTTTTTTCTCAGTAGACATATGAGAAAGGGTTGATGTAGACATTCCATATGCAAATAAGATTAATAGCCAAATACAATAACAGTTGCTCCACGCTGGACCAATCATGTGACTGGGATAGAGCCGCGCAAAGTTGGGTTGACGCAGACAGCACCGTAGCAGCCAGACATGATGACGTCTGATGTTTGTGCAGCTGCAGCCTCTTTAGGTTACAGGTCAGACATCACTGAAAAAATGAGTGCCCCAAAAGACGAAAAGAAAGAAGACGCAGCAAATGACATAGTTGACGAGAAGGGCCTTGAGAGGCTTTTTGGCAGTTTAAAATCTTATAAAAAAAATTTGAATGCGCAGCAACTTATGCCAAGCGCATGTTCAGACGAAGTCAAGGAATATCGCCAATCTGTTTTATCGCACATGCTAAATACTTGGAACAACATAGTGAAATATTTTTTGTTTTGTCTGGTGTTTAGCAGTGAGTGTTGGCACTCACTGCTAAACACTCACAGTGCCCCCACAGTGTTAAGTGGGGGCACTGTGTTGATATGCAGAAGCAGTTGTCAGCCTGGCTGGAGGCCAGATTCTGTCCATTTAGTCTTTGTCTGTCTCCTGATTCCTATACACAATCAACACTTGGCTCAGAACAATCTGCTTCCTGCTCTCCTCCATCCAGATGCTGGTTGGAGCCTGGTGTTACTCCTGTTGTTGGGCCCCTAATCAGTTTGTACAGCAAAATAAAACAAACTTGGTGGTGTTTTTGTTAGGCAGTTAGCTGCTCTGGCTAAGTTTAGAGAAGGCTTTGGGATAAAACTAACCCACACACATCTATGCTTAAATCAGGCTTCACACTGACTCAGCGTTGGATACAGAATAATACGTTGGTCTATCTGCCTTTGCTCAGTTCAAACTAAGAGGTTAGCCAATGAGCAGGTGTTAATTAGACAGTGATATCAGGGGCAGTGTTATGTTCTACCAGAAAGTCATAAAGGGTGATAGTGTTAGCGATGTGAGGCTTTGTTTTGTATTCATTTATTAAAAAAAACACCCTCGTACATTTAAATGCTTTAAACATCAACCTTTATTTCCTGTATTCAAAATTTGCTTCTCCTTTAGGATACTCTAATGGTGACTGGTTTATCTGCTTTGACAAATATCCAAAAGATTCTAAAATATATATATATATATATATATATATATATATATATATATATATATATATATATATATATATATATATATATATATATATATAATGTTCCTTTGTCACGAGGCGTCTGTGTTATCCTCTCTAACACAAAAAACTGGTTAGAGAGGATGGTTGTTACTGAGGAGTTTGAAAAGTGACCTCCTTTACACAAAACACGGTGAAGCACACAATTTCTCATTAGATAATTTAAATGTTTTTGTGTTAAATATTAATAAAGAACAGATTATTTGTGTATGGTTAATAAGTTTAAGGTTTATACTTAGACTCTTAAAAAATGTATGGACCAAAACATAAAGATGCTATCTTAAGTGCTGATCCTAATGTAGCATATTGCTTATTTTAGTCCAGAATATCAGACAAGTATTCCTGGATTTATAAACTTTAACAGTAATCTGCTACCCTGTGAGATGCATGACCCAGAGTGTTGGTTCCTCATATTAGACTGCATTATACTGGGTTCCCTGCAATTTTTATTAAGGATACCCATTAGCTGTTGCCATGGCAAACAACTAGTCTTCCTGGGGTCCACATTAAAAACATACAATAAAAAGCACAGTCACAAATATTAAATTTCCAAATGAGATCAGATTTGAGATATTTTACTTCAGGTTTGAGAATTGTAAATGGCGCTGCAGTCCACACTTATTCATAAACCATGATGTTTACTTTTATTTTACAGCTAATACTCGGCTGCGAAGCTAGCGACTCTGAAGACGCCAGAAGTTATTCAGTAACCGTTCTTACCAAAACAAGTCACCTGCCTTTGTAATATGATACCCCTAAATAAACTCCCGTGCTGCCTGTTGTCTTGAGAAGTCACCTTAAATACTCAAGGAGGAATTTGAATGAGTCTACAGTTTTGGTAGTTATTTTTATGGACTGATAAAACCAAGCTGGAACTGTTTAGACAGATGGACCAGCGGTATGTCTGTGGTTAAAGGCCAGGCTTATGATCAGAGGAATGCCATCCCTGCATTAAAGCATAGAAGTGGATCACTGATGATGTCGGGCTTTTTTTTTCTGCAGCCCCAACTGGCAATTAATCATGTATCTGGCATTTGGGATTTCCAGAAATATCAGGTCATTTTGAAGAGCCTTTTTTTATGTTGTCTTCTGTTAACAAATTAAGCCTTGGTGATCCCTTTATTTTTCAGCAAGACAACGATACCAAGCACACCTCCAAGTCAACCAAATCTTACTTGAGCAAAAGATCCTGGAATGTCCTGGCGTGGCCTTCTCAGTCACCAAATTTAAATCCAATTAAAAATCTTTGGTGGGATTTAAAGAAGGCAGTTGTAGAAAGAAAGCCATCAAACATCACACGGCTAGAAGCTTTAGCATTTGAAGAATGGATAAAAACTCCTGTGTAGAGGTTTAAGAAGCTAGTCGGCACTTATTTGTTGGCTGTTATAAAAGCTGCTCCACAAAGTACTAAATTACTGAACGCTCACATGTTAAGAGTTAAAATTTTCACTTAACTTAGAAAGTTAGCTCAACTTTTGTTTTTAGAATGACTCAATGAATATTTTTGTTGTTCAATGAGGTGTTTTTGTAATTTACTGTCATCTATACCACTAAAATGTGTAAGGCTGAGGAGGTTGGATAGTTTTGATTGCAACTGGGTGAGCATCTCATGAACCACTAGTCAATACGTCCTTAATCAGAGAAGCAGAAAACAGGTCAGTTGTGACTCTGGAAGAGCTGCAGATATACACAGCTCAGGTGGGTGAATCTGATGAGGTGATAGCTATTAGTACACTCTATAAATCAAGCTTTTATTGAAGTGAAGGCAACAACAAAGTAATTGTAAGGGGAAAGCCCCTTTAAAAAGCCCTGTTTGCAGTTTTCAATAAGCAATGTTGGGCTGTTCTGTATTGTAACACCTGCTTGGGGTAATTACAAGGTAATAACAAATAGAAGTGCTTACTAATATCGTATGGAGAAGAAAAGTTCAGCTAGGTTTGTCTACTGGAGCATAAATGTATGCCAGCTTATTATTGAACAGTTAGACAAAAGACAGTGGACAACAGATAACATTCAATTCAAAATACGTTAACTCTTTTTGTTAGGTAGTTAAGTTTCAAACCTTTTTAGTTGAACCTTTTTTTTATTTATCATCAGGTTTAGATTTCAGATTATTTTTTTATATCAGGTTGCAACCTTTGGTTCAAATTAGTTCTGTTTCATTTAAATCACATTTAGTAAAATTCACCTTTAAGTTCAAATATTCACCTTTCAGTAAAGTTACCAAAAAACATTTACCAAACAAAATAGCATTGTAACATAACCCTTTACAATGTGTTGAAATGTTGTGGAAAAATAAAATATGAAATGTATAACTTAAAATGATTCAGCAAAAGACTGTATCTGTATACCACAGCATCAAAAGAAAGTCATTTTCTTCTTATTTGCAACTCCTTTGCTTTCTTGGAATTAGCAGTTGAGTGTTCATCCAGTGTCCACTGCAGCTTTGCAGAAGTTTGGATAAATCCTACCAGTTCAGAAGAAAAACATGCACAGTCCAGCAGAGAGTGTTAACTCTCCAGCAAATGCACAGTTCAAAAGGTCGCATGGAGGTTTGCCATCTTGTTTTAACCTTGTGTTCTCTAAGTTGACTTTAGCGGAATATTTCTCCAACCCACTCTAAATGGCCAAGTCCTGATTTTCCAACATACAAATCATCTCCACACAGGGACAAGTTGAGAAAAACAAAAATTACCTTCTTTATGACGGTTAGACTTGTTTTATGGTCTCTTTCTCTCCGTTTTTCTGCAGCCTGAGTGTGCCGTCTGCATCTCTCCCTCATCTAGCAGGGAAAAGCCTAGAACAATCCGCTTGGTTGTTACTAGTCACATGGATCAGGCAGCAACGTGCTTTTCAGAATAAGAGTCTAAAGATATTTTAACCAAAAATAAGCCATGAAATTACATACATTTTAGCTTATAAAAACGTGAGTCTCTAGAAGTTTACAAACTAAAAGCAGTTGCGGCGTAGCTATAGATGGTTAGTGTTGATGCAGACGAGCTGAATACAAATGCACACCACACTTTTCAGATTTTTCTTTATAAGAAAAAATGTTAACCGTGTAGAATTCTTCTTCCACTTCACAGTTATGCACTACTTTGTGTTGTTCTCTCCCAAAAGTCAAGGGGTAAGAATAATTTAGCAAAGCATTGTATGCTCAAACAAGGCCAAGGGCTTTTTATCTGCCTGTGTTCTGCTGGGGGAATCCTGGGAAGATGCAAAGAAGAGTGATGCCATGGAAATGGACCTTTACAGAGAAGAGAAAGATGCTTTCAATCTCTATAAATGTAATTGAGGAGGAGGTGAAAGCTGCAGTATGGCAGGCTAACATGTATGTGGAGCAGAGGAAATCAGATTATATGGCCCACACAGATATTATGTGGATGTTTAAATCATGAGTACATTGCAGCAGCACTGCCAGATTTAACCACTAACATTTAACGTTTTGTTGCTGCTGTTTCTTGTCCAATCAACGTTTTTACCCACTCTGGCTGAACTTACGGCCGTTAACATTTAGGTGTCTCTGACAAAATAACATTTAGATGACAGGAGGACATCTGCAGAGTCAAAGTCTAGATCATAGATGCTTTGAAAATACTGTTATAAACTGGTAACCGACATGTTTGATGGCATGTCGACACTTCTTTCTTTTTAAACAAAAAAATAAAAATCATTGTGTTTATGTTCTGTCTTTCACAGGCCCCACGCTGCCCAGACAGGCTCCACAGGTTCAGAATGGCCCCTCACAAGAAGAGATGGACCTGCAGAGAAGGTACGAATCTTGGCCTCAAAGACCCAATAACTCAACATTTAAAGTATAAAGCTTTACTGTCAAGGCAAAGGAAGGTTTCCGCCTAGTGGGGTGGAAAGTCACTCTGCTGTGAAACTCTAATAATCATGTTTGCTGAGATGATGCCGGAGGTGTGAGAGTAAATGAAGCGTTCACGTGTGTGAGGATGTACAGTATCATGCATACATGCACTCAAACAAAAGCTTAATTTCTCCATACAGGGACATTCTTTCACTTAGGTCTGCATGAAGCTCTGGTGTAGCTACACACATTGACACACAAACCTGTTTATAGAGGCCAGCTGCTTGAAAGCATTTACATTTTGTAGTCAGTGCAGTCTTACCTCACACAGATAAAGGCACGATCAAAAGTCTTGGGCCGTATCATATTGTTTTCATCTAGCCGGCAGCAACGTTATTTATGTTTTACACGTGTCTGATTAATTTCATTAGTCGTGTCATTGAGATGAGGAAAAAAATCAAAGTGGACTGACCCAGGAAACAAAACTGACTGTAACCGTTCAAATGAAGATCTGTGAGAAGAATTTTTATGAAGTTAGGAAAGGCACGCAAAGTGATATTTCTTTGATTAGTTTTGTCTTGTGTTTCTGCATCTTTTATTTAGCATTTGTCGAATCTTTTTTACGGTCTGTGTTCAGAATGCTCAGAATCTATGTCTCCGATCGTACTGAATCTGAAATTCAAAAGGTTGGCTATCTATCACAACATGGAGACACCAACGTTTTAAGTCTTGGGGATGACTGTGATGCAGGAGCTAGGAGTTTGTCCCTTAACTGGTGGGTTGCTGGTTTGAACCCCCACTCTGATTGTCTGTCGTCGTGTCCTTGGGCAAGATACTTCACGTGCTTCGCCTGCTGTTGGTGGTCAGGGCCTGGTGGCGTCACTTCTGTCAGTCTGCTCCAAGGCAGCTGTGGCTATACTGTAGCTCACAACCATCAGCGTGTGAATGTGTGTATGAATGAGTGAATGACTGATTGTAGTTTACACACTTTGGAGTCATTTAGTGATTTCTGTGGGGATCATTGATGATCCCTAACAGTATTAAATCCACATACAGGCATTTCATAGCAGGTGTCTGGCCGAAGGTATGCAGGGTCCTGTTGTGCCATTATGCACTGTTCTAAGTTATTTAATGTTTAATAATTAACTTTCTTAGGTATTGTCCAGTGAATATCAGCCCAAACAGCTGATATTAGGACAGAACTTGAAAGGATGAGTGGAGCACTGGCGTTCTTTTAACAGCAACCTCTGCACACAAATAGAATAAATGAGTGACAACTTCTCTTCAAGCTCAAGAATTTATTAACAGAAATAAAATGAACATCCAGAGAACATCACTATAGAATGCTGTTTATCTGAATGAACACTATAATTCAACCAACAAATACTCTCAACTAGGCTAGTGAAGCTTAACTAAACTACTAAGCAACATTAAGATAAAAAGAAGCCAAGGAACTATGTACACACAAAAGAAACAAAAGGATTAAATGGTTGAAATCCATCATCAGAATGATTCAGCAAATCCTGGTTCACTACAGAGCCAGGTTAGAGAACTAAATTACATCTTACAGAACATGGAATGAGATTAAATTAGTTTAACTAATTTAGAACAACATATGGTATGTGTTTCAATCCTTTTACAATGCAAATCTGAGTTATATAAAACATTATTTGAGGAAATAACATTTTAAAGAATGATTTGCTCAGTAAAATTAAATGTCTTTAGGACACTTGATTTTATTAATGTAATTATTTCTCCAGGAAATTATTAGACTCGAATCGGTAACTTGGGAAGCTAGATGCTGTAGCGAACGATCGACCGGAGATGATGTGTCAGAGCACTTCCTGTGGCCATTGTTTACATGAGTTTACCTTAAACCCAATTTAAAATCTTTGGTGGGGTTTAAAGAAAGCTGTTGTAGAAAGAACGCCATCAAACATCACACGGCTAGAAGCTTTTGCATTTGAAGAATGGATAAAAACTCATGTGGAGAGGTTTAAGAAGCTTAAATAACTTTTGACATCACTGAAAAAACGAGTGCCCCAAAAGACGAAAAGAAAGAAGACACAGCGAATGACATCGTTGACGAGACTGATCTGTTCATCTGTTTGTTTGCCCATCCATTTATCATCCATTTACCCAGTCACCTGTTTGTGCCTCATTCCATCCCTACATCT
This sequence comes from Fundulus diaphanus, assembly GCA_037039145.1. Classification (NCBI taxonomy): domain Eukaryota; kingdom Metazoa; phylum Chordata; class Actinopteri; order Cyprinodontiformes; family Fundulidae; genus Fundulus; species Fundulus diaphanus. The sequence goes on along the minus strand of CM073142.1, from coordinate 10,583,414 downwards.
AAGCGTGACCTTTATCTAAATCACGGCTAAATCCTAAAGAAATGTGACTGTACTGTATAAAAATGGAGTAAATAGGACTTCTAACCCTGGAAATTTGGAATTATGAGTATGGAAACTGGACTGAAAACAAGTGTAAGAAGCCTTATGGTTCACCACTGAGTGGTGTGTAGGTTGCTAGTGTCTGCTGTAGGAAAACGCAGTGTCAGCTCCACCTCCACTGTAAACGCAGGTACCAAATCCAGAGCAGTTTGAGAAACCAACAGTGTGATTAAATGTGGATGGTCAAACCATCTCTTCCCTCCTCCACTGCTCTGGGGGATTGGGTGCGTTGTAGTCTTTCTACTGTTTTTAAATTGTTAAAATGGACTACTCAGTTTATTTGCACCCAGAAATATACTGCAATTTTGAACAGCATTTTTTGAAGATGCCTTTTGTTAACAAATGTGTGCTGTTGAACAGGGTCTGTAATAGAGTTCATGCTAGATCACTCTGAAATCCTGCACAATTACCCCGTTTCCACTACCCCTTTTTAACCGTGCTGAGACCAGTCCAAGCTCGGTAACTGAGATAACTATCGAGTGTAAATGGAACGCAAAGTGAACTGAACCGAGCCAGACACAACCGGACCGCGCTAAATGCAGCCCAGTTCCATGGGTGAGCTCGGCCTGGTTTTTGTCTGGCCCGGTTCTCTAATAACAAAGAGCGCATGAGCAGACCGCGTCATCTCCTTACAGCCAGCTGACATTTCAGACATTCATAAAAATACTAGCTTCCCTACTGTGCCACACGATTTCCATTGATGATTCTGCTTAGGAGTGTGATGAACCTCAGCGTCTGTCATTGTTTCCTGCGTCTGTAAATCCTTATTAGACGTTCGTTTGTCTTATCCACTTCCCAAAAGCCGACTCTGTCAAGTAAATTCACCAAAAGTTGCCGTCTTTGCCTGACTCTCCACAAACAACGAAATATAACCAAACATAACTTCCTGAATGTTACGGGCGCCGCCATTTTTATTTGCTTGATTTCCTCCTTCAATCCAGTGTTGCCAACTCCTCGGTAAGGAAAGTAGCTATTGGCTGTGCTAAAAGTCGCTAGAAGTCGCTGAATGACGTCATTGCCTAATTTGTATAATCTGCCACATGATGTGATGTGCAAGTTATTGACGCTGTGGGAGAAATAACGTTGTTAGAGAGAGACAAAAAGTGAGTAAAAACACTCAGAATATATAGAGCTACTTTTTTCTGTCCATTAATGTTTCTTTATTTATTATAATTTTTTTTTTTTTTTTTTTATTAATGTTTATTTTATTACAATACTAACCCTCCTCCTTTACCCGGGTTTGGGACCGGCAAAATGAACCATAAAGAGACACTATGGCGAAGTTACAAAAAAAATGTCAGCTTTTTTTTTTAACGTTTTCTTTTTTCCCTTGTGGTCCACTAAGGAGCCTAGAAATCACGGTAAAACATGAACATGTGGCTGTGTGAATCAAATGCCGTTATTTATTTAAGATCAAATATTTCATATTCAGTTATTTATGATCAACCTGCGCCGTCAATCCCGGCGCATGCGCGCTTCATTTGCAGTCTGGACGCTGAGGGTAAACATGCTGTGGCTCTGACTGCAGCGCTGAGAGGGACTCCTGCGGTAGCGGGAGAACAGAGTTGGGAGGGGGGAGGCGCCCCACGGCAGCACCTGCCGCTGGAGGACAAGTGTAGGAACGATACGTGCTTTCACGTAAGAGTCTCCAAAAGTCGCTAGATTTGTCGCTAGTCGCTTTTTTGAAAAATAGTCGCTGGACGGGTCTGAAAAGTCGCTAAATATAGCGACAAAGTCGCTGAGTTGGCAACACTGCTTCAATCCCAGAGAGCAGTAGTACCGCAGATCGTCACTAGGAGGCGAGGAGCCAAGGAACCAAGATAGCGTGATGTGTAAACGGTCGTCAGAACCAAGCTCGGCTTGGTTAACTGATCCAAGCTCGGACCGAGCTCGGCATGGATCGGTTTAACAAGGGTAGTGTAAATGGGGCTATTGTTGAGCTCATTCCTCAGATATGCTGCCTGCGTTTACACGACCCATACAAATGCCGCCAGAGAGGCATTTTTCAGCTTTGACTCAGTGGTATTTCTAATTTTATTTCAGGAGAAATTGGATCTGCCCTGGGTTTAATGAGCTATCCAGTTTTCCTCCATGATTCTTTCCACTCCTCTTTCACTCTCACTCACATTAGCCCCAAACAACCCCACCTTCCTCTCCTTACTCTCGCTCTCTTAATGTTTTGCTCCATTTTTAGCATCAGATAACTGACAGGCAGACAGTGGATCAGCTGAGGTCATCTGCTGATTCAGAAACCAGTATTAACGGGGTGGGAGAGCAAGTGAAGGATGCGTAGATCAGAGTGAGAATAGGATGAAAGAGGGAAAGTGTAGGAATATCTGTGTTGAACGTGTTTTCTCTTCCGTTAAAAGAAGCCTACGTCCTAAAATTTTTATAAAATGACGAGACAAACCTTCTGAGATAAAAAATGTTCTTTGAAGGATTTCTAGTTTTACTTTTGAATTGAAATGACTTTTTTGCTTGGGCTAATCTGAAACCCACCTGGTTTAACAGCACCAGAATACAGAACAGCCCATTTAGATTTGATCTCTGATTCGTTTTCAGGCCATCTGCTGGGGATGATAATTGGTTGGCATTTATGACTTTTCTTCTATCCCGTTAAGGAATGGCTGCTTGTAACCTTAAGAAAAAATACTAGTTTCATTACATTTTCTCAAAAATGTCAATAAATAAATAATCTTATGGATTTTATTTAGTACAGAAAAGCAATTATTATACTGACTGCTTCTGATTTTGATACAAAGATTTAAGACAAAATAGCAAGACCTTGTAGCAATAGTTCGGAGGAGTTGGCACACAGAATATACTGAAACCAGAACTTAAAAACATTGTGACAATTTGTAGACTAATAAGAGGAAAAATGATCAGTAAATCCCAGCCCTGTTCTATCTTCTAAGTAGAATATTGTAGATATTCTAGAATGTTATACCTTTAGGCTATAGAGAGGAACACCGGTATAACAAGCTGATATTAGTTGGTTTATTGGTCACTTGGAGGCTGCAGTTGGCTGCTTAAAGGGCACATATGCTTTTTCACATTTAAATCCTTCAGTTGTGGTCTATATAAAGTGTAACTGCAATTATTGGGTCTGAATTCCTTTTATTATAGCACCACTGCTCCTCTTTAACCCCTGTTCTAAAGTGCGTCTGAGAATAACTCGTTTTGGTGCAGTCTCTTTAAATTAAAATGAAGCGTCCACTCTACCCCATTCTGTCATTTTTGTAGTATGCTGGGTGATGGTGTGACGAGTCTTTTGGTTTAATACACACAACTAAACATTTTTACTTATGCACTTGTTGCAGCATGGGCAAAAAAACAAACAAAAGAAAGTTTATAAAGTAAAAATAGCAGAATGAGGGTAAGCTTGAAGTCCATGACCCTTTTTAGCAGCTCCACAGCAAATACTGTGATATAATTGTAAAAAAGAAAACATAATGGGGAATAGAGAAAACTGAATGGCTTGAAAAAAATGACCCATACAGAGTCTAAAAGTATCTAAGCAGTACCGGGACAGACTACGTTCAGATTTTCTGCACTCCTAGAGACTATTGACTCCACTGACTGACTCTGTAGTAAGTCAGTCAGTTGTAATTCATTAATTCATTTCCTAACCATAAACTTTCAACTTTTTGCTTTAAACTTCTTTACTACACCAAAACGGGCCCTTTTCCATAAAGAGCAATCCTTTAGAGTTTCCTGTCCGTAATGACTGTTTTTCTTTCTGCTAAGTTAACAATGATGCTATTTCCAAGTTTTCTCCCTCTCTGTAATATACCACCCAGAACTCCAGGATTACGCAGTAGAATTGAGCAAAAAATACCAAAAAAGCAAAAGTAACTAAAACAAAATAAGTCCTTCTATGTCTCCGCTCCTCATACTTAGGTTTAGATAATCAGTTAATCACTGAGTGATTTGTTACATTCCTCTGTGACCACACTGGCTCATTTAAGCACATTCAGCGCTTTGGCTTCTCCGTGCATTCAGTGTTCATTTTCTGGAAATGCACAAATGTGGGATTTTCCACAGGGACATATGTTAGGAGGATATGTAATGCTCCTTTTTCTTTCGCATTGTTCTATTCCCAACCCCCGCCCCCCCCAAACATCAACTTTCTTCTCACTTTCTTGTTAAGCCCCTCTTTTAGTGAAAACTTAGATGGACAAAGAAAAAAGTCCTGATATTTTTTTTTGTGGTGGAGGTTGATGAATTGATAATATGAATGCATGGGTGAGCGGACTCTCTAACGGAGAAATCATTGATAAACCACCTGTGCAGAAATGTAGGGTGTTACTCTCAGAGTAAAAAGGCATGAGCTGGAAATAATAGGCTGCGGTATAGATAGCTGGGTGTTGCGTGGGAGCAAGACATGCTGGGAGGTGCTAAGGAAATGTGTTGCACTGAAAAGTGAGCTTGGAAGAAAGAAAATATGAATAGGTAGATTTCTCTTATAAGCTGCTTTTTGAATCTATAAATAAGACAAATGCTTTCGCAAACATGTCTGGGTCTATGTATGGTGATGTGCCCTGAAAACCAATATAGTTTTTGCTTTAACGAGCTTGGAGTCATTAATTTGAAGGACACAACACATGGAAGATGATCATGTTTTTATAATGTACATTTGAATTGGATTTTCACTAGAGTAGGTCCTTATGTTCCATCTGGGCTGATCTATATTCTGATAACATTTTCTGGCACTTTGAGCCAGTCAGGTGAGCTGGTGAGTCCAGCTGGACTCAGATTTAGCCAGATTCATGTGTCCCAGAAGATTGAGCTCAGTTGTCACATTATGGGGAAGTAATGTGAAGCTAAGGATGTAATTCTGTGCCCTTATATCTGTGGGTTGAGTTTAGTGTGTGTGTGTATGTATGTATATATATATATATATATATATATATATATATATATATATATATATATATATATATATATATATATATATATATATATATATATATATATATATATATATATATATATAGGCTGTCAAAATAACGCGTTAATTTCAATTAATTAATTTAATAAAAAATAACGGATTAAAAAAAATAACGTCGATTAATCGATGAGGCGCGCCTCCCCTGGGGGGGCACCAAAGAGTCACAGGGGAGGCGTGAGAAGACAGAAGAAGACAGCGCTGCCGCTCAACTCTGTGAAACAGTGTAGCGATATTCGTGCCTTCTGTTTGAACGCGCAGTGAAACAACTCTCAACGCTCAAAACCGGTCTGGCACGGTCTGAAAAACTCTTCTCAACCCACTGTCCTGGCGGTGAGTTCCATCTCTGCTCGCGCGCACCTGCTCATTCCAAGCTCAACACTAGCTGTGCGCTCGCTCAGCTGTTAAAGCCAATCACAGACAGGTTGTTTTTTTTCATCCAATCAGAGTATGGCTTGCAAATACTGCATTCAGATGAATTGAATCAAAATGCTGCAGCCTTTGGCAGAAATTACTAAACATCACCGAGGGATTGAAGAAGAACAAATAAAAAGTTTAATATTTTAGCCTGAAATATTTAGGCTAAAGTATTTAGACTAAAATATTAGAGTTAGTAAGTGAGGTGTGAAAAAGAGACAAAATGTTTTTGTCTCTTTTCTTTCCAGCTTCTGGGAGGTGATGGAAAAGTTTATTGTGATCATAATCATCATGAATGTCATCATTATTTAAAGAGCACTTTAACACGAGGTAAAACAAAGTGCCAAACATCAGAAATACATCAGATAAGAGATAACAACTAATAAAATAGCAATAGGTCTAAATTGTGTATAATTAGCCTAAAAAGTAGATTGGAATATGGAATATGTTGACGTCTGTTAAATTCAGGTTATCTTTTTTTTTTTTTTTTTCAGTTAATGTCTCCTGCTGACGTGAGTTCAGTTTGACATTGGCGTCTGTTTAGTTCAGTTTGTCTGCTGTTGAAAACAATTGTTTATGAATTTGATCTAATGACAGCTCAGTTTTAAAACTAAGCCCTCTGTCCGTGATGTTTCAGTAAAAGTAGCATGTAAAATGGAAATATTTGGATGGGTATTTTATGAATAGGCCTTTTTTATGAATGTACTTTGTTAAAAGAAATACAATAAAAAAAACACGTGTTGGGCTATCAGTTGTTTTTGAAACACAGCATTCTAGGAACACAAAAGATGCATTTACTGCAGGGACCTGTGAGGGGTAGGTTTGTGGTGGGGGGGGGGGGGGGCGTGGTGGGGCGTGGTTATCTTTACCTATTCCAAGGGGAGGCTCACATTTAATGAATTTGAAAAGCCCTGGTATAAGGTAGTTCACTGCTATTGTTTTCATCCGGGTTTTTCGCGCCTGCGCGCCGGACTGGAAGGCAGAAGGCGAGCACAGTGGCAGACGCAAACAGAGCAAACGACGAGTTCTCGGCGTATTTTTCTTCTTTAGATAACGTATCACAAGATCGTTTTAAGAGTAAGTTGATGGTATCAGATTGCCAGATACCATCCAGATACCGTCCAGATAGCGAGTCTGTGAATGCTGGCCAAACGATTTAGTCCGGCCCGGTGGCCAAATGCATTATCAGTATTCAACGGATAATGCATTAGATACAGCCGATACTTTGATGTATCTAATGCTGATTATTCATTGAATCATTTGAATTTAAATATTTAAAATACTTTCACAGCAAAAATTATATGCGATTAATTTAGATTAATTAATTACAGAGTATGTAATTAATCGATTGACAGCCCTTATATATATATATATATATATATATATATATATATATATATATATATATATATATATATATATATTATATAATCGCGTTGAGACCTGTTTAAGGTCTCAAAACAGACCCGCGCTCACTGTTGCCAAATCCGCTTATTTCAGTTTTTTGGGCTTGTTTCTGAAAGTGAAGTCGCTTATTTGGGCTCTAAAATAAGTGGTGCTGCCGCACTACAGACACCGTGAGTATAACCAGCTGAAATATCCCTCCGCCTCATCACGCACTGGAGCGCATCCTGATATAGGAACCGAGGGAGTAAAGGCAGAGGGAACAACTCTGCCCGTATTTTCTGCAGTTTGGCTACAATAACTGATAACTGCTGAAATTTCAGATTCCGTGCTGCAGATTACCATCTCCAGAGATTGGTTCTGAAGATGAGTTTTTACACGCTGATAACATTTTACACGCTGATAACATTGCAGAAACCCAACCCATAAACCGTACTTTAATGCTTATTAATCTGTTGTCTTTGTATTTGACAAACTAAGGCTGAATCACATTGCCAAATGAAGTACCTGGAGTTATAGCGTCAGCACATGAAGCTGTGCTATACAGTCTTTTCCAAGGGTATTAAGCTCCTGCCCCAGTTGCAAGCAAAGTGTAAGACTCTGGAATGATCTGGAAATTTAAGCCTTTTCCAGGCTTTAAACTGTATGAACGTGGCTATAAACAGCATGCAAAAATATACAAAGAAATTATTGTTGTTGGCGTGTAAACTCAGAATTAGATGTGTGACAGAGTGAAAAAAATTAATAAACTGGCAACTTTATTAAAATGTAAAATTAGTATTACTTTACATGTAAATGCTTAATACCATGTTTATCTTTGTTTAAGAGGCAAAAAAATATTTCTACATGAAATATTTATTTATTTACACATTTGTTTACACATTATGTAAACATCAGGGCATTTATGATTAGCGATTTATCCATTATTGGCCAGAGGTTAACATTTTATGGCACCAGGATGTTTTCATTCCAATTCTGAAAAGTGCTTGAAAACAAAAACTAAAAATATTTTTTGTACAAGCATCTTTTTCACTAGTGTCATTTATTGCAAAATTGCATATTAAAATAAAAATATAAAATATGCAATTAATTTGCGATTAATCTCGTGTTAACTATGGAAATTATGCGAACAATCGCGATTACAATTTTTAATCGTTTGACAGCACTAATATATATATATATATATATATATATATATATAAATATATATATATATATATATATAAATATATATATATATATATATATATATATATATATATATATATATATATATATATATATAAATATATATATATATATAAATATATATATACTTGCCTGCACTTACCTGTCGATTCCAATTTATTTCAAAGAACTGTAATTAGGGCTGCAAAATCTTTGTCATTGCAATGTGTAAAGTTGGCTAATTATTTAAGCCCCCTGTACTCAGGCTCTCTGTGCCCCTATTATGTTTGATGACATTTGTTGCTTAATGCAACATAAAATGTTTGAGAAGGTAGGGTAAAGAGGTGGGGTTATTTTTGTGTGTCCTGTCTGGCATTGTAGCATTAAGAATTGATGTCTTAATGCCAAAGAGAGCCCAACAGATTTACTTTCACAAGTGGAACATTACTGCTTTTGCTATAGTGCTCCGCTTGATTTGTATATGCAAAAAGCTTTAAGATTTTATTCTGAGACTATTTCATGTTCAATGGACACTGAAACGGGAAGGTAGAAGAGAAAGGAAGGAAGAGTGAAAGATGAAACAAAATGCTAAAAGGGAGAAAAGGTGAAAAAAATTGAGAGGAAAGAGAGAGAATAAGATAACATCCTTGGAGTCTGCTTCTTCACCTGCAAAGAGAGATATAAAAAGAACAGCAAAACCAGCTGATAAAGTATTACAGGGACAAACAACTAAGGCCTTGATACCATCACTGCAAAATATATATTATTATTTAATACAAGATGTATAAAATGACAGCTAAAGCTAATAATAAGGGTTTTCTGTATAAAAGTGAATCTGTAAGTACCTTGATCCAAGCACCTGTGTTTGTGAGAGTGCACTTGTGTATGTGAGCTTTATCCATAAGAAAAATGCTCAGTTGTGGTTGTGCACCCCAGAGCGCCGAGGGCAAGGCAAATTTATTTATATAGCACATTTCAGTACAGAGACACTGCAAAGTGCTTTACATGATTAAAATACAGGAAAAAAAACAGAATAAAAGCAAGTAGGAATAAAATGTAGAAACAAAATAGAGCATGGAAAAATAGAAACTAAAAGCAAACATTAAAAACAGTTGGACTGCAAAGCGGAACTAGAACAGTCGAAGGCAATCCTAAACAAATGTGTTTTTAATCTTGATTTAAAAGAACTCAGGCTTTCCGCACTTTTACAGCTTTCTGGAAGTTTGTAAAGAGGTGGTCAAGCTGATAAGAAACTACAATTAAGTTGTTTCATTGCTAAAACATCCCAAGTCAGATAGAGGCAACCTTTTCATTAAAACCTTTTTTTGAGATGGAAATGAACATTTTTGTTTTTTCTAGTAGCTGGATAGACTATTCATTATCTGGGGGTCTATGTTTGCTATGATCCTAAAGCAGAAGGACATTGATGCTTTTAACTTTTTCTGTATTTATTGCAAGGTAGTTATTGCAACTTTTACCAATATTATCGCATATTGTAACTCTTCCTAATATCGGGCTGCCCTAACTGTATTATTATTATTATTATTATTATTATTATTATTAAAGAAATGGTAGCCATCCTGCTTTGGCAATTCTTAATTATTTATATTAAACGCTACGTGTGAAAAAAAGCCGTGCTGTATGACATTTTAACTGTTTATATCATCCTATATTTGTGACGGCACAGCTAGGATCACTGAAACTATTTTTGTATGCCTATAAAAAATGTTCATATCTTGGCTAGATTCAGGAAAGCCTGCCAAATGCATGCTCAGTATGAGGGATTGTTGCAAAGCCATGGACAATGCAGATGACTGTCCCTGTGGCTCTACGCTCTTTTAGGAGGAATGAATGCTGCTTGTCAAGGCTTGATACAATCTGCTGGGTTTCCTTAGATGGCGTCCGACCCGACACCATGTCTGGACCTGCAGCCTTGTTGATGTTGACCTTCCTTAAGGTGGAGGTCCCTTGGTGCAGCTGCAGGAGGAGAGGCTGATGCTGCATCTCTGGCTGAGAAAGATGCTCAGGCCTTACATAGAGATTGTGTTGGAGTCAAATGGCCATTGTACAGTCATATTCAATAACTTAGAATATACATCTCTATGAAGCTTGTTCTTCAGGTTAAAAGTACCTTTTGAAAAAAAAAAAACCTTTAGGCGGGTATTAAACATACTTTTCATTAAGCCCCCAGTTCTACATGAAAAATTCTGCTTTTTATCAGTCTGATGCAATATTCAAACCTTAAATGCTGTTTTTATTAGCTAGAGGTGAGAAAAAGTCATAATTAACAGAAAAAAAGACTTTAAAACATCAGTCTGTGTTGTTTCCCTTAGTGAGTTGATTTACTGAAATAAATGAACTTTTCAATAATTTTCTAATTTATTGAATATGACTGTTTTTTCTGACCGGTTTTTATTCAACACAAGGATTTAAACTGTATTAAGTGCCTTTGCAACCCCCCTGATCTTTGTACAAAATGTCTGCAGATGTGAGTTCTGCCTATGCAACTCTCCTCCTTTCAGCTGAGTTACTCTATGCTTTAGGATGTTGCCAGAACTTCCCAAGAATCATCTTTAAATCTAAGTCATTAACTCTAAAATTTTGGAAGTCAAGATATGTACAAGTTCATGTCTGTGTGCTTGTTGGGGATTCAGGCCATGTCGCCACCCACACTCCCTTAACAACGGTTTCCCTGGCAACTCTTATCAGAAGGCGAGCGAGACGCCAGCTGAATGTTGCAGGAGGCTTTTTCACAGCTTTCAATCCTGTAACGTTTCTCTTAGCCTGTGAGTTGAGGAGGAAAGAAAGGGCTGCTCTGGGATCAGTGATGAGGAAAGAGAACTGTAAGGGCATTACAGGACGTGGAGATTCAATGTGGGAGTGGTGGCATCTGCTCCTGGAAGTGACAGTATTTAAACTCAGGTTCTCATCTCCAGTTTGATTTTGGACATAAGTTGTTGAAAATACTAAGGGACCTTTTAATAAAATGTCTCTCAGTTAAATTAAAGAGTTATTTAAAAAGTTTTCTGTGAGAGATCTGGTCTCACTGAGCAGGAATGCTGGTTCTTTGGAGATGACCATGACATCAGCTGCTAAAGCTGCTCTGTAAACTCATCGGTGTCTCCCTGATGGTTTACAGCTCCTCGACCCCATTAGGAACACTTTAGTCTCTCTCACACACACACACACACATCTGTTGGCTTGTGCATTGTACCCTAAAGCACACCTCTTCTCTGCTTCTCCAAATAAGTTATTTTAGGTTTATGTGCACATCATTTTGGAATGTCATGATCTTCTGAAGGGAATGCTCTGTGCATGTGTTACATTCCTAAATTGCAATCTGTGTCTGTTGAGAGGGCTACTTTCTGCTTCATAGGATAAAATACCAACAGCTCATACCAGCAAGATTTCCATTTCACAACCCTGTTATCCTTTTAGGGCAAATTTGTCCATCAGTTGAGTTAGAACAGCCTCAGCTAAAAGCGATTCATCATCCCACCAACAACACAGGAAACAGTGCAGTTCGATGATACAGCTGAGCTCGGCTCTCCCCACTAATTAGGATTGATTGGGCAAGTTCACACTCTTCACTGATGGGCGCCCTCCATAGAAAAAGATGAGGCAACAGAAGACAGATGGTACTGTCTCTCTGTGTTCATGTTTATTTGTTGGGATCTGTCCCAGCAGCAGATGACTGGAGTTATTTGTAGCTATTGAGTAAAATTTGGATTTGCCCAGTCAAAATCTGGATTTTGACTGGGCCATTTTAACCCATGACTATGCTTTGATCTAAACCATTTCATTTTTAGTTCAGCCTGTATGTTTCAGGCTGTGGTCCTGCTGGAAGGTGAACCTCTTCCCCGGTCTAAAGTTTTCTGCAGCCTAAACAGTTTTTTTTTCTCCAGGATTGTCCTGTATTTAGCTCCATCTAGCAGTCCGTCATGTTCCATCAGGACCACCTTCCTTGTTATGTTGTCGGCACTGCTTCAGGCTGCTACCATCATGTTTCATTGTTGACGTTGAGTGTTCTGGGTTTTATATTTTCTGCTAGACAGCATTTTCCATGCATGTCAAAATGTTTTGTTTTTTTTATCTCTTCCTACCAGAGCTCCTTTGTTCATATGTTTAGTCTCTCCCCCAGGAATGGTACAGCTTTCTTCTAGTAACTCTTGCATAAAGACAAGATTTTTGGATGCATGACTAATAGCTGCCCTGTCAACAGATTCTCCCACCTGATCTCTTCATCTCTGCAGTTCTTCCAATTACCATTGGCCTCTTGGCTGCTTCTCAGATATTTTAGCCCAGCCTGTCAGTTCAGGTTGACAGCCATATATTCGAATTGTGCTATTCGCCTTTCCTGTTTCAGGTGATTGTTTAAATTGATAGATGTTCAAAGCTTGTTTTAGATTTTAACCCTGTATTAAACTTCTCAACTTTTTCCTTGATTGGTCCATTGTGCTTTTTGGTCCTTATGATGCACTTTGTTCAATCATTTTCTCTAACAAACCTCCTAGACCTTCACAGAACCAATACAGCCTAAAATAAACACAAGTGGACTCCATCTGCTAATTGGGTTACATCAGAAGACAGTTGATTGCACTCGATTTTATTTTGTGGTATCAAAGAGGGGAAAACAAGTCCATTAGAACCGCACTTTTCTGATTGTAATTTGTAAATAATAAATAAAAAATAAGTTTGAAAACCTCTTATTTTTCCTTCCTGTTCACAATTATGCACTACTTTGTGTTTTATCTATATCACATAAACTCGTAATAAAATACCTTGAGGCTTATTACTATAAGGCAACAACGTAAACATCTTGCCTGTAATTTCTTTAGGCAGTATATTTGAGGCTGTTATTTGTCAGTAATTGCCCTCGTTTATATTCAGATCATGTATTAAACAAATGTTCCAGCTGGTTGTTTATCGGCTGTATTACAGCAGTTAAAACTGAGCTCCTTGTTAACAGAATGTGGATGTTGCTTAGCGGTTGCATCACCAGCAGCTCTGTAAGTTTCCATGTATTATATTCTGTGGAGCTGTTTGTCTACATGTTGTCTTTTTGGAGTAGAAGTTTTATTTTCGTTTTTATTCTGTCTTTTTTTTTAAATTCAGGTTAAAATTTAAAGTGTGTTCAGCAGCACTACAGCTGACCCCAAAGTAGTCATTTGGATGAATTATTAAACTCCACTTTGTGAAACAATCAAAAGCAGTCATTTTGCAGTTAACTGCAGCGTGAGCCAGATGGTAACTATACTTAAATAGGAAATGGCAGAGGGAAATAAGAAATGTGGAGCCCCTACTGATCTTGCTGATTAGACTAATTCTCCTGCCATCATATTGTGAGCTAAATTTAACTGTGAAGATGCTCTGCTGCTGGTTCAGTGCTGTGGATCCCACAGGGACTAATTTGCTACCAGAGAGGATGTATTATTGTGCAAGAGGAAACCCCCCAGAGGAGCCTGTGAACCCCTCAGAGATGTGGCACTGCTACACTTCCAACAGCTAGGAATCCAGGTTAGCTCAGTGTTTCTGTAATTACATCAAAGGACCTCTGAGGTACCGTGAGAACTGGGACAGTTCAGTGTGTGCATGTCTGCTCCAGTCAGTAGGAGAGAACATTGAGAACTGTTGTGTAGTGAGCCAAGGTTGTATCAATGTTTTTCCTTCATTCCCTCCATGATCCTTTTTTTTTTTAAACTGCCTTTTGAATCTGAGAGCTATGCAGCCTGATGACAGCAATCAACAGTAATCAGTGATAATCCTAGCAAACAAAGCAATTAGAAAGCTGTATAGATTACATTTTTTAACCTGTCCAAAATCTTGGAAGTTCAATCAGACCGAACTGCAGGATGACGCGTTAGCTATGTTGGTTGCCTACACAAAATATTGAAGTTTCCCAATAAATCCTAAAGGTGATGGTGCTACTACTTAAACAATGTATTGTACTAGGTTAGGGCCATCTAATGCATATGCTTAATGCATAGAGTTAATCCCGTAATTATTGTGACACCACAACCCGACCTACCCAGTCCATACTCCAGTCCTAACACCCAACACCTGCCCTCTATACTTAAGCTCTACCCCGGTATTCCAGGGGAGAGCAGAAGTGCCAGACCCAGCCGACCCCCGGCACTTGCATTTGTTTTCTTTGTATAAACCTGACTAATTTTCCTGCAGCTGACAGAGGCATCAAACTCTGTTATGACAATGTTTGAGTGAAAGCACTCGTATGGATACATCTTACATTAGTGAACCATTGATATTGTTCTAAATTAAAGAAATTATACAACAGCTGCTCAATCTGGCTGCTGTTTTCAGGTATTCCATTTTACTCCAAGAAGGCAAGGCACGTTTCTGTGTAGCACGTTTCAGTAACAAGACAATTCAAAGTGCTGTACATGAACATAACAAATAAGAGAAAAATACAGAGAAAAGTACATTGCAGTGGCACAGCAGCAGCAGGTCAGATACAGTATAAGACAAGTTGCACTACAAACTTCAATATTGAACATTTAAAGGCAACTCTAACCAAATAGGTTTTTAACCTTGATTTAAAGGAACTCAGGCTTTCAGCACTTTTACAGTATTCTAGGAGTTTGTTCCAGATAAGTGGAGCATATGAACTAAATTCTGCTTCTTCGTGTTTGGTTCTGGTTCTGGATATGCAGAGTAGATTTGAGCCAGAAGACCTGAGCGGTCTGATTGACTTTTTAGGCAGACCTGTGAAAACACTGTTTCAGTAATTGATTTGACTAAAGATAAATGCATAGATTAGTTTTTCCGGGACATTAGTCCTTTAATCCTGCAAATGTTCTTTAGATGATAGAAGGTTGACTTTGTAATTGTCTTTAGATGCCTCTGGAGTTTCAGATATGAGTCCATCACTACTCCCAGATTTCAGGCCTGATCAGCAAGCAGCTGAAGCTTTGTGCTAACTCTTGATTGCTCGTCTATTGGTTAAACATTTTTTACTTCAGTTTTCTTTTTACTCAACTGTAGAATATTATGGCACATACTGTTGATTTCTTCTAAGCATTTACTCAGCGCTTGAATGGGTTCATAGTCACCTGGTGACATGGTGAAATTCTCGTCACACCCTGAAACACAGTCTATAAAGCATTAATGAGGAACCTGATGACAGCTATGACATCATCCTTGTGTGTGAAAATACAAGTGGAACCGTGTGTGTGTGTGTGTGTGTGTGTGTGTGTGTGTGTGTGTGTGTGTGTCTCTCTCCCTGGAGAAGGATGGAAGCTGTAAGGGGGAGTGTTTGTTTTAAGCAACAATTATGCTGATGATTGACTTTTAGCTATGAGTCAGCATTCAGAGGAACAGGATGAGTGACGACAAGCCACCTGATGTGGTGTGTCTGTGTGAGTTGGCACATGGATCCATTTCCCACCATCTTTCTTCTTACATGTGTGATTTATGAATCATCAATTAAAAGTCAGCATGGCAACTTTCCAAATCAATGAAGGATCAATGTGTGGGAACTTGACAGATTACAACTTCCCACAAAGTAGGAGTTTTTTTTTTTCACAATCAGAATCCCCAATTACAACTGAATTCATATACTGTAAATTAGTTACACACATTATACATTTCATCTTAAAAAAATGCAATGGACCACTGAGCTACAGTGGTCCAAACTTTGAGTGATTATTTTCAGATTTGATGACTCACGCATATTGTGTAGAGAAGTTGTGATTTGATCTATAATATTTCTCACATTTTTTATTGTCTTGCTGAATCTCCTGTATCTATTTTCCCTTATTTCATCTCACCGTGCACACATATTCATGTGTTCAGGCTCTCATAATATCCCTCCTTTGGTCCATTTCTGTATACTGCAGTTTCTCAGGTTCTTCTCCTGCTGCCCTCTGCTGACACCTACTGACCAACTTTATTTCAGCACAACCAGCATCCAGGGAAGACCTGCAGCAGCATCACCATTCATCTCATGTTGTCTCTACCCATGCCATCTAAAAATCTTTCTTGCTTCTTTCCTGCAGAAGACACTTTCAGATTAAGGCTGGCTGCTGTAATTGCATAACAGCATGGCTGCTCTACATTAGAGAAATTATTATATAATGACTTACCTTATGTAATGGCAACACATTCTGAAGTAAAAATGCAATCTGATTCAGCTAATTGACTTTCTCCTTATTGTCCAGTTTCTCTTTGTGTGTGCATTAGATGTCAGTGTGGCTTTTGCTGCTTGTGTCATTCTCTACTGATCTCTGTTCCTCCAGGCAGCTCCAGGAGCTTCAGCGGCAGAAGGAGATGGAGCGGGAGCGCCAGGAACGCGAGCGTCAGGAAAAAGAGCGCCAGGAACGTGAGCGTCAGGAGCGGGAACGTCAAGAACGCGAGCGCCTAGAGCGTGAGACACTGGAGCGGCAGGAACGCGAGCGCCAGGAGAGGGAGGCGCAGGCGGAGAGGGAGCGACTGGAGCGAGAGCAGCAGGAGCGCACGGAGCGTGAGATGATGGAGAGAGAAAAGGCAGAGAAGGAGCGGCTGGAGAAGGAGCAGCAGGAGCAGTTGGACAGAGACCAGCAGGACTGGGAGAGAGGGAGACGCATCTCCAACGCCGGTGAGTGTTGTCCACACACATATAAATATGTGATCATTCAGAAGAGAGTTCAGACTCTGACATTATTAACACAAATACTGTTTGATCCTAGATGACGTCTTACTGACTAACAAATAATTCACTGCCTGGCTCTATTGGTCAACTTGTTTATCTCCTGTTTATCAGCATCCTCTTTTTGTGATGAGTGACTTCTTAGTGGTAATTATATAAGAAGGTGTTTTTCTGTCATGCAGAACATGTAACTAGCTGCTCAGTTCATTGCAAAAAAAAATCCACCATTTTTAGAATTTAAATAGAATTTTTTTTTTTTTTTTTCTTTTAGATGTGTTTATCCAGAAAAGCAGTACCTTTTAATATAAAGTGAAACATTTTTCTTTTTTATTCTGTTTTATTTCCTGAGTTTTTTTTTTTTTTCAATCACGTGTTTCACATTGGCATTCTGGTTTAAATCCAAAACTGATCAAAAACTGAAGCGCTCGTTTTAACATCTTCTACAAATCAGAGGTTATGGGGAATTTTTTTATTTTTATTTTTTATCTACTTTTACCACCAGTACCACAAGTTGGGCCATGTTGTAAAGCACCTCCTAAAACTACGCTAACTTAAACTCTCCAGCTGAAACTTTTAGTTTTATTCAGAGTGCCTGCAAAAAAAAATGTTCCTCATCGATACAAACAGGGAGACCTGGGAGTCATTCATTTAACTGACCCTGATTAAAATATTAGATAATATTTGATGTATTCAGTAGTAAAGAATCTTTTTTTTTCACATCAGAATGAAGGGATACAATCATTGTGGAGACAATTTTACACATCAAGACTTTTTAAAACCAGCAGCACCTCAAGCTTCAAGTCATTGCTCAGTTTGATTTGTGACCAGTTTGAGTTTGAACAATCAACCGCCCAGCCTAGGTTAGAAGATCGAGATGCAGGTGGGGCCATGGTTTTGTTTTACTAACTAGAGCAGTGATGGAGGAGTGTGTGATTATTGGATCAGAGGAAAAGTAGCAGCATTCCAGGACTAGGTCATGGAACGCTTCAGTGCAACGCTCATATTATTACCATAATGCACACATGCACACCACACAAACGGTCCATTGGAGTTACTCAGAGACTAAAAATACATCTGGAAGAAGCGTTAGTGAGAGCCTCAAGGAGGGATGTGTTGGGGTGCACACATGCATGTAAAAGCTGCAGGACAAGCAGCCGGGGGCAGCGTTACCTCGCATGTCATGCAGAATAACACGCACATCACATGACGGGGCGAATGCAAACAGACATTTTCTGTTAGACCATAAGACAGTATGATGGGATTTGATTTGATTAGATTTTTCCCTTGGAGAATAGGCTTGTGTTGGTGCGTTTTAACTGCTCACAGCCGTTGCTCTGCTCTGTAGTCGGTCCCACACCTGAGGCGAAGCTGACGTGTTGCTGAACATTATTCTGTTTAACAGCCTTTAAGCTTTTTTTAGATGAGCATTTTTGTAGCTTATCTAAAACAGTCTTTAACATTGTTAGTCACTTTTATTTGGAAAAGACCGTCATTACTGAGTTTTCTCAAAAGCTTGTATCAAAGGAGTCAACCTGTGTGTTTGGGTTTAGCTTACTGTAGCTGGAGATGATGTAGCTACAGTTGGGTAAAAGTACCGACACAGGCACACATGAACAAGGCTTCCATTCTCATATAATCACTATTTCTAGTTGTGAAAATATAAATTTTTCCTAAGTGTTTCTTGGCTGTTAGATGTGGCTCGTTAATGTCAGACTGGACTCTACAGGACCAGCTGGTCTGGCACAGAGGAGCTTGGCCAAAGTAAGGCATGTTGGTCCCTTCTTGTGGACATCAGAGCCTTGTCTAGTTAAGTGCACATGTCTAGTATGAGCAGAGTAATTATTGCTGTATGACAGAGCCGAGCTAGACTGTCTACAAGGCAACGGAAATGTAGAAGGATGGTAGAACGATGAAAAAATGTAGAAACGGATTAAAAAGTCTTGAGGCTGAATGTGTCGAGGGACAGAGGAGATGGGAGATTCTAATGACACATTTATAGACCAGGAAGAACCAACTCTTAGATGACTATTGTAGGTTAATTAGAAAGAAGAAATCAGACTGGAGAACTCATGTTACTCAGTCTTGGTCTAAATGAACCTTAGATGGACAGGGTAAATTGTAGTTCCAACAACAAGATTATAAAGGAGCCTTGCAGGAGTTTATCAGTTTATCTGTCTCATGATTTCGGCTTATGTGAGAATTTCATCCCTCTCCCTGCTGTGTGACGGTCTGACCCAGTAGTAAGATCTCTCTGGCAAGTATGGCTAACTATACATGCATTTGTATTTACAAAGTCTGCAACTGGCTAGAGTCGTACCAGTCGTGCGCTTGCTTATTAAAAAGGAAACTTAATTAGAGGGACTCGGCTGTAATAGGAACATGTAATTAACTACAGCAATTATCAGGCACTGGGTATTAGTAAAGTTTTATTTTGAAACATTAATGAGTATGTAGCACCAGATTGAACCCTGGACACAGAACTACATCTAATCACAAGACTTAGACCTACACAGAAGTCTAGCATTGGTTAAAGGGAAGCAGAGCAGACGGTG
The DNA here is from genome assembly GCA_037039145.1 of Fundulus diaphanus. Taxonomy (NCBI): domain Eukaryota; kingdom Metazoa; phylum Chordata; class Actinopteri; order Cyprinodontiformes; family Fundulidae; genus Fundulus; species Fundulus diaphanus. The sequence continues at coordinate 10,564,183 of CM073142.1, read as the reverse complement.
ATCTGAGGATTAACAACTTTATGTTACCCAGAACACATATGGCAGCTCCTTACTAACACCACTGAGGCTGATAAATGGGGGAAGAGTACAACATAATCAAGGTAATTACCTCAAACAGAGACGTATTCAGGTTAGATTAGGAACAAAATAAACTAAGTGGAAAATTAGCACTCTGCCTTTCCCTGCTGTTCCACACCTCTGAATTATCTAACTGGCCATGTTAAAGTGTACTGCAGACTATTACAGCTTTATACAAAAAACGGGAATGCCTCTTTGAACGAAGGGCTCGGAGAGTTGGCTATAAAGCAGCAACATAATTACCTAACAATACAGATTTAATGTAACTGTATCTTTTAGTCATATTAACACCCAACTCTGATAGCTAGTCACAGCACACATACTATATCCGGGAGGTTTAATGTACAAGAGTAGATGGCAAAAACACAGCAACAGATTTTATTTCTTAAATATTCGGTTACTTCACCTCTTTCTTTTCACACCTCCGCTGAGCATTGCTGTATCCAATTTATTGGAAATGGCTGCACATCACAGGATATTTCATTTTTTACTTATTATGCAGCCCAACTTCGTAGTAAAGCATGTTTTGGATCGCTGTTGACTGAGAGGATGCTGACCAGAATAGAAGCAAAACACTCCCCGAGCATTATGCTCAGGGAGTGTTTTGCTACAGGTAAATGGAATATTGAAGGACTACCGACAAATTCTTCATCTTTACTTGAAATCAACAGTGCGGTGAGATCAAAGCTGGTTTTTCAATGGATAAAACAGGCCTACATCAGGCTTCTGGAATTTCTCTGACCTCAGCCCTTTTTCAAATATATTTTCTATGCTTACAAGTCGATTCCATGCCAGAAACCAACCATGTCAATTAGCAGTAGAAATCTTTAGAAACTTGTCGTTAGAATTACAATTCAGAAGGCTGGGTGTGATCAGAAATCTGTTGAAGTGACTCCACCCATTCCTCCAGACATGCAAAAATGAATTACTGATGACTATTGGTGTATGTAACATTCTTAGCACTGTACATGTTTTCATAAAAACTGCTATTATTTGCCTAAAAACACAAATCTTGTATCTTACCAGCCTATTTCATTTGTCATTTGTTTTTTAACCAAAAAAGCAAAGGTCTATAATAAGATGGCCTTCTCAGTAGGAAGCAAAGAACATATTTAGATGAATGATGCATTTTCCTGCAGGAGAGGTTTGTATGATGACCTCTTCAGAGGTTATTTCATTATGTGTGTTGTGAATTTGTGTGTAAACTGTTGGGTCTTTAGGACAGTTACGGTGGCCTTAGATTGTTTGCGTATGTCCAATGTGAATAACTCTAGCTGACTTGTCCCCATTTATTTTGTTTTATCAACCTTCTTTAACAAGCAGGACTCTGAAAGTTGTCTCTGTCCTCAGTACTAATACTTGTCCACTAACAAAGTGTAGGAGCATCATCTCAGCTTCAAGAGAATACACAGAAGGTGGAAGGAAGCTTTAGTTTAGCCCTTTGCTGGTTTCCTGCTTCATTTCCCCCTTCTCTTTTTTCCCCCTTTCTTCCTTCACTTTTTCCTGACCTGCTGTTTTCCCCTCCTGTGTGCACGACGGCTGCTTCCTTCATTCCTCCACTCCCATCTGTCTTGTCCCTGATATTCATTTTGCCCAACTGGCCTGGCGGGCATTCAGCCTTTGAAAGCACGCTCTACACTCCCACACCTCAAGAGTACAGCAGGACCTCCTCCACGCCTGTATCTCCATCCACACCAACTTTCCCAGCTCCCAACACACCCTCACCCTCCTCCACTGCTCCCCCGACCCCACCACTCAGACAGTCGGCCTCCCGATTCGCCACCTCGCTTGGCTCTGCCTTCCACCCCGTCTTGCCACATTACGCCACAGTTCCAAGGCGGCAGCCAGCTTTTCCACAAGCCCCGGCTCCAGCTCCAGTCCCTGCTCCCACCCCTTCCACTCCACCTAAGTCTGTGGTGTGGTCAGCGTGTAACTTCACCCCATTACCACCCTCACCCCCTGTCATGATCAGCAGTCCCCCAGGGAAGGCCACAGGTCCACGGCCTCTCATCCCTGTAGCAGCGCAGTCCCCCCTCAGCCAGAAGCCCCCATCACCATCACCCAACGGCCCACCCATGTTCCCCGCACCTTCACCTGTTACCATCCCACACAGCCACACCCCACTCGGAATCAGCTGCCCCACTCCGCCTCCGCCACCCACCCCTCCCCCTCTTCCTTCACCCATGGGTGTCCCCGTGTCGTCTTCGTCCGTCTCGTCTCCCCCCTCCTCATCCCAGGCTCCTAGTTTGCCCTCTCCCTCCACAGCGCCCCCTGCTGCTGCAGCTGCCGCCACCTCTGTCTCTGCTGAGCACCTATCCCTCCCCGTGGGTCTGGGGTCACTGGAATCGGACACGGCCGCAGGCCCAGGGCCCCTCCCAGCTCAGGGGGGCTCCTCCTGTCAGCCCCAGCCCCAGGGTAAGGCTTCCAATCTGGTTTCTGCTGTCTCTCCTCTCCTCTTCTCTGCTTCCCTTTGTCTTTCGCTGCCTCTGGCTGACTCACTAACAGGGAGATGGTGAACACTGTCTGATTTGTTACTTTACAAATAAACTAAGGAGCCATGCCTGGAGTGCCTTCTCTAAGTATTAATACCCCTTGAGTTTTTGCACATTTTTTGAAACCACAACCACAAACTTTACAGTTTATCTGTTGGGAATGGATCTGTTCGACCAACACAAAGTAGTGCACAATTGTAAGGTAGGAAAAACAAAGTCACCCAAGTTTTCAAGCGTTTTTAAAAATAAAAAAGGTGTGGCATGGATTTGTATTCAGTCTCTCTTATTTTGGAGCCTGCAAATAAAACCCAGTAGAACCGATTGCCTTCATAAGTCATTACTAGATAAATAGTCCACAGGAAATGGATTTACTCTCAGTATAGATCCTGCTTTTTTGTAAAGACCACAGAGGTTTATAACGTGAGAGCAAAGAACTCCTTGAAGACAAAGGATCACAGGGATACAGTAAGGAAAATGTTTGATGGAGACATTGTAGTCCACCTAAACTGACAAACTGGACAAGCATAGTATAGCAGCCAAAAGGCCCATGATGACTATAGAGAAACTGCAGAGATCCACAGCTTGGGCAGAAAACTGTTAGTCGCGCTCTTGTGCACAATAATCTATCCTTCAAGGAAGAGTTGCCAGTGATTGAGCTCTGGCTTTTCTACAAAGAAGAATTGATGCGCAGAACTGCTAAAGGCTGCAAAGTAATGTCCCCGGACTGTTGAAAAATATGCTTGCCACACTTTTCAGATTATGTTTAAAAAAAGACTAAAGACCATGCACGTTTCTTCATTTTGGAGTTTGTTGTAATATGACAAAATGTGGAAAAGTGGTATAAATACTTTTGCAAGGCAACCCACAAAATGGTCTAATCTGGTTTGTACAGCGGTCGCTGTTGCTCCATCACCTCCTAACTTCTCGTCTCTGTGTATGTCTGTGTGCTTGCTGCTGAAGGACCCGGCTATCTTTTCACTGAATATCAAATGTCTTGTTTAGCTTTGCAATGTCTGACTGGTCCAATTGTGTTTCAGCACATCACTGACTGGAGGTTGTGGGAAGCCTACACCTCCCTCTATTTCTCAGTCACTCGTTTGTTTTTTCCATCATCAGTTCATTTCTCATTAGTCTCTCACCACTGGGCTGCTTCTGTGATTTGACATTTCACTGACCCTGATTGGATTCTTCTGTGCGTCTGTGTGCAGTCAGTCAAAACAGACTGTAAACATAACCGAGACCAAAACTAAATCAATGTTTTTGTGAGCAACCTTGGACTGTGAATATGACCGGAAACTGAATTTGGCCTTAAACTGGCTCATTAAATAAACAGGCTTCCATAGATGTTTAACTGAATATGGGATTTAAAGCAGAAGTAGGCAGTTTTTATGGTAACACAGCAGTAGCCCACTGACCTCCATCCGCTAGCTGTTCCCTCATACACCAGAGGACGTTTTCCCAGTGCCAGTGGCAACGCTGATGGGACACTGAGATGCTGGATTAGCGTTGATCACAGTTCAACACGGTCACCTTCCATACACGTTTATTCATTAAAAAGAGGAAAGCGTTGTGTTCGGTCATAATGCATTGCTATGATCGTGTATGTGTTTCTGTGTTTTGTTAAATGATTTGCTTAGTGTTGTATATTTGTTTATTAAAGCACAAGAGGTTCTAATGAGGCTCATCAATCATTGTGTACATTTCACTGTGAATAAATAAAAGCAACAGAAACATTGCATGTCCTCCAGTTTCATGTTGCCCTAATCCATCTATAACTGCACGCTAATACTGCATGATAATGTTTGCTTCGATACGATGACAAATGGTGTCATTTCTAATATGTGCATTCATGTTGTGTTCATTCTGGACATTCTAGTCAAAATTCATGCTTTCAACGCATGATTTTTTTCAAGGAATTTATACTGGAGTGTAGTAATGGAAGACGTACAGCCATGGTAGTAAAATATATTTGCATTTAGCACAACCGCTTACAAATCCCACTGGCTTTTGATTTGCTCCTGGAATATGCTTAAACTTGTTTCTACAATAAACATCTGATGTCCAAGGGAAACGGAACGCACCATAAATCAACACCCAGCATACCACTCTGTCATAATGTATTTAATACAAGCCAAGTCAGATGCAGGAGACAGCAGAAGGATAATTAAGAATCAGTTGTCCCTGCCAAACATGTAGAAATTATTTTTACCATCATTTTTAAAAACTATTTACAGAAGTGAGACCTTTTAAATCCATCATACATGTTTGCTTGCATCAATGCTGCTACGGTTGCTCTAGACCAGGGGTCCCCAACCTTTTAGAAACTGAGAGCTACTTCATTGGTGTTGTCATACGAAGGGCTACCAGTACTGACCTTTGAACTAGAAGAGTCAAAGTTTACCTTAACTTTATGTAAAATAAACACATTTTTCATTCTTTGTTATAGATATTGTCATTTTTAAATCTACATAAATGCACATGTGAATAAACAGTAAGAATAACTGAATAATATAAAGTTTTAGATGCAGCTCACTGGTGGACTCGGCTTTTTTTTTTTAAGAACAGGATCGTGGGCAGTACATGTGGTCCTCGGGGGGGGCTACCTGGTGCACCATGTTGGTGACCCCTGCTCTAGAAGCTATAAGCTCTCATGGTCTCCTTAATAAAAACACAACCTTTAGTTTACCTCTGCCAGATTCCTAAAAGTCAAACCTGCAGTTTCACAGAGCTGTGAACCAAATGAGTGTAGCATATCACTAAGGACCACTGACCTGAACACCTGCATAAAATGTTTATTTGGCATTTCCTCTAAACTGACCTTTTATTATCTGGTTGAGGTCTGTGCCATGTTGGCTGCGTGATTGCATTTAGTTCTTCACACCCACCTTCCTTTCACATCTTATCTCCATCGGTGAAACTGCTCTCCTTGTGTGCTGCTGCTGATGTCCTCAAAAATCAAGCCTGTACCAAAATCCTGATTTACGATCATCTTCAAACCCCCAACCACTGCATTGTGTCTTGTGTGTGTTCAGGAAATGAAGACCTTTAGCTTTAGGACAAGACAAATTGTTATACAATTAAGCCCAAAATGATTCATAGCACTGGCAGATGTATTTTTTTCATTCAACCAAGCAGTCTTTCAGATATAAAACGATATAGCCACCATTCAGAAGATAGTAAAACAATCTAAATTGTTTAAAAAAGTTTGCATTTACATTTTGTTTTGAAAAAAGGCATGTTGAAAGTTACATAGACCATTCCAAATAATCAGTGCAAAAATACTTATTGGCATTACAGCAATCAAACCCTTCCGACAATCGTTGAGCTTTTTTTTCCTTCTTTTTCTTTACGGTATTTTATTGATTTCTTTGAACTTCATCACGAGCTACAAGCCAGAAAACACTCAGTCATAGTTATTAGTTGGTGAAGATTCTCAGTCATCCAGGTCATGGTCATTCCAAAAAAAAGTAGTACATTGTTCTACTACGGATAACAAGTCCAGTTGCCTTGTTTTTTACCTTTTTTTGGAATAGTTATTAGTCAAAATGATTAAATATCCCCCTTAAAACCATAACAACTATGTATGTGAACCTCCTTTCTAATGAATGTATATCCTCCATTGTGATAAAACACACTCCACTGAAGCTCCAAGGTTTCTACAACAAATCTTTACTGGAGTGGAGCAATAGTTTAATGCTGCACAGCTTTTAGCATGTGCTGTAGATTGTGTAATACTTAAAGGGTCAAATGTAAAAAAGATGAAAAAATCAGTCTCTACAGATGTGAAATCAAATGCAGATAATGTTGAAGTAAAAGCAGCCTTGTGTGGGTGTCCTGAAAAATGACACTTTGAACCTGATTTTCTTCTTTTCTTCATGTCTTCACCCCTCCCCCATCCATCATTCCCTCCCTCCAGCAGACGTGACTCAGACCCCAGCGCTGACCACCCCCACCCCTCCCCCACCTCCCCCCCTGCCACCCGGCTCCACTGTGACCTCTGCAGCCGCCACCCCCACCACCCCGGCTGGCCACCCTCCTCCACCACCACCACCTCCTCCTCTCCCTCCCACCCTGACTCCAGGCGGGACGCCACCTCCTCCACCAGGTCCACCTCCTCCTCCTGGAGCCCCACCACCTCCCCCGGCACCACCCCTTCCTGCCGGACTCTTTTCTCCTGCAGAGGACCGCCCCCTTTCTGGCCTGGCCGCCGCCCTCGCTGGAGCCAAGCTGCGCAAAGTGCCAAGGGTGAGCAGCTCATTTAAAGCTCATGTTCTCGCCGTTACCTGAGCTATCATTGTTGCATCACTGGTTTGCAGCTCCTGTCACAAAGGCGCATTGTACTGAATGTCACCCAATTACTATCACTGATTCATTTAGGCATTCATGCAGTATTCATGCATGGTCTCACACACACACGCAGTCACCATCTGTCCCAGCTCATCTCGGGCTCGGAACACTGACGGTGCCTGCCAAATGCTCCATGACTGTTTTTCTTTGCAACATAACAAAAAACAGAAATCAACTATGCATTTTAACAAGATGGGGGGGGGGGAATCACCAATTAAATTAAATCAGCAATGAAGTCACCAATGAGCTGTTTTTTGCCCCACAGAGTGACGATGCAGGGGCAGCTCTGGCAGCAGCCTTGTCAGGGGCAGCAGGGGCCAAAACTGAGGCCAGAGGTAATGGGCCTTTACCAGGAGGAGGAGGACTTATGGAGGAGATGAGCGCCTTACTGGCCAGAAGGTACATTGTTGGATCTAGTCTGTTTGAACTTTGTTATTCCAATGAGCTGATCTAATTTAATGTGACACATTTGTGGCAACGCAAATTAGACCCAGATCAGGGCAGCACAAAATTAGACAATCACATGACAGCGATAATATTGGTAAACATTGTGATGGCGATATTGGTTGCAATATAGGTCTAGTCTTTGCTTTCTTTCTCATCTGTGCTTCCATCACTCTGTGACCTTTAGTATTTTGGCCAGTGTCATTGTTTCTGGTGTTAGCATCAGCTGCCTTGACTCCAACTGCCTAATTATTACACTAGCATGAAACATTCAGGTTCATGAGAGCTGAAATATATTGGCCAATAATTGTTGCATTCCTAACAGTCTTTCGAGATATGAATATTGAACACAATGATGTAGTGATGATTATATATGTGTGATATCTTGTGCAGCTCTTACTCAGATAGATTTTTTTATTTTAAAAACAAAGTTGGGTCCAGGAAAAATAGCTGCTGATTTAAACATCTCAATTTTAACTAACATTGCTAACATTGTCCTCCATTTCCCTGGGATTTACGTCCTGCAGGAGAAGAATCGCAGAGAAGGGCTCCTCACCAGAACCTGATCAGAGATCAGTAAGTGTTGTTAACTTGCTTTACGTCTGATTTGCTTAAAATTGTAATAGACTATCAAAATTCAGGGTTTTTTTTCTTCTCACTTCTGATTCACACAAAAGCCCTTCTGTTAGCCATGGTTTTCTCAGTGGGGCCAAGCTCTACATTCTTTCCATTCTTGTCTGAAATGACTTCAGTCACGCAATGTTTCATCTTTGTGATGGTCTTTTTCCCTACTAAGAATGTGAGCAACATGCCGCTGTCAAAAAGCTGTGGAAAGATTTAAAATTCAATAATGACAGTAAAACTTTGTTCAAATTTCCTTTCTCCTCTGTAGCATACTTGACATCTTCTCTGTTACAGATGTTTCTAAACATTGAGTGCACGCCTTAGTTTTGGATTATCCAAAACCATATGCTGTTTGTGACATTTACAGCCTGAGGTGTTCTGATAAACAACGGATGCTTTACTGTTTAAATTATTTCCATGGGCATTCAGTTTCACAAACTTGGTTGGTTGATTCCTGTAGATGCTATGCTATATCAAGTTTTGGATTTTTTTTTACTATGAGGGACTTCATAAAATATCACACAAATCTGTAGTTTAAAGGCCAGATTTTTTTTGTCTGTTTTACAGGAGGAGGGTGAGATTAACACAACCCCAAAAGTGTCAGCCTGTAGCACACCAGGTAAGTGTCAGAGGAAGGCCGGTGACTGAGGACATCAGCTGAGGAAGACTTGTTGTGGGGAGTCCAAGTTAGGATTCATTATATTACTTCTGATGGATTCCAGGGTTTCCCCCAGAAAACTGCCTAAATTTAGTTTTAAAGACCTTTGCATCCAATTTGGGTCACCAGCTGATTTCTCGGTGCAACAGTTTCAGATCTTAGTTTTAATGACTCTGTTTTGGGAAAATAAATTAGTAAGAGAAGCTTAGTTTCTATTATTTTTGTGTTTTTGTTGTTGTCCAGACATGCCCAGGAAACCGTGGGAAAGAACAAACACCATGAATGGTAGCAAATCTCCAGTGATTGGAAGGTACAGTTTCACCCCTCTCCTCAGTAGAGACTGTGATCATCTCATTTAGTCTTCTTTTGTATATTGTTCACTTTGAAATACATTACATTTTCGAATCTGGCTCAGATGCTTTGAAAACCTTTACAAAATATGTTGGATGTTTTCGATCACAGGCGCCATGTGAAGCTATTAGCATCAGCTAGCTTCCTGGGCCGTTCAGTGCTGCCTAACATTACTAAAATTTGTTTTGCCTATGTGTGCACAGTAGATCTTCATCAAGCTACCTGTTAAGTGTTATGTTGTGACATCCTAAGAAGTGTGTGAATGAGAATGAAGAGACAAGGTTTCTTCATCTAACCTGGGATTTTAACAGACAAAAATATAAACATTGGCTCAGAAATACTTGTCATTACTACATATGAATACATTCTATATGAAACTCTGACATATTATACTTTTTTCAAACTTCTGATTAGGCTTCATTAACACAACAAAATATTTTCTAAAAAGGCTATTAAAATGTGATTTGAATTCTGAACCTCTAAATATATCTTAGATGATAGCCATCAAAAAGAAAACTTGAACAAATGGTTATGAAAAAAAAATGAAGTCACAACTAAAACCGACTGATTAAAACCTCTAGAGTGCACTGGCATTGTAAACTCTTTTTTTATAGTTTTTATTAGGATCTCAACATCAAATATTTGCAAGATGATTAAAATAAATAGTAACTGCAATCTGGTTACTCACATGGCCACTGTGCTGATATTTACAGATTTGTAAAAATAAGATAAAAATTAGTGTGTGAAAAGTCCGCTGCTGCTGCCACACAAATCAAGAGGGTAAAAAGTCAGCTGGTTCTAATCAAATACGCTCAATTAGTGACCAGGATGAGCACCTAATCAAAAGCAGAACTTTGCAGATACTTTCAGAATAAGCACTTCATTCAGAAAAAAATCACTACCAGGGAGGCCATATGGAACATGTCCACACAATTTTAACTTACAGTTTCATGATTTAAAACATATTTTCATAGTGGAAAACATTCAAGACAAGAGTATACATTCCAGATGAGAATGTCCCAGCAAGTTCAAGCTGCTCGTAATATGTTAAAAATGACAGTAAAACACAAGAGTCACATGTCTCTCTGCAGGTGTCAGTAAAATGGCGGCTACAATGAGAAGACCAAACAAGTGTGTCATATTCTATTATAAAAAGGCTAAGGCAGCTTGATTTGAGTGTGCAAAGATACTGAATGGACCACAGGACTTCTGAAACTATGTCCTATGGAATGGAGAGACCAGTGTGGAAATGTTAGGCCAAATAGCAGCGCTGTTTGGTGAAAAACCATACACATCATCTCAGCCCATATGCCTCATACCAACTGTTTTAGCATGGAAGGGGAAGGGTAATGATTTGGGATTTTTCCAGCCACAATAGCTGGGCAACCTGCAGTCACTGCCGTCTGTCAGAAAACAATTTTAAAAAGGATCTAGACATGATAAACAGTGCACAGTATGTAAGGATTGTTCTGGAAAAGTGGTGAAAGTTTTACTAGGTTGGTTAATATAGCCCTGAGGGGCTGAGGAGGATAGTCACAGATGTGAGTTTATAACTAAGTGCAACATTGAGTGTGGTGGGATCAGAATTCCTCATCTGATAGGTGAATCTTGGCTGACATTGATTCATCAGCAGGTCAGTGATCCTAAACATAGCATCAAATCTGCAACAAAATGGCTGAAAAAAGATAAGAATCAAGGTACTGCTGTGGTCCAGTAGAAGTCCAGACATCAATCTGAGTAAAAGGATGTCAGAAAGAACCATGGGAAAACATTTCTAAACAACCATGTGAACAACCCAAAAAGGTCATAAAGTGGACGTCTATTTGAAATAATGTTGCTGAAGATGGTTCTAAAAGTTACATTGTTTAACAGTGGCTCAAGTGAGATGACAGCTTGTTGTTGTTTATCTGAGTATATATTTGGTTGACTTTAAATCTTGATGAGGACTAGATGTTCTTATCTTTGTTATACCTTCCCCAATATTTCTTTGGCCTTATTATAAAGATAGTTATTTTATGGTAGCCTTACAAGGAGTTTGTGTAACAAGCTTAAGATCTAGTGGGTCTCATGCAGAAGCCTCACCAGGCTGTGAACTTCCAGGTAGATCCTGAGCTTTAACAAGTAAAGTCTGTCTCTGCTGCTCACACAGACGAGAGTCTCCGTGGAGAAATCCCATGGGAGCAGATTCCTCCTACAGGTAGAGAGACAAGGCTCTGAGGAGTTTCAGAAACCTCTTCTTCCAGTCAAGCTCTTTCTTGTAATCCAAGTTTGCTGTGGTGGACATGTTTTTTCTTCTTTATAACGAAGAACCATTGTTAAATGCTTGGGAAAATGTTTGGGACAAATTGTGTTTCTGTGTGTTCCTTTTTAATCCACCAGCCTGCAGGGAGCAGCTTTGCGTGGCTTTTCCTGATGATGAAATTCAAACATCATCTGGTCGTTGTGTCTGCATGCTGTTGAGCCTGTTTTCATCCAAACATATATTATTATTTGTTTGCTCCAAAAGAGGGAAATCTATATGTGTGCGTCACATACTGTACACCCTCGCTATCATTAAAAAGAGTGTCCGCCCAGCGCAGCGTAGACTTGCCGTGCTATTATCTTTGTAGAGCCAGAGCAAATACTGCCGGCGTTCACAGATAAGGCTGCCTGTGTAAGTGTATGCACAAGAAGGGGACACAAGATGGGTGGTCTGGATTCCAGCTGGGGTTGTTTAAAATGAGAGTCAGAGAAGTGACTTCTACAAAATGTGTAGCCTATTACCTATTTATGAGGTGCAAACTTTCTCCCACTCAAAGTTCCTCCTATGCAGTATTTCTGTTTAACATTATTGAAGTTGTAGTGTGTAACTTGTGTAACTTGTGGAGCTCTGGATGCATATAGATCTTACCTTCACCACAGAAGCGCCACAAGAACTACAAACATCGTTTCGGTGTTTTCAGCTTCTTAATGACCTGCTGCTAGGCTCATTTCCTTTTCTTTCCTCCTGTCACACTTCCTCTCTTTAAACTGATTGGCTGTTCTTTGAGTGAGTAAAGAGCAAGGACAGGCTTGGCGTAATCGCTGACATCCTCTTTACTTTTCTGGGCTTGACCTAACAAATTTCATCCAGTCTAGTAATTAGTGAGGGGGAAAAAAACAAGTATTTTATTTAGTATGTGTTTTGGCCTTTAAAGTAACACACTGACAGATCCCTTATTAAGAGCAAACGGACAACAAAGGTCTTCCTAGATTTTTCTTGTTAAAACACTTTTTTTTCAGCTCCTGAAAGGACTTAAAAACTGAAAGATTGCAAAACAAAAATAAAAGCTGAGACGTAAAAGTAGCAATATCCCTCTACATGTATTATAAACTGTAAACAACTACATGTACAGTTTTATTGGGTTACACAGAATAAACACAAACTATCATTAACGTCCTCTTCAAATACTTGCAAATTGTGAGAAAAATTAGACATTTCCAATAACTTTAGGGTTGCACTTTTCAGGAAGAGTTTTGATCGGCCATAGTTAAAAAAGGGACATTTACCACAATCTATAACACACTGATCTAAAATGTGGATCATCTTCATTGGAAGCTAGCTGCAGCGCCTTACAAATCCATTTCTACACCTTTAAACTTTTTCATGTTTCAAGTTACACGTACAAACCTTAATGTACTATGTTGATTGTATATTATGGTATGGTATGTATGTAACACACACCACTAAGTCAGAGAAAAATGCAGTGTTCAAAAGTTTTTACAAATAAAAATCTGAACTTTGTGGCATGCATTTGTATTCAGGCCCCTTTAACATAATATAACCTAAATAAATACTAGTTCAACCAATTGGCTTCAGAACTCACTAAATTAGTAGCGTTAATTTGTCAATATACATCCAGGTGTTCTGTTTCTGGCCTCGGAAGTTTGTTGAATAACATCAGTGAACAAGCAGCACCATGAAGACCAAGGAACAGACAGGTCAGGGAACATTTTATGGAGAAGTTTAAAGCAGGATTAGGTTCTAAAACAATATCCTAAACTATAATGTCTAATTCAGTACTGATCATTCAAAAATAGAAGATGGCACAACTGCAAATCAACTGAGATCATCATCCACCTTTAACAAATAGCTGACTTAATCAGAGAAGCAGCCAAGAGACAAATTATAACTCTGGAGGAGTTGCAGACATCTTTTGCACGCACATTTAACCTTTATGCAATAGTAAGGATTACTATTGCATAAAGGCAATACAAAGCCACAAGCCAAGTAAAGGACACACCAAACATGTTGAAGAGGGTGCTCTTGTTTAATTAAATTGAAAATAACTTTTCAGGTACTCAAGAAATATAACACAGCACATGCATACCCTACCACAAAACATGGTGGTGGCAGCATCATGCTGTGGGGATCTTCTGCAGGGACAGGAAAGCTGCTTAGGGTTGATGGAGAGATTGCTGGAGCTAAATACAGGATTATCCTGAAAAAGAGCCGAGACTGGAGCAGAGATTCACCTTTCAGTAGGACAACCCCAAATTTCTAACGAGAGCTACAATAAAATGGTTCAACTCAATTTTCAATTCCATTCAATTAAATTTTATTTGGATAGCGTCAATACACAACACATCATCTCAATGCACATTACAAAGATCAGGTGGTCTCCAATTCCAGTCCTTAAGAGCTCCAATCTTGCAAGCTTTAGATGCAGCCCTGTTCCAACACACCTGGATCAGTTGCATGGTTCCTTTCCAGGCCTCTGTAGAGCTGAATGACCGATGCTGATGAGGGAATTCAGACATTTGATTCAGGTAGGTTGGAGAAGAAAAGCATCTAAGAGTTACAGGACAGTGGCCATAGTGGACTGGAGTTGGAGACCCCGGTTTAGACCAGTCATATGTTAAAGTGGCCCAGTCAAAGTCCTGACTGAAATCAAAGTGAGAATCTGTGACAGTTCACAGGAGCTCTCCATGCAGTTTGAATTTTATGAAAAGGGCTTTTGTTAATGATCCAGTTTAGGCTTTTATTTGAGTTCATTTCAGTGCAGTTTATATAGCACCAATTTACAACAAATGTTGTCTCAGGGCACTTTTGTCAACAGTGGAGTTAGGGAGCTCGTCCTGTAACCGGCAGGTTGTCGGTTTGATGACCCACTCTGACCGTCTTAGTCGTTGTGTCCTTGGGTAAGACACTTCACCGATATTGCCTTCTGCCGGTGGTCAGAGGGCCCGGTGGCACCACTGCATGGCAGCCTCGCTTCTCACTAAAGTTCACTTTAATATTTAAATTGGTTAAAAAGTTTTCTAAGGAAACCCAGCAGGTTGCATCGAGTCCTTGACTTGCAGTGTTCACTCCTCCTGGATGAGCGTGGAGCCACAGTGGACAGTTGCTGGCATTTTGCCGTTTGACTTTGCAGCAATCCTTCATACCAAGCAACAGTGGAGAGAAAAACTCCCCTTTAACAGAGAAACCTCCAGGAGATCCTGGTTCAGTGTGAATGGGCATCTGCCACAACCTACTGGGGGTTTGGGCGGACAGACCAGACCCCAAAAGGAACATAGAAGCACTGATCCAGGTGTGAGAGAAAAGTAGAATTGGCAGTAGTAGCTCCTTTAGCAACTTGCCTGATGCCCCCCCCCCCCCCAGGAAGATGTCACAGCTAAACAGAACATGATTACAGAACAGTTGGCAACAGTAAAAGAAAGAAATGGGTTGTGGAGACGGACAGGGCAGAATGAAATATCAAGATCTGTTGAAAGTCACTCATCCACCGTAACGTTGTGCTAATGCCAGCTGATCAGCTCGATTGTTGTGATTTTATCAAGACAAATGGGCTACATACATACAGAGTAGAATTGTTTTTTTCTGTTTGTGAAACCATACATTGGAAATCCATACTTCATTACCCAGTTTGGTGTTTGGTGGGGTACATTTGTGGGTGAAAAAAATCTATACACCAGTGGATAGTATCTTTCAATGACACAAGAGTTGTGTCGTGATCATCCTGTCGGTTCTTGCTCTTGTTGTTCTTTTCACTAAGCTTCTTCGTGGTCTTTTCTTGTTTGACAGACCCAAATCCACCCCGACACCTACTGCATCCTTAAGTGCCAATGGTGTGCCAACAGAATCTGTTGATTATGACCGACTGAAACAGGTAAGAAATCATTTTTAACATCCCTAAAATGTTTGGGGGTTTAGACCAAGTGTAAAAAAAATTGCCTTTCTGGGCGCGGTGGCGGTGCAAGGGTAGTGCGCTCAACATATATGGAGGCCTCAGTCCTCGATGCAGCCATCCTGGGTTCAAGTCCCAGGCCTAGGGCCCTTGCCGCATGTCCCCCCCCCCCCCCCCTGTCCAGCCTTACCTGGATGACTTACAGAATTCTTTGACTTTGAAACACTTTGGTACAAAATAGTTGTTTTTACATGTGCTATATAAATAAAGTTAACCTTGATCTATCACTTGTACAACAGCAAACATGATATATTCCGGTGCTCTCCTAAATCTCAGTGCTGTTTGGAAATTATCCTGTGGGGGTCACAATCAGCTGCTCCACCTAGTCAGCTGATCTGGGGCTATTCAGATAGGTTGATATAGACACAGCCTCTGCCATCACTACTTTAGCATCACACCACAGAAGTTGTTTGGCTGAGGAAACACTAAAAAGCATATTGATCTTTTTCAATACTAGTAATAGTAGTAATAGTAATAATAGTAATAGTAATATAGTAATGTAGTACTGATGGCACGATCCCACGATGGCACGATCCCTGCAGGGGAGCAGTTACTTCTCCTGAGCCACAAAACAAAGCCATATCCCAGGTTTATAATGTGTTAAAGTGATGCTTTAAATTTAATGAAGTTCCATAGTGTAACACAAGTACGGAAGGATTGGATGTAATCTTGTACCATACAACAATAATAAGAATTTGTTGCCATTTCTAATTGTGCCTCGTGCACAAAGCTCACCCAGTAAAAAGCACCAGATAAGTCATCTATACACTCAGAGATTTGCTCATGTCCAAAAACTCCTCTCAAAAAACATTTTAGTTGTTTTAATTAGCTAAAAATTGATAAAACAGTGTGACCCACTTCTCAAATGTTTTTTTCTTTTACTTTTCTGCAAACTCCTGTGCTGTCAACGAACCTCACTTAAAACTACAAACTCACCCTTTAAACTATCCATCACAAACATTTTCTCTGCTTGGTTTGCCTGCATTTTGCCTTATTACTAATGAGGCAGTTTCATTCAAAGCTGGACTGAAGGGGGAGGGCTCCTCCCTCTGACCTCTCTGAATGAGTCGGTTAGATAAGTCAAGTCTCTGAGTCCTGCCTATCTGTCAGCACGGCTCATCCCTGGAGTGAGACTGGCAGGCTGACACCCAGCAGAATCCCCTGCCACACTCATTGCTATGCCCGTTTTCTCATTCACTGAGCCAAGAGTTGAAAGATCAAACATGACATTCCTAATACTGTTGAGTCCCCTATACTATCTCTGACAGCTGTTTATGGTTTGGTGTTAGAACCTAACTCTAAAGTCCATCTCCTAACAGCATGTGACTGCAGGAAATAAGTTAGAAATAGAAGCTACCTAATAAATTCAAACTGCTTGTAATGTCACTGAGCTTTGCAAACATTTCTCTTTGTTCAAGGAAATGTGACTTTCTTTTTCGTTTTGTCTTCTTAGGACATTCTTGATGAAATGAGAAAAGAGCTGTCAAAACTAAAAGAAGAGCTTATTGATGGTAAGTATCTCAGGAATCTAACAGTGGATTTTCAGGTTGCCCTGTCAAACACAAAACAAAATAATGCAGTTACTTTAATTTCTTCTATTCTTCCTCCCTCCTATTTTCAGAAGTGATCTTTATTTAAACACATGTTGAAAACAGGAAGTGAAATAACATACATACCCTCATTTCAAAAACATACAGTTAGTCATGTGTTGACATCAGCTCTGGTAGATTATGTCGCTTCATACTTTTAAAACTGAAAATAGGACTTGTGTTCTGAAGATTTTGTGACACACGTCAGTCCTGGTGCAGCACGTCTCACTGAGCTGCAGCAGGCCTGGTTTTTGTAACTTTTGAAGGAATCCGCAGCAGCTGAGGTACTCAAGCTCTCTGAGCTGCATGTCTTTATTTACATATCCCAGTCCCGATTGTGCTAAAAAGTCTTTTAAATGGGCTGAATTTATATAGCACTTTTCTAGGCATACCAGCACCACAAAGCACTTTATACTAGAGCCACAGTCACACACACACACACACACACACACACACACACGAATATCCAGATCATGTACAGCATAAACATGGTGAGTAGCTGAAAAAAATCAAGGTTTTAATCAACATCAGTTTGGTTAGAGACTCCTGATACCAATCTCATAAAAAAGTTTTGATTGGGATCCCAAGACAACACGAGGGATCTGATGGGGACAGCCCTAATTGTACTTTCCCTACCACAATAATTTGCATAGTACTGTATACAATACTTGAGGTTTTAGAAACCAAATATTGATTCCTCTTCTGCTACAATCTAAATCTTGGTGTACTGAAATACTTTGATTTAGAAATCCATCAAGGCCCCTTGAAATCCAAACTACATGAATGCACTGATTCTACAGCCTTATAGTCTGGAGACCTTCTCACAGGCACTGCAGCCAATCAATCCATTCAGTTTTATACAGCACCACTTCACCAAAAGTATCTCAAGGCACTTTACAAAATGTAGTCAATTCAGTCCAGTCATACAAACTCAATTAAAGGCGATGACATGCATTACAATTTGAACTGAGTTATCAAACAATGCAGTCAAGTTCAGTTTATTATTCAAATTGGTAAAAAATAAAGGTATCTAATGAAACCCAGCTGATTGCATCAAGTCAAGAGGTGAACCTCCTGTAAGGGACCCAGAGATGAAGATAAATTTGTCCTGCTATGTAGATTATATGCTGCAACCTAATTTACCCAGAAATGTTAAGACCTGACTTAAAATTATCAAAGTCTGATCCCTGTGTCCATTTTGTTTTCTTTTTTGTGTGTGTGCAGCAATCAGGGAGGAGCTGGGCAAGTCCAGCACTGCGTAGAGGATCCATGCTCCCTTTTCTCAACACCTACAACCATGTGACCAGAAAGCCAATCACAGGCCATTTATGACAAGACAATTTAACGCCAGAGCAAACAGAAAAAGTGGAGATGGTGACTATGACAACAATCATATTATCCAACAGAAAGGACTGAATTTGGTGCGGAGCGGTGTCAGATGGAACAGCAGTGTGTAAGGTGAAAGTGGGAAGCTGTAACTTACAGAATCCTCTCAGCAGTTCCTGCTGCCCCCTCTCACCCCTAAGCCTCGCCCCACCCGCCTGCCAAGGGTATCACCTCCTGGAGGACAGGGCAGTCTGCCAGAGAAGTGACTGTCTTTATGCAAACACGGTTTCTCTTTTTGTCCCACAGTAACAATGGCACCTATATACAACACAGAACTCCTCACTGATGCTGTGGTAACAGCTGATGTTCAGAATCAGAACTCCTATCAGATGCTTGGTTGAGAGAGCTTGGAGACAGGAAGAAGGCTGGGACAGAACTAAAGAACTTTTTCCCATAATGCCATTGGGGTAGCGCATGTGTGTGAGTGTGTGTGAGCGCGTATGAGGGACTGCCAGTCTCTGCTATAGTCCACCTCTGCAGGACACTGTAAAGCTAGTCTTCCTCAAATGCTATTTTAACCTGAATATGTACAAAACAAAGAGAGAGTTATTTAGAGAGAAAGTATCTATCAACCACGTCTGTTTTGGTGTAGATCTATAGTACGGCCATATCTCGTAGCTCAATAATCCCGTTTTTTAACAGGACACCCTCATGTCTGTCTGTTCGTTGGTGGACTCCTAACCTGATTTGTTGTATTGTCTGAAGTTTTCTACTCATTTATTTCTCTGTAACAATCAATGGCAGGCGGATGAGACTCGGAGGGGAGGTGCCCTCCATTGTAGCTCTTCTCCAAGATTTGTGTTATAGGGTTAGAGTCATTCATGCAGGCACCCTTCTCTCCATTCGTCATACTTGGGTGCTCTGTAGGAGTCATGTAGGGTTGTTTTGTTTCTTTTCACTCTATACAGTGAGGATCACAAGTCTGCCACGAAACTGCATGAACTGTCTTAAGTTTCATGACAAGCAATAAGTGTAGCATTAGCCCCAAGCCCCACTCTCACCATCCCAACGTCACCACAGGTTCGAAGCATCCTTCTGAACTGAAATCTGTTGTGGAAAACTATCAGAGCAGCACTGTAAACCATACTTAATTCTGAAATGGCTATACTCCTTTTTTCTATCAAATCCAATATCTTTAGCTGCATTTTTTGTAGATATTTCACATTTTTTTACTATAAGACATCAATAACATAGTACTTCAGAAACATTCACCATTCAGCCCACATGTGTACCAGATGGTGTCCATGCAGGGACACGAATGTGCCATTTATTCTTTCTCTAGTGCTTACTGATGATTAGTCTCTTGTTTCTTTCTTGCCTTTACTTTCTGCTGCTGTTAAATTCATCAGAGGAGAAACTGCATTTCCTATTCCTTTATATCTACAAAAGGCTTTTTTCAGTTCTACATTGTTTATTTAGCTAAAAAGTCAAAGTACAATCAACTGAGAGGGTCGCGCTACAAGTTTAGAGACTGATGTCTAAACATTGAAGCTGTGGATTACAGATTAGCGGTTAGAGAGCAGACAAACCATTTAAAGTCCAAGTTCTAGCTCAGTGTTCCTGTTTTGTCTGAATTAGGTCCTGAATAGGGAGTTCCACCAGTGCAGTGTAACCAAAGAAACGCATTACAGTTGCACTTGTAGGGAAATCTTAAAACTCAAAAAATAGTCCACATTTTTCGGAATTTCAGCTGTTCTGTCATCATTTTGATCTTGACCTTAAATTCTGCACGAAATAGCAAGTCGTGTTTTCTGTGAAAATCCTCACACCAAAGAACAAAGGAGTCCAATTCATCTCAAAGAATCTGAGCAGTAAAATTATGAATCAACACAAAGATGCAGACTAGGTCCTAAGAGATTAAACTAAAACCATAAATCTTTAAATTTTCTATTTGATTTTATGAGGGAATGAAATGTCTCTGTGTGCATATATTAGCCACAGTAGACTGATTAGGCTGATATCGGTTTGATCCTGTTCGGATTTCTCTTCAACAGCTCGAAGACATAGGAGCATTGAAAATATATTTTCCCAATATCCTGCTGTGCAGAGGTGATGCAAGATACCCAGAGAGCACAAAGTCAAATTGTCCATGTAAATATTCTAGAAAGTGTAGCTTCTGATCCTAGCTTGAGATTTATAAAAAGCTATCAACATCTCCAAATCCAGCCTGTTTCATTAGGAGGTGAAGCCCAAAAATGATGGAGCACTTTACCTGTACACAGCCTTCCTGTTATCTGCTGAAAGTCTTACACTCTCTAACGCAGCCCCAATGAACTGCAGGCACATTTAAATACTGTTTTAGATCTCTATGCTTCCTCTGACTTTATCTTAAATGTCTCACTGATGCTCAAGCTAGCGAAACTTGATTATTCTTCCCTGACAAACAATATTCCCTGCAAAGAGTTTTACCAGCACAACCTAATAGTAAGTAGGTGTGCTGCGTTCACTGACTGGGAAAAGATCAGATCTTTGGCTTTCCAACAGATCGTCACTGATCTAGACAAGCTGAAAATAGACATATTCTGGTCACCAGCTGATCATCTGAGCATCTTTACTTGTAAGAGTTCTGTTGGCTCTGTTGTATGTATATCAGAAATTGGATAAGTAAAAAAATCCTGTCCATCTTTTATAATTTATGGCCAAGGGAAGTATTTGGTCCTAAGTGTCTGCCTGTAGTGGTGGAAACCTCCCCTGGATCTCGTTCAACACAACTCTGTTAAAGGGCTTTGATGTCATAGCTTTGCTACAAACTATGAGACATCACACTCGGTCATCTCTCTGATCAGAAAGCGCCATGACGAAAAGCAACGGTTGTCACTTTACTCCGACAGATAGCATCATCTTTTAATTCAACTATCTATGTTGTCCAGTAGGCACGTTCTGGCTCTATATGTTACTAATACAAACTCATCTTCACATCCACCTTTTTCTGATAAAAGCAGCCAGCCGTCAGGTTTCCTGAGCTGCACATTTACTCAGAAATGATTGCACTTTAAGACAAAAACTGGCAACGCAATCCAGCATCCCTTAAACGCAGTCATTTAGGGCCTCTGTTGCCAGCAGCGTGGCTCTCTCACCAAAGGATTTAAGCCAGTCGCCTCCTGCTAAACACCATCACTCAACAAAGTCGCCTTTCTAATTTTTGTATCATCCTGTCAAGAGACCTAAAAGCAAAGGTGTTTTGGGTGTCAGTTGAAGTGCTATGATGGGGGGAGGGAGAATCTTTGTAAAGCGATGTGGTTTGTGCCTTGTTCCGAAGTTGCATTTAATGTCAAAGATTTAAAATTAGTATGTAGAGGCTGTTATGGTTTTCTTCATATGTTGTCTTCATGGTCTGACTCGGTTAAAGGGAGTGTTAAGTCAGGTTTGGTACCGTTTCCCACCAATAAAACACCTTTGCACCAAGATATTTTTAACCTAAAATGTTGAAATTTAAACATATGTTAATTGTTTTTCCTACAGTTCAGAGGTACAATCAAACTGTTAACATGAAATTAACTTCGTTCTGGTGTAATTTTTTTATATTAACTTAAATTTCTGATTGGAAATGCAGATGACGGGCATCTTCAAATGTCCAAGACTGTTATTGGTTCGGCATCTTTACATTTAAACCTAATCCAGTTTTGAGCTGTGCTCCACATTAACGATGTGAAGGAAGTTTCTCTGTAAATCAAGTTCTCTGCAGAGGAAAATGAAATTGGGACATGACCCTGGCTGCATATAGGTGGATTCTTTTCTCGTCTGCATTGTACCATACTGTTACTCATGTTAATCAGTCTTTTCTTACTTCCTAACAAGCTGTTTTGTTTGAGCAAATAAAATAAAAGTTGCAATAAAAGGTAATGAATGGTTTCGTGTTTAGCTACTTTGTGTGTCAGGTAAGCATGTGATTTTAAACTTGGAGTCAAGATATAGCAAATTGAAAAGATTGTAAAAATGTTCCATTGTATCATTGTTACAGTGTCCTTTTATTGAGATGGCAGAGAAAGATCTAGTATCCAGTTTTCTCTGGCTGTGTGGAACTCTAAATTTAACAATAAATGTCCTTTTTACCGCCTGTTGCTATGCAGTCGGTCATCTACTATTTCCACACCTACAATTAAGACAATTCTTGCTGTTATGGAAATATTTCTGTTTGCAAAAAGCGACATGATGCAGAAACTACTCACACTTATCAATGGAACTTTTTTGTGTTCAGCATCTCTATGAATCAGCGTACTGCAAGCTCTACCCAGACGGCCTGACCAAACAACCAGCTCATGTCAACGTCTTAGACCTTTAGTGTTGTGAGTGCCACTTATGACTATCTTTGAGTTTTTTCAAGTTTTTTTGTGAACTTTGAAATGAGTATTTTTTTTTTTACATGACCTGAAATGAGCGCAGCTTCTTCTGCTGTCATTATATGCCGCTGACACTGGATGTTTCATGTAAAAAGAGCCATTTTTGCCTCCCAAGGTGAGAGCTGGCTGACTGCTGTTTGTTTGTGTGCATAGGCACAGTTGAGCATCACACAGGCCGTCTGGGGACCTTACCATGATGTGTCGGTCTCTCTGAGGTGGGAACAAGTCATTACTTTCCAAGTCAGGAGTAAGTCTCAAGTCCTTATGATCAGGGCACATGTCAAGACTGCCAAGTCTCAAGTCGAGTCACAAGTCCAAACTAACAAGTCCCAAATCCTGTGGTTTAAATTTTGTCATTAACAAGTCATGAGGAGCAATCCCTGAAACACTAGACAAAAAAACTAAAAAGGTGTTTAAATGTCACAAAGCAAGTAAACAAATGCTTTCTCTCGCTGTTTAACTTCTTTATTTTAGGTTTCCAGCCCTGCAAAGAAGTCTGCAGGCCTGTTCACAGTGTACCCTACCTTTTGCTTGTTGGCAGCTGGGATAGGCTCCCTAACCTTACTATTGACTTAAATGAGAGCATCAAGTCATTTCTATGGAGCGATATTTGTGCCTTCAGGTTGAGCGCGCAGGAACCAATCCGAGCGCGCAGTAAGACAACACACGCGCGCTCAAAACCGGTCTGGCGCGCGCTCAACTCTGAAAAACTCTTCTCAACCCACTGTCGTCCTCGCGCTCAGTTCCATCTCTGCTCGCGCGCTCGACCTTTTCCTTCCACGCTCAACACCAGCTGTGCGCTCGCTCCACTCTGTCTCTGCGCTCACGACTTCAAAAACTGTCCACCTCACCAGCCAATCACAGACAGGTTTATTTTCATCCAATCAGAATATGGCTTGCAAATACTGCATTCAGATGGATTAAATCAAAATGCTGCATTTTTTGGCAGAAATTACTAAACATAACGGTGGGATTGAAGAAAAAAAGAAAAACAAATAAACAGTTTAATATTTTAGCCTAAAATATTTAGGCTAAAATATTTAAACTAAAATATTTGAGTTACTAAGAGTTACTAAGTGAGGTGTGAAAAATGTTTTTGTCTCTTTCCAGCTTCTGGGTGGTGATGCAAAAGTTTCTTCTGATCATAATCATCATCATTGTCATCATTATTTAAAGAGCACTTTATATAAGAGCTACATCAGATAAGAGATAACATAATAAAATGACTTGGCTAAACACTCAACAATTTAAAACACCACCAATAAAAAAAAAAAATATTATTATTATCATTGTTATTGTTATTATTATTATTATTAAAACCTACAGTAAAGTAATGAAATGTTGATTTTGGAAGTGGTGTTGGAATTTCTTTAATATAAACCAAAGGAAATTTTACATTACCTGCCAGAAGCTGGAAAAAATCTTTAAAAAAGAGACAACAGTATTTCCACACCTCACTTAGTAACTAAAATATTTTAGTTTAAATATTTTAGCATAAATATTTTAGGCAAAAATATTACAGTTTATTTTTATTTTTCTTCAATCCCACCGTTATGTTTAGTAATTTCTGCCAAAAACTGCAGCACTTTGATTTAATCCATCTGAATGCAGTATTTGCAAGCCATATTCTGATTGGATGAAAATAAACCTGTCTGTGATTGGCTGGTGAGGTGGACAGTTTTTGAAGTCTTGAGCGCAGAGACAGAGTGGAGCGAGCGCACAGCTGGTGTTGAGCGTGGAAGGAAAAGGTCGAGCGCGCGAGCAGAGATGGAACTGAGCGCGAGGACGACAGTGGGTTGAGAAGAGTTTTTCAGAGTTGAGCGCGCGCCAGACCGGTTTTGAGCGCGCGTGTGTTGTCTTACTGCGCGCTCGGATTGGTTCCTGCGCGCTCAACCTGAAGGCACAAATATCGCTCCATACATTTCAAGCAGATGCTCAAGTCTTAAGTCAGGTCACGGGTCGTTAGTATGCATGTCAAAGGCAAGTGACGAGTTTCTAATAAGTCTCAAGTAATCATATGTGTGACTTGAGTCTGGCTTGAGTCAAGTCATCAAGTCAAAGTTCACCATTCTGGTGTCGCACCATGGCTTAAACTTCACAATAATTTCTTCTTGTTTTGTAAGCTGACGGTATATTCATGCTCTAACCATCAAAAGCAATTGAACAGATTGAGTTTATTGCATCCAGATTTAGTTGTTAATGTGTGGAGAAGAGTTTGCAGCCCCAGCAGAGATAATTAATTGGGGAATAATCTGCTGCTTAATGTATTCTTTTACTTCAGTTTTTTTTTCTCCAATCGTACAGGTAAGTAGCCAACATAACTCTGGTGTCAATTTGGGAGTCTCCTTGAAGCCCTTGCAGAATGGGGACTTTAGTGGAATATTGACATAGTGCTTTTCAAGTGGCCGCAACAGCAAACATGCTCTTATTGAGCTGTTTAATCAGAAATGTTTCCTCTTTTTGCTTTTTGAAAACACAAGCGTTGAAATATGTGAAGGAGAGCAGTCGTTTTGGGATTTCTGCCATAAACAATTTAGATGTGCAAAAATGAAATGGTTCACATCGATCCCTCATCTAATTTTTATCTGTGGAAAAACAATTAATTGCACGAGACGAATAGAAATAACCAGTCAACGACATCTGTCTGAGAAACGTATGCTCCTCTCACTTTCAGCTGTGACAGGTTTTAAAGGGGTTTCTTGCAACTACAGCCGCATTCAGGTCACCTCACGGGATCCAAATGAGATCAAGAAAAGGGCTTTGATTCAGCCCAGGAATTAACGCTACCTAATTATCAGCCAATCCTTGGTGGTCATTGTTACGTAGCAGGGTCAAATTCTACTTGAGCTTTCAGTTTTTACAGATGCCGTCACACTTTATTCAAGTGCCCTCTGACGCACTGAAATTCAGTGTGGAGTCTAAGCTGGTGGGCTAGCCAGGTCCTTCTGCAGCGAAGCGTCCCCAAACCGTGACACTTGCAACTGTGTTTCACTGCTGGTAAAAGCATCTTTTCCTATAATGCTGTTGGGTTTATGCCAAACATGTCTGTTCTGGTGTCCACAAGAAGTTCTTATCCTAATCTAAATTCTCTTTGACAAACTTCCATCTTGCCTCCAACCTCTACTTGAGTTTACAGACATCCACATTGGCAACATCTGCAGCTGCAGGAGCCTGCTGTAAGCCCTGAGTTGGCTTTTTAGAGACGTCTTTTAGCAACTTGTGTGTTTATGCTTTTGAGGTAAAATAACTTGGAGGCCCAGGTCTGGGCAAGTTGGCTGGTGCTTTTAAATGTCTTCGACTTGTAAATCAATATTCTTGTAGTAGAATGGATGATTTATGGTTGAATATCATAAAACGGATATGTGTACTCAATGTTATTACACTGTGAGAATCTCATATTGACATGTGCCTGCTGCAGTCTACCGACTAGTTTCTTTTCCAGAACTAGAACAATCACTGTCGGCGAATATTTATTCTATGGGTTTCCCTCCCCAGTGTGGCCACATATGTGGTCGCTCCGTTTCATGCTCCATCTTGCGACCCTCATATCAGTAATAGCATGTCTGACTGACTGACTGACTGACTGCCTTGCATTGCTCAGCCAAGAAGAACAGGAAGAGAGGGGCAGAATGACTCAAAATGGGAGCAAGCTCGTGTCAGGCTGGTGCAGATGTATGCGGATGCCTCACTGTACTGTCGTTCCACGCAAACTAAGTGAACTGCTGCTTGCTGCTGGAGGTCTGAAACACTGAGTTACTTTGCACTTGTATGCTGACTACCAGGGATACTCATCTGGAAAAAGAATAATCCTGTTTGACTAAAAGCATATTTTTTATACTTTTAAAGTAAACAAATTTTATTTTTTTAAGTGTCAGTAATGTACTTTGATTTGGGCAAAAAGAGGATTCTTGATTTGAAATATTCTAAAACAATATTTAACTTTAACCTGATAATGTTTTCCTTTATCCTGTTAGACTTTTAGAAGCTATAGTTGCTGACAGCATGCTTTTAATTACCTGTGCTGGTGAGGCTATCCTCGCTTTATTGGCTACTTGAAATGTTTGCTTCTTCATATTCAGTAATGCAGTATTTCCTCTGGCTGAAGGAACCGTGCAGTGCATCTGCAGTTCATTTGAGGTTTTCGTTTGATTTACAGCGGCAGAAGGCCGGGTTTAGGCAAGAGCTGCACTGAGACAGGAAACACCCTGAGCTTCAGCGAGAAAGATGAGGAAGCTGAAAAAGCTGCAGTTTGATTGGGGAGTTTGAATTTTCAAAAGCGCCCTTTTTATTGTATTTACGCAAAAACATAAACTCCATGTGCAAACATCAAGATCAGTGAATTGTTTGCACAGAGGAGCAACGTTCATGTTAGAAAAGTTGGAGGGAGACTAAATTCAGCCTAACAAATTACACATCTTTATACTGTCTCCCAAATCATGCCTAAATTAATTTTTTGAATCCTACTATACCCGCAGAAGGCTATATTCTGTGTGTTTTCTACAAAATCTACCATTTTGACTGGCTGTAATATGACACCAGTAAACAAAATAGTCGTGACTCTCTCCGGGCCAATCCCAATTCATTTAAAATCCACCAGTAACCAATCAAAGCGCAGAGCCGTTTGAAATGAACGCTGAGGCACCCAATCGCGAGGCTTCGCGCCTTCCTGGTCACTGGTGGGTTTTGCCCGGAGAGGGAGGGAGAACGAGCTCTACGTCAAATCTTAGCAAAGTTCGTTTTTAAAACATTAAGTTTAATTGATTAATTCGGAATCGTGGGATTGATTGTCTATTAAATTTACTCAGTGGATTTATTCGCCCAATAAAAGGTAAGTCCACCTACATGATGCGTTTGCTTACGTTGGAGAATTTCAAGTCGCTTTACGCCTCTCTTTGTTGGGTAACGGGCTTAGCCGACGCTAACCCCGGGCTGCCGCTAATGGTGATCTGGGCTCAGACTAATTTCTGGAATCAGAACGTAATTTCACTTATAGCAGTATTAATACAGATTGAGTTTGGAAGACATGTGCGTGTTTGCATTATAACGTTTAACGTGATGAAGTGGCAGTCATTTTTGACGGTTTCGGCCGGGCGGAATTGTCAGTTAGCGGCACTAACGCATTTTTTGCCGACATTGAGATTAACATACGCAGCCCTACAGTGTGCTGGAATTAGATGGCGCCCGCCTAGTCAAACGGTAACTAACAGATTTGAACAAACGACGTTGTTCCACCCGGCGTTGCATTTCGGAGGTGGCAGTGCTTGTTGATACTCCTTCCTCTCCACAGACCAGCGTGGATTCTGTGGAAACTGACAGGCGCGCAGGCATTCTGCTTGGCGGATGCGGCGGGGTTTCTTCAGCTGCAGCATTTGAATGCATGACGTTTTCCCTCCTTTCCGATTTGTTGCTTGTAGCCGCTGCAGGGTTTCTCTGAAAGCAAAGCCAACGTATTTCGTTAAAGCAACAGTTCCTTTTTTATTATTTCTTTTTATTGTTATCCCCAGATTGTTGCGTTATTACTGGTTTATTAAAGCATCGCCGGAAGCAAACGATTAGGACAATTCCAAGGCCCCCCAAAAGAAAACTTTTATAAATATATGAGCTTTTGGCATGATTTGATTTTTTTTAATATATTTTCTCCACCCATGGGGCCCAAACTTTCTTGCTGCACCCTGAGCACAGAGCAAATGAAACAAGTCGGTCTTCCAGATGCGGGGGGGGGGATCTCCATCCATGGGCCAACTTTAATTTGAAACTCCACCCCTGAGCTAGAGCCTGTTGTCTCTCTTCTGAGGCAAGTGAGGCTGGCCGGCAGGCAGATCTGGACTCCCACATTCCACACATGGACCTGAGGAGCAGAGCCAGGCAGGCTTTGGGTGTGTCATCTTTTCTAGGTGGACCTTCATGTTTTTACAAGATGCTCATGATTATCGAGGCCAGAGTAACTGGTGAACTTTAGAAGACATTTCCCTCCAACGCCTGGTATTATGAGACTGCCGTTCTGTTCTGTGACTTTGTAAAAGTGCCTTGTGATGACATGTCTTGTGAATTTTAGCCATATAAACAGAATTGAATTTTGGTTCTAGGACCTTTGAAGCCTTGCACCCATTTCCTCTGATTGTAAGAGAGAGAGTGATTTTCTGGCGAGAACCAGCGCTGGTCATAAATCTGGAGGCTGGGCTGTTATTCTAAAGCAGCTTCTTCTAGGTTCTCGTCATGTAATGAAGCAGAGCTGGTGTGAACCGCTGGAATGTTGGGAAGCAGCAGCGCTGACAGCGGGCTGGGATTGAACCAGAGACTCCAAGCTTCCAGTTGGACCCAGCTATTTTCCTCTCAGGCTGTAAGTCACTGTTATCTTTGCAGCTACGGCTGAATGCTGTTGTTAAATAGGCGCTTCAGTGTAGTTTTTATTGGCCGTGTGCCCTGCTGGGTATGGCTTACAGGACATTGGGCTCTTAGGAAAATCCTGTTATTTTTTGATTTGTTGAAAGCGATTCACCCGCCGGGTCCTGACTTCAGAAGTCTGATGTGATTTGTCCACAGAGGTTGTTTCCAGTTTTGATTGTTGTCAAACGTTCGGGACCTGCGAGCGACGCTTGGTCTCCTTTCATCGCCGTCAGTGCTCTGAAGGTCTTTCCCCGCTTGGCCTGGACCTGAATGGAGCGGTAAAGCTAACGGGGACAGACCTGTCAGCAGTTCTGCAGCCGTGTCCCAGCGTGTCCCCCTGCTCTGTAATGTCTCATTGTGCTGACCTGGCCCGGTCCGTCTCTTTCTGCGCAGTAGCTGGCTCTGCTGTAGCATTTTGTTGTTCTGATTGTCAGCTAATGTACGTTGTCCACTTGAAACGCTTTGACCTGTATGAACGCTTCGCTTTGGATTTGCTCGGTGGAACAGGTTTCTACGACCCAGAAGCTCCAGCAGAACACAACGAGGGTTTAAAGCAAAGGTACCGTTGGTTGATGCTGGCCTTTTCCTCTGTTTTGGGACTTCAGTGTGCTGCTCCATACCTGCCGGGTTTAGAAGGACTTCCCCCGGGGTTTTACTGTGGCAGACAGCGTATTATAATTATGTCCGTTTAAATCTGTTTCCAAACTATCTAGTTAGAAATACCTGCTGAGTAGGCGGCAGCGGACCGTCTTCCCTGGTAGACCACGATAATCCTGGCCGTACGCCTTTCTGCGTAACCTTTTCTAAAACACAGTCCCATGACGAGCTGTGTGTTGGCTGCTTTCTGCTTTGCCTCAGATATCAGGTGTTTGTGACGCGGCTGAAGTTGATTCATCTGGAAGCCACTAGACAGCCACGTTCAGGTATAGAGGGAACCGTTGAGTCCCGCTGGTAATGAAAGCGTCGACGCGTCACGTGCTCTTTGAGCAGTCAGCGGTAATACAGCATCGGTAGAAGCTTCGTTTATCTCATCCTTCTTATTCCCGCACAGTGCTGAAAAATGTAAAAACAGAGACCTACAGTTATTCCCAGTGCTGCTATTAGGGATGGATGGGCAGCTGTCATACAGTTTATCTGGGACTAATTCTTGTGATCCTGATAAACCCAGATTGGTTCTGGTTGCAAACTCCTAAAAAACTGTAGTATGAGTATATATACAACAGTATATCAGTTATTGGCCCATTAGTTGAGATATATATATATATATATATATATATATATATATATATATATATATATATATATATATATAAACAAACTAGTGCCGGGGCGATCAATATTTGACCAAGAAACAGAACAGTGGCAAAGACTGGCCTAAACTTCAGTAATATAGGCGCTACATGTGCCCTGCCCTGCCATGCTGGACGCAGGGTCCCTATTAGTTAAGCTGCAGGTTGCAGCCCGCAGTGGAAACTTGACTTGCATTATTTATCCTTGCGCTCAGTTAAATTTTCAGGCTTTCTTCAAATGGGTTTTGTGCGTCACGGTGTTACTGATTGAGAAAGTCCAAAGATGTTGAGCCATCATGAGCCACCGTGGGTCACTTTGTGGCAAGGTTTAAGAAGAAATCTCATCAGTTCTTCATGAGGTCTGTTCCTCTGGTTCTTTGCTTGGATTTTGCTGCCTTAGAAACTGGATTCCTGTTTGAAACTGTTGGGATGATTATTGTCTAATACAGAAAAAAAAATGTTTTTATGTTATTTCTGTCCATATCTTCCTGCTCTTTACTAAATACCGTTAATGTGTGTCCGGTTAGACTAAATGTAACTAGAAGACAGACGTAGCCAGGTTAATAATGGATCAGTTTTATTTTTAGATATTTTAATTGAAAGCATCTCTCATAGGGCTGGGCAATATATCGACATTTTAAAAATATTCAGATTAAAAAAAAAAGAGACATGAGACTATATCGTTTATACCAATTGGTCTATGTTGTGTTATAATTATTCTTTAATGTATTCCAGTAGGTTATTTTTCTTCTGTTTCTCGTATTTATCTACAGCTGTTTGTGTATAAAATGTGTCTGTGAGATATTTGGGATGAAGCTTTGATTGAGAGAAGCCTTTTTATCATTACTTTATGAGAAGAAAAACATATGAAGATAAATATTATATATCGGAATTCAACCTAAAAATATGGAGATATTTTTGGTTCATATCACCCAGCTCTAATCTTTCATCATTTTTAGTGTTTTTGCAATAAAATGACAAAAAGTCAAAGTGAGAGTAGGTGGGCCTCGTTAAAAAGAGCAGGAAATGGTATGACGGCGAACCGTTTAACACCATCTTCCCGCCATGCCAGAGACTGGTCCATGGCTGCCAGCCACACGTGAAAAAAGAAAAGCAACAATTGTTGCTCCTGTTGCAGAAACAAGCCTTTGATTTTCAGCAGTTATCTTCTCAGTCATAATAAATGACCATCATGCCACTTGTGGCTTACCAGCTGCAGTTTCAGATGGTTGTCTTTGTCATTAGGGACAATAAAGTTTTCGGTGGATATCTCCAGGAGCTCTTTAAAGGGACTTAAAACCAAAGGAATGTTGTGGTGGAAATGTTTCGTGATTTGGAAACCGCGACTAGAAGCTGGTCGGCAGCTTCAGACCTGAATGTGAAACAACGAGCAAATAGGACCCACAGTGGTCCCCGTTACAGCTGATTGAATGTGTGCCGCCTGTGTTAGGCACGGCTCCTTTCCCGTCTATCTGCCTATTCTCTCCATCTCCGGCTGCGGTGCCCGCCCTCCTTTCTGCTGTGCTCTTGGCTCCTTCCTCAGGTGTCCATCCCTGTGTGTGACTCTTCCTCAGGTAGCTGAACATGCCTTCTCTGAAGTACCATATAGGGGACAAGGTGATGGGCCGCTGGCCCGGCAGCAGCCTGTACTACGAGGTCAAGGTGCTGGGCTTTGACGCCAAAAGTCGCCTCTACACCGTTATCTACAAGGATGGCACAGAGCTGGAGCTCAAGGAGCAGGACATCATGGTAGGATCAGTCATTCTGGGTTTGGTGAAAATGTCTCCTGCTTCCCGCTGCCTCGGGATTTTAATATTCTGCTTTCGTTCGTGTGAATTTTTAAATAATGTTTTAATGTTTGCTCCAATTATTGTCCTCCAACAGAGTCTCACCGGTTTTCAGGTGCGCACTCGCTCACGTTCCCGCTCCAACTCCCGCTCGCCCGGCCGTCGCCGCAGCCGCTCGCGCTCCCCTGCCAGGACCACCCGCCGCTCGTCCTCCCGTACAGCAGCTGCAGCAGCGAGCGCGGCTACGGCGGAGAGCACGCCGTCTTCTCGCGGGGATGCGAAGCTCAAGCAAGCTGCAGAGGTCAAGCTCAGCCCGATGGTGAGGGTTCCTGAGGAGACTCCCTGTGGGTTCAGTGGGGATGCGGGTCTGTCGACATCACCGTCGGCATCAGCCAACCTTTGTCATTCTTTACCTCAACAGCATGGGTCCCATTAGTAAAGCTGGGCCCACATTTCTATCAGTGTAGTTCAGGGGTTAAAGTTCTCCGTCGCCGCGACGGTTTTCCATCACTTGGAAAATGAGCGCAAAAAGTTCCGTCTAGACTTATTATTCAAGGTTTTAAGCTTAAGCTGCTCTCAACCAATGAAACGGTTGAGAGCAGGGGGGAGGCCAGAAAAAAGGTGATTCTCGGAGAGCTTTTTATGAAGTTATTTGTTATTTTTACACGGAGTTGAGCGCCATGTAAATGGTAAATGGACTGAACTTATAGCTCTTTTCCAGTCATGCTGACCACCCAAAGCGCTGCACACTATAGCCACATTCACCCAGTCGCTCTCACTAACGCACACACATTTAAACACCGAGACGCAGCTCGGTAGGCAACTTGGGGTTAAGTGCCTTGCCCAGGAGCACATCGACATGTGGCAAGGGGAACCCACAACCTTTTGATTGCCAGACGACTACTCAACCCGTCAACCACAGTCGCCCTGTGAAGCAACATTGTAGAAGAGAGACGCACAAGAACCAGCTGAAAAAGCCTCCCTTCTGGATCTATGGACTCATTTTACTCCAAATCAAAAACACCTGCCAGACAGACAAGATACAGCAGATTAACTAAAACAATATTTAATTTTACGCAAAAGTTTAGTACAATTTTTCTAATTAGAAATGTTAATCTCTAAAGCAAGTTATATTTTTCTGACCCTTAAGCCATTTTATTAAACTTTTGAAATATTTAACATCCTATCCATCCATGGATTTTCTATACCTGCCTTTCTGTACAGGTGTGACGTCAAGCCGTATCTGATGGGGAAACGCTGCTCGACGTCACACAGGGTCGGGGGGAGGGGGGGGGGGTACTGGTGACTATCTCCAGGCGGGGACACAGTGCATCCTGGACAGGTCTCCAGTCACATGGCTAAAATATAACCGTTTTAGTAAACTTCAAAAACTTGTTATGGAGGGTTTTCTTGTTATGGATGTGGAAAGTGATGGAGAGGCTGTCCAGGGTGACACCAAGGCTGTTAAGCTGAAAGGTGGGAGAGATACAGGAATTGTCAATAACTACCACATTTTGCACAATAAGCACAGTGATGTAATAAATGTGGCATAACGTCCACGGCCCCGGGAGTATATGGGCTGACTGGAAAAAAATTTCAGTCAAACCAATTACTTTTGCTTTAACCCATGGTGTAGTTACTGTTTGTGTTTCTGGGGGAGGGGCTTGGGCATGTGGTTGTTTGGTCATGTGACTGATGGTGAGACGGTCACAATGTGGGCCGGTGTCGGAAGGGTAGAGGGTATACGTCTAATATCAGTTATCGGCCATCACGGCAATATAAATATTGGTGTTGGGCTAAGTTTTCACGTCAATGCATCCCTTTGCAAAACCATCAGTACCTCTTATGTTGTGGGAAATGTCCATGTGTCTCTTGGATGTTGACCATGATGCTGCTGAGTTCCCTTTCTTCTACATGTGATCTGTTTTCTCCTGTTTTTGGTCCTCTCATCTCCATCAATCCCTCCATTGTCTGATGGGCAGCAGCAGGACAAGGCAACTGAGAACAACAGCAACAATAAACATCAAAGGAAGGAGGAGAACAACACGGCCAGCAAAGTAAACGAGGTGAGTTCTGGCTTGTAAGGCAGCACAACATCTGCAGAACAATGGCAACCATCTACTTGTTGCTGGCTGAGCTGAACAGTGAGCGTTCAGAAAGAAGGATCTGATGGTCTGAAAACCGTGACTAGAGCAAACTCTGGTAACGGTGAGCGGGCTTTGAGACGAGTCGGCGCTGCTGGAATGTCATGATGTGTGCAGGTCGATGGGGCCTCAGAGGCCCCCCTTCACAAGACTGAGCTTCAGCTGCTCCATCACATGGCGCAGCAGCACGTGTCCTTCATTTCCTTGCTTTGGAAAAACAAAACCACCATGCTAGCCGCCCTCCATCTGCAGGGCCCAGGTTCAGCTGCTGAAGGTACAACAAAGCTCTGTTATTACTGCCACAGCAGCAGGATGCGTGGAGCTGGGACAGAAGGCTGCTGTTGATTAGACGCCATTCACCAACCAGTCAGAAACCGGATCACTGGGTGCTCTCTGCTCTTTGTTCCATTTGTTGTACTGTTTTGTTTTGTTTTTCCCGGTTAGGTTTTGAAATTCAGTGTTTCTCGATTGTTCTCTGCAGTCTGGCGCTAAGGTGGAAGCCGATCCTGAGAAGAACCAGGGCCGGTATAACCTACGGCGCAGGAAGGACGACGGAGATGCCAAAGCAGCCGAGGCCAAATCAGAGGAGGAGGAAGAGGTGTCTGCGGCTCCTGCCGCTGCTGCCCCCGCCTCGACCCCTCTTGACTTTGGAGGGAAGATGGGTGGGTTGCAGGAAGTGCAGCAGATGAAAGCTGCCGTCTACTAACCCAATATGAGCTGGGTCAGACCTGGAGACTGAGAGAGGCTAGACATTACAATGACTGTAAAAGCAGAGGAAAGCTATGGGCTGGTCATCCAAAAAATCATTTCAATCGGTTCTAATCCACACAGGTTTTCAGTCTGAACCTAGAACCCTGAACCACACTGAAGGTCTTTGCTAATGTTAGCAAAGTTATAGATGGATTATTGTCCTGAGGAAAAATGGTTCAACTTTTCTCTTATTGGAGGTCTGAGCAGATTGAATGGTCCCATCTTAGGTCTGATGTGGTTTTGTTAGCAGTAGCACCCTTAGTGGAATGGGTCCAGGACGTGGTGGCCTCTAGGGAAGCTGGCAGCACTGTTAGGGTATAGATCAGTGAAGCAACCTTTAGTAGAGCTGCCCCGATCCAACCCTTCCTGGCTGATACCGATATATTTTTTTTTACTGATTCTATTTTATCGAATGCCTATATTAAATATTTAGTTTGCAGTCCAGTAGGAAGGGATGTCATTATTCCCATCGTAGCTTTAAAGCGCGTCCCTGCAGTGCATGAGTGCTGGATGTGCTGCTGGTTGATGCTTTAGAGATGAAAATCAGGAGGAAACTGCTGATTGAGGCCTGTGGCTGAGTGTTTGGTGCACCATTACCTTGGGTGGTGTTAAAACATTTTACATTTGGAGTCCTTCTGTCATCTGCTGGGGTTTTTAAGGCAGAGCCGGTCCAGATGCCATAAACAGGAGCGAATCACAGGTTTTGTTTCTGTCCATCATACCTCAGTCCGGTGGAATTCTGTTCGGTTATCGGCGTCTTTAACCTTTGGAATAATGAAACTGTCTTTTTGTTCCCCAGGAGCCTTGTTCTGGACGCTCTTCCTGCCGGCATGGGTTCTGTTTCTGGTCCTCCAGGTGAACCAGAAGGACCCCAGCCTGGCAAACTTCCCCCCTGCTCTGCCGCCTCTGGAAGCCTTCTGGGACCCTCAGGCTCTGGGCTTCGTTGTCCTCTGGATTGTCTTCCAGGCTCTGCTCTACGTTCTGCCTGTTGGAAAGGTGAGTGAGGGGGCGCTAAAGGAGCTTAGAAAGCCGCCGTGTGGAAGAGCAGCGCTGCTGGCGGCTCAGCCCTGCTCTGAGGCCACGGTCCACGTGAAGCAGCGCATGACCGCTGTTAGCCTGCCCTGGCAGAAGGCAGAAATTGGATTAATGGTCAGGAGTACCACTTGATGAGATGCTTCACAGGAAGAATGGGAGCTCTCATGCTGGTTCCCGGCCCACAGATGCAACCTTTCTAAAGTTTCTCAGACGTTGATCAGAACCTGCTGGTCACTGCTGGAGCCCCAGCTCCTGTCTTCACCGTCTAATTATTACGCCATGTTTGCCATGCTTTCTGAATGCTGTTTCCTTTGTCTGTAGCTGAGTGAAGGCGTTCTGCTGAGGTCTGGCAAAAGGCTCAAATACAGAACCAATGGTAAGCCTCTGTTAATCACACACTCTGACACGAGCCTGTTCTGGTTCTGTCGCTTTCACCGGTTTCATCTGCTCGTCTCTTTTCTGCTGGGGTGAACTGCCTGATACACTGAAGCTAGCTCTTCAACGCTGCCACAGCTGATCCAGGTTTCCCACAATCCGCTCGGCTCACCCCTCAGCAAGGAAAAAATCTGGATCTTTCTTTACCTGGTCTTTTTTGGTCAATAACCACATCGGTCAAATTTTTTGTGTAATAAGAACCTGGTGAGGCCGAGGGACGTATGTATTGACATGGAAATGGGGATACAGAAGCGCTGCCATGTAAAAACCCCGCAGTAGTGGAGAACAGTAGATCTCTGTGGGTGCTGTTTAGTTGTAGAAAGCTGATATATTGAAGTCTTGGTAAATAAATCCAGTATTAAACAGAGTGGCCATCCTGTGCTAGAACGTTACACAACGTTTTTATGTTATTTTCCTTTATTTGTACATTTTAGTCCCTTGAGACTCATTTACAAGAGATAGCTGTTTAAACACATAAAATACAATTCACAACAGCAATTACAACTTTAAAAGTGTCCCAACATAAGGTTTATAATTTCAAGACAAAAGTAAATAGAAATGTCTAAATAAAAGTACAGTTTCTGTCTCCAGTCCTTTTAGCAACACTGAATTCTCAGAGTCAATCACCTCAGTTTCTGCAGTTATTCTGTGAAGTGCTTTACAGAACAATCGTGTGGTGTCGTAGGTCCACTGAACGGCACCACTAACATTTAGTGAAGCCCTAGACCTTCTGCATCTGTCTGGTCCTGTTTTTCCTCCTCCTGACGTGTTGTGTGTGGCTGCAGGGTTTTTTGCCATCGTGCTCAGCGCTGCGGTGGCGGCAGCAGCAGTGTACCAGGGAGTGGACCTCACCTACATCCACAGCCACTTCCTGCAGCTGACCACCGCCTCCTTCCTGATCTCCACGCTGCTCAGCGTCTATCTGTACGTCCGCTCCCGCTCCGCTGGCCCTGATGAGCGGGCTCTGGGCGGAAACTCAGGTCAGACACGGCTCGGGTGTAGCTTGGTGTTTCTTATTGTATTTTATTAGCATCTGCCGTAAATCTCTGAATTTCCTGGCTTCTCCAGGCAACTTGATCTACGACTTTTTCAAAGGCCGCGAGCTGAATCCTCGTATCAAGGAGTTTGACCTGAAGTTCTTCTGTGAGATGCGCCCGGGGCTGATCGGCTGGGTGAGTTGTGACGGCGAGCAGAGGGTCTGTTTAAAGTGTGCTTAGTGAGCGCTCTGGCCGAGGTTTAAGTGCGCAGGAAAGGCCTTCCGAGTCCATTCCTCAAACAGCGCCCCCTGGTGGGTTTATGTTGTTTTAATAGTTGAAGGCTGAAAGTTCAACAATCTGTTCATGGCTGGGAGGTTTTGACAGAAAAGCAGTTTAGTGGAAAGGTTCATGAAGCAAACGTTGCATCCAGGGCTATGAGATGCTCAGAAACAAAACTCTTTCCACAAACATGTGAGGAATCTCTGTCTGCACAACAGGCTGACCTGAGCCGATGCTGCTAAACCGTCAGCCAGCCTGGAGCTTTCCACGTCTAGTTGTGAAACGGTGTCAGCGTCCACACTGTGACCGCCCGTATTTCCAGACAGCAACATCTCAGTCTTCTATTAAAGAGTGGGAAAGTGAAAGAGCAAAGGAGCTGCTTTACGCTACGCTCCATGTATTTGGAGAGAGCTCGGCTCAATCCAGCACTTTCTCTGGCCTTCTCGTTAAAGGTCTTCCAACCTGAGGTTTGTTGTAAGCAAAATGTTAGCTAGGTTATCCAGTAACCTGGGTACAATGGTCCAGTTACAGTCCAAGTGGTTCCTCCGACAGTCAGACCCCGGAAAAGCCGTGAAGAATTAATACTCGGCTACTGCTATGAGAAAGTGTACCGTCATCAGGTCAGTAATGGAAACCACCTCCCAGCTTTAATTCTCTGAGGCGGCGTTAGGGCTGGGCAATACGGATCAAAAATAAAGTCTCTGATTTCATTATACCAAACTCAATTTATCTGGGCTTTTCTTTCCCTGTTCATAAGAACAAATCCCAGAAATCGTTTTTTTTTAATTAGACTATATTTCCATCATCCCGTCTGGGAGTTGAAACATGTTTGTAAAACAAGATGGCAGCCCTGCCGTGGTAAACAATGAGAATATATGTTTGCTGCTAGTGGCATTACACTCAGCTGAGGATACGTCTACAAGCTGGATTCCCTTTATTTGTGTAACTTCAAACTACCCTGATTAGTAAATGAATGAATAAAAGTGCCTCATCTTGGGCTAAAACAGTTTCCCCTTTATTTGATTATGTTTTCTTTGACATAAATTCAGCATGGCTTATTATTACCAGCTTCTAAACATACTTTGCAGCATGGCGTGTTGCTCCAAACCCGTGCTAGTGAAACTGAACCAGTTCCTAATGACTGATGAAGTTGCATCTTTCTTGCTGGCTGCCATTTTCTGCGTTTCTGTGGGAGGCTGATGTCTCACTGAACTACAAAAAGCCACGGAGGGCATTGGTGGAAAAAAAATATCACATTTTCAAAAATCAAATCTTCAGAATTTGGAAATTATTAAGTGAATTCATTGGCCAGACCTAGGCTGAGTTTTTGGTTCTTCGGGACCACAGCCGAAGCGCAGACACTCATCACATTGAATCTCTCGTTGCTCAGTGTCTGATCAACTTGGCCCTGGCGCTGGCGGAGATGAAGCAGCAGAACCTGGACATGCCGTCATATTCCATGATCCTCGTCAATGTCTTCCAGCTCCTCTATGTGGTGGACGGCTTGTGGAACGAGGTACGCTCAGCTCAGCTCCCTAGCTAGCCTGTGTGTTACAGTGTGTCGCAGACAGTAAGTCTCACACACCATGATTTAGGAAATAAAGAGCAGGTAATGTCCCTTAGTGCTCTCCTTGAAGGATGACGCTGTGTGTCTGTTCCAGGAGGCCATCCTGACCACCATGGACCTGATGCATGATGGTTTTGGCTACATGCTGGCTTTTGGCGATCTGGTGTGGGTCCCTTTTACTTACACCCTGCAGGCTAATTACCTGGTTAGTCACCCTAACCCCCTGAGCCTCCCAGTACTTGCAGCCATCGTCGTTCTCAAACGTGAGTGGTAGCGTAGCATCCAGCTGCTCTCGGGTCGCGGGGCTCTTTTCTCCCCGCTCTCTACAGTTACTGTGTCGGTCTCTGTGTGTTTCAGTTGTTGGATTCTACATATTCAGGAAATCCAACTCTGAGAAAAACGCCTTCAGGAGAAACCCATCAGACCCCAAACTGTCCCGTAAGTTCACACCGACGCTCTTTGGACGCCTCCTGTCTCTGGAAACCTTTCAGGAAACAAGCATCCGGTTTCTTCTTTCCCGTTGTGTGCAGATTTGAAAAGGATCCCCACTGCTACAGGGAAGAGTCTGCTGGTGTCAGGCTGGTGGGGAGTGGTCCGCCACCCTAACTACCTGGGAGACCTCATCATGGCTCTGGCCTGGTCCCTACCATGTGGTGAGTGTACTTCACTTTACAGCTCACACATTCAGGCACTAAAGGGCCAAGACGAAACGTGTCGTCTTGGCCCTTTTACCCTAAGACTACCATTCAGCCCGTTCTTGGTGTCTAATCGGGTTGAAATCAGACTAAGTAACCTGACATAAATGACTGAGTCAGCGAAAACAGAAGCAAGTAAAGGATCTTGTGCTGTAGCCTTCTGGACTGAAGCCTTTAAAGGTCGTAACTGAGACTGTAGCTTTTCAATCTAACATAGATATCATTTATATTATGTTATATTATATTTGTTCATACATGTGTTACCCAGGCTGTAGCTTTTTCAAAGACAACAAAAATTATTAAAACTGGGATTAATTGTTTGGAATCACAAAGGACCTTTATGAAATAATTTATGAATTTTAATACATTGCCTGAATCCACACTACTTAAAACAAACTACAAAAAAGACGGATATCAGAGGCACACAAAGTGAACCAGGTGAAGTAGTGACTGTAGCTGCCTGTGAATCTAATTCAGGGAATCATTTTAGTGCAGCAGTTTCAGAGACAAAATAGACTACTTTAAAAACGATATGTATGCCATATTTATTACCCGCTTTGTAATCCAGGGCAGGATCACCAGCGCTATTGCGCATGAATGATTCATTTTGCCGTGGGTCTCCTCTCTGCTCTCTCTGCTCTGACTGCAAGCAGAGACGAGGCGGCAGCAGCTGTGGTGTGCCTGTGAGACAGCGCTGAGGGAAGCAGGAAGGGGCTCAGCAGCTAGTGACTCCAGAACCATTGGTGCTTTCAATAAAGTCACCATTAACACAGAAAAAGTCCATAGACTTGTTGCTGGTCGCTTCTTGAAAGAAAGTCGCTAAATATAGCAACAAAGGCGCTAAATGAACGACACAAGAATGTCATCGCTAGTTTTCCTTTCCTCCTGAGAGCAGCGGCACAGTAGACAGCCAGACAGGAAGGAGCAGGCAGTGTTGGTCTTTCAAAATAAAGTACATTTTAACTTTCATGATATTTACTTTCATTTTAAACTCTGATTATGTATGTGTATGTATGTGTGTATATATATATATATATATATATATATATATATATATATATATATATATATATATATATATATATAATCTCAGTCATATGCTTTACATTGTTTTAACATGTATTTAAAATAAAAAAACTCATTCTAGGTGTGCCGGCTTTAATTTTGCCGTGGCTGTGCGCCGTGATGAATTACAGGCAGCGTAAACCCTGATCTTCCTAAACTAGTGGATTCATGCAGGTTTGAATAACGCCAGCGGTTGTCTCCCTCCCCCTGCAGGCTTCAGCCACCTCCTGCCCTGGTATTACATGATCTACTTCATCATCCTCCTGGTGCACAGAGACTCCCGCGACATGAACGAGTGCAGGCGGAAGTACGGCTCGGCGTGGGACGAGTACTGCCGAACGGTGCGCTACCGGATCATTCCCCGCGTCTACTGAGGACCCCAGCCCCCGGACAGAACAGGGCCGAGCATCAAGACCACCTCCGAAAGGACCGACTGACTCTTTTAATAACTTGTAGAACATTTGAAATCTTTTAAATCTTAAATCTCAATTGAAGAAGCTTTGATTTATTATATTTTTTGTAATGAATAGGAAAAAAGGACAATTATATTTTGGACTTTTTTTTAAGAACTGCCTTTTTAATAGAAAAGTATTTTAAAAAATAAGTTTACAAAAGGGGAAAACATACAAAAAGAAAACGCCTCTTGTTGGAATATGTCGTTAGGATGTACTGTATATTTGTGTACATACACGTGTTTTTATTTTTTTTTTTTTTTTATACTTCAGAGAGCAACTCACCACACGCAACACTTTGTCCCTTTTCTTGAAATACGTTGCCCGTAGCGGCCGTTAGCAGCTTGGCTTCTCTAGTCCTCGTTCCTGTTCTAACCCGGTGTATATTGTGAAGGATGGGACGTTCCTCAGTGATGATCTGTACAGTGGAACTGTGACTCATGTTAAGACTCAGGACTCCCAGGTCATTTTTCTTTTGTTTTAAAATCTATAGAAATCTAGTTTGGACTTGAGCGTGTCAAATGATTTTAGAGGTGTCATGAAAAGTGCACTAATGGGTTTTTCTTGCATCACCGGTTCCAAAGTGTATTTGATTGGCTTTGCTACCTCGGGTTCACTCCCTGTCCACTTCAACCCTCGTCTGGGCCCTCCAGGTGGCGCCGTATCTAATTACGAGTGCAACATGGGTGCAAAAAGAAGTGGAACTTGTTCTCTCTTTTAACAGCGATATATATATATATCCTTATGAGTTGGTTCTAAATGACCCTGCGATGCCACTTACTATTGTTAATGTTACTCATCGTAAGCTTTAACTTTCCATGTGATAATTGAAGGAAGTTCATACTGTGACGCCGTGCAGAGCTGTTACACGCGTTCGCATTTCAGAGCTGTCCAAACCTCCAGCCGTGTGTTTTGCATGTTCAGCTGTAGATCATCATACCAGTAGCAATACATCCACTAGATTAAGTAGTTTTGTTTTCTAAAATGCTGTGCTGACTGAATATCTTGTAAATAATTTTTAATCATGCGATTTATTTTTCTAAGTATAGAAGTGACAATAGTAAAATTGCAATGTTTCGGAGTAGCTATTTAATGTTGCTTTCATTTGTAATTTTTTGGGATGTTTTTTATTTAATTTAATTTTGACAACTGTATTTATGTTTGCACCCAGGTCTGCCAGGGTTCTGGATAACATTTCATTTTGGAAGCAGTTTAGAGTTGCCTCGACCCCGTTTGCTCCAGAACAACTTGTAGCAAATCAGACGTTCTAGTGGGAAGCAGTGGGTTGGGATGTACACGACTAAATAACAACGTTAACAGATCCAGTGGGGCTGATTGTGAGGATGAATCCAGTTTAGCAGCTAGATGAAGCTTATCTGTACAAATGTTGCAGCATCAAATAAAGATTTTCAGTATTTCTTGTCCCACTTTGTATGGAGG
This sequence comes from Fundulus diaphanus, assembly GCA_037039145.1. Lineage (NCBI taxonomy): Eukaryota > Metazoa > Chordata > Actinopteri > Cyprinodontiformes > Fundulidae > Fundulus > Fundulus diaphanus. The sequence continues at coordinate 10,521,363 of CM073142.1, read as the reverse complement.
TGTGTTTTTCCCCCCAGTTGTGATGAACAAAGTCTCTCTGAAAGGATCTCTTTCATAATTCTGTGTCACTTGTGGGAACAAGAAGCGTGGTATCACTGAAGAAGTCTTGATGGGCCTCTTTTACCCCCTCCAGTGTACTTAGTTGGTACTAGAATGCACACATGATCTGCTTTAGCTCTGGCTCTTAGATGGTTCCCCTACCCTCAGTTATCACGTTCAGTTTAATCCATCCCTTCTTAATTTTATTTATTTTGTGGGGCAGGTTACAGTATTGCGAAAAGAGTTTTGTTTTGTTTTTTATCCCAAACTGTAATGGCATACATAATCATGGGGAAGACTGGTGACTTTTGTCATGCCAAGCTGCAAAAAGGTGAGTGCTAAAGAAGCTTCAGGATGCTAGATCCAGGGGAATAATGGAAAGATTAGTGGAATAAAAGTGGTGGACAAGCTGCTGCCTGGAGAGGATTGTGAAGCAAAGTACATTCAAGAGTTTGGGTTTTGGGGGGTGAGGGGCATACATTACAGTATTGCATACACAGTTGAGCCCAAAATGATCCATACCCTTGATAGGTTTGGGTTTACAGTAATCTTTTAATTTACAAGTAACATGAGCGTTCTGGAGGGGTCCAGCCAAATTCCCAATGTGAAAATGATCGGGAATCTGTAGAGGGATTTTAAGATTAGCATCATGGAAGGAGGCCTTCCATCTTTAAAGATTGTTTTAACTGCAGCGGACGCACACAGAGCTGCTCAGTTAGAAGAAAGGTTGTATTAATGGGGAAAAAAAATGTTCCATTCATTAGTGGGACTGATATAAATAATTAAAAAAAAAATTGTACTTAAATACAAATGAAATGGGGAAAAACTGCTAGCTCACCCTCCTTTTTATATAGTTGTATCTTTTGAGAGATTTCTATCAAATCAGAAAACAACATCTTGGCTGAATAATTATTTTACATCCAAGTCGATTAATTTTGGCCTTAATGGAAGGTACTGTATAGTACATGGACAAACATTTCTGTTTTTAAATTGTTTTTTAAAAAACTGTTTCCCCAGAAAACACATTTTAGATTTTTACTACGGCTGTAATCATCAGAATTAATAGAAATGCTTGAAATATATTCCCTTGTGTAAAAAGAATTTATATAAAAGCTTCATTTTGTGAACGAAAGACCTGAAATAAACTCTCTGGTGATCTTCTATGTTACTGAGATGCACAAGTACAACGTTGCGATGACAAGACGAGGCCCAAGCAATACTATCGGATAATGAATAACCTGGAGAAAAGATAGTTCTAATATTAGCAGTAGTGTCATATTCATACACCATATACACCAATATAACTATGACTGTAGCGTCTCTGCATTTGCGGTCTGGCCCCACCAGATGTCGCTGTGGAGCTCTGTGTTCGAAATAATCAGTGGGACAGCAACCTTCTTTATAGAGTAATATTGTAAAAAAAAAAAAAAAAACAGATTCCCTTACCAGCAAAATTCTGTTACAAACATTTGTATCTATATATCTAAGTCTGCCAGAATACTGACAAGCTCAGCAGGCTAAATCCTCTTGAAGCGCCTTGATGTTGGGGCCGGCCCACCAACGTTTGTTTTAATAATGATCTGAAATTGCAGTGCGCATGCTCAATACGCTTTCAGTAGACAGTCATGGGGCACAAATCCTCTGGCCCCAAGCTCGGATCATCCAATCAAAACATTGGAAATGCACACGTTGAATCTAGTGTTGGTTGTCCTCATGCACTCAAGATGTTGTAGCAAATAGAATGAACTAATTTAGAAAAAGCTCACGTTGATATACGACAAACGTGAATCAGGACATGTAGCACATCTGCTCTTCCCAGGCAAGATCTTTCAGATGAACACTAACGGGCTGAAAATGTAGATGAAGGAAAGCTTTTGGTTTGCAGCCATGGAATGCCTGTAAACTAAAATTGGTGCATCCACCAAAATCATAAAGCCCCTGCAAAGACAGGTTTGCACCTGAAATTATGCTGCCAGGCAAACGGCAACCATTTGCATGGAAGCAGGTTGTCAACATATGGTGTATTAAAAGAAAGGTTTCTGTATTTATGTAAATTCATGTAAATGACTGTGCTATTTGGAGCATACAGTTGTACATTTTTAAACATTTAGCACCTCTGAAATGTTCACGGTAAAGCATCATGGATCACCCTTAGTTCCATCCATCAGCTGACCAATTTCCCTAACCCAAACTTGAACCTGTCCCATCATGCACCACCTAAACTACTCAGGATGCTGTTTGTGGACTTCAACTCGGCCTTCAACACAATCACCTCAGACATCGTCCACCAGTAGCTCAACCAACTGACAGCGCCAGACTCTACCTGTAAGCGGATCACCACCTTGCTGGCATACCATGAGAAGGTGAGACTGGCCTGGGAACATCTTCTCCTGTCCAAGAACCATCAGTACCTGCACCCCCCAACACCCGTGTTTCCTCCCCACGCCTCTTTTCTCTGTACACCAATGACTGCATCTCAGTGGACTCATCAGTGAAATTACTAAAGTTGGAGACAACACCACTGTCGTTGGTCTGATCCAGGACAATGATGAGTCTGCAGGCAGGAGGTGGAATGGCTGGTCTGCTGGTGCACCTAGAACCACCTGCTCAATCAGAAGAGATGATGCTGAGCCCTCAGGCTGTTTCTCTATTTCATGCTTATTACACCAGTCCAACCACGTCTTCCTCTTTGTGAAAACACTTTTTACATAATTACAGAAAAAAAATTACATGTCCATTTTTATACCAAAAGGTGAGACTCAATCAAGGCTTGTTAGAGCTGTACCGAGCTGCAAATTCTTTTATTTTGAAAGTCAAGAGCGGAAGTCCGAACTGTGGCTGACTTCGAACGCAGAGGAACTAGGAACGTGCACCGTGACTTCCGCGACAGAGGGAGCTATAAATGTCTCGCGCAGCGTCAGTTTGAACTGTTTCTCCGAGCTCGTCCCAACAGGCAGTCTGCGGGTCCATGAGGAAACTGGAGTAATAAAGTTCTCTCGGAGCAGGTTTGTGGACTAGTTCTGATTCTTTGGTTCGGTATTAACCGCGTTTAGTAAAGAAAGCGCATTTTTTACGGGAGAAGAAGGCGAGCTGAGGTTGGTTGGGATTAACATCAACAGTTTCCCTCCATAGCCCTGCTAATGTTCCTTGTAACAGGCAGGCTGTCCTTCATGGAGACTTTCCACCCGGTCTCTGGTGGCTTTAGTTCAGCCGCACACCTTTCTCTGCTGGGCGAGTCTGCGCAGAACTCGGAGCAGAACTCTGCTGTCCAACTTCATGCAGAACTCCAGCAGAACCGCGGGGAGCTTTCGGAGATGTTGGGACTTTTGTTTTCCAACGTCACCTTCTGAGCTCCTTCGTGTACTAAAGTTTGAAAGTGGACCAGGTCAACACTTTTAGGAGTTCTTTAAGGGGTCGACTCACTTTATGTGGATAAAAAAAGATAGTGTGATAATTAAAAAATATACATATGGCTGACAATTTCCCTCAGTTATTGACAGTGTGGTCTGATCTGTCTGATGCTCTTCATTCTGCAGCCTAGTAGGAGACCAGAGCAGCCCCCCCTGGAGGGGACATGGGGTAATGCCCCCTTCCACAGCTCTGTCCTCTCCAGTCCTCTAGATCAGCGGTCTTCAGCCCTGGTCCTCAGGACTTTTTTCTAGTAGGGTGGGGTGGTTATGAGAATAAAGTCATAAATAGTATTTTTCTAAGAACTCTTACAAAGTTTTACTTTGGTATTGGGTTCCCACGGGGAAATGCCAAATCTTTTTAGCACATCAGCAACAAATCAATTCTGACATTAAGTGAATTATACTCCTGCAGCGTCTGTTTAAATATTGCCTGTAGTAGACATCGCTGTGGTTCTGTGTTTATATCATCTGCTCATATCATTGAAATCTGACTTTATGTGCACACATCAGTGAGTTCCATTTGATAGCCCTTTAAACGCCGTCCCAAGTTAACCTGAACCACGCTGTCCTAAATTACAATCCCACATCTGCTTGTTTTGAACAAGAAAAGGTAGAATAAACAAAACTGAATACAATTTGTAAACTAAAAATCATGTCATACATCTATCATCATTACATAAAGTGGATTATTTAAATGTTTTTAAATCATAAATTAAAACCCACCTGAAGCACATGGTGGTTCTGTCCTCTTCAGGCATCGGCGGTCCTTCGTATTTGATGCTTTTCGCTTTTCCAGGCCATAATTTCCCAGTTTGACTTCATCTAACTGGTCTACAACAGTTAGATCAGGTGTTGGTTTAAAGGTGTTGGTCTACAACACCTTTAAATCTGTTTTTTTAAGGGCGTATTGTATGAAAATAGACGAAAGTTAATTGTGTTACAAAACGGATGCCTTGATGTTTGTGTAGACGCTGCTATAGCTACAGACGGCAGCAAAGGTTCTTATTCTGACTTTTGTCAAATCTTGTAGTCATGTTCTAGGCTCTGTGTAAATACCTGCGGACCCTTGAGTGTGTGCCACGGGTTGAGGTTCTAGCCACGTCTGTACGCTCTAGTCCAGAAAACACTAAGCTTTGCTTCTGCTGCAGCATGAGTCTACGGGAGATCAGCGAGAACATGAAGCTGGCGCGAGAGTATGCTTTGCTCGGAAACTACAGCTCAGCCACCGTTCTCTACCACGGCCTGCTGGAACAGATCAAGAAACACATGTACACTGCGCGGGATGGCAGCGTTCAGCAGAGATGGCAGCAGGTAAGCCTCCACCTCTGGCTTCTGAGAAGGCCCCAGGAAATGGGAAGGGGCTAGTCCACTGGCCAGACGTAATGTTCACGCGATCGCCTGTGATTGGTGATCGATGGGTCACACTTCGTTTTTGTTTGATAAAAAATCAGATGAAGGTGAAGGACTCGATTCTTGAATTTGGATAAACTTGTAATTGTTTGAAAAGCTTTGAAGAACCTGCTGAATTATTTTTTTTGTTGTAGTTTGTGTAAAGACTCCTTAGAAGAAATGGGAATCTGGCCAGTCTAGCCTCCATAAAGAAAACAGGAACTCGTTTAGTAATCAGAACATTCCTGATCCGTACACCTCCACCTGGGGTGGACCCGGGCTTATCTCATCTCTTTGTTTCTTAGCTGTGGCAAGAAATTAATGAAGAGACCCGGCAGGTTCAGGACATCATGTCGACTCTGAAGAGCTTTCAGCTGGACACGGCACCTGTTAAACCTGCCAACCATGAGGATTTTGAAATGAGGCCAGCACATGTGGAACCAAGGTATTACACTCTCAGTGATTCACACTTGGTATTTTATGCTCCTCATTCAGTTCTTGGAGAACAACCTTTATTCACAATAAAGGCACGGTTTCACCATCCAGCCTATTTGCCCCCCCCCCCCCCCATTCAACACTTTAAAGAAATCTGCGAGGAATGGCAAATGAAAAAAATACATCATTGTAAACGAAACATAAGATCTTGGATATCTTTAAGGATTAATCCGCCGGGATAAACATCTGGATCACACATAAAAGCAGAGCCTGTCTGATCTGTGCTTTGGAACTGTGTGAGTGTTCCTCCAGGTGCCCGGGGCAAAGCGCTCATTCTTCAGGCTGTTTTCAGTGACAGAGTTGACATTTACACCTTTTTTATTTGAGATCCGACTGCAGGCACCAGTGAAGAGATCGAGGTCTCAAAAGCAGCCACTCGTACCAGGGACAGACCGCTCCGTCTTACGGCTGTTTTTCCGTCACTGAATATTAGTATTTACACCTACATGAGATCTTTTGTCTCAGCCATGAATCACTAAACACGTTAATAGTTTTAAAGACTTGTACCTCATGAGCTGGACGGACAGACACTTAAGAGCTTCATTGTGGAATGAGAGAAAACCTCCATGGATCTGATGCAGCTCGTTTTGGTATAGAAAGGTGATGGTTCCCTTTTCTTATCCTTCAGGCGTGGTTCATGCATTGAAAATATTATGGTTTGACCCACTCCGTTCATAGTGGTCCTTAATGAACGTGTCGCTCTTTTTCTGGACTTCCTGGGAGGAAACCTGCTCGTTTCTCCTCAGCAGTCCCTGAAAAGAGGGGCGTCCACTCAAAACCCCTCTGGGGCCAGCACGCATTGGCCTTACTCCTCAGCAGGGCCGTAAATACCCGGGCTGGCACTGAAAAAACTGTTCCTGAAACAGTCGAAAGTGAGCGGAGCCGTGCGGTGCGCTGCCATTAGGAGCCAGTGGAACCCTGCCTTAAGGTTCCTGTTGAGAGCTTGGTCGTGCTGCTGCTGTCTTGATTTGCTGCTCTGGCTCCGTCTCGGTGTTCTTCATTGATAACCTTACATCTCAGTAGCTAACTGGTCTCTTTGTTGATGGACTCCCAGGTGATCCCACTAGAGGGCAACTTGGACAGCAGTACAGGGAGTGGGTAGTTCGTTTGATGGTGGATCTGTATTGCAGTTACATTCATGGTTTTAGCTGATTTAAAATGGCACTGAAAACGGCATTGATGACCCCCAGGCCATCCCCTGCCACTTCGTTCCTCACCGGTACACAATGTCCTGACACTCTTCCTGAGCTTCTGTCTCAGCCGGTAAAGTTAAACGTGGTGGCCATCAAGGCCAGTTTCTCCATCCAGCTGGTCTACTCTCTTCTCGGCTGTTGTTCCGTTTCCCACAAAGCCTGACTCCCCCTCTGCGGGAGAGGTCCCGCTGTCACAGTTGTTATTTTGTTGGCCTCATCTCTCCTGCTGTCACAGATACTCTCCTGGTCCCGTCAGGCGTTCTAACTTTCATAAGGAGAGCAAACCTGCAAACAACCGGCTGAGTGCGGCGGTGAGGCCCCATCAGAAGCAGTCACCGCGAGGCGGCAACGGGGACAGGAGCAGGGTCTCCAAGGGCAAAGAAAGGAAGGACTCAAAGGAGGCGAAGGAGGCTGCTGGCAAAGCAAAGGATGAAAAGGTGACCAGCCTTGAGCAGTTCTAAAGAACAGCCTGCTTTCTGTTTCACACAATAACTTTGAGTCCAGTTGTTTGCATTGCTGGTCAAACAGTCTTTATGCTGTTTGTTTACCGCTGGCTGGCCTGTTATTCCAGTTTTCCTTCAGACGATGAGGGTTGAGCTGTGGACTGGAGAGTAAATATGTTCTCATATTAATGTGCAGGAGAAAGAAGTGAAAAGGTTTGATGGGACAGGATATGACAAGGACCTGGTGGAGGCCCTAGACAGAGACATCATATCCCAGAATCCAAATGTCAGATGGTAAGTAGACCCTTTAAAATGAAAGCAAAGTCCATTTTGAAACACTGACTCAGGTCAGCTGTGGCTGCTTCATCTAGCAAGATCAGCTAAGCTCATTATCAGGGTTTCAGGCTTAATTCTCTCAGGGCTCTGAACTGCAGGAATTTGGCCTGGCCAAAGTAGTTTATTTTTGCATGAAATGGTGCATTGGCATCTTGGAGCTTCTACAGAACTGTGTCACATCCGTCTTGTTTAATTTCCCTGTTTGAGGATGCATAGAAACATAAGCTGCACGACCCAGATGGTTTAAGACGTGGATTCTGTCCAAGTCTCCCCATTTTTATTTTGTAGGGATGACATTGCAGATTTGGAAGAAGCCAAGAAGCTCCTGAAAGAAGCGGTCGTGCTGCCGATGTGGATGCCTGCTTTCTTCAAAGGCATCAGGAGACCATGGAAGGTACTGCTCTGGAAGACAGATACACTGCTGCTGCTTACTGCCCCATCACATGGCCTCCCTGTTATACTCGGTATAAACTTTCACTTTTATAGAAATAGCCAGTATATCAGCACCAATTATATTTTACATGGCGCCTATTCACAACACGTCATCTCAAGACACTTTACAAAGTCAAAATCATTAGTCATATTTTTAACATATCGTTATCTTTCCCATAAATAAACCGGCCTGATATTAACAACCCATCTTACTTCATCTGGTTGCCTTTTGTATACGTTTCTGGAGTGGAGGGGCTTGGCCATGTGGCGTTTGGTCACATGACAGTCATAGCGATGCCACGCCTTTTACCTGAAGCAGAGTAGCAGTGTCAGTGGCCTGGTCTTTTATTTCAGTAAATATTGGTTATTGGTCATAACATCAATGTTAATAATGATCTCAGAGGGTTTAAAATGAAGCTAAAGGCCAAAAGATGTGATCTGGGAGAAAAGGGCCAGTGCTCCACCAGCGATGAAGGTGAACAGTTAACAGAATGCTGTAACTGTGAAACCAAGATATCTGCTGCAAATTTGCATTGGTTGGGTTTGCTGGAGAGGAGCTGCAGACAGTCTGTCAGATGACCAGGGAAGATTGATTTCAAGCTGCGATACGCTGTGAAGCAGGCTATGGTTTTAGGCTCGTCACATACCGGGGACCATGGATCAGTTTGGCTTCAAAATGCTTTCAGAGATCATGGTACTTTTATTCTGAAGAGGAAATACCCTTTCCATTGGTGTTTCAGCAGGACAGGGACCTAAAACACCAGGAAGCAACAGCATCAAATTGAAAACGTTCTGTTTCTGAGCCAAACCAGGAGATTCAAAGGAGCATGGACTATTTATTAAATAATCCATGGTTCTTTTTTTCTTTTAAGTTTTGTTTATCAACCAGTCCCCCACAAGGGAGGAAATATGTGTGATGCTAGAGGTCGGCCGATGCAGCAGCTGGCCAATATTTGTTTTGGCTTCCTGTACTGTCATCGGCCGATACGTGCATCTGTTCACCGATCCATCATCTAAAAACCCACGTCTGGTCATCAGCTGGCGAGCAGCCGTGTGTGTGTGTGTGTGTGTGTGTTCGTACGCAGATGAAAAGTTACCAACCACTACGCATACAGCATCTAACTTTCCGTAAATAATGTCCATCCGCTGCAGCGGCGCTCGGTGTTTTGGCTCCTCCTCCTCCCCACTCAACTGGGACACGTTCATTCAGTGCGAGCAAAGCAGGTTTTTACGGTGTACCTTTCTAACTGCGGTCTGAAGCTGATTGGTAATATTAGCAGCTTTAAACCCAAGTTTTGAGACCTGTGTAACATTTTTTTTAATCGTTGTCATTTATCATGTAAGTGGAGGAAGGGAAAAAGCAACATCTGCTTCAAGAATCGGCGCCATAAAATTGGCAGCAATCGGGTATGGGCTAGACTGATGTCAAAATAATCAGCTTCAGCCTTAAAAAAACCTTTATCGGTCCATCCACTTGATGCAGACACATCATCAACTTTTTCTGCAAATCGAGCATGAGAAGTATCCCGAACCTGTGAGCTACTTTTCCAGAAAGTCCAAAATTGCTGGCAGAAAACTTAATTCTCTGAACTGCCCTCCAACCTTGAACATACTCTGCTGAACGCGTTATTCCCATCTTCCTCTGACATGATGGTCCATCTCCTCCTCAGGGAGTGCTGATGGTTGGGCCTCCAGGCACGGGGAAGACTCTTTTGGCCAAAGCAGTCGCTACTGAATGCAGAACTACTTTCTTCAACGTGTCCTCGTCTACGCTGACCTCAAAGTACCGAGGAGAGTCTGAGAAGCTGGTCCGCCTTCTTTTTGAGATGGTAAGCTGAATGGTTGAGTTTAAATGAAGCTGATTGGCTGCTGTGCATTTGCCCTTACGGTCTGGCCTCCTACCTAGTCTGTATTTTAGAAATGTAATTCCTTTTGTATTGGTGACTTTTACAAAAGGAAAAATGCTTGAGTTATTGGAAAAAACGTCAAATTCCTGAAATCTTCTCTTATTTCCATGAGCCTCATTGATTTGAATACTCTGTCATTCGCCCATCTTTGTTCCAGGCACGCTTTTACGCTCCCACGACAATCTTCATTGATGAAATCGACTCCATGTGCAGCCGCAGAGGAACCTCAGAGGAACATGAGGCCAGCAGGAGGGTCAAAGCAGAGCTGCTGGTCCAAATGGATGGTAGGATTTCTCATGGAAATGTCTGCTCATAGAGATGTGTGTTGAGGATTAACTGGTCTACTTTGCAGCCTGAGGTCATTTCCAGTGCCTGAAACACAGGCCGGGCTGTTTGGTCCTCGTCGAATGATTAAAACGAGTCTAGTTTGAATGTTTAATGGCTTTTGTAAATCTACTGCATGGTTTATCAGCATCTGTTCTGTTATCTTGGCTCTGGTGCAGGGGTGGGCGGAGCTTCAGAGAACGATGACCCATCAAAGATGGTGATGGTGCTCGCTGCCACCAACTTCCCCTGGGACATCGACGAGGCTCTGAGGAGGCGGCTGGAGAAGAGGATTTACATCCCTCTGCCTTCAAGTAAAGCTGCCCTAAAGTGGCTGTCAGACGAGATGTGATCTGAAATGTTTAATTATGCCGAGACCAGTTTCCTGAGCTCCATGGATGAATCAGAACTGTGGCCGTTAAATTCCTCATAACCCCCCGTTTGTATGCCGAGCTGTGAACTTTTCAACTCTGCTTTTTAATTTCACTCAATGCAAACTAGTTCAATCTTCCCTTCCTATGAAGAGTGGAATAGGCCTTCCAAATAGTGGGTAGAGCATTGTGCTTGTGTCCTGGAGGTTCTGGGTTCAACTCCCACAGGCTGCCACTCTGTTCCCTGAGCAAGACCCTTAACCCCAGATTGCTCCCTGGGTGCTGCACGTCCCTAAGGGGGATGGGTTAAATGCAGAGAACACGTTTCACTGGATCTAAGTTACAATGAGAATAATATTATTAATAAAAACACGACCTTTACAGACCTGAGGAACAGCACAGAACTGCCTTTATGAAAAAAGATGAAAATAATGGTACGTCTGCTTTAAGAAAAACATAACAAATAATTTCAAATAACTAAATATTACAGCAGTTCCAGGCCTTTACCATGGACATGAGTTTGTGGGGAAGATTAAAATACCTTATGAATTGATCTTGCTGTAATAATAAAGTCAAAGTGTCTGTTGGCTTTTAATCTTTTCACACTGTCCCATTAAAAGCACAAACTTCAGTGTTTTATAGGGATTGTGTGACAGGGCAACACAGTTTAGTGCATAACTGTGGAGAAGGAGGGAAGTGCTACTCTTTGGGGATCAGCTTCAGCTCTGGCCACAGATTCTGAATTAGATTAAAGTCTGGACTTTGACTGGGTCGTTCCAGCAGGACAAGCTGACCAGAGCAGCTTCCACATGCTCCGTCTCCTACACAACTTGTGGCAAACTGCAGACATAACTTCTAGCTTTCTCTCAGCAATGGATTTCTTCTTGCCACTCTTCCACAAAGGCTCATTTAGAGGGTGGCTGATGAGAAATGTGTCCACCTGTGCTGTAGAACTCTTTGCTGCTTTTTAGATGGCAGTGTAGGTCTACAGGTGCTCCATCCTCTTTCCAGGTCCAGATAATGGATCGAACAGATTTCTGTGGGATGTTTAAAGCTTGGGAACTTGTTTTAGAACCTAACTCTGTTTAAACTTCTCCACAGCCTCCTCCCTGGCCCGTCTGCTGTGCTCCTTGGTCTTTATGATGCTGTTGGCTCTCTGATGTTCTCCAAAGAACCTCTGAGGCCACAAACAGAACAGCTGCATTTAGGAGTTTAACTAAAATGGACTCAGCAGATTTCTTCCACTTTACAGATATTAACAACCTGTTCTATCAGATCCACTCCCAGTGAAAACATGGTGGTTTGTGGTTGCAACAGGACACAATGTGACTGGTTCAGAGGTTATGAATACTACTTTGTGAGATGGCAAACCTTTTAGAAAGCCTAGCAGAAGTGTGACTATAATCAGCACTAGGTGACGATAGCAGCACGATTACACTGCTTTTTCTTAGACTGAGATTAACTAGAACTTTCTGTTGCGTTAGGCCCAGATGCATCAGGATGAGAGTACCAAGGTCCTGCTGCAAAATTCAGGCGGTGTGAAGAGAAACTTTCATGTTTACAACTGCATTAAATGCAAAACTAACACCCAAAACAGCTTTGAAAAAGCTGTGAGGGCTATCGCCCCCTGCTGAGAAGACTCAGTCTGTTACACGTTACAACAACAGTACTGGTAATGCCTATTTGCACAGCTCTGTAGATGAAGGCTTTAACCTGCTGCACAGAATTTACTGTTTACATGAGTTTATCATCAAAGGAGCTTTGAGGGATTAATTCATATCGTTCAACAAGGGACTGATATGGACTTTTGGAACTGGGTACAAGTCTTAGCAGAGCCTACAGACTATTTTTGCACGCTTAAGCTTCTCAGGAAGTGTTTGGCCAGTGAAGCCAACTGACTGAAATCATCTCTGTATATTAAAAAATAAAAGAGGAGGGGGGGGATGCTATGTCTGTGTCTACCTGTGTATATTTGTGTGCATCCTGAACTGGTGTCTGTCTCAAACAAATATCACCACAGTAACGCTTGGCGACAATAAGATTCTTGATTGATCTGGGCTCCGACTAGCGCATGACATCTGATAGGTCAAAGGGCATCAGGTTCTCTTGTCTGGAGTTTAGCTACAGATGTCTGGTAGCAAACGACACTGAGCTGCCAAAGGGAGCAGGGTAGCATCAAAAGCAGAACAAACGCTGATCCTTTTCCATCACGACTCTTCATTGCTGTCTAGCCTGGAGTGTCCTTCGGTAGCTAAGCTTTCTGACTCTGAAGTTGAGTCTCCAGGCTGCTCTGCTCACACTGACCGGTATATTTGCAGTTATGGGGCGAGTGGAGATGCTCCGGATCAACCTGAAGGAGCTGGAGCTGGCGGGAGACGTGGACCTGGACAAGATCGCCGAGAAGCTGGAGGGTTACTCTGGAGCTGACATCACCAACGTGTGCAGGTCAGACAGCTCTTCTGGACCAACTACTGCACCAGAGAACACACACACTCACACACACACACGTTACCCTTGATGCACACATTAGGAAGATGAGCTGAGCCTCAGTATGGAACAACCATCGTTGGCTCTTTTAAAACTGCTTTTTCTTGAGCTTTTGGCAGTTCTTTTCCTAATGTAGTACACAGGCAGGGACATACTATCGTTTAATCTTGTGTGTTACTAAAGGATTCAGAAATGTGTGGGGAAACGGAAACCTTGAGCCCCGTAAGGACTGGCTGTACTGTTTGGTGTTTTAGAGATGCCTCTCTGATGGCCATGAGGCGGAGGATCGAGGGTCTCTCCCCAGAGGAGATCCGTAACCTTTCCAGAGAGGAGATGCACATGCCAACCACCATGGAGGACTTTGAGTCGGCGCTGAAGAAAGTCTCCAAATCCGTCTCTGCTACTGACCTGGAGAAGTACGAGAAGTGGATCGAGGAGTTTGGATCCTGCTAAGGTCTCCCTGACCGTGTAGAGTTGTTTCAGTGTGTGGCCTGAATCGGTGCGATCTGGGTGGATGTTTGTATCATGAGGTAAATCGGACTGGCTGTAAATCTCTTGTACATTATGTTCAGCCTGTGAAGCTCGGAGCGTCCCAGCTCTAACTGCTAGCAACATTTTTTTATTCAGTAGTGAAACTGTTTAGTGTCATGTTTGCATACAGCTGTGTAACTGGGAGCCAATCACATGTAATTTACTTATTTTCTTTTTTTTTCTCCTTGAGACCGCCATTTCCATTTGTCTTGAACTATGTAAATTTCTATGAATACAACACTAAAGATATTTCTATAAATAAAGTTAGTACTTTTGTTGAACTAAACGTAAGCAGTATTTCATCTGGCTGTTTGTTCCAAGCCACCTTCAGGTCTTCCTGGTTTAGGTTAAAAATGGCATCCATTGTTCTGTTTATAAAAACGGGTCTGCTTTCACACTCAAAGCAGATTGCATATAGTCCGTCATAAAAGACCAATTAATGAAATGTGTAGGGGAACCAGTCCACTGGATACAAAGGCAACGCTCCCTTTAACAGGAAGAAGCCTCTAACAGAACCAGGCCTTTTTATGGACCAGCTGATCACAGAATATTCATTTTAAAAAAAATATTTCTTACAAACAGGGTGCCTCTTTCTTCTTGGTGTTTTAAGAATCAGAAATTCAGTTTGTGGTTCACTTCCATCTGAGCGATACAAATATTTCTTACACAGAAGTGGGCCGAGTGACAACGGGAAAACGCTGTACTGGAGTCCATAGAGACGATCACCCTGTGGTTCTTCGTACGTCGCTAACTCAGTTAGCTGGATTTGATTGTTGACGATTTGGCATGATCTTGGATCGTTTGGTTCTTCGAAAGACATCCTGGACTTGCTGTCATGGCAACATGTGCGCAAACGTAAACCTGCTCGAGAGCAGGCTTATTTCATGTAAACAGGATTAGATCGCAGCTTTATATGCGGAGGAGATGGGAAGTCTGTCGTAGCCATGTCTTGTCCGACAGCAACCTGAGTTTTTCGAATTAATCGCGTATTGTGAGATAGACAAGATCCTTTAGCGCAGCGCGACAGTGTAATTGTAGAGAGATTTTTCTTGGTGGCTGTTTATAAACAGACAAACACATCATTTAACAGTGGCTTTTTAAAATACAGTATAATCATTAAAGGCTACCATTTTGTAGAATATTCTTGTACTTCACTTTTACTTGTCCCCATGTTCTAGTGGTTCCCGTGGAGGCTCTGACATAAAAGAACAAAGTAAATATGAAATTATTAAAATGCAAAATGCATACTGTAGAAAGTGATAGAAACATCTAACATGGACAGCACTTATGCATGTAATTTGTCTGCTACTTTTTGCCAGCCCTCTCTCCTGGCTTTAGCAGACTTTGAGGTGTTCCCTGTAGTTTTTTTTTTTTAATACTTTATTTTTGTAGTTTTAGAAATACACATTGAACAATTGGACCCCCTTCCAACAAAAATTACAGAGCAACTAGTTTGACAGGAGCAGTTGAATAATCAAAAAAAAAGGAAAAAAGTAATTACATTACTTATACAGTTGGTGTCAAGTTCCGATGAATCTTTTATGACTCCTGACCAGCAGGATGCGATCTTAGAACATTCCCAGAAGACATGAAAATGTCCTGCAGACACATTCCCACAGTTCCTCCAACATTTTGCCTTCTCATTGTTATTGTTGTTACAATGTTTACTTTTAATGTTAGGTGTAACAAAAAAACGCACCATGCATCTCCAGGAAAATTCCCTTCATAGGTCAGAACTTGACATGTGGATAAAAAAATTACAACTATTTAACCAAACATCATCAGTTATTTTTATTTTAGCTTTCTCCCATTTAACCTTAAGATATATTGTATTACATTTTCTCTCTGTTTGTAGACATGAGTATAGTTTGGATATTGTGTACGCTTAAGATGAAATTCATCTCCCACTCAGGTATACAACAATCTAATAGCTCTGTTACTAAGGGTGCCCCATATCTCTTGTTTTTACTGATGTGAGGGACAGTGAGCTTGCTTCAGTCCTTCTGGAGCAGCTGTTCTTCCAACGCGTGATCATAATCTTTTTTTTGGTTGCTCCTTTTCTTGCCCAGTCATTTAGCAAACTATCCATTTAGTCCTCCACTAGATGGTTACAGGATATTGTAACATTGAAGATGTTCACAATATCAGAATATCACAACCCTCCACCAGGTGGGGATCCAGCATTTAAGAAGCAGGCAAACAAGCTTTGATCATAGACAGGAGTTGGAAAGATCGTAAACCTCGCAGAACTCAGGGAAGATGCTCCTGTCATTGTCTCTGGTTCAGGAGTAACTTAGCAAACCCGTCTGTCTCCAGCTGCAGTCCACTCCGTGTGAAGCTCCCCGAAACTCTTGAACTTTCTTTGTTTCACAGCTCTCTCAAGGCTACAGTTGTCCTTGCTGCTGGTGCCCCCGTTTCTACCACACTTCTACCTTCCACCTAACTTTTCATCAACGCTTGGCTGCAGCGCTCTTACTGAGGAGGGTGTCCGCCGCTGTTTGGACATCAGTCAAATCAGCGGCTCTCCATGATGGTGTGGGACACATTTCTATATTAAAATCCTTTTGTTGCTGTTGTCTAAATTAATTTTCTGAGACTCTGACTTTTGGGTTTTCAATAGCTGTGAGCCATAATCATGGAAATGAAGAGAGATGATTGGTATATTTATATCCAACCAACTATAATGAATGAGTTTAATTTTGAATAACTTTTTAATCATAGAAATTTACTAAGAGGCATCTGTACAAAGACGGGCGGTACCAACAGTTCAGGGCGGGTCCAGAAAGCCTTTCCTCCTGTGGCCTCGCAGCAGCTGCTGCTTGTAGGAGGCAGACTTGAAGAGTCTAATGTTAAAGCGTGCTCTCCGTGTTGAAGCACAAGTTCAGGAGCAACAGATCACATGTAGACATGATGGTTGTAAGCACAGCATTTATTAAGCTAAAGTTCCAACTTCAAAACACAACCCAGTTACAATTTAGACACGAGACACGTGGATCTGTACAGATGGAACAAAGCGAGTAAATAGATTTTGTTTCTCAGCAAAGTCTCTAAAACTCATGCTTCCATGTTGCCTGCCATAAAAGCTGATTTGTGGTCTGCGTGGGGCTGGGCTGGTGTGGGAGTTGGGGCCGTGGCCACAGTTGTGTTGAGTCATCATGCAGCTTCGAACGCAGCGGTTGAAACGGCGTGCCGCGCTCACTGGCTACGCAGCACATGCATCCTTTCTAGAGAGCTTACATCATGCATGCTGCTGTTGGAGTCCGGTCCAGAGGCTTGATCTGAGGAATAAAAACTGACGTGTCTTCTGAAAAGCGGGACAAGAGTGGACCAAAGAATGGTGTTTGGCGCCGGCCTAACACCCTGCTAGATCGCCAAGATACCAGCCCGGTCCGACAGTGACGAGAAGAAATGGAGAGGCACTCTAGATTACAGAACATGATGAGCAACATCTGTCCAGCTTTTACAGGCAAATACAAAACTAAGCGTGGGGTCATCACTTCCTCAGGGACCTCATGGTTCCATCTTGTCCTGTTCAGTCAGAGCGGTGGTTCTCTTTTGTGTCCACCGTGCAGGAACATCGTGAGCAACTTCATTTACATTCCTCAATACAAGCAACACTGGGAAAGTGGTCCCCTCCCCCACGCTGCACGTGAAGGTCCCCCCTCAACGACGAGGCACTGTGAAGAACAATCAACAGGAGAAGCTCCCAGATGTGCAGCAGGCTTCACAGGGAGGCGCCTCTTCAGGAGCGACATTCATTTCAAGCGTTTCTCAGCGCTGGCGGGACACATGCCGAGGAAGTGATCTGCATAGATTTGTCTCGAAGGGCCGCCTCGTTTCGCCAGCAGTGACCTCCAGTTAAAGGGCGACAGGTGGGCCAGGTACCGGCCGGGAAACACCCGGCGCTGCGTGTCAGCTATCTGAGACAAGAAGACGCACCAAAACAAAAGGAACTAAACTTCACAGAAAAAGGTCCATCATTTTGGTATCATGGGATCGCCGTCAGAAACTGGAGTTTTTTTTATTTTTTACTTCATTTGTGCTTTAATTTGGCCGGATTTATCACTGGCTTTAAAGGAGATGTGTCTTAGATTACAGAAAAAAGCTACTTAACTGAAACATGGAAACCATCTGGAACTGACTTTTCTTTTTTTAAAAAGCTCAAAGAAACTAAAGTTTATTCTTGCTGTTTGTCAATAAAAGAGGTAACAGACATGCAAGACCTTCAGGAGTAGCAGCTGTTGTATCAGGTGGCGACATTTTTGAGAATGAAATTGAAAATGATGATCTTACTGAACCTTAATTCCTCCCCGTGTTTCCATCAAAATGTGCATTATACGCCTCACCATTTCTGAGGAGGACTTGGTCATTTAACTGCAGGGTTTCCACGGCTGAACGGTAAACTGAAGGGAAACGAGAGGAGTGGGTCACGGGTCTGACTAAAAGCAGGGAACAGAACCAGAACCAGAGGCCACGACTAAACTGGAAATCAGGAAGAAAAACGAGCGGGAAGGAGCCGGGCCGAGCCTGCTCGTCTTCAAGGCTTCTTCTCTTCTTCAGGCGGCTCTGATTCTGCGCTCTCCAGCAGGTTGAGCTTCTCCTCCTCCTCCGGCATTAGCGTGACAGGGTTCACGTGGAAAATGTGCCTGTGGACAGATCAGAGGGAGGGCTGTCAGGCAAGAACGATCCGTGGAGGTATCCTCCCAGATCACCTCAGAACCACACTCACGCGTAGGGCTGGGCCTTATCGCGGCCATTTAGCGTCATCGTGAAAAGTTTCTTGGGTTTATCTCAGTGACAGTGACAAAATAAACTAATCGTGTCTGAAAGCCCCTAAAACTGCCAGGATTGGTATTTTCGTAGTTTTTCCCCCACTGTTGGGTTTCTTGAACGCATCAAAAAATATCAATAAATTCACAAATATTATTCAGTGCAGTTTGGTGAAAAAAACAACCACACCTCTTTATGTAACTAGTGCCCTGATGAAATGTATTTCTAATTTTGTTTTAATATGTTCTATGTTACATTATTAACTAATCCTTTAAAACCTGATGCAGGTAATTGTGAGGAAACTTCACATTTTTACAAAAGAAAATCTTTTGGTTGCTTAAAATAAATAAACATCAGGCTTTCAAATTTTCTTTGTATCGTGATTGATGCGCTAGATCAAAAAATACATTTTCCTCTTGTTTTCTGTATTTGTATACAGTGTGCTAAAATAACAATTTGCCTCTAGTAAAGTTTACGTTCAGAAACACACTGACTTTGTTGAAGAGGCAGAGATCAAAAATGATCCATTTGGAGTTATAGGATTAAATGTTTTGTAAGGTCAGAATTAGTTTTTTAGCAGTCACGTCCACACAGGTCCCTAAAAAAAGACTGCAGGAAGCTTTATCGTGATCTAAAGCCCGTATCGCCCGCCCCTACTCACTTGTGTTCACAGGCTGGGAAGAACAGGTCCAGGATCTTGACGATAAACGCCGATCCGACTACACCGATCACCACCACCCACATGACCAGGAAGAAGAGGGGCAGGGACTCGTAGCAGAAGCGCCGCAGACGCTCCCTCGCCTGCTCCACCCACTGACACATAGCCTGAGGAGAGGATGGACACAGGTTAGATCAGCGGCTCTCAGGTCCGGTCCTGGAGCGCTGCTGTCCTGCAGCCTTTAGATGCAACACCTGAATCTAGAGGTTTGCTACCTTGCAGCGCTCAGTGCAGGTTGACAGAGTCATGAGATCAGACGTGCACTGGGCCTTACTAAAGTAACAATACCGCTGACCTCTTTCCTGTGTTTCCATCTTACAACCACAGGCTCCAATGTACGCCTCAGTTTCTCTGTGATAAAGCAACACAGAGAACTTTGAGGTATACGACGCAGAAGGACATCTCCACACATTTAAAACGGGCGTTTCTGTCCAGTCTCCCTTGAGTCAACCCCTCCTGTCTCTCCAACTGATGTGCCGCCAACTGTAAGATCGCGCCGCCCACAGGGAGGAGTAACCCCCGACAACAAAGACGGCGTTAATGGCCGTGATGGCGAAGCTCACAGCGTTAGCGGAGGTATTTCTGCTTCATCTACCAACATTAAGGCAGAAAATACGGGGAAAAGTGTTCAAACGAGTGGTACGTTGTCTCAGTGGAGTTATTTCAAGGTAACCACGGACAAATCAGCACCAAAGCCCAAGTTCACATACCTATACCCAACTTAAAATATACATTAGTAACTTAGAATAGATGTTTTCCTGCTGCCATCGAGCTTCCATGGCAAGAATTTACAGTGAAATTCTGGATTAGAAGTTAAGATTTGTCTGCTTTGTCAGACTTGATGCAATCTACTGGGTTTCCTTACAGAGGAAACTTTTTAACCAATCTGTGGGATTTGATTGAATTTGACTTTGTAAAATGCCTTCAGATGACATGTGCAGTGAATTGGCACTATATAAATAAAATTGAACTGAATTTGAATTAAATTTAACTTTACCTATGAAACGCTTTGGGCAAAATCAGAGTCCTGTTAACTGATTTTAGCTGACAAAGACTCAACTTCTGCAACATACAGATATCCAGAACACAAAACAGCAGAAGTAGCGTCAAACATTACCCCTTCATTTCCCCACCAAGCACACCAAGTAATTATCAGGGGTGTAAATCACCAGCTTTAATCGCAATACGATATATCGATTTGTTTGGACGACAATACGCTATCTGATACCACAAAATCTGTTATGATACGATTTTGATTCGATTCAGAAGTCAGTGATCGATATGATGCGATACCATCTGCCCATCTAACACCATTGTTTACATTATCAACTCACAAAAAACTATAGTTTGAGCATTTTATTCTAAGATCTTACAGGTATCAGGCATTTAAATCAGAAACAGCATTCTTCTCATTTTAAAATAATAGTAATAATAGATTATCTGCTCAATTGAGTCTCATGTCTTGTGAATTTCAAAATAAAGGTTTATCTTAAGATAACGATATGGAACGATATTTGCATTTTGCATCAATTGGACCGTTTTAGCGATATATCGATAGTTCCCATCTATAACTGTTGTGTTCAGCCGCATGCTTTTATCCATCTTTGACATTTTTCCAGACTCCTTTCAGGTTTTGGGAAAGGAATGAACACCCTCTAAATGTGCAGCATCACATGCGTCTGACAACGTTTAGCCATCTTTTCGATGTTTTTTTTTAACGCAATCCTTCTGACCGGATGGGTTCGTAATGTAAAATCCCAGCAATGTTGTTGCAGCTAAAGGGCCTGCAGTTCCTGCAGGTAAGAGGTGTTTCACTTTGGGACAAATTGCGATTGCTGATTGGTCAGATACTGACGAGCCTCCAGAACTGATTGACAGGCGGCGTCACGTCAGTTACAGTTGTCATTTGGGGGACGTCTCAACCAGCTTGCCACAGCTGTGATACTTTTCAGACCATAAGGCGCACCATGAATTAACGTGTCTATGCGTGTCTTTGCCTACTAATTAGGCGCACCATACCGCAGTGTCTAATATCACTCCGCCCCTCCGGCAGGGTGACCAGATGTCCCCGATTTCCGGGGACAGACCCAATTTTGGATGACCTGTCCCCGACAATGTCCCTGATTTCAGTGCATCGTGATGGAGTGAAAAAGTTTAGCACAACAAGAGGTATTTACCCGGTCCTGCTGCTGTCCCGAAGTAGTAGAGCTTTGCCGAACGCACCGTCCCTGCCCCCCGTCGGCGTTGCAGTTCAGACAAAACAAACCAACCCCCAGACAGAGATTCTGAGCTTAACAAAATCAGAGACGTTCCCGGTTTTCATTAGAGAAATCAAATCTGGTCACCTTACCCCGCTTTCTACTGAAAGGCAGAGGTATCCGTCTCTGCTGGGAGGACAGAGTAGTAGGACTAAACTGCTTTACATGAATGCACTTGTAGTTTAGACATTACAGTCAGGCAGTCTTGTAGACAGCTCAGGGGTCCGATCAGGTAGTGACACAGTGTATCGTAATGCTCCAAATATTCATTGAGCGATCAGCTTCATTGTTACCAAAGTTACCAAATTTGCTTCAATTTTAAAAAAAAGAAGCTCAGACTCAGATTGGTAGGGAATCTACAGGATGTGGCAAACACTAACAGGAAATGGCTTTCTTCTTGTACTCTTCCATTATGGCCGACCTGTTTGGTGCATCACTAATAGAGGTCTTTTTTCATTTCTGAAATATTTTCCCGCCTCATAGTTGTGCACCTGTTTGTGTTGGTCTGTGGCATAAATCTCACCAGAAATCATTAGCGTTTAAATGTGGAAAACGTTAAAGGGATTGTGCAGTGCAGCGCTCGATGTTAGCGCCGTTTGGAGATTTCCATCTGATGATGGCGGGTGGAGACACAAGGAGAGGAGGGAAGGTTTCCTTTAAAAGCATTCCTTTTTCACACATAAACACAAAACCTGTCATTGCACCCATCAGCCTGTAAAGCTAAATAAGATCTTCTGACAAAATGAGTCCAATTTCTTAAGCACTGGGATTATTTTAATGGCTCCTACCAATATCCCAGAGACACGGAGCTAAACGCTGTAAACGTCTCACAGGCAGACGGCCTGTTTTTACTGCCCTCCCACCTCCAGCCACTGAAGGCCCGGACACACCGATGTCCACGTGTTCCAGATTCACCTACCGAGTAGGATGAGGTGGTTTCCTCGGGCGGGCTGCCCATCTCAATCTGATCCGACGGGCTTGGTTCCGTGTCGTCGTACTCGTCGCTGTATCTGACCTCAGACAGCAGGTCAGGGTCCATCCGCAGCGGGGTTTCTGGAAGCTTCCCCGGAGCCGCCACCTCTTCCTGCGTGGTCTCCGAGTGCTTCTCCGTGTGGGGGTACTGGCTGGTGGTCTGAGACACCAGCTGCTCTCCATCTGAGTTCCACGCAGGAGGTAGTCAGACAAAAACAGGCCGCACCAAAACAACACAACACAAACTAGAAGACAAACCTGTCCTGAAGTTGGGTGGATCTGTGACAACCACGTCGTTTTCTCTGGGGATCCTAAAGATCTCACTGTGTCCGATGGGGTAGACGTTGGTGAACTGAGCCAGCTTCTGGAAGTCTGGGCTCATCAGTATCTTCACCTCGCACATATCAGGTTGGTGAACCTGAACGGCACAAACCAAAGGTCAGCGGCATCGTTCAGGAAGACTCTGGGTCAGCCGCGCTGTGATGGAGCGGGTATTCTTAGAACCCCCCCCCCCAGCATCCGGGACCCCCTTTGGAGCGGTGGAGGGGATCCCAGGTGAGATGAAAGAGAGTTTACCTCTTTGCCTTCCAGCTCTATCACTTGGCTGAACACCTGCAGAGCCAAAACCTCGTCTGAGTCGCTGTACAGCCGGTTCTGGCTCACCATGACCCGGGTGACCGCCGACACCACGTCCCCCGAATCAAACGGGCTGCTTCCATTACTGCTGTCCACTGGAAAACACACCAACCACTAATGAGTATGCACCAGATTGTCTGATTTGAAGATGTACAATATGGGTTTTAAGTAACCGCCGTTTGCCTGGTAAACGCATGAGAGAGATCCTGTAATACTGGAAGTTTAGTTTTAGCTGTTTAAAACCTTCTGGAGAACAACCTGGAGGATTTTACTGTTTTTGTGCATTTCCAGTGACACAGAGGAGAGCCGGCTCTGGAACTTTGTACCGTTGTTTTATCACAGTGTCAGTGTTTGATTAAAGCACATTTCCAATGTCTGCAGAGCAATCAAACACGACCTCTGATGAGGTGCCAGGGAGGTCTGGACCAAGCCTCCAGGATGAGGCAAAGTGAACTCACGGAAAAGAGCCTGGCAGTTGAACCTGGTGACTCCGGACAGCTCCACTGGGATCTCATTGACCAGAACCTGATCTTCGCCCACTGACAGGTTTAAATGGATCTGAGGGGAGAAACCAGACCGGAACCATGACTCATGAGGTCATCTCCTGGTTTCCCAGAAGCAGACCAAGCGTAGGACGCTGGATTCTCCCCATCGGGGCAATGGACGTACCTGGAAGCTGTTGGAGCGCTGCGGCTCGGCGTCTCCCAGCGTCCCCGCCGTCACGTTGATCAGGAGGTTTTCCTGCGTGGAAAAGCAGGTCAGAAGGAGCAGAAAACAGCCGCTGAGCGGACAGGCTAACAGAGAGGCTAACAGCACGCCTCCGGCCTCTCACCGTGTTCAGCTGCTTGCTCGTCGACTCGACGACGAGGAGAGCCACAAGGAGACAAACAGTGGGGACCGCCATCTCTGTTGTTCCTTCAGCTCGCGTCCATCAAAAACAAGGCTGGGGAAAAACCGCTGCGCACACCCACCGACTGCGCAGGCGTACGGAATGTTCTTTGGCTTTTCTCGCGAGAAGGCAAGAACGTCAGTATGGCGGTGCTCCTTGAAACGACGCTGGGGGATATTGTCATTGATTTGTTCACAGACGAAAGGCCTAAAAGTAAGACTTGTGTGTGAAACAGTCACCCGGACCTACGTGTCGGCCTGTTAACCTGCCGATAAGCGAGCGAGGCCCCTGGGGGCTGATCTCCAGGGTGTTGCGGCGTTAGCTCGGCTGTTAGCTAGTGTGCTGTCCATCCGCTCCATGCAGGTTTTCTTTACCTTGCTCCAGCTTTTCCTCTCGTCGCCAACTCGCCTTTATCTGCGCTGTTGTAATAACTGACATCATGTCTCACTGACAAACATACCATGTGTTAAACGGTAACCCTTGGTGCATCTAAATCTCTGTGTTCTCTTTCAGCCTCCCTAAACTTCCTGAAACTATGCAAAATAAAGTACTACAACTACTGCCTCATCCACAACGTGCAGGTAAAACTAAACGGTCTCATTTTAAACTGTCCCGCGTGTCAATCTGTTGTTTTTTTCCTCTGCTTCCTCTGTGCTGTGACAGTGAGTCTCCACAGGGGGGCGACAAAAACCAGGAAGACTTTCACAGCTGCCATTGTTGATACAGATGGCCAAGGGAGGATGTTATTGCCTTGGATTTATTTATTTTTTTAATTAGATGTAGCATAGCAGATTAACCACAATAAAATAACAATCACATATATGATGCATCCCAATTTTATCTTAAAGCTGAACATTCTGGCCTGGTAAAATGCCAAAATCTTAAATGCTATTGTCAAGGGTAATAAACATTTTTGATGTCAAAATCATATACGTTCTCTTTTCCAAAGACTTTTGTGTTTTGTTTTTTTTAGACAATTTTAAAAGTATGTCAACCCAGGCTCACTTTAGAACTGCGGTAGATTCATATACTGATGGTTGGCTTGACATGTTTATCCTGGTAAAACCAGAGAGTGGAGGACGGATCTGCAGACAGACAGATGGGGATGATGGAGAACAGATGGATGAATATGCTGACAAACGGGTAGCTGGTTTGGTGGATAGATGGACAATAACCTGAATCAAAGTTCACACTTTTCCAGACTACATAGGAACGCTGCACCGTTGTGGTAAATGGCTCTTGTTTTCCAGATAAAAGTTGTTACCATTAGTTGGTAGACAGGAGACATGTCCCCAACAGGAGAGCTGTCATCTGAAACAGTGGAGAAATAATAAATGTTCTTGAAGGAGGAAAATCAACACAGAGGTTGGAAAATATGCTGTTGTGTCCAGTTAGTGTCAATGCTACCATACAGGTATACGCAAGAAAATATCCTCGTCATCTTAGCGCTAATAAAGTTATGAAATTGTGAATGTTCTTCCTGAAGACGTTTTGACACCTATTCAGGAGTCTTTGTCAATTCTAGTGGCTCCCACTTGAGCGAGGTAATTTCTTACTTGCACGTTATTTCTTGTTTTTATGGAGTAATTTGTTGTTGTAATTTGACTCAGGATAACAGCTTCTGAACTTTCTCAAACAGAAAAGGCAGGATAAGCAGGAATTTCCCCCAGAAATTACTCTGCATATCCACTAACCCAGCTTCCTGAAACGGGGCCCTGGTGTGAGCAAATGTTTGTCCTAAAGGCAAAATATTCCAAGTGCTGTGTTTTTCCTCAGAGGGACTTCATTGTGCAGACTGGAGACCCTACTGGAACGGGCCGTGGAGGCGAATCTGTTTACTGGTCAGTCATTTAAACTGTGGAGATGTTCAGGAAGCAGGCTGAGCGCTGTCCAAACCTTTTCTGTGCTCTGCGTTCATAGCAAACTGTACGGAGACCAGGCACGCTTCTTCGAAGCGGAGAAGGTGCCGCGCATCAAACACAGGAAGAAGGGCACCGTCTCCATGGTGAACAACGGAAATGATCAGCATGGCTCTCAGGTGAATGAGAAGCGTATTTAGAGAGCGTTAACAAACCAGCCGTTTGGGGCTATGCTTTAAATATAGTGTAATTAAAGATAAGCTGATTTTAAATGCACCTCTCAGATGGGGTGAAAAAGTGTTGGCCCCCTTCCTGACTTCTTATTTATTTGGATGTTTGTCATACTTAAGTATTTCAGAACATTAAACAGCACATGTACTCTCAAAATGCAGTTTTTAAATGAAGGTTTCATCACTTTGTCACACAGGGCCATGTAGGTTTGATTTTTTTAACTCCGTTAATAATAAAATCCTTCATTTAATAGCTGCACTTTGTGTTTACTTGTGTTGTCTTTGACTAATATCTAAATTTGTTTAATGTCCAGTAACACTTGAACATCAACATCAACACACGTGAAAATCGTGCAAAAGAATAACAAATCAGGACGGGGCCAACCCTGTATGCCCCTGGAGTCATTTGTTTCTTCGGTCCCTCCTAGTTCCTCATCACAACAGGGGAGAACCTGGATTATCTGGACCGAGTCCACACTGTGTTCGGAGAAGTTACAGAAGGATTGGACGTCCTGGCCAAAATCAACGAGGCCTTCGTGGACAAAGATTTTGTCCCATTTCAGGATATCAGGTGAGGCGGGACAAAGGGTTCATGTACATCAACCATACAGACCCACATTCAGCTCCAGCTCCACCTGCAGCATCTCAGTCAGGCCCCGCCCCGCCCCACCCTGCCGTGAGTCCGAATCCAGAGCATCCACCGCTACCGTTTAGCATTTGTTACTACTTTGCCCATGTTGCCAGTGATGCTGCTAACATCCCTTTCACTCAGAAACTGCACTCATCCAGCCCTCCACGGCCTTGGTAGCGCCGCCTTCGGGCATCGCTGTCCCTGTCACCCTGGTCCCTCCATGTTTCAACAAGTCTCTCTGAGAAACAGCCTGGGGGAAGAAACTGTCTGTGGTGGCTGGTTTTTATGACTAGCGCTCTGCAGTGATCCACAGCAGACACAGTGTTATTGAGGATGGTGACAGGAAGCGGCATGGCGCAAGGCAAGTTTATTTCTAAAGCACTTATAAACGAAGCAGTAATAAATGATTCATAGTGTTCCCCTGAAGTCTAACATCATCTCCACTGTCCAGATGTAGAACAGTGACAACTCTTGGATGCTCTGAAGGGCCAACTTCCATTTCCCCGCCCACAATCCTGCTCGCAGCTTCCTCCTTTATTTTTCTCCTTTATTTCTCCTTTATTTTTTTTTCTCTGCTCCCTGCTTGCTTGCATTTTCCTGCCTTTTACTTTTTTACTTTTTATCTCCTTTTTATCTCTTAGCCAAAACCACAGAAAGTTGGATTTAGTTATTTTATTTATTTTCTTTTATTTATTTTTGATTTTGGAAAGATGCCTACCCTCACCACAGTAGACTTTGTCACGCTGCTACAGAAGATAGCTGTTATGGAACAGAACATCTGCCGACTCGAACTGAATTATGATGTAAACGGCGCGTATGGAAATGAAACAACCCTGCCTGTGACTCCGAACGGTGACCACCAGCTCAGCAACTCAGTGAACAAACAGATCCCTGAGGAAAATGAGAATCCCTGGACCACTCTGGGTGCAAGACCAAAGCAACGAACCCCACACCTAGACAAAGGAAACTGGCCGATACTACAGAGAACTGTCCCAGGACAAGTGAAACAACAGCGGGCTGTTCCCACAACAAATGATAGGAGTCAGCCTGCTGGAAATGTTGGAATTCCGTTACGAAACAGATTTGCTCCGCTCCAAAATGTGACCCAGGAGGATCATGACAACATTCAGAGGTATGTCAACACTAAGCTACCAGAGAAAAGACATGCCACAGGGCCAAGGACCCTGATATTAGGCAATCGATCTGTAAGCGGGATTAAACATTTCTGTATCAAGAAAAACACAGAGGTGCTGATTTACAACCCTTTGGACTGTGGCCTGGTGTCTGATATATCAGACATCCTTCCAAGGATCTTGAAAGAACGCCCGACCTTGGAAAAACTCATAATACAAGCTGAAGTCCTGGGCGACGTCACCCGGATAAGAAAATCAGAAATATTGAAAGAGGATTACATTCGTCTGCTAAATCTAGTTGACGGCCTTAATGTCAAGGTGTTTCTCAGCGGCCCTCATGTACCCATTAATTGTGGAGATGAGATTTTTTCCAGAGTTCTGATGCTAAACAAATGGCTGGAAAAAACATGCAAACAAACAACTGTAACCTTCATAGACAACTTTAACATCTTTTGGGAGAGGAGACATCTGTTCAGCAACAATGGTCTCCATCTAAATAGGTGAGGTGCAAAATGGCTGATTTCAAACATCTTCTATTCTGTGAACCATGCACCATCAGCTTTGTTCCACAACAAAGCTCAACCAGTGCCAAAACAAATGATAAGCCCAGTGCAGCCCGAACAAGCCAAGATAAAGATGGCCAGAAAGATGACACAGAAAGAGGCTTCATCAGAGCTACAGGAGGATCCATCCTAGATCTCAGCAGGACAAAGAGAGGACCAAGAACCTCCATCCCCACAAACACCAGTCCAGACTTCACCCGCCTCCCCTTCTTCTCCACAAAGCCCAGAAGTTCCTTTTCTGGAATTTTCTCACAAGTTGAGCAAAGTATTTAAGATTGGCCTACAGATGACGTCCTCTCCACATAGCCATTCTGCTGTGACTAAAGCAGCATTTTCCAAAGGCCTCAGAGCCTCAGATCCTCCTCCTCTACGTATCACAGAACATTCTGGTGCTCAGGACCTCCAGATTACTTCGCTGTGATACACACAGGGCCCTGGCCGTACGTTTATCAGACATGACAGTTTCCAGCATCAGCTTGGGCCTTTTGCCGGAGATTATGGAATATCTGTGATGATACGTGGCAGAAATAAGAAAAGCAAAAGGATAAACAGGAACAAAAAGCTAAAAGTCATAAACTGTCAGATGCAACCTGTCACAGAGACATCATCAACCACCAAGTCATATAAACTGGGTTTATTAAACATTAGATCCCTGTCAGGAAAATCCCTTTTAATTAATGACTTCATTATTGACAATAATCTTGATGTAATGTTTTTAACAGACACATGGTTACATGAATCTAACGAAGCAGCTATTCTATTAGAGACGACTCCTCCAAACTACAATTTTCTTTGTGAGAGCAGACAGAAAAGGAAAGGTGGAGGAGTGGCAACCTTGGGCTGCAACTCAGTAGATAAGCTAGTAGATAACTTTCATTCTAAAATCTCAGACATCATTGACTGCATTGCTCCAGTTAAAGTGAAGGTTTTTTCGGGGAAGAAAAAATCTCCTTGGAGAAATGCTCCAGCAGTTAGAGGTGAAAAAAGGGAGTGTCGGAAAGCTGAACGCAGGTGGAGAAAGACGAGACTCCAGGTTCACTATGACATCTATAAAGAGAGACTTTACAGATGTAACTTACAATTGAAAAATGCAAGAGAATCTTTCTTCTGAGATCATGAAGAAAAACATTAATAATGCTCGTGTCTTATTTTCCACAGTTGACAGGTTAACAAATCCTCCTGTGTCCGTGACTTCCGAACTCCACTCCACCAGGGCCTGCAATGAACTTCTTTACTGAGAAAATCCTAAAAATTAGAGGATCAGTTTGTACTTCCATATCAACACCAGAACCAAAGCCGTATCCAGCAGGAACCTATCCTGACAAAATGTCCCAATTCAGCCAAATAAACCACAAACGCTTAGAGCAGATCATTCAGCAGCTAAGTTCCTCCTCCTGCTGCCTTGATGTTCTCCCCACTGCTTTCTTTAAGAAAGTTTTGCCTGTCATAGCGTCTGATTTGACTCAGATAATAAACACGTCCCTTCTGTCAGGTGTTTTCCCTCAGTCCCTAAAAACAGCAATTATCAAACCACTGTTAAAAAAGAACAATTTAGACAAACTACTACTCCAGAACTACAGGCCCATCTCAAACCTCCCCTTTATCAGCAAGATTATTGAAAAAGCTGTATTTCAACAATTAAACACCTTCTTAACAACGACCAGCCGCTTTGACGTTTTCCAGTCTGGCTTCCGTGCTCACCACAGTACAGAGACCGCCCTTATCAAGGTGTTTAATGACATCCATATAAATACAGACTGTGGAAGAACCACCGTGCTGGTTCTGTTGGACCTCAGTGCAGCATTTGATACTGTCGATCACTCCATTCTGTTAGAGCGCCTGGAGAACTGGGTCGGCCTCCCTAGTACAGCTCTTAACTGGTTTAAATCCTACTTAAAGGACAGGGACTTTTTTGTATCAGTAGGTGACTTTACATCAGAAATGACAAAAATCACATGTGGGGTTCCCCAAGGGTCCATCCTGGGTCCCCTCGTGTTCAACATCTACATGCTCCTCTTGCTCAGATCATAAAAAACAACAACATCAGCTACCATAACTATGCAGACGACACACAGCTTTACATCACCATGTCACCAGGTGACTATGAACCAGTTCAGGCACTGAGTAAATGCCTAGAAGAAATCAATGCATGGATGTGCCAAAACTTTCTTCAATTGAATAAAAACAAAACAGAAGTAATAATCTTTGGACCTCTAATAATCTTAGAGGAGAGATCAAACGTTAGCACACAGCTTCAGTCGCTTCAGCTAGAAACTACTGATCAGGCCCGAAATCTGGGAGTAGTGATGGACTCAGACCTGAACCTCCAAAAGCATCTAAAGACAATTACAAGGTCAGCTTTCTATCACCTGAAGAACATTTCCAGGATTAAAGGACTAATGTCTCAAAAGGATCTGGAAAGACTAATCCATGCATTTATCTTTAGTAGAATTGATTACTGCAACGGTGTTTTCACAGGTCTGCCTAAAAAGTGGATCAGACAGCTGCAGCTGATCCAGAACGCTGCTGCCCGCGTCCTCACTAAGACTAAGAAAGTAGAGCACATAACCCCAGTTCTAAAGTCCTTACACTGGCTCCCTGTATCTCAGAGAACAGACTTTAAAATCCTTCTGTTAGTCTATAAGTCCCTGAATGGTTTAGCACCTAATTACATCACAGACTTGTTATCAGTGTATCAACCATCCAGAGGTCCGTTCTTCGTCCGTCGCTAACTCAGTTAGCAGGATTTGATTGTTGACGATTTGGCATGATCTTGGATCGTTTGTTTCTTCGAAACTCATCCTGGACTTGCTGTCATGGCAACATGTGCGCAAGCTTAAACCTGCTCGCGAGCAGGCTTATTTCATGTAAACAGGATTAGATCGCAGCTTTATAAGCGGAGGAGATGGGAAGTCTGTCGTAGCCATGTCCATTTTTACGACAGCAACCTGTTGCGGAAGGTGCAAGAATAATTTGCAGAGTTTTTCGAATTAATCGCGTATTGCGCAATAGACAGGATCCTTTAGCGCAGCGCGACAGTGTAATTGTAGAGAGATTTTTCTTGGTGGCTGTTATAAACAGACAAACACATCATTTAACAGTGGCTTTTAAAGAGGAAAAAGTGGTGTTGGAGCCATAAATAGAAAATATTTAAGTTATTTGTAAGATGGTTTGCTTTTTATTTTTATCATATTCAGTAAGAAGATTTGTTCAGGCCATTTTATTGTGAAGTTTAGTTTTACTTTGAAAGGCTTGCTATTAGAAAAAACTATGAATGGATTATCTAGACACGGAGCAATACAGTTTTACCGTGTACACTGTGGATGACTTGGAAAAGGAATAACTTCATTTTTTATGGATAACATTTTTTTTTGTTAAAATTCCCAGTTTGCACATGTCCTTTACTTCCCGTGTCTAAGAAATGACACTGAAATTTGGATCTCTTGACATAACAAGTGGCTTTTTAAAATAAAGTATAATAATTAAAGGCTACCATTTTGTAGAATATTCTTGTACTTCACTTTTTTCCCCATGTTCTAGTGGGTCCTGTGGAGGCTCTGATATAAAAGAACAAAGTAAATATGAGATTATTAAAATGCAAAAATTCATACTGTAGAAAGTGATAGAAACATCTAACATGGATAGTACTTATGCATTTAATTTGTCTGCTGCTTTTTGCCAGCCCTCTCATGGTTTTAGCAGACTTTGAGGTGTTCCCTGTCGTTTTAATTAATGACTCAAATTCAGCATAACCTTCCATTAAAAGCTCTTGTTCTGCTTGGGAGAAAAACTGAGCGCGTTCTTTGGCCATGCTGAACAGCCAATAGCAGCGTTGCTGATCATTGTTTCTACTATCGACACATTTCCCCTTTTAAACAAAGGCATGAACGCGCAGTTATCTCAGATAACTCAATCCTGCCATACTAATCATAAACAACAGGTGTGTTTGAAGAACCCAATTAGCCGGATCATGATTAGCCCGATGAAGTCATCTTGGATGTGTCATTTGATCTCGGATGTTTTAAGCAACGTACGAAGAACGGACCCCAGACCACTCAGGTCTTCTGGCTCCAGTCTACTCTGCGTACCCAGAACCAGAACTAAACAAGGAGAAGCAGCATTTAGTTCCTATGCTCCACTTATCTGGAACAAACTGCCAGAAAACTGTAAAACTGCGGAAAACCTGAGTTCTTTTAAATCAAGATTAAAAACACATTTGTTTAGGACTGTTTTTGACTGTTCTAGTTAAACTGTTCTACTGAAACAGCATTAGTTCAACTTTTTTAGTCCAACTGTTTATTGGTGTTCTATTTTGTTTCTACATTTTATTCCTACTTGCTTATATTCTGTTTTATTTTCCTGTATTTTAATCATGTAAAGCACTTTGCATTGTCTCTGTACTGAATTGTGCTTTACAAATAAATTTGCCTTGCCTTATACTAAACGAAGGGGACATCAAACACAAGAGTGCTGCCTTAGACAGACTCCACCACACTGGCTGTGATATATTAGACTGGGCAATAATTTTAGGATATTGAAATGCTCCATCATGAGATGGCTGTGTCATTTTACTGCAGGATAAACCACACCGTAGTCCTGGATGATCCATTCAACGACCCTCCAGACCTGCCAGTTCCCGACAGATCACCCGAGCCCACCAGAGAGCAGCTAGATGTGAGAACAGCAGTGTTACTGCTCATGGAAATGACGTGGGCAGTCTCAGGCATGCGTAAATGATCATTAAAATATGTTTCCATGCATATGCAGAGTGGTCGTATTGGAGCTGATGAAGTAATCGACGATGCAGATGGGAAAGCGGCCGAGGAGCTGGAGGAGAGGCTGAAGGAGAAAGAAGCCAAGACT
Organism: Fundulus diaphanus; assembly: GCA_037039145.1. Lineage (NCBI taxonomy): Eukaryota > Metazoa > Chordata > Actinopteri > Cyprinodontiformes > Fundulidae > Fundulus > Fundulus diaphanus. Next base: position 10,488,484 of record CM073142.1, on the reverse strand, counting down.
CAGGCCATCCTGCTGGAGATGGTGAGATAAAGCTGTGCCCTCGGCCCGCTGCTGAACAGACCAAAGATCCGAGCTGAGAGTGTTCTGGCCGTCCCTGCAGGTCGGTGACCTTCCTGATGCAGATGTGAAGCCTCCTGAGAACGTCCTGTTTGTGTGCAAACTGAACCCAGTAACCACAGACGAGGACCTGGAAATCATCTTTTCTCGCTTCGGCTCCATAAAAAGGTGAAGTCAGCTTCTTTAAGTCTTACCAAATAGTTGTTCTTTACGTTAATAGAAAACAAAATGTATTGTTTTTGTTCTGATTAGCTGTGAGATCATCAGAGACTGGAAAAGTGGAGATTCCCTCTGCTACGCTTTCATTGAGTTTGAAAAGGTGAGCAGCATCATCTCTATACATCCACAATAAGTAGATCCTGCTTTATTCACTTTAAGCAGCCCTCACCAGACATGTTCAGTGGTTCTGAAGAGTAAACGCAATGATACTAAAATCTGTCCGTCCAGTTTGCGCATCCAGCCCTCCCTCCATCCGTCTGTCCCTTTTTTCCCTTTCTTTCAGTCTGTGGTATTTGCCAGGTCCATATTTACAGCCTAACCTCGATAGAAATATCATAGTATATTTTTGTTCTTATGCTTTAAGTGTGGGCTAAAAATGAGCTGAGGTTTCTGGAAGGTTGAGCCCAGAAAAGTTGGGGTTTGGACAGGAAAAATGTGGAGAAACCCTGTGTGTGTGTGTGTTAAACTATATCAGTGGCGGCCCTGCATGCGGGGCCAGGCCCCACCAGATGTCGCTGTGACGCTATATGTTCGCCATAATCAGCATGACATGAGCAATATTGTGAAAAAGACAGATTCCCTTACCAATAACATTCAGTTTGTGTCTATCTATCCAAGTCTGCCAGAATACTGAGAAGCTCAGAGGCTAAATCCTCCTGAGGCGCCTTGAATGTTGGGGCCGTACGTTTATGGTCTGCTGGATAGACCATCTAGGCAAGGCAAATTTATTTCTATAGAACATTTCAGTACAAGGACAAGACAAAGGGCTTTATATCGTTAAAAAATTAAGCATTATTAAAAAAGCAAGTAAAAAAAAACAGTTGGAATAAAATATAGGAAAATTTTAACAAAATAAAACATAGGAAAACGGAAACTAAAAGCAAATATTAATCTAGTGTTGGTTGTCCTTGGTGGCTTATTGAAGGATTGTGAATATTTTCTGTTCAATAAATGAACAATATTAGTGAGCCTTTATTTGTAATTTTATGTATAAAAATGAAATGACATTTAGCGTGTATAAAATCTGTTCTCTATTGTGTTGGTTTATGCTAAGCTATCTGTTTAATTTACCATGGATCAAAGTCGGGTTGTATGCATCACAAAAATGAGTTGCTGCTAATAGGTGTTGTTTTTTTTTTATCATGCCCCTCCCCAGTCAGTTCACTAGATGTATGGGCTATATAACCGAGTGTCACAAAACGTTAGCCACCGTATTGTAAAAACGTCATGTAACACACACTTTCTGATGTCAGATATCTGTCATTAGCCTACTGGCTAGTCCATTGTTCACTTTCCTCATGTGACGCTGGCATTATCAGGTGGAAACTCCCTACAGTACGGGAAGTCTGGAAGTCGGTCATAAACGAAATTTGTTCTTTTTATCACATGTTGATCATGATCCTGTGAGATTGTTGCTGTCATGGCAGAGAAGGGATAGTGAAGTACAGATGATGGAACACGTCCACACATGTACATGCTGTGTTTTAGACCTGCTGCAGAGAGGAAAGGAGAGCTGGGAAGTTGTAGACGTGGATGTCGTGCAACCTGCTCCAGTCTTACTAGCCATGTTTACAGTTCTATGAAGTCAGCTATGGGAGGTAATGGACAAGATCATATTGGCACAGATGGCTACCCCGTGTAGCCTTTTGATTTAGGGATTAAGGGCGCTGCACGGGTTTCCCCTTCTGTCTTAATTCAACCCGTGTCTGAAACTAGCAGCAAAGCAAGGGCGTGGGACCGCTGAGTGCAGTGTGGATCGAAACCAGCAGAGGATGCTGTATTTACATAAATATTGACCTTCATACTATGCCAGTGGCCTTTGTTCTTGTAAAGCAGCCAGAATGACCTGGCTGCTTGAAAATGAAAGGTAAGAATGGAGCAGGGGTTTTCCCACACGGGGAGCTGCAGTTGGTCTCATTAAAACGGAGCCAATTAACCTCCTAGATAAACACACCACTTCCTTCTGGGTTCCTGACCTTGGCAGCCGGTATCGTGTTCTTCCCTACAAGGACACCTTGTTAAAGTAGCGGTTTTGGCTTTCCAAACACCTTTTGTGTGAAGACATTTTGGAGCTAGCATGTCCTGTAATATCTGATGACAGGACATTTTGAGAAAGTGATCATCCTCCATTCAGCAGGTGCTGAGTTGCAGAACGCAAGGAGGTTAGTTTGCACAGTGGGACCTTAAATGTGAGGGATATCGTTACACACGAGGTTATTGGCGAAGTTAGGGTTAGATACTATTTTTTTTCACTTACAATCTTACCATATATACCTATTTTCTTGGCAGCAAGAAGACTGTGAGAAGGCTTACTTCAAAATGGACAATGTGCTGATTGATGACCGACGGATCCACGTAGACTTCAGCCAGTCTGTCGCAAAGATCAAATGGAAAGGGAAAGGTAGTCATGCTCTTTAATATTTTCTAATTGTCTCTTTAACTTTAAACGTGTAAACAGCAATCAAGTGAATTTCTTGGGCCCAGAGGCTGAAGCTCCCACATGGTCAGAAAGAAGCCAACACCAAAGAGAACCTCTACTGTCCTAAAATGACTCCAGTCTTGATAAAAAAAAAAAAACATTGCAGCAAATTTAATGCTTTTTTAAGTACATTTATACCATCGTCAGGTTTTCTTTGGATTGCTCATGTACAGCAAGATCCATGATTGTTTATGCTGGAAATGGAGGTAGGAGGGCTACAGCTCTTCCCCTGTGAAGCGCATGCTGAGGACAGGACATACAAAGCATTTCCAGCCCGAGTAGCTGTCTGATAGAAAAGAAAAGAGAAAGCAATAATAAGTAAGAAAGCAAGAGAGGAAAAAGAATCCATAAAGTAAGGCGAGGATAAACAGATGTGATATTGGTGGTGCATGGTGTCCTATCTCTGTTTCCTTCTTCGTAGATAAACGGCCAATGCAAAACGAGATTGGCTTAAAGGTTCATAAATCAGTGTTTCCGTAAACTGCTGTGGCTCTTTAATATAGTAGAGGTGTCCTGTGGGTCAGGCTAGCCGTTAGCTTCAGCCTCCAGAACCAACTAACCTGGATTAAAATGAAGATCTACTGCAGATAAGATGTTAGCTGCTTCTAAGCTTTTAACACAACCTCATGTCAACAAGTGTGGACTACCCCTTTAAGTTGACCTTCCTTTCATCAGCTCAGTTTAATCTTTCTGGATCTGTGTTCTAGGTGGGAAATACACTAAAGATGACTTCAAGGCCTACGAGAAAGACTTGGAGAACCGTTCCAAACTGGCGCTCAAAGATCAAGTGAAGCCTAAACAAGAGTATCCTTCTGTCCTAGGAGGCCTGGGAATGCTTCATATTATTCTGATTGCTACAAACAGTACCTGTCTGCACTTTCTTCTCTGAGCTTTCCATAACTTTCCAAACAGCTCAAAGTATGACCTGCTAATTGAGGAAGAGGAGGAGACGACGAGCCGTCGGCACTCTGAGAAGAAACACAAGAAGCACCATTATCATTCAGACGACGAAGACAGCAGGAAACCTAAAAAGCACAAAGTAAATTCACTGAAAAGCACCTTTTTACTTCCTTTAACTTTCTCCCTGTTTTCAGCTTTCTAGCTATGATCCAAGGCGTGGGAGAACTAGCCTGTGAAAGCGGGATTGTTGTGTTGCTTCCAGGCATTATATAATAAAACTGCTCAGAAAGCTACATGCTCGGATGTTCAGGAATGCACACGTAAGCCTCCACCTTACTAGAGTTACAGTGCGTTTACTCAGATGAGCAGCTTTTCTCCCCCGGCATGCTAGCACTTCCAGATAAATGGCCCTACAGCCTCATATCGTTGGCTGAGAGGCGGGGAACACCCTGCACAGGTCACCAGTCCACCCATGGTTGTTGCTATCAATAACAAGACAGAAGATAACTTAAGCCAGCTCAACAGAAGAGAACATGTAGCACAACGTCGGGTCAAACCAGAGGACATGAGGGACAGCAACAGGATCATTTAAGAGAAGAGGATTTAATGACGACAACTGGTCTGTCAGAGTGAATGGAGGACAGTGTTTTCAGAGCAAAGCCTTTCTGGTGTTGTCCTAACATGCTGTTGATGAGCTTCCTCTTCTGGATACCTGGTTCCAAATGGACTCTGCCGTAGTCCTCTTCTGGTGTGACTAAAACAGCCTAACAGCACCGGATTATAAGATGCACTAAATATTCTTCCCAAGTGAGTAAAATCAGTCCGCCTCTCCATTTGCACAGCTCCTCTGCCAGATAGCACTCCTGAGAGGGAGAGCTATCAGTCTCTGTTGGGAGGACAGAGTAGCTGGACGACACTGCCCTGTTTCTAATATAAGACCAAAATAAACGTAACTTTCATACTGAATTAACTTACTAGGTTTATTGTTGCTGGCGCGTACTCCAGGCGTGGGCTGCCTTACATGAATGCATTACAGACTGATCAGGTAGTCACACAGTGTACCGTAATGCTCCGAATATCCATTGAGTGGAGCAGCTTCATTGTTACCAAAGTCGTACTTACACATTTTAACAGATTTTTGGGCACATTGTACCACATGAAATCGGTCAGTAAGCACAACAGTGACCACATATAAGGCGCACCATCAATGGTTGGGAAAATGTAAGGATTTTAAGTGCACCTTATAGTCCAAAAAATACGGTAATACCTGTTGCCAGCATGCTGTGGGACTCTTACGGCAGGATGCGTTCTGGGACGTTCCAAAATTAGAAATAAAAGGTGTTGAAGGCCGCGGTGATTGAGCAATGCTTTAGCTGCTGTAACAGAAGTGCTGGGCTCAGGATTTCTGTGACCGTTCTCCTCCACTTCCAGGTCTGTGCTAGTCATTTCTGTCCAACTGGAGTAACAATCATAATGTTACAAGTTAGTTCCCTAGCAAAAAGGGAAAAAATGAAGAAAAATAAAGTCTCCAAGCGGACCAAAGGACTTTCCTGCTGTGAATACAGCTGCAGTCTTTTAGGTGGGGTGGAACCCATGTCATCAGCCCTCCACCACCGTGCTTCACTCTTACTTCTGATGAGCTGTCTGTCTCTTCTGCAAGGTGTCAACTTTCCTTCATCTTAGACGTCACGTCTTCCTGTTTAGATTACTGGAATGATTTTAAGACCTGAGCAGAAGCAGATAATGTTTTCGTTCTGTTCTTTTTTTTATGGTGAACTGTTAGATAACACACTTAGGTGTAATTTTATGAGACACCCAGGGCTGGTGTATTTGCTGTACAGCAGAGTCAGTATGATAAGTCAGTATTTTTATGCTCATTTAATCGTCTCTTAGATAAACTAGCAGACCGTTTCTTCTATATACTCCAAGGGACAGCGGTGCACTGACAGCAGAATAGGATGCATATCCTAATGAGGAAGGGATTTTATTTTTCAGCAGTTTTTATTGAGCGTTGGATGAACTTGGAAGCAGAATGAGAAGACCACTGTGTTCTAAACCAGCAGCCATCTAGTCCACAGTAACCTTAGGTCAGTAAGATGCTCTGACCGTGGGTGAAGGGGTGCCCTAACCTACCTGGGGTCTGCTGAGAAGTGTTGCTTCCATAAACGTGCAGCTTTGTGGTTGTTCTCCCCTGATCTGCAGGAGTCTGGCCTACTGTGGCATTTAAAAGGTGATGAGGAAGGCCGCTGTGACGGGAGCCCTCATCAGATTCTCCAGACCTGAACACCGTGGCGTGGTGGCTGTCTGCAGTGTGAGCAGAGGAGGAGGCAGACTTGTACTGGCTCGTGTAGATTTTATGACAGTCACCCAGGCTTTGGCAGGAATGACACCAGCAGGGAAATGATTTTCAAGTTCTCCAGTGGAATATTATTTTCCTTGTTCCTTGTTTTCCTTTAATATCTTTCTTATCAGTGTTCACTTGGGTTCACCTTTTCCAGGAAGCCTGAGCTCTCTCTTCCTTAAGGATAGCTTCTGATGTTAAACCTGTTTTATAGGGAAATCAAATTCACATTCGAGTGGAAGATTATTAAAGTGTGTGGAAAAGTCTAGAAGTTCAGATGTAATCAAAGGGGGAACTGTTCTGTTTGAGGTGGCCCAGTAGGCTTTCCTCTGATGTTCTCGTTTGTTCTTGCCTGATGGTTTCACAGCGGTTTGTTTCCACACTGGTCCTCACTGTCCGTCCTGTGCTCACCTTTCCAGAACAGCGAGGAGAGCAGGCGCGACAGGAAGTCGTCCGGCCAGCGCTCACGTTCCCGTTCACGATCACGCTCCAGAGACCGAGATCACAAACACGGCAAGTCCCGGCCGAAGCACGGGAAGGAGGGGCGTGACAAAGGCCACAGGGACAGGAGCCGCAGCCGCTCGCCCAGGAAGTCCAGGGATAAAGACAGGAGCAGATTCAGATGAGGGACCTGTCACAAGGAAGCCTCTGCATTTTCAACTTTCCTTTCAGACCATTTAGCCCTGACTTAAAGCAAAAAATCCCACCATTTGAACTATCGCCAGATCTACAAACTAAACAGAGGTATAGTTTTTCTCAACAGTAGAAATATTCACTATGGTGTGGAAGTTGTCTTATCAGTCCTACACATTTAATCTTTTTGTATTTTTTTTAATCAGACAGACTTCCCCATCACAGTGATTACTTCTCCATCTTCCTCTTGTGACTGTGTCACATTTTAGAACAAAGGTTGCAGAAGATCCCACCTGCCCCAGACTGCTGGGGTTTTTCTATTTCTGAAATGTCTGCATGGAAACTTGCTGGGTGGAGTGCCTCCCCACGCGGCGGAGGGAAATCACTGGTGTCTCCCTCCGCCCACCTCTCACAACTGAGTTTTATCTCAAAATGCCACAGCTAATATCTTGATGTGCAGGGTCATGGTGAATTTCAAAGAGGTTTTTCTCTGGGGCTTTATCTGGTAGTTTATGTTTTTGTGAAAGAATCTGAAATCAGCCGCTTGGTTACATTTTATCTCTGAGTTCAAGCATAATAAACATCTTCAGTATTTTTATACTTTTTGCTTGTTTCTTTTGTTGGCTCGGTCATAATCTTTCTGATTATTGTGGCCATAAATCGATTATGAGGTATTGATTTACGGCCAGAGGCGATTTGTTTACCTGCGCACTCCTGGATCGATTTGCATGTATTTTAAGAGTTTTAAATTCACCTGATGTGTCTCCTTTGAGGACAGGGCTGTTTGGCCCTCCTGTTATACAGCACTGAAATGTTTCAGATCACCAAACAAATGTTTTTTTCACTGAGCAGATACAAATGGAGCTTTTACTCATCAAAGGTACAAAGCTATGCAGAAAAGCATAACTCCCCCCCCCCCCCTTTGTTAAGTCATGAATAAACTTTGAATAACCACAGTTTATGGTTCATGTTCACTCTTCACACCCACGATTGATTAGGGTCAGACCAACTGCAAATGAATCCAGCTAGCAGACTGATTGATTTGATTCAGTTCAGTTTTATAGGGATTCACAAGTCACTTTACAAACCAAGATGTTTTTGAAAGGATTTTCCTCAATTGTTACCAATGATTACCACCAATTAAAATATACTTTGCATCAAAATAATCTGATATGAAAGAAACCTGCTGCTAAGATTATAGAAATAACCGTTATCTGGATTATCAAGAACATAAGGGCTGAGTTGCAGTGAAGAAGGCTTCATGACATTTATAGCCACACCTCCAATGTTTGATCTTCCAGCTCGGCCACGGACCCTTCTGCTTGTTTGTCTCCAGCCAAATCAGAAGATGCAGAGGTTCCCTTTGCCTCCTCCTCGTGCGTCTGTCTCTAGAAGTCAAGTGAAGAGGCAGCTGGAGACTGAACCAGAATAAGGCTGCAGGTCCAGATGGTGTCTGCTCCAGAGTCCTGAAGGCCTGTGCAGAGCAGCCCTCTGGGATTCTACAGCACCTCTTCAGCCTTAGTCTGACCACGGTGAAGGTTCCAGTGTTGTGGAAGAAAACTCAGCCCAGTCCTCAATGACTTTAGACCTGTTGCCCTGACATCCCACATCATGAAGGTCCTGGAGAGACTCCTGTTGACCCAACCGAGTGAGCAGACCAGCAGCCATCAAGACCCCCTGCAGTTAGCTTATTGCCATGGAGGTGGAGTTGAAGATGCCATCATACACCTGCTTCAACAAACCCTGTCATTTAGACAGGGTTTGCAGCAAGATACTGCAGATCTTCAATAAGTTTGTTCTGGAGGGTGTGATCTCTGCCATCATCTGCTGGGGTAGCAGCACCAGAGCAACTGACTTTAAGAAGCTCAACAAGCTGATAAAGAAGGCTGGCTCTGTTCTGGGGTCTCCTCTAAAACCTCTGGAGATGATTTGACACAGAAGGATTCTTTGCAGTCATCTCCAGGCCACTACAGTAGATCCTTCCTGCCCAATGCCATCAGAGTCTACAACTGTTGGAAGAAATCTGCATAATGACTTACATTTGAATTTTGTAATGGCTGCCACAGAAACATGGTGCCACCAGAGCAGAGCATGATCAGCGCAGGCAGCAGGTGCATGTAAGTACATCTACACAGGGAGGTGGAAAACAGCCTTGTTCAAAAAATAGCTCTGGGGCAACAAGGACAGCATAGAAGCTACATCTGTCTAAAAGAAGAAAAACTCAGACCAGGCCAGCAGACGATTAATGTAAAGTTATTTTCTGATCACTCCTCTTGAGTGGCACATAATCTGTCAAAGGAAAGGTAAGGGCTAGCATGAGTCTTATGCTGTGCTAGAGTTAAAACATCCTGATACAAGCCATGTGTGGGGTTACTTCTTTATCAGTAGGTGGATCTGCACTCCAGATCCGAACCCCACTGAGAACCCGTAGAGGTGGAGAAAGAGAACAATGATCATCTCCAAAGGTAAAAATGGGTCACCATCAGCGCCAGGGTTAGACCCAACAGCTCAAATCCAGCATGTTAGAGTGAGAAATTACAAAGATAGAATACATTTACTGACATATTAGCAGACTGCCTAAACTTCTTTCCATAAAGACAGAACAGAACAGCCATGTTGTCCTGCTGTCAGCCTGGGCTGCTATATCCCTAGTGTGCCTCAGTAACACCTGAATGCTCACAATGTTCGAGCTGACGGGGTTGCCTCTTTCTCAGAAGTCACCGCATAGTATTTTCAATTTCTCCAAAATATGCTGGTCCTGTAGGCGGCAAGAGGTAGTGGAAACAGATATGCCAGAGTGAAACAAAATAAGCAGCACTGAGGGTTAACCCAGAAAAGCGAAGCGAGCAGAGTGGAAAAAAAGGGTTGCACTGCATTACACCCCCGGGCGGAACCTCTCTCAGAGTCATCCCCAGCTGCCTACGCTGTGTTCAAGGTTCATTTTGCTGTCTGCAACCTCTGCAAAGATCTGAGCTTATACCCAGATGGAGGCTCCCTGTGCACCTGGGCCACAAGCGTGGTCAGAGTCTGAAACTGTGGGCTTCCATTGTGCCTAAAATTCAATTCAATTTTATTTATATAGCGCCAATTCATGAAACATGTCATCTCCAGGCACTTTACAAAGTCAAATTCAGTCATATTATACAGATTGGTCAAAAATTTCCTATATAAGGGAACAGTTGATTGCATCAAAGTCCCGACAAGCAGCATTCACTCCTGGAGAAGCGTAGAGCTACAGGGAGAGTCGTCTGCATTGTCCATGGCTTTGCAGCAATCCCTCATACTGAGCAAGCATGAAGCGACAGTGGAAAGAAAAACTCCCCATTAACGGGAAGGAAAAACCTCCAGCAGAACCAGAACCGGGCTCAGTATGAACGGTCATCTGCCTCGACCGACTGGGGGTTACAGAAGACAGAGCAGAGACACAACAAGACAGACAAAAAGCACAGAAGCACACATTGATCCAGTAATCTGTTCTACATTAGATGGTAATAGTGGTGATCTGTCTTCTGTCGATGATGTCTCAGATAACAGAACGCCAGACCAGGTGTACCTACTATGAAGAAAAAAAGAGAGAGAACAAAGAGTTAAAAGCTGAAATGACAACAGTCATTTCAATGCAATGCAATGCAAAACTGGAGAACGGTAGAAATCAGTAGAGTGAGAAAAATAGACCCTGATGTCCTCCAGTAGCTTAAGCCTATAGCAGCAAAACTATGAGGTAGCTCAGGGTAACATGAGCCACTCTAACTATCAGCTTTGTCAAAAAGTAAGGTTTTAAGATTAGTCTTAAAAGTAGACAGGGTGTCTGCTTCACGGACCAAAACTGGGAGTTGGTTCCACAGGAGAGGAGCCTGATAACTAAAGGATCTGCCTCCCATTCTACTTTTAGAGACTCTAGGAACCACCAGCAGACCTGCAGTCTGAGAGCGAAGTGCTCTGTTAGGAACATACGGGGTAATCAGAGCTCTGATATATGATGGAGCTTGATTATTAAGGGCTTTATACGTTAGAAGAATAATTTTAAATTCTATTCTTGATTTAACAGGAAGCCAATGAAGGGAAGCTAAAATTGGAGAAATATGATCCCTCTTGTTGATTTTCATCAGAACTCTTGCTGCAGCATTTTGGATCAGCTGAAGGCTTTGAACTGCATTTTGTGGACTTCCTGATAGTAAAGAATTACAATAGTCCAGCCTTGAAGTAACAAATGCATGGACTAGTTTTTCAGCATCACTCCTGGACAGAATGTTTCTAATTTTGGCAATATTCCTGAGGTGAAAAAAGGAAACTCTGGAAACCTGTTTAATATGGGATTTAAATGACATGTCTTGGTCAAAAATAACACCAAGATTTTTTACTTTATTACCAGAGGCCAAGTTAATGTCATCCAGATTAAGTGATTGGTTAAGAAGTTTATTTTTTGAGGACTCTGGTCCAAAGATTACAACTTCTGTCTTGTCAGAATTTAAAAGCAGGAAATTTAAAGTCATCCAGCTTTTGATGTCATCAAGACATGACTGCAGTCGAAGTAATTGATTGGATTCATCAGGATTTATGGATAAATATAGCTGAGTGTCATCAGCATAACAGTGGAAATTAATCCCATGCTGTCTGATAATTTTGCCAATCGGAAGCATATATATAGTAAAGAGAATTGGTCCAAGGACTGAACCCTGTGGTACCCCACAGGTGACTCTAGAGTTTGAAGAAGATTTATTATTAACATGAACAAACTGGAATTTGTCCGAGAGATAAGATTTAAACCAGCCTAATGCTTTCCCCTTAATCCCTACAGTATACTCAAGTCTTTGTAGGAGAATATTGTGATCAACTGTATCAAATACAGCACTGCATTTGATACAGTACTGCAAATATGTTCATGTGTTTTCTGATGTGTACATTTTTGGCCCAAATAGAACCCCATAGGCTTCAGGGCCGAACCAAACCCCAGGCGCTCGTTTATGTGTAACACATTGTTCTGTCTTTCATCCTACAAGTGTATTTTCACAAGGAATGGAAACAAAGTGAGCGATAAGCTGGCACACACCTGAGTCCAAATTCCTCACATCAGCAGGTCATGTGTAAGTTATCCAGTCATCCATGGAACGTATATGCACAGCAGGAGAGAGATAAGAAGAATTTTTCTCCTCTACTGTCATGTTCACCTGGAACTGAGTGGTTTCTGTTGTAGGAGAAACACTTTCAGTTACTTCTGCATACCAGATGGTTACAACTATAAATTATACTTTGGGTGTTTTAGCACTTTAGGAGAGATGATAGACAAAACAAGGTATTTTGAACGTGTACAGATTAATCTTAGTCTTCCCACAGATTATTAGTTTTAGTTCTGGATTTGACTGGGCCATTCTCACACATAGGCATGCTTAGACCCAAACAGTCCAGTGTTGTCCCACAAAACGCTCTGGATGGGAACCAACAGTTCACTTGGGGACTCATTTGACCAGAGCACACGTGTGTTCTGTCCCTTGCACGGCTTTAAACCCCACTCCTTATGGCTTTCCGTCAGCAGTCACTGTCTTCTTGCTTCTCTTCCATAAAGGCCAGAGTTGGGGAGTGCACAACTAATAGTTGTTCTCTCAGCAGAGGCTCCCAGCAAAGCCTTGGATCTCTGCAGCTCCTCCAGAGTTACTGCTGACCTTCTGGCTGCTTCTCTCCATGCCTGTCAGGTTTAGGTAGGCGGCTGTATCTTGGTAGGTCTGCAGCGGTGCCTTACTCTTGCTGTTTTCAGATGACAGGCTGTTATTAGTTCCACTGAATTACATTCAGGGGTTTCAGATGGGGCTTTGTACAAATGCATGCCACACTTTTTCAGGCTCTAAAGAGGAAATGTCTTGCAAACCATATATAATTCTCCTTTGAATTAAACTTAATTGAGTTTATAATAAATGTAACTAATCTTTGTCAAAGTTTGTTAATCCCAAACCAGGTTATGAATAGGAGTTATTTGGCTGTTGATATCAACGTTTCAGAGGAAAGGAAAGACTCAGAAAGTTGAATCTGCTTGTCAAGACATTTTAATACCTGGGTGCAGTTATTCCATTTTTCAATTCCAGCCGTTCCATATTGACAAGAGCTAAAAGATGCCTCCAACCAGAGAGGCTGAAACAAGAAACCGCCACCTCTGGCTACTGAAAACCACAACAATAAGGTAGCTGCAGCCAACAGCCAAAATAAAGGCTTGACGTCAGGCCACAAACCTGTTTCTGATGCCTGTTATGATTTTTCTTCAATTCCAAAACAGAAATGACAGGAAACCAAGTCTAAGGTACTTTGATGGATGTGTATTTGAATGACTTCGGACAGATGTTTATAACATAACATCATAATGATTTAAAGATGAATTACAAAACCTTGAGGCCAAGTTCAGAGATGTTCCTTTATTCCTTAGTATGTACAGTCAGGTAATGATGGGCTGAATAGGTTGGAACTTGCTGACAGTCGACCCAGTTAGTGCGAGCTCATGCCAAGAGGACGATTTAGTAATTACTGGCTGGTTTTGTGCAGTTTGCCTATTAAAGTCATCTTATGAATGCTGTGTGATGTACAAGAAACAATCCAATCAAAAGACTTAGGGTTCAACAAATAGCAGGACAACATTCAGCTGTGTTTGCCCTCCTGGCTCCTCCACCCTCCTTCATCCAGCCTCCACGTCAGCTGGGTGTATTTCCTGTGGAAAAAAGCAGGTTCTGCTCGGAAACACACCCATGCTAGGTGCTTACAGGCCTGAACACAACAAAGTGGAAGCTTGTGACTAAACATGTGGGGAAATCACCTTTCTCGTGCGTTCTGCACATGAAAGTACACATGCAGTATACCCCTCACAGTTTTCAGGTAAATGTTCTCTGGGGACAAGGACCATCTGTCTGTCGGTCTGTCTGTAAAGCCTAGAGTGGTAAAATTTGTGTTTTACTCTGGTGAAATTACTTTTGAAGTTTCTTTCATAACCCTGTTATGCGTGGTTGTGCAGTAATCATCCCAAATCATCTGCGACCACTTTTAAATCACCAGGTAATGTAAATCTGGCAGACGGCAGCAGAGCTGGAGCTCTGAAATCAAAGCTCTCATCCTCTAAAGAAGCTGCATCCCAGCACCCTTCAGGTGGAGAACATCTCCCCATAGGCAGCAGCTATCAGCTTTGCAACTCCTTGTGCTTCACCAGTTCTTGAAATGCTCCTTAGAGTAAGTACTATGATTCCCCAGTTTACACAGCACTTTACAAGAGTATTCACTCTCCTTACGCCTTTTATTACGCTACAGCTACAAAGTTCAGTGTATTTTAATGGGATCTGTTGTGATATAACAATACAAAGTGGGGTCCAACCCCCTTGAATAAATGAAGTTGATATGTTAACTTAGTCCTGGGTGCAGGGCCACTCCTTACCCTGCAGTCTTCTTATACCCCTTTCCATCCATTGTCTTGTTTTGAAAACGTAAAAAAAAAAAAACTGTACAGTATTTGATAAATGTCGACTGTTTTCTATTGACGTCTAGATTATTTTCTGTGTATTCTCAGCAAAAAGAACACATGTGGGCCACCCTTGCTTTATCTGGAAGTCCTTAGGTTTGTGCGCCCAAGTCTGCTCTTGCTTAAAGTCACTGGTTGTTTGTGGTCCTATTATTTATTAATCTGCATTAAGAGCACAAAACATGGTTAATAAAATGAGTACTTTGTGTTGGACTTTTTATTTTTAGAACCCTTTAGATTTTTTAAAGCCATCACAGCAGTGGAAGGCTTTTTAAAAATACGATCTGCATCAACCTCCTAAGGTGGTAGATTGAATGCTGGCCATTTATGCACTGTGGTCAGGGGCAGCACAAAAAGACCAGGAGGGCCACAAATGGCCCCCTGACCACACTGTGGCCACACCTGATGCGGACCATTCCCTTGTAGCTCTGGCTGGGTGTTTAAGCTAGCTGTCTGACTAGAAAGGTGAACTCCTGCCCCAGCCTCAGATCTTTTTCAGCCTCTTACAGGTGTTCTTCCAGGAGTTTCCTCTATTTAAGTCTCTCCATCTCCTCACTAACAAGGATCAGTAGATCATCCCTGCTGAAGAACAGCAACCCCACAGCATGATTCTACCACATCCATGTTTCATTGTGGGTTCGTTATGTTCAGTGTTAGTTTTTTACCACATGTGCCGTTTCATCCAGGCCAAAAAGTTACAGTTTTGGCATCTTTTACTACCCGTTTGATGGTTTCTTTTTGCTGGTACTCAATAAAGCCCAGATTTGTGGAGTGTGCAACTAATAATTGTTCTATTCCCACCTGAGCTGTGGATCTCTGCAGCTCCTCCACAGTTACCATGGGCCTCTTGCTGCTTCTGATTAATGGTGTGCCAGTTTAGGTGGCCGGCCATGCTGTGGTGGGTTTGCTGCTCGGTCCTTTTCTCACGTTCAGATGACGGCTTGAACAGAACTCCATGGGATGTTCAAAGCTCGGTGTTGTTTCATAACCTAACCCTGCTTTACACTCCTCCACCTGTCCGCTGGGTTCCTTGGTCATCATGATGCCGTTTGTTCTCCAGTGTTCTTTAACAAACCTCTGAGGTCTTCACAGAACAGCTGCATTCACATGGAGACTCAATCACAAGTGGACGCCGCTTACAAATCAGATCACATCTCAAGGTGATCGAATGGGATTTTGATTTAAAAGGAGCTGAACACAATTGCATGCCATAATTTTCAGATTTGCTTTTTTTTTTTTTTATTGATAACCATTTCATTGTTTTCCTTCCAATAATGTGTTTCTTTGTGTTGGGCGATCACATAAACCCCTAATGGGATTTGTGTTTGTGACATGATGAAACATTTAAGGGTGTGAAGACTTTTAGAAGGCACAATAGGTTTGCTGTAAAGTGGAAGCTGGCTAGTGGCTAGGTGTTGGTGAAATATTAATCCTTTAAACCCTTCCTCTGTCGACGTGCTGTTGAGCTACGCAGACTTCACCTGACTCACAATAAAACATGGTACATGAGATTGTTTAACGTGGAAGTGATTTGTTCCTTACTCAAGAGGTGCTGTAGTGAAATCCTGTTTGTCTTGTTGCATTGGTTTGGTTTTATGGCTGCACGTTACAGCTGTCTTTGTCTGTTTACACTGCAACCACATTACATGTATGTTTTTTATTAATATAATGCTACCGAGCAAAACAATTAAACCTGAACATCCTTGAGAGTTCTAGGTGGTTTTTCTCCACACCCAGATCTTTTAACAGAGCCAGATTCCTCAGAAATGGAAATCCCCTAAGGTCCTGAGTTTTTCAACATGCTGATTCAGCTGCTCAGTAATGTTGTCAGTCAAGTCAAGAGCGTAACCTTTGCAGTTTAGGAGGAAACTCGTTCTCTGCTTTATTCCCGGCTCTCATCTTAAACATAGGTTACGGTTTGGATGTAGACACGAGGGTGAACTGAGAGCTTTGTTGTTGGTTCAGCGCTTTCTTTACCACAAAGGTCCAGAGCAATGCTTGCATTATAATAGACGAGGAACCAATCCATCCAGCCGTCACTCATGAAATGGCTCACCACGGCTGTGAGTCATTTCAGTCCATGCCGAAGGTCGCGGCTCTAAGAGGTCATGAGAACCAGGTTATCTCTTCACATCTACACTTTGCGTGTTTCAACATCGTGTTTGTAACTGAGACCCCAGGAGTCCAGTGATCGCTCCCTGTCGAAACAAAAGTTCAATGCCCATACAGACAGTAACTTAATGCAAATATGACCATTGAAGTTTTAGAACCGGGCCAAGTCCAGGATCTCGGCACATACTTTGATTTCCCGAAATGCTGGTAGGCCTTTACGCATGTCCCATTACCAAATCTGCACTGATGCGTTCAGAGCTGTCCTGAGTATCTTCAGGTTATCTCAGATCAACTGGAGCAAATTCTTTTAAAGAAATGTAGATCACAATTTTCAAATCTAAAGCTGTGTGGTACAACTTAATCTGTGCAATAAATGTACTAATAATTCCTTGACAAGTAAAGTCGTATAAGAAGAACAGAGAAACGTCACTTTTACGTATGCAGTTTGGGGCTGTAGTGTTTTTCCGTATATTTCCACTCCCATGATGCACATCAACATTTCCCTTGACTTCCTACTCTGAGCCGCTTACCTTTAAAACAAAAATACACATAGACAAATGAAAAAAAATCCCTATCAGGAGGTTCATCACAGATTCCCGCCCTGCATAATATCTTGACATCAGCCAGCCATCATCTTCAGCTCTGTCACCACAGTACAGACTGTATTGATCCACCCTTTAAGGCAAGGACAGATTTTTTTTACAGCACATTCCAGTAACAACAATTCAAAGAAGGAGCTTCCCATTAATTGTTTATTTTTTCAGCCAATACACACCAGCTTTACTTATCAGTTTAGCATTATTTCTGGTTTGTTGCAAAGAAATGCTGTGTCATGCTGAGAGACGAAGACTGGTTGTGTTTCCTGGTGTCACAGCTGTTGGGATGTCATGACTCGGCCCTTAGAACAAAGGCAGCTTGATTTTATGTTAAACTGGAGCTGTGAGCAGCTTAGAGCCACTTTGTGTGCCCCGCAGACACAGTGTCTGCAGCAGCAGCAGCGTCCAATGAGCTCTTTCCACACTGGAGTTCTGGGAATCAGAAGCAGTTGAGGTAAACCTCCGTTCCTGCAACTCTGTGCTGTTGGTCTATCACTAAACATACACATTCCCAATGATCTAAACCCAGTTTTAGCTGATTATTTTTAGTAAAAGCTCATTATTATAAGACATTTCTATTTCTATAGTTTGTTTTAATCCAAAATTCTAATTGTAAAGCATTAAATGAGACTTACCTCTAATCTCTAACCTGAAATTTGGTCTGTTTGCTGAACCATTGTGCAAGGCCACATTCAGCCCTGAGCTCTGCTCAGTCAGATGGACACAGTCTGGGTGGCTCAATTAAAGTCCGACTGGTTAGAAGCCATCTGAGAGCAGCTTGTAACAGGATATGTCAGCAAGAAGTAAACCTGATAGAGAAAGATTATATATATCTTGAACAGAGTTCTAACCTTGGAATACCACAAACAAATGGGAGCCATGAAGAGGCCACAAGGAAAGCAGCAACAGCCAAATATCTGTAATGGCTAGAGAGGGCTGGATGAAGGACAGCACAGAAGCACTGATCATGGCAGCACAGGAGAAGGCCTTGAGCACCAGAGCAATAGAGGCCCAGATCTACCATAACAGGCGAGATCCCAGGTGCAGGCTATGCAAAGAGGCCCCAGAAACTATACAGCAGTTCACTGCAGGGTGTAAGATACTAGCAGGGAAGGGATACATGGAATGTTATAACCAAGTGGCTGGAATAGTGTACAGAAACATCTGTGCAGAATACCAACTGGAGACCCCCAGGTCAAAATGGGAGTCACCTCCCAAGGTGGTGGAGAATGACAGAGCTAAGATCCTGTGAACTTCCAAATACAAACAGACTAAATGGTAATGGCCAACCAACCAGACACTGTGATCATTGATAAGCAGCAGAGGACAGCCGTTGAGATCAATGTGATGATGGAAACATCAGGAAAAATGAGCACGAGAAACTGGAGAAATATAGGGCTCAGGGAAGAACTGGAAAGAGCCTGGAAGGTGAAGACAACAGTAGTGCCCGTGCTCATCGGAGCATTTAGAGCAGTAACCCCCACTCTGGAGAAGTGGTTCCAACAGATACCTGGAGAAACATCAGACATCTCAGTCCAGAAGAGCGCAATCTCAGGAACACCTAAGATCCTAAGAAGAACCCTCAAGCTCCCAGGCCTCTGGTGGAGGACCAGAGCTTGGGATGAAGAGCCATGTCTTCTCTAACAGTGAACCACATGGCATGCCTACGTCAGGCTATTGGCATTCATGACACAGTTAGCTAGCTGCTTATCTGCAAAAATCTTAAAGAGAGCTGCAGCTCATTTGAGGCTCATGACCAGAAGTAATATTTTTTTAACAAGGACAATGAGCAAAAATTTATTTCAAATAACACACATTAACAGCAATATTTGTCTTAATGCCTTTGGCACAGGCACCCATAATTATAAAGTAACAAGGAGGAGAGCAAAGCATGTACTATAAAACACAGATAGTATTATACAGTACAGGTGTACACAAAATGCTAGCAAGGTTTGTTAAAATAAGGAATGATTTAAAGTTTTTGTTTCCATACATCTAAAAGTGTTACAGATCTATTCCAGTTTGTTCTCTCATCCCTGAGGAAAATGAGAAAAAAGGAATATTAGGTTAAGAAAACAACAGCCACTGCATTTTTCTTTACAAACTCAACATTCTTGAAGATTTTGCTTTTCTGTGAGTCACTGAACTAATATTTAATTGCGTAAGCACCATTTCTGAGAACTGATTAGCATCTGCGTTTACCTGCAGTTGACCAGCTTCTGGGACCTGGGAGCAAGTATTTCAGCGAAGGAAATACTGGACTACATTCCACAGCTCCTCTCCTGGTTTTAAGCTCAGAAACGGCAGGTCTGATGTCACCTCACAAGTTTTCTAATGATCAAGGCCCCAGGATCGGGCTGGCTGCTCCATAACGTTTACTTTGTTGGGCTGGAACCAAGATGCTCCCAGCCCCCAGGCTTCAGGGTGCTGTAGCTTGAAGACCCAAAAGAGCAAAGGAACTTAGTGGGGGCTTCTTGTCAACAGCTTGGCTTCACATAGGCCTCTTCTCATTGTTACAGTACTTACAGGTAGTTTCATAATTTATTCAGATTGTAGTTTTACATTTTCTTCCACATCTTTCTGGCTTTGGTTTCCATTTCCAAGCATTTTAGATGATTATAGCCCTGCAACCTATCATTTTTTGCACTTATGCGTGTTCCCTCCTCCAATCAACTGTTCAGTCAAACATTGCCTGGAAGAACCCACTTCATACGGATTAGCTGAATGCATTTTAACCAGCAAGAAAAACCTCTGTTGCCTTCATCCTTAAATAAGGGCCCCCTGTTTTTGCTTTATTTTTCACACAGTGAATGGCCTCACTGAAGGAACACCACACTGGTGTTATTTTGAACATGCCCCTTTTAATTAATAATGCAAAAACAGAATCAGCAGCATGTATGTCATGCCTTTTAGTCTGCTTTTTGCTTTGTTAATGTAGCTTCCACCAGCAAATTACCAAGTAGAAATAGAATCTCTTCAACACAAATGTGGCAAGGCAAGTTTATCTGTGAAGCAAAATTCAGTAACCAGACAATTCAAAGTGCCGTACATGAACAGAACACATGAAAAGAGAATATACAGAGGAAAGTACACTGCAGTGGAATAATAACAATAAATCAAGATAAGTTGGGCTACAAACTTAATCTAATAAAGTTTCTGTGAGCTACAGCAGTTTATATTGAATATTAACATTCAAAGGCAACTCTAACCAAATAGGTCTTTAATCTTGACTTAAAGGAGCTCAGGGTTTCAGCACTTTTACAGTCTTCAGGGAGTTTGTTCCAGATAAGTGGAGCAAATCTTTAAATTCATTCAGTGTCACCGGAGCGTTAAGTTGAACATCAGTTTATTGTTGATTCCACGAATTGGGAGCTGAAAACCTGAATGATTCTTGTCTAGTTCAACTTGAGCTGTGGCAGCAACAAAAAGTAAAACAGCCATTGATTGGAGTTAGTGGTGTCCATTTTTTAAATTAATAGACACGTAAGATGGGGTGATGCCTAAAACGGTTTTATAACAATTAAATACGAATGACTGAGATGACAGGCACACAGGGGCATCCGGTTAACTTTAACATAGTATACAGTGATGTGTAAGGGGGCCAGAGTTAGAAATAAATCTCAGTGACCCATAGTACACACCATCAAGCATCTGGACACAGTGAGCAGAAGCCTTCCTAGAGTGCATAATCACCATATGTATACAAGTATGTGATGTACTGGTGTTTTACAACGCAATCCATTCAAACCAAGTCTGATTCAGTCACTGTTTACTCTGGGATCATGTTTTAAATGTAAATGCCAGGCGGATGAGGAAGCATCGAAGGCCATGGATGTACCAGAAAATAACTGTCATCCTTCAACAAACAGTAGCCTATGTTTTTTTTTTTGATTGGGGTTGCCAAGGATAGTTTTGGGACCCCACCCTGGGTTGCAAATCAACATGTTTGTGATACTCAATAGTAATCTAAGTAGGAAACAACAAATATGATCACTGTAAAAGTACAATTCGATTTTACAAGAGATTAAAAAAACATAGCTGTTAACTTAAACCGGAAGGTCAGCGCCACATCACCAAAAACATGTGGAAACATTGAGAGCAGAAGGCTGAAGCTATTTAACCAACGGCAAGAGGAAACATTAGGAAGCAGCGTGAAGCTCTGAAGCTTCGTTATAATCTCAGTAGATTCTGGTCAGGTTTGCTGGAGATTTACAGGGAAATGTTAGCGTTTTGTTTTTTCAGCTGCTAACTGAGCTAAGCTAACTAGCCGCCGTAGCTTCAGATATGGATATATTGTTTATTATTCACTGTTTGAAGTTTCTGACCACACATGGTTTTGACACAGTCATAATGTAACCTTTCTGGGCATAATTCGGAGATCTTCCTCACGCTTTCTCAGTCATTTTCTAATGAGATAGAAGTTGAGGTAAGAAGTATGTGGAGGATGAATAGATTATGAATAATGAGCCATTTCTACAACTGGACACCTCCACAGTGTTACCTCATGTAATGGTGCTGCTGCTGCTCCAGCCTGTTGAATTCTTCGCTTTATAAATGCTTCAGAGTTTTCCTTTACTCACCAGAACCGGAAACATTTGGGTCCATGCGTCTTATTGTCTAAACACAGTTACTGTATCTGATGAATGGTTCCCAGTCTGCACAGCAAATAGGACCCAAGAGTTGACCCGACCTGTAGTAAAGACCCTTTATAATACTAGGCTGAGTAAATACAAAAAGCAGTTTTCGGATGACGAACGAAAGCAGAATTCATGTTTCCATCACTTAAAGCAAGTCGTCCAGGTCCTGAAGCATCAAAGCAGGCCCAGACCATCACACTACCACCACCATCTTGGTATTATGCTGCTATTATGTTCTTTTTATAAAATACTGTGTCCAGAAGTAACCTGACACACTTTCCAAAAACTTACACTTTTGCCTGGCAGAAGTGGTTAGAGCATTACATTTGTGTCCTGGAGGTCCTGGGTTCAACTCCCACAGACTGCCTCACTGGGTCCCTGAGTGTCGCACAGTGGCAGCCCACTGCTCCCCGAGGGGATGAGTTAGATGCAGAGAACTCGTTTCATTGGAGTGTATGTTGCAATAAAGATGATGATTATTAAAATGTTTTGGTCAATGTGAGATGGACCTTTGTGTTCTGTTCAGTCAGGAGTGGTTTTGGCCTTTGAACTCTCCAAATGATGCCATTCTGCCCAGCCTCTTCCTTGCTGTTGAGTCATCAACACTGACCTCACCCCAGGCCTGCAGCGCTTCAGACAGCTTCTTTGTGAAGTCCTGAGCTGCTGATTCGCTCTAGAGGTAATTTTGTCAGGCCAGCCAGTCCTGGGAAGGTTCACCTCTGTTCCATGTTTTCTTGCTCTATGGAGGATGGTTTAGACTTTGTGGAGACCAAAAGCCTCACATGTGGCATTGTCAGATCACAGTGCTGATTCAGGGGTAGCGCACACAACCCTGGCCCGTGGACCTTTGCCACATGTCTTCCCGCCACACTCAGGCCCACTTCCTGTTAGCCTGCTGTCAAATAAAGGCCACTAGTGCCACAAAAGATAAAATGGTGTTGTCAATTACTTTGTTTCATTTCTATTTTTGAATTGCTTGATTGGAGCATGAAGTGTTACTCTTGGAGCTCTTTGAGCCTATGAACAGGTTCTGTTTAAGGGATTTCTTGATTCTACAGATCCGGCACCAGTAAGGCTTTGGTCTGGTTGAGGGAATGGGGTTTTAATCGAAATTAATTCCTGATTTAAATTGGAGTAATCAATTTTTACTATGACTAGTTTGGATTGGGTAGATTTTTTTGGTACCACTTTAAAATAAGACTCCGTTTGTAGATGGCTGGTTTCTTGCCAAACAGACAGCCTAATCTGTTCAATTATACATCTAATCTAGAGTTACTTATCTTAAACATTTCAGACTAAGTTACTACCTTGCAAGCACAAATGGGTCAGTTTTGTCGCTTGCTCGTCCTTAATTAATGCATAATAAACACTTATGGGTTCTAAAGTGTTTACAGATTAATTAATAACTATAAACTATTTATTAGTCATCTATAAGGGGAGCCAGATTGTAAAGTGGTAGCGATTTTTTCCCCTTAATGAATTATATCTTTTTGACCAGGTTAGTGATCTTAAAATAAGTTGGATCTGAAACATTTAAGTGTAACAAACAAGCAAAAACCAAAGGAATCTGTAAGGGGGGCCATTACTTCTTACGGCACGATTCTTATTGACAAACTGGACCATATATAATTTCAATATTTTGGTAAAATTTGAATTTTACCTGTTTCCTTTCTCTGTAAGCAGCGGTGGATTTCTTCGTGAATCAGTCCCATTTAAATGAAAGAATTTGAATTGAACTAATTGCCACTCTTTGGTTACAGTTACCGAATAAATTTCATATACAGTTACTGTATATGAAAGAAGTGTTAAAATGAAAAAAAGAAAAAACCCTAAACTAATACTACCTGGCGGATTTGTTAATCCTCAGCGTTGGAACAACCCTGGCAGGCTCCCAGGAGGTGTACACATCTATCCAGCGTTTATTACACCACACAAGGAAGTGCTCAGACACATAAAATCCCTCAGGCTTGTCAGGGAACTGATCCCGGATCAGCTCCTGACAAGGAAGTACATTTACCAAGAGCTCTTCCTTGCTGGTTAGGGGCAGTTCTTTCTCTTCCTCCTGTGAGTAATAAGGGCAGCAGCTTCACACACACCGGTGTGTTTGTCAGAACGGCTGGCTGGCAGGAGCGGTTCACACACACACGACAGCCAGGACAGAGGGATCCTGCTGCCATCCGCCACCCACCCAGCGTGTAAGTCTGCAATAACGTCCTGCTTCAGCTGCGTGACAGGAGTACTCTGCTGTTTGTGGCAAATTTACATTTGGTTTTTTTTTGTGGTCAGCAAGGAATCTTGACTTGTTAGAGCTTGTCTTGTCACGTCTCAGACAAACAGAGAAAGAGGTAGGTGTTAGGGTCAGACTGCGGTCTGGGCTGAAAGCTGCCGTACAAAGGCAAACACAGATGTTAAGTCAAACAGAGTTAATCACAGTCTCGAATTTGAGAAAAAAATAGACTTGAGGGATCTGAATGTCAAGCGAGGGCAAAGGATGTGGTTTGGTGCACTTTGTAGCAACAAAGTGCAAGCACAGAGAAGGAAATGTCTGATAAATAAACGCCCTAGACGTAAAAGCAGAAGACTGGCTTTTTTTTAAAAACAGATAGGTGAAGCTTCTTAACTAAAACTAAGCTAAGCTGAGCGTATTTTCCTCATTCTTTAAACCTTAGGTTAACTTGTGGAGATATTTATCAAGGCATCCAGTACGACAAGGTGGACAATGATTGAAAGCTTTAAAGAATGATTGCCATCTCTTGTGTTGAGACTCTTTCACGTGCTTTGTCCAAGGCGCGCCCTTTAGGTCTGACTTCAGAAGCATTCGGTTTTAAATCCTGTCAGACGTGACGAATGGCTGTTGGAGGCTTTAGGTAAGAGTATTGCTTCCTATGGCAGGCTGCAGGTTGGGTCACTCAGCAGATCTCGCTGTGGTCCCTGGTTGAATGGGAGTTTCAGGGAGTTCCCGGGCAGAGCGAGAAGCCACTCGTGGAATGGGGGCGACACTGAAAACATTGCTGCCCATTCACATTGTTTCCATTCATTCATGTTTTGGTGGCTGTTTTCAGTGAATCAGGAGTTAAAATTAGACCAGAGATCACAGCGGACCCCTTGGCTTGCTCTCTGGGGGTGCGAGGGGCTTTCTTTGCGCAGCGTGACGTAAACTGGTGATTGCACTTGCGTTGAAAGTCATGAGGCTGCGGTAACCAGAGCAGATTCTATCGCTGTACGTAAGACCACAGTCTGATTGTCTGAAAACCCCTTAGAAACCACAGCTGTGTTCCTGTGTTTTCAGTGACAGAGCTCCTCTCTGTCTCTCTCTCTCTCTCTCTCTCCATCCACAATCTTTGACACCTGTCAACTGTTCCAAAACAGGCTGTTACCTTGGAGACCGGCATCAGCCTGAATAAGGAGGCGAGACGAGGGATTCCCACGACACACAGTCCTGAGAAGACGGAGGAGCTAGAGCAATGGAGCGCCAGCGGCAGCACGCCAAAGTGGAGCGATTTCTCAAGTTAGGTTACCCTCACAATGAGATTATGAGGGTGCTGGAGAGCTTGCATCACGATGCCCAGACCAACGACATCCTGGAGGAGTTGATAAAGACCTGCCACACTCGCATCCTCAGCAACACGAGTAGACCGAACAGTCCGAAGCTGGTGCCCAGAGGCTGCAGTCCCGGGCCCAGCAAGGCCAGGACCGGCCCTGACAGAGAGTCGAACTCTGGCTTCAGACCCGTGGTTATAGACGGCAGCAACGTGGCCATGAGGTGAGTCCGCTAAAGCCATCAGGCAGTGGGAACTCTCATCTTGTTTCTCTGGGGCTCCTCTCCGCGTTTAGCTCAAGAGGAAGTAACTTAGGAGGAAGTAAGAGCAGCAGTTTAAACTCGGCATTCTGAGGGAATTTAACATGAAAACATAAACATATTTCTTTTGTCTGCATCATGTCACTGCTTTATGTAGAGATGCTACTCCAGATAGATTATGAAGCCTCCACACATGTTTTTCTATGTGCAGAACCTCTCAGGTAGCTCCTGTTGCTCAGACAGTGCAGTGAATATGCTCGTACGTTTAAAGTGACAATAACAGAAGAGGACCAAGAGTCATTCCCAGCAGTAAGAAATGTTTATCATCAATAGCGGTATCTACTTCTCAAGCCAAATAAAACAGTGTGGGATATAAAAGGATTATTCTTTTGACATTTGTTTTGACATGTTTTTCTTTCTTTACTTCCTGGAAAAATTCTTTGTTGTACGGTGATGCGTTTGGAGAGCAGCAGTTCATCTTGGCTCTCTTTAGTTGGCAGGATCCAACATTATAATCCAGCGGCAGTGGTTTAAAAATATATTTTTGTTGCTTTGTATCATCTTTAAACTCAGCTCAAGCATGTGATCGGAGAACACTTCCTCTTTGCAGATTGGGTTACTCTGCTTTGTGCTTCAGAAGCAGCCGAGCATGTTGTTGGTTTCAGACTTGCTTTTGATCTGAGGTGTTTGCTCAGGCTTTAAGAGTCTCGTTTTCCATTATTCTGAGAAGAATGATGATGAGATGACTCCTCCTGAGACTTTAATCCCCACATAGCTCTGGTCTATTAACTACTCACTGTGTGGGAAGTGTAGATGGGAAATGATCAACTATTTTCATTTTTGTCCAATTATTTGGCCTTGTGCAAAATGTAAGCATTGAACAATCAAGTATTTAGCAACCGTTTTCAATTTAGGCAAGTTGACTCAACGCCCAGGGCGTCACTGTGTTAGGGAGCGGAACAAGCACCTGCACAAAAGAAAAGAAAAAAAAAGAAAAAAGTTTATTGTCTTTTTTAGTCGGGACCCCTGTGTTCTACAGTGAATGCTCTTTAAATATCAATATATGGCTGAATGCCACTGCTCATTAAAGAAGCTGGCAACAGATCTGTGATTCCTGTTTGGTGCTAAATTTCATCTGGACTGGGTCTGAGCAGCTCAGCCTCAAAGTCAAAAACTGCTGTTCAAAGAAATATTTCTATGCTGAAATAGATACTTTAAAACCTTTGTGTGAGATTTGTGGAAGCTTTATTCCATTTATGAAATCACATGAAGGAGCATTTGTTAATCTGAGCGTGAAATGTATGCTAAACACCGCCTTAAACCTGGATGAAAGTATTTTACACGGATTACAGATTCTTTAAAGCACTTGGACTGGGGATGCCTATTTGTGAAAACAGATCAACTCTGGAGATTCCTTCTTTTTCCAGAAATACAGTTAAAATCTCTTCTTGCCTTGTTGCTGGTGAACTCAGTATCAGGTCAAGAAGGAGGGGCTCGCCCATTCATGCTGGAACCGTCAGAGAGTGTGAAACTCAATGAGAATTTCTCAATTACATGCATCTCCATGACCTAGATTGATGGAGAAGGAAGTTCTACATTAAAAGTGTCCCACACAGAGAAGCATAGCGAGAAGATGGAGGAAATGGTATGAATTTAAAATAGAAAATAAAGGAGGGATGTTTTTACAACACATGTTCCGGTAAGGACATGGAGTGAGTCCAAAGAGGAAGAGAACTGAACTGTTTACTCTTGGCCATTTTTCCCAGGTAAAACAGAGAGGGCCACCTCAGGGATGTTAGTCAAAGTTATTCTTAATTTACCTGGCAGTTGTGAGCTTCCCCGAGTCGTCCCTTTGACCCGAATCTTTGATGAGTTACACAAAAAGGCTCTAAAAGCTGGGAACATTTCCTTTAAATCAGGTAACTTCTGAGAAACTAAAACAAGCTTTTGGCTCAAACCTAAAAGAAAAAGGTCACATCTTTATTTCCCATGATGCATCCAGATCGGTGTTGGGTCACATTCTTACCTGGTAAACGCCAACTTGTTTTCAGTCCCACCGAGCACTCGCTCAGTAGTTCCTTCACAGCAGTAACGTTCTCACACTTTTGTCACGCTCACTCACGAAGCGTTAGAGGCAATTATGCAACTGCTTTCAAATGCAGAATCAGCACAACCCACATTCGCTACACAGGCAAATCTGTAATAACTACCGAGTATCTGGAGAAGAAGGACTCCTCACTGGAGAAGTGTTGGATTCTGTTTTGAGCTGAATCCCCGACGAGGACCAGATGGATTTTATAGAGTTTGCTCTTTTTTGGAAAATATACATGCAAGACAATGTTGTAAATTTCAGTCAAATGCATTCATAGCAACGGGTTTTCACCGCTGGATCACACCATGTTAATATATGCTCCAACAGAACAAGAACTGCGACACAGAGTTCAAACCAGAACTAGTTGTGATGATTATTTAAGCAAAACGTTAAAAAGGTGCTGAAAGCACAGGAAGCTAGCACCTCAGTTAGCTTACAAAAACTTTTAAACCAACCTGCGGACTTTGAAACTTCCAAATTTAGAGGAGTCGCACGCAGCTGCCTTAATGGTCACGACTCTAATCAAATTCCTGTACATTTCCTGTCAGGAACTGATGCAGAAAACATGCTGATAAGATACTTGTCAGTGAAGCATTTAGGAGTAAACAAAACAAATATTTTCCAAACCTTTGAGATGGTCACAGCTGAACTAAACAGAAAGTATATTTATGGGAAATGGTGTGAAACAAAAACCAAAAGAAGTACGTTGGCTTTATGCTGCAGCTACGTTTGCTATGCTTCTTTTAAGGATTGTTCTCCCCCCAGAAGGCCCCCGACACACCTGATGTGCAGCCTAGAATAAAATGGCCATTATAACGAAGAAGAAATTATAACTGGCTGCCACTATCTTTTTCTGTTTGGAGCCAAAAGGGAGTGAATTTTCACAAATACAGTTTGAATCATGATTGGACCTGTGCTGCACATTTCATTGGTCTAATTTTACTTAAATTATGGATTTGAAAGAAATAGTAAATCCTGATGGAATCATAGGGTACGCGACAATGCCCACAGGAAGCAGAAGTGAGAAACAATCGACATTTTTACCATGACTCAACATGAAGTTCAGGTCCAGTTGATGAAAACTATTGAGGGGATAAAATAAAGTGCTGGAAGACATAACGGATTAAAGAAACAGACTATCAGCTAAAACATGCTGGGCAGATCTGGGTATGGGATATGATCTTTTTACCTGTTGTATGCAAAGCAGCTCATCACTTCCTGCTGATGGAAAAAATGGGGAAACTCCCACGTATTCACACATGGAAAGACATACCCGCAGCAAGCAAATGGATCCAGGTTGGCAGCTCAGCAGCTCGCGCCTGCTAATGGAAGTTTGTCAGCAGGTCTGGGTTCAAGAATAAATATGTTAAATTGTTAAAAACACGACTCTCTGCTGTGGCTGCCAGTGGATCATCGGATTTTCACCAGAATTGAAGGGGATGGATACGTGTTGTTGCTGTGGGGGAAATCAGCAGGTCTGAGAGAAAACCACTCAAATTACATCCAGTTCTGGGTTTACATCTGACACAACATTGACTCCTGCCAAATGCATGTTTCTTATTTGGTGCTGCACCAGTATAAGGAAGTAAATGCCTTTTAAAGTGCAGGCACGCCTCGGTTATAAAAGCACCACAGTGCAGTCAGCCAACAGTTTTAATGCGTTATTAGAGAGGGCACATATGAAAAGTTTCAGTTCTGCATCAGAAGACCCGATCAAACAGAACTCTGAAGCACATGTCTTGCAACATCATCAGCTTCCTGAAAGGGGGAGAGGAGGCGTGCATGTGACTAACGTATAAGGAAATGTAAAAGCAGAAGTAGATCTTTTTTTTTTGTTGACAGTGACTTTTGTCTCTGCAGCCATGGCGACAAGAAGGTGTTTTCATGCCAAGGCCTCCAGCTAGCGGTGAACTGGTTCTGGGAGAAAGGGTTGCGTGACATCACTGTGTTTGTGCCCCTGTGGAGGAAGGAGCAACCGAGGCCTGAGGCGCCCATCACGGGTAAGATCACCTGCTGTGGCTTCATCCAGTCATTCTGTCATGCTGGGAGGGAAATGCCACGCTTCACTTCAGAAATCCCTCCCACTCATCGATGCTCCAAACTGGGGAGGCTTTGCAATATCCTGGCTCTGCTGGAAGAGGATGAACCAAATTTCATTTGTATGTAATTTCAGCGTATGCCTGAATGAAAAGGACTGAATTGATGTGGTCTGTGGGTTTTAATGAGAAGCACTGATCAAATCAGTGAAGCTCAAAATAGACGCTTTTACTTCTCTTTTTTAGATTTAATTTTAAACGTTATATGGTTGCCTGGTAACTTTAGTCGTCAAAATATTAGCCTCAGCCCACCTGTTGAATCTAGACCCAGTTGACTTTTTAGCTTTCATTATCATCTTTACACAGTTGTGGTTTCATAGCAGCTAAGGAAGTTTACCAGATGCCAACTTTGTCCCATTCCTTGATAAAGTTTGTAAGTTCTGAAGGCTTATTGGTGAAAAAAGCCATGGTTGGGGGATTATTGCTTTTCTTCTATCAGGTCTCGTAGCACCCATCCCCAGTGAAGCTCTACAGAAGCTCCAGAGGGTTACCTTGCTGTAGTCCTCTGGGTGTCTGATTCAAGCTGAGTGAGCAGAGCTTGACTAGAGTGACCTTTCAGTTTTCACGCGACCATCTGAGCTCAGCCACGCTCAGGTGGGCTTCTTTCTGAGCGACGCACGTGTCTCTCACTGGTGCAGCCTTCACTACACTCGGAGCAGTCTCAGTCCAGAGGGTTTTCTGTAGCGGTTCGGTGACGGAGGATGGTTACTAAGTTCTAACAGAGCAAATTCCCGACTCCACTGTCTTGAAGAATTGGTTACCTTCGTAATATCTTAACTCCTGACATTTAGAATAGTTACTTTGGATTTCGTTGTTGTTTAGTCCTCTTGAAAAAACAAATTACAGTTAGACCAGTGTCTGAAGCTATAGTTCTCAACCAGAAAAAGGACAGTCTCTACGTCAGCTTATGCAATTCAAGATCTTTATTTACGGGTGATGGGAGAACATAATGGAGAATATATAAATGGATCAGGGGTTTTGTCTGGTAGTAGTTTGGCCACAGTAGTGACAGACAAAAAACCCTCCTGAACATATCTCCTCTGTTTTATTTATTTATTTATTGTAACATCTCACTGGGAAAACACTTGGTTCAAACTGAGAACTTGCTAAAAATTGCCAAGAACTGGTCCCTTATAGGGTCAGGACTATAACCCACCTTCAGATAAGACAATGGTTGGATGAAGGGATGGACTTCTAAAAATATCTCTTATAAGACTTATGTGTCTAATGAGAAAAGGCCTTTTTTTGTTGCATAAAAACATCAATTGCCTATACTTATCACCAGCAGACATTGGGCAAGAGGCAGGCACACCATGAACAGGTCAGCAGTCAATACAGGACACACACCAATTAACCTAACAGTCATGTTTTTGGACTCTGGGAAGACACCAGAGTACTGGGAGAACATGCAAACTCCATATATAAAAATCCAAGGCAGGGATTGGAACCTGGTGCTGCAAGGCAACAATGCAACCAACTGCTCCACCTTGTAGACAGCAGAAAACCTCCTGCTTAAAAAAGTAAATCTAGCTGGAATTACAAGCTTTTAGTCATTTTCTCAAAGGTTCTCAGACTCACACTGAAACAGCTGACCCATCTAAAGTGGCACTTAACATCCTGATGGGAATTAGATCATGTTACTCAGTGGACCCAGTGCATCTGGAAGCTGTCTGAGCTTCTAGCTGACAGCCAAGTAAGAAGGGACTAACCTGAAACTGTGACACACATGAAACCCAAAACACGTGAAATCAGAAAAACTACTTGTTTTGTTCAACTTTCTGTTTTTTTGTAATATTGTTCAGCCCCAGAGGAAAGTGTACTTTCATGAGGAATACACACGAGAGGAAATTATGCCGTTTACTGGAAAAGAGAAACAACAAGCTGATTCATTTGAATAATAAAACAGGAAAGTAGAAGTCATCCTGTTCATTCGGCATGTTAAAACAGCGCCAACCTCAACTCAAAATATAATAAGTAATAAAAAAAACAATCAAGGAAGTAAGCTGTACCAGGTTTAGAGCTGTCACGGCATGCAATGTGCAAGGGAAGCATAAACTGATCACTGCAGGTAAATTCCCATCCTCCATCTTTTCTGTTGCATTCATCCTGTTTGGCAGCAGCAGCCAGTCAGCGACTCAAAGCACCCTCAGCGACTCCCACTGAACTCAGGTGGTTGAGGAAGAATCCAAACCAGAACGAGGAAGTGTACAGACCAAAATGAAATCAGGTGTTTGTGTTAGATCATGTCAACAATAACTCATTTATTCCAGAGAAGTGCTTATCAGCAGGAGGTAACACAGCAGCTTTTATATTTCCTGCTTTGAAGGCCGCTGTCAGAACAAGTCGTGAAGGCTCATGTGTGACGAGCTTTAGGTCCCCTGGTTCAAATAATCTAACTCATTGCAGAGGTTTGAACATGTTGACAATGGCTCAGCTCCATCAGCATTTTCCAGTAAACCAAATGAGTCAGGTACACACGGAAACGTGGATGTGACAAAACCTTGCATAAAAGGCCAAAGCATCAAATTTTAACCAAGCAGTTCCAGAAATAATTTGCTTCCTGTTCATGTTTTTTTGAGGTAGGAGGATTCTTGTTGTGTGATTGTCATCTGCTGCTTCATGCAAGAGCAAATCTTGTAGAAATCTTCCAATGATCTTCTTGGCAAGCGGGAAATTTTGAAGTTGATCTTCTTGTTTGGATAACCGAACAAGGCTCCTGTTTTCACAGCATCACCATTAGAATCTTTGAAAGCCTCCTTTACAAAGGTTGCAATAAGTGACTTAGAGGTGTTGTTTTCATGTATCAAGGCCACAAAGGCCAATAAAACCTTCGAAATGCAGCTCAGCCCCAACTCCCAAACTAAACTTGATAAAAGTATCAAGCGGGTAGTTTTGGTAACTACAGTAGGAGCTGGTTTAGTCCTAAAATATACAGAAAAGACAGGAGAGGGAAACGGTTCTCTCCCAAACAGAAGATTTTTCATCGGCTCTGCCACAGGTTGGAGTTGTACTAAACAGCATTGTCTTGTGTCCCATAGATCAACATATTCTCCATGAACTGGAGAGAAGGAAGATCCTGGTGTACACGCCGTCCCGCTTCGTGAACGGCAAGAGGGTGGTGTGTTACGATGACCGCTACATCATCAAGCTGGCGATCGACTCAGACGGAATCATCGTGTCCAACGACAACTACCGTGACCTGCAGACAGAGAATCCCCAGTGGAAGAAGTTCATCGAGGAGAGGCTCCTGATGTACACCTTCGCCAACGACAAGTAAGGCTTCCCCAGATGTGCACAGGAACCATGTTCTGCATGCCTGCTTTGGGTCTGGTTTCCTGTGCCCCAGCAGCCATTGACTTGACTTTATCTGTGTGCTGCTGAGCAGGTTCATGCCTCCAGATGATCCCCTGGGTAGAAATGGTCCCACCATTGACGACTTTCTGAGGAAGAAGCCATGGACCCCAGACAACAAGCAACAGCACTGTCCATACGGTTGGTCCCCCCCACATAACTCCAAACAGTTCATTAATCATGTTCCTCATTCTGCCCCATTGGACAGACTTGAAAAATAACCCCCTACTGAGGCATGTGATCAGCGTTATATTTGGTGATACTTTTATGTAAAAATCAGTTTTATTAATGTTTGATGGAACTTTTCTGATGAGCAAAACTGTTCAATATTTTTAAAATTCAACTTCAGAATTCAGAGTCTTCAGAATTCTGAGACTAAATGATGAGGAACAGTTTGAGACTTTTTAATTTTTGTGAGATTTTCTATTTTTGTATCCACACTTTGTAAACAGGAAACACTTTACCGCCAGTTAAAAATAGCAACATCTTCCCTGCGGTGCTCAGAATTAACATAGACTTCTCTGTTTTGTGTTTTTTTTTTTTTAGGGAAGAAATGTACTTATGGAATAAAGTGCAAGTTCTACCATCCGGAGAGGGTGAACCAGTCTCAGCTGGCTGTAGCTGATGAACTGAGGGCTCTCGCACATCAACCTGAGAACAGATACGCCCCACCGACTCCTCCACCTGGAAGCAGAGACGACCTGGTTCATAGCGACCCCGGCATCTGTCATAGGGAGAGCAGCAACCTGAGAAGCCAGTTAAACAAGAGTCCTAATTTTTACCAGTTCCACAGCTCGGAAGGAGATGAAGCCTTCAGCTCCATGGGGAGCTCCATGTCCATGCTCAGCCTTCAGGACAAGCTGAATAGCCTTGAGCCCCCTCAGACCAGCTACAGCAGTGGCAGAGGCAGCTACCAAATGTTCGACTCCTATCCCATGAACAGCATGAGGCCTTCACTGACCGGACAGTGTTACTTCCCTCCCCAAATCGGTTCAGTGTCCAGTGAGTGTCACATGTGCAGCCCGTGCCGATGTGGATACCAGAAGATCAGGATGCCTGACAGCCACCTCCATCATCATCTGCCAGTGTGGAGCTCCTGTCCTTCACTGCCTCCACACAATGGGAAGCAGCCTGCTCATATTTCACAGATGCCTGTTTCTCACAGAAATAGCCACAGTTTGCCTCGGGATCCCTGGGTACAGCCCAGTCTTCCTGTTACCAGAGGCCAGTCCAGCGAGCAGAGGAATGACCTGAGGAGCCAGCTGAGCACGCTTTTCCCCCAGAGCACAGTGGAGCAAGTCCTGAACGCCAACCCACACATCTCAGACACACTTGAACTGATTAGTCTCATCCAGAACTACAGAAGCAGCAATATCTCCTTCTAGACTGAAAAACTCTTGGTACATTCAAACTGAGCCCACCCTGGAGTTGACATCCTAGAAATGGTGAAACCAAAGTGAATACTTCCTCAAAGAAAAGAGACATTTTATTTTTGTTTGTTAGAAAATTTGTCTTCTTCAATGAACGCATTATTTTAGGCATTAAAAAGGAAGCTAGTCTGATGCAGCTCGAATGTCAGCTATTCCTTTATCCTATTACAAAAGTGCAATGCACTTAGCTCCATTCCAGCTACTTACTGTAGCAAACAAATGTTTATTAAAGCAACATGTGTTGTTTTCTCATGTTGCCTCAAAGTGAGGAACACTATAGTCTGTACTTTTGTAAAGAATGTCCCAATATAAATATGAACTGTGAAACCTTGTGTTTTTGTTGCACCTTTCAAATAAAAGTTTCTCAAGCACTCTTTGTTTATGTTTTTGGTGAGCATGCATATTAATTTATGAGTCAGAGTGGCAAAAACAGGACATTTTAAAATCGGAGTTGTTCTTCAGGCCACGCCTGCAGTGCTGCTGTGAACCCATGACAAAAGAGACATTATGACATTAAATATATTGCCAATCAAAGCTGTTCAAAGTTTCACATTTTGATTTCAAATTTCCATACTTTTCCACATTCTAATTTCCAGTTATCTCTGTTTAGTTTGAACAATAATTACAAGAATCTAAACAGTAAAAGCCCCTAATTTATACAGATTATTTCTAAACATATCAGCCAATCAAAATGCTTTACACTGGAGCCTTATTCACCCAATCATGCAAACGCTCATACACCGTCAGATCAGTAGGCAACTTTGGATTCAGGTGCCTTGCCCAGGGGCACATCTACATGTGACAGGAAGAAGCTGGAAATGGACCCACAACTTTTGGATTGCAAGATAATTACCCTTCCCTCTGAGCCACATATCACAAAATCAGAAAATAGTGAGAAAATGTGTTTCTCTTCAAACAGAGAAACTCTCATAGATTTATCTGATATATTTCGGATCATTTTCATCATTCAGAATAGTTCATGAAATCAATAAAAAAATAAAGATTTCTAACTGACATCCTCTACGAGGAGGCAGAGCCACCAAGGATCAGGGTCAGTGAAGCTGGTCTTCTGTTTAGGGCTGAAAAGACTCCTCGCATGATTAAAAAAATTAGTGTACTAAAATTCTTTGATGAATATTATCTGCCTCGAGGCTTTGTTAAATTATGTCTAACTATTCAGCACCCTGTGTTCCAGCTGGCTGGTTATTGTGTTGCGCGTTGCTCTCACCTCCGCTAATAACAGTCTACGCTGCTTATATGTCGATGGCAAGTGGAGTTTATCAGCTGTGGGGACGACAAAGATGGCGAGGGACAAAAAGGAGCACAGAGAAATCAACACAAAGAGTCAAAAGAGTGGGATCAACTTAAACGTAACATAAAAGAAAACAGTTCAGTCTGTGTACTGGAAAATGGCATTAGTATTCCTTACTCGCTGTATTTGGACCACCAGACAAAGATGCTCTTCATCCCCACTGCTCTTTGCTCTGGCCCTAGAGCCGCTTCCCAGTTTAACCCTCTTATACAGGAATACAGTACTAAAGAAACATTAAGATTTTGCTTTATGCGGATGACATCCTGCTAATTCTCAACAACTAATTCTCAATGCACCATTCCAGCCATCTTAGACATTTGCTCTATCTTTGGTACTTTCTTAGATTATATGATTAATTATAGTAAGTGAATTAATGCCTATTAAGACCTGTGAATCCTCAGTATTGCAAAACACTCTCTTAAAAATTACACACAATAAGTTCACCTACCTACAAATACAGGTGACCAAGGATTTCCACTTGGTTTATGAAGCTAGCTTATCCCCTCTTGTGGCAAGACTGCAAAAGAACATCCAGTTTGGGAATGTTATTTCCTGGGTGGGTAGAGTTTATGGAATAAACATGTTTTTTTTCTTCCTGAGATACTTTATTTCAAAATATTCAAATATAATTACCTAAGAAATACTCCGTTTCTATAGGATTACAAAGCCTACCGAATTAGTAAAATTACAGTTGTAAAGCAATAAGTCATTCTTATGCACACTACACTATTACAATGTAGTTAGATCATACTTTTACACATCCCACCTGAAAAGAGTACACTGTACCCCTTATGAGAGCAGTGCTCTTATTTTAAACCCAATAAAACAAACACATATGTTTAATATCCACAGTATTACTTGCATTTTGAAGCAGCTAAAATTCCAGTGTGGAATTGAGTCCATAA
This sequence comes from Fundulus diaphanus, assembly GCA_037039145.1. Lineage (NCBI taxonomy): Eukaryota > Metazoa > Chordata > Actinopteri > Cyprinodontiformes > Fundulidae > Fundulus > Fundulus diaphanus. The sequence continues at coordinate 10,452,036 of CM073142.1, read as the reverse complement.
TCCGCATTCTTATCAATAGCAGGGAACCCCTCATTTGCCCCTTCTACTTTAGATTCAGGTTTTATACAATGGATGGAGTTTGGTATCTGAACCATTGGAGACCCGTTAGTAGATGGGAACGTTGCCTCGTTTTCTCAGCTTAAGTTCAAAAATGGTCTCCATAAGCACAACCACTTTACATACCTACAGATCAGGTTGTATGTTAAAATGGTAAATGACTTGTACTTGTATAACGCTTTAACTAGTCCGACGACCCCAAAGCGCTTTACACTACAATCATTCAAACATTCACACCCTGACGGTGGAGAGCTGTTAGTAGCCACAGCTGCCCTGGGCAGACTGACACAGGTGGAAAAACACACACACACACACACACACACACACACACACACACACACACACACACACACACACACACACACACACACACACACACACACACACACACACACACACACACGTACATTCTAGAAAATACGAAACAAGGTGAGTTCAATGAACTCTTTAAATGTTACCCACATTTATAATTTATTATTGTCCATAATTGAATTGACAGAACCTCAGCCTCTGTGCAGGGCTTAGGGACAGATTGGGAGCAGGAGCTGGGATAATGCTTTAGAGAATTTAGACAAATGCTCAGCTTACTCTAGGCACCATGCTATCTAATTTAATAGCATTTAGATTTCACTATGCCGAGACAAAGTTACCCAATGTTTTCCTTGTACATCCCCACTGTGACAAATGCCTGACTGACATTGCTTTGCTCTGTGTCCTAAGTTAATTCCATTTCGGTCTTGCACATTCAAAACTATCAGATATGTTGCAGAACTGACACTGGATCCACTTTTGATTGTGCTTGGAACCTCTCAACAGTTCTTTCAACTTAACAAATGTCAATAACTACTTATATTATTATAGTCAGAAGCTTATTTTGATGTTTTTGGAAAACAAAGTCCCACCTGTTAAATTGTGACTGGAGAAAATGATTAGCTTCTCTCAACTGGAGAGAATATGGTACTAGTCAACAAGTTCACATGGTTCCACAAGATGAAAACTGAGGATCCTTTTCATCAGACTGTCATACAACAGCATCTTCAGTCAGAGGCTTCTCCAGACCCGCTGTAAGACAGACCACTACAGGAGAGTGGTCTGTCTGCAGTCATCAGGGTCTAGAACCACTTGTTGAAGAAACCCTATGAGTTATACTGGCATTTAATTCCCCATTGGGATTAATAAAGTATTTTTTAATTGAATTTGAATATTGGTACCATTTGATCCCTGTGGTAACAAGATAAAAGTTCTGGGAACGGGGGAGGAGGATATGATGTGCGTGTCCTTTAGTGTAGGTTTTTTTCCCTCTCTACTTTCCTATCTTCTATGTAAAATAAAAAGAAAAAATAAACGAGGACCAATCTGTATCACTGATTGCTTTCCCCCCCCTTGACTGATTCTATAAAATGTTTAACAAACAACTACTCTTCCAGACTCATATTTTTTCTCCTATCCACAGCAGATGAAAAAAAAAATCTAAAACCAAATTTCATTTCAAACTTTGAAATAATAGATGGGAATTGGCATCAGAAGGCAACTTTTGGTTTATCTAAAACCAGATCGCAGCTTCCATTTTCATCGGATGCAAGTCAGGTTCAGTAAAAAAGAGAGCGACAGATCTACTGATGTCTGAGATTTTAGAAATGACAAGCAACACTTCATCCATTTTTATTATCCAGGAAGCAGACCTTTGGTCAGGTAAACTGAAGGCAAGCTTCACAAACAAGCCTGCCCATAACCTGGTCTGAACCTCTGGTAAATCCCATAAAGATCTCAGTCAAGTTTGTTGGGGTTAATTTAACAAAGAAAAAACAAAAACAAAAACTAGAGAACTGTGGCGTTTAGGACTTGATCTCTAGTGAAAGTGATTGGTGGATGTTGGCATAGAGCGGCATAAACACACAAAAACACGCACAGTACAAGACAGCAAAGTAGCGAGGCTGCCATCCACTGCGCCGTCTAACGGTGGACCAACACCAGCAGATGACAAGGCTCAGCAAATCAGCACTGACTGAAAGCTTCACACTAGACCTCACAGCAACATGCATTTCTGGACCTCTTCACGCGCTCTTGAACCTTGAGTTTCAAATGAAATGATAAATTTACATTCTGAATAGAGGACTTGGATCACTATGTGCAGTCCAGTTCTGTTTCCACACCCCAGGTAGTGAAACACTTCTGTGATTAAGGCCGGATTAACACAAGGAAAGAAACAGCTGTAGTCCAAGTCCTGGATATTTTGGTGTGGAGAAGCTCTGCCTCCAGCTGGATGGGCTTTGATTCACAATCCTCTCAAGGCTGCTGGTATCCCTGTTGCTGGTGCACCTTTTTCTACCACATCAACTACCTTCCACTCAACTTTCCAGTAATTTGCTTGGATACACCACTCTTTAATGTTGACGTTTTGGGTCTCACCCTCCTTGTGGAGGGCTCCAATGACTGTTTGCTGGACATCTGTCAAGTCAGTAGTCTTAACGCATGATAATGACGGCCATACCAGAACATATCTGGATTAAAATAACTTTCTTAAAAGAAATCGCTAAAATCTACTTTTCAGTGATATTCTAATTTATTGCGCTCCAGCTGAATAGTTTATTCTCATGTAAAAACCAGGAAAAGAGTAGATAGCTTGAGCTCTGCTGCCATCTAGAGGACAAGCACTCTGAAGGCACACCAACAACATTCAGAATTTTTTTTTTTATTTTTACAAATAACTTATCTGTTACAAAGACAGTTTTCCCAGCTAAAATCCAAAAACAAAAAACAACTTTAGATATCCAAATGACTTTTTCCTCCGTTTAATAAAACATGAATGAACTGCCTCTTCACACCAAGGTGCAGGTAAAGCTGAAAACTGGATTCTTTGGGTCGGACAAGGAAGAACAAAGATGTAAGTGCTACAGAGAAGATAATTCTTTTCTACTACTAAATGGGATTACATAATACTAAGAATTTGGTTTAAAAGAATGGCACTTGAAATTTTACTGAGGAGATTGTCAATATAAATTCAAAGGCACTAATGCAAGGCACCAGTTCACAAACAAGTAACAACTCAAAAGTAACTATTTCAAGGCTACTATATCTTAATCACATTGAGTAAACTTTAGAAGCTCCCTCTTTGATAAAAGGCTTAAGAGGATAAAAATGAGCCAATAAAGGTAAGGAAATACAGACGGGACAACCATGTGCTTACATTGTGTTCTCTCTGCATCAGAAGTGTAACAATTCTAACCTGTGGAAAAGGCACAAGGGTCACAGAAGAATCATTCAAACAGAGGAAATGCATTTTAATCCAACGCCAGTTCATTTTAAACTCGGGGAGCTCCACTCAGGCACATGGCTGCATGGGAGCTTCAAATCCAATGGGCTTTTCCATGAGCACTTTGAAATCAATCTGCTGCGTTACAAAATGAGTCTCTTCGCACTGAGGTGTAGTTGTCCCCAAACGTCGATCCTACATTCCAGTTGTCAGATAGGATGGCAGTTTGTCATTTTGTTTTTTTGTTTTAAACCCAGCTCTTCCACCCCAACCCCAGAAAGTCCCCAATATGTCCTGAAGAACAAAACAACAAGAACTTCTCCATCGCCGTTACATCAACAGATCGTACACAGGAAACTCAGCAAATACACAAGCGATGAACGGACCGACACGTGTAGCTTCATGATGACTGTGAGGGTTTTACCAGCTCTGCTCGTCTTCTTCTGCAAAGCTTCAGCTCTCACAGATATCAAATAAAAAGCTTAAAAATGGAGCATGGTGCTTGTCTGTTTAAGGAAACAAACAAAATAGTGGATAAAGTCTATAAAGCCATACTTACAGGAAATACAAGCGATTCATAGTGTGAGGAGAAAGGTTTAAAGGCACATTCTAAAATTATGTACAGCAAAGAGCTCAAGGAGAGCTTCTGCTTCAATGTACTGTACACAAAGCATGCAACTTGTTTTTTCATTTCTCATCGAGTCATGACTAAGTGGACAGGAAGGGGGCGCTGGAGAGGCAATAATAAGCACAGGAACATGGCAGCAGGTTGCCCTTTGGCATCCTCTAGAAACAGCAAACAAACGTTCAAGTCCAAGTGTCGTCTTTTTCCTTCAGTGGCTGAGCACAGTTCCCATCACCAGGCCAGACCATCACGGAGGAAGAAGAAAAACTCAACTCTGCAATCAGGGAAAGGCACACCACTAGCACCTGGACTATTTGTGCATGTGTGCAGACGTGTGCCGTCACTGCAGGGCCACGCTCGTAATACTGTGAGTGGAAGCAGCGAAGTATCCCCGGGGGTAGAGTGTCACCCAATGAGCAGAAAAGGGGAACATGATGCCAGTCTCTAAGGTGAGGTATCGTCCGACTGTTGGGAACAAACATGAGCTGTAAACACTAGCCAGTCAGGCCTTCCTCTGGATGGCATTACGCTAACCTTAGAGAACAGGAGAAACAATAACTGAGAAAAATAGGCTGCATGATTTACGACGACAGCCTGCCGTCCGTTTTCTCTTTCACCCAAAAGCAAAAGAACCAAAAGTCTCGTCTGCTTTCATCTGTGAGACGTCAGGTGTGCAGAGGAAGGGCACGGCGCCCCGTTGGCTCAGAAGTGCCGCGGGAAGTCGCACTGTTCACAGCGGTTGAGGGCGGGGTGGTTGAGGAAGGTGCAGGCTGTGCAGTTCCAACGGGGGCCCTCATCCTCCTCCTGCTCTGGGGTGGGCTTCACAATCTTGCTTCCTGGGTCTGGGTGGAAAGGGAAAACAACAAGGAGATGAACACACTATGTCTAAGGTCTCAGACATGTTTCATCATGGCCATGGTGGGTTTACAGGGGTGCGTGGTGTTAGTCCAAATATAGCTGTTTGCATGTAGTAGTCCAACGGTTGTCTCCATTGAGCAGATGACCCTGCTTTACCCTGAACCACAGCTTCCTCCCTGACCTGTCAGCTTGGTTCCTTGGGCTCCAGGATGCTCTTTGTTCAATTATTATGCAGCTTCTTAAGAGAAGTAGATTTAATTTAGGGCTATTGAAATAAAGGGGACTGGATACAATGCACCCCTCAGATTTTTTTATCAGTAAAAGTGTTGAAAACCATATTATTTTCCTTCTAATTCCCCCATCATGAGCGAATTAATGCTAGTCTATAACAGAAAATCTTAATGAAAAACATTGACGTTTGTTACAAAAAACATCAAGGGGTCTAAATACATCTGCAAGGCGGTGTACATGAAAACAGGAAAGGCGAAAACACTGGATATTAGCAGACAAAGAAATAGGGAGTTCATGCAAACACAAGTAATTCTAACAAGATGGCAGTAATGACTAGAAGGTATCCAGGAGTAGCCTTACCAACGGATAAAGTACCTTTGGGTTTGGGTGGGAGAGGACCAAGGAATCCAATGTTGTCATAAAAATTATGGATTACACTGGGGTTTAAGTGTGGTCCTGCACACAGATGGAAACAGAACGGATGCAATAACTTGGTCAAACCTAATATCAGATATCGGTCTGACGGTGGTAAACAGAGCAGAAACGTGTGTACAATCATGCTTCCCTGTCACATTTCTTGGCTACTAAGCAGCTGAATTTGGGTCTCAGTTCTTTTATTTTATCCTTCCACTATAAGAGCAAACCTCGTCTCATGTGACTTATGCTGATATGGAGGATTCAACTCTTGTGTGCAAAAATAATTTCTCATGAAATAACTAATAAAATATTTATGAGGGACAGGCACCACATCCTTCCTTAACCGGTGTAAGTCGCCTGGCCTGTGGCAGGGCAGTCCTGCCGTGGGGGCTGTAAATCTCTCGTTACCCAGCAGCAACAGGATGCAATTCAGGAAGAACTGGTAGCTAACAGCACTTTGTGCAAAGAGGATGGTGAGCAGGCTGCTCTTACTGCTCCTGCCCTGCTGTATTTAATAACTTGCCGTCTTAGATGCTAAACAACGGCAATGTTAAATAGAAAATGTACGTTTGCAGTCGTTAAACCCAAAATAATGAGTACTGTACGGAGACAGAGGAGTCAAAGACACATACCATTTGTTTGAAGGAGATCAATTTCTTTGCTGAGGAGGTCGATGTCAATCTGCAGTGTCCTGTTTTTGCATCGCAGATTCTTCATTTCATCAATCTGAAGGAAAAGAGGAGAAAGATTCAAATACATGCATCTTAAACCCAAAGAACGTCTGACATCCCTGCAGCAAATCTGTAGCAGTGAGGAGGACAGGTCTGGCTTCATGACACGTCATTCACTCTTTATTGAAGAACAAACAGCTGACTCAGCTAAGGCTTTTTCACTTAAGTTAAAGACAGAAACCACCAATAAAGTCGAAAAATAATGACTGCGTTTACATGTGCAGTACAGACAGAAAGACTTCCTATTGGAAGAGCTTGAGAAGGTTTCTGCGCAGCTTCAAAATGAACCAGGAAGTTTCTGTGATGGACATTGTGTGGCCTGTCACTCTGAACAGAAGGGAAGATATTACATGAACCGTAGACCGACATGTTGTCAGTATACTTATAGATCAGAGGAGTACTTATCCACAGAAACATGAAAGGAAAGCTGACCTCGATGGTTTTTCTGTTCCTGAATTTCTCATGGCTACTGTGTGAAACAACGTACGGTGTAGGGCTGAAAACATGCGATGTTATTGGTGAATGTCACGATGTGATGTAACTTATGATAAAGAAACCAAACAATTACAAAATGTGAATCTCTTTCTGCTTTAGATTGGGAGCCAACATAAACCCCCACCATTTGAAAAAAGGTTTATTCATTATTTTATTACGATGGGAGCAGAAATGAGCCTATTAATCTGTTGGATGAACACAGAGTGGTGTAATAGTTTAGAGGCACCCTTCGTTTTTTACACTGCTGGAAGAATGGCTGCAGCAGGTTTGTTACTTACAACGATTCATGCAAATGTAATTTCTAAGGTCCAGCCAACTACTTCATCCAAAACATTTCTCTAAAATCACTGGACGTAAATGTAGTCAATGTCCAAAGAAGCAGATTGAAAATACTCTCTGTCCAGTTCTCAGTGTGTCACATTTGTCTAATAAAATGCTGCTGAGGTGATGAGTCCAGAAACCCTTTATCAGCAGATCAAGCTGAAATGCCCTGGTCTGCTAACAATGGGGTTTCCTTGCATTCCAGGTGAAGTTGTGCCAGAAACGTTGGGCTCTCCGATAAAAAACTGAACGTTCACAACATATTTAGGGTAGATATTTCTATTAAGGACCAGGCTTTTGGGAAGGAACCTACAAAATCCAAAAAATTGATTGATGGAGAGAAAAGGAGGTAGGACACTAGGAGCAAAAAATAGGAAGAACACGGAAGAAAGGAAGGAATGACAATGCAAGTGGGAAAGAAGAAAGGAGGAACACAATGAGGTTGGAAGAACGGGGTAGGAAGGTAGTAAGGACAGAAGATGGAGGAAGCAAACAAAGTATAGTATGTAGAAAGGACAAAGGGCAGGGGGGAAGGAGAGGACAACATTTAGACAAACATAGGGAATAAAGTCCAGAAACACAAACATTTGTCTATCCTCTAAGTCTATTTTCTAGACTTGAATAATATTGAAATTGAGACTTCTCCATATTATATAGAAATCATGTATTCAAAGAAATCTGTCTCACTGGACTCTGAATCTGAAGAGGTCCAAATAAAGCAAAGTGGTGAAAATCATCTCTGTAAAATGATCTTACAGAAGGAATTTGGGAGGCAGAGTTGGATCTCTCCAGCCTTCTCTTGGTCAGATCATTCTCCATGTCATTCACTTCCTCTTTTAGCTTCTCCAGCTTCTTCTTCTTCATTTCCAACTCATGCCACAGCCTCTCCATTCGAGCTTTCTGATGAACCAACAACGCTGAAAGCAGAGAGAAGAAAAACACATTATCAGAAGCAACAATTAAATGAAGTGCTCTGGTAAAGCGTCAAAATCGGCTAAAACAAGCATATAAAGACAGTTAGGAAGTGTGATACCTTAAAATGTCCTAACTGCATTTTAAAACACGTCGGTCATCTCACAAAACTTTGTGGAAGATGAAAGACGTGGAAGATGTAAAGTTTCAACCCAGAAGGAGTCTTCTGGGTTGAGTAGCTGGATCTGTTCAGGCTCTACCACAGATAACACTGGGAGTACAGATATGGGTTTAGAAACAATGGGCCTCATATATAAAGCATGCCTACGCACAAAAAGCTTGCAGTGCAATGTTTCACGGGTTGTGCATTACGTGGAAGCGTGCAGAAATCCATGAAAATGAAAGAACAGTTACAAAACTCAGCCAAATCCACTGAAATATGACTCCATTCAGTTTAATTTACCTCAAGGAGTATCAAACCCAATGGTTTTTTTTTTTATGAGTTTGAGCTTTCATGGTTTAAACCAGTACAAAGAAACTGAATCGCATTCAGCCCAATACAGAAAAGTTGCACACCTCAACAAATGATGGAAACGACCTCAGTCAGATGGACACTGTAAATATCCCTCTATACATGGAGATATAAATGTGCATCAGTCTGTGCACCGAGGAGCATTAATTGGATTTTTTTTTTGATTGTGGGGTTACATGGGGTGTTTAGACTCGGTCACCGTCTTCCCAGCAGGAGAAGCAGTAATGTCAGTCTGAGGAAGAAGCTAACAAGGTGGAGTCAAACTACAAGCACCACAAACGTTTAGTTTATAGTGAATTTTGTCTCTAAAGTGACTCAAAGTTAAGATCTTTGATCCAAGTCCAACAGTGTTTATGACTAGAGCCGAACTACTGTCTGGCTTAAAGGGACAGACACAAACAGGTAGTGCAGCAGCCTGCAGGGAGGTGACTCACGACAAACACAGCACCTCGAACTTCTGTTAACAAAACGAATAAAAAGATGAAATATTAAAAATCCTGCTTTGACTAAATATACTGACGTCAACAGATTTTACTGTTTACGCCATCGACGAGGTCTACCGACGGCAGCAGCCCAAGTGCAGTTTGCTAAACAGTTCAATGTTACCTTTAATAAAGTTTAGTTTGAATGCTAAATGTCAGGGATGTTTTTTTTGTTTTAATCTTCCAGGCAAACGGTGAAGAAAAAATTACCGCAAACACAAACTGTGCTCAATGAGCTGTTCAAAGCTGATCAACTATTAGATTTAAATTGTTGCCATGGTGATTTTGGTGGTGGGTCGTCCCAATGTTACCCAATGGCTCTTTTTCCAATCAAGTTCCAGCAATTTTGAACCCCAATTGTACATTTAATGTGTTTAGTCTATGCTCACTAAGAGAATCCGCCACCCCCCTTTGTTTGTTTGAAGATGTTCAAAGAAAAAGCAGAAAAGGCGATCCAAAGACTTTGTTTTTGTCAGACTGAACCAGTCTAACAGTGCCACCACATTTCAAACAGGTTTTCACTTGCATATCAGGAAAACCGTTGCGCAACACCAAAAATGATTTTCTGCTGCCAAACAAAGAGATATGATCCCGGCGACTGGTGGTAAAAACATTAGTGCTTAATTAGCCGTTATGTGGTGACAGGTGTGTCTGCATCAGGTGGCTTTAAATGGGACTCAGCCAGGCATAGCACGCACGATCGATACAGTGTTTTTAAACAAATGCACATAAAGTGTTAAGTGTTGTAGTCGCCACAGAGCAAAAGCCAAAGCCGGTGACTCACGCATGACACAGTGAAAAGTCCTAAAAAGGAAAGAGCAGTGCGCTGCCACATGTTTGACTCACTACAGGATCTGTAGTTAGGGGCTGAAGGGGGCAAACAGAGCATTTACTGTGGACTCACACTACAGTCATCACACCGGTCCTTACTTAGCAGGTCACCTTTGCTTCACTGTGGTGTGGAAAAGACCATGCAGAACATGTCTCCACCACAGCACTGACAGGACGTTTAAACAGCGCCGCTCAACAAGTGCTTTCAAAGTCCATGTTTTTATAAGAAACTTTTCAAATTATACAGTGAATACTTTTTAGTAACTTAAGCTTCAAGGCAGACGTTCAAGCGAGTTGAAAAGCACTTAGGGATAATAAAAGGAGATAAAGAAACTACATTATAATTCAAACCTTTTAGAACGAATGTTTTCAACGTTAACTCGGGGGGGGAAGATAGTTTAAACCAAGAGTACTCTTTAGCCAGATATTAGGATACTTCTTAGACTGGGCCAATGCAATATAGTCGCCATTACAACGTTATTTTTCTCCCTGATAAAATATACACAGTAGTCTTATTAGCTTCATGTACAGGAAGGTTTCAAAAAGATAAACATACAGGAGAGCCTGCTGTGAGTGGATCGTCTGCTGCATCATCTCCCACTGGGAGATTTTCATGTAAATGAAAGAAAAATAAACCAAGATCAATGTTTACGTGCTCAGCGTGGTGGAAGTTATCTAAACCTGTTAAAGCAGCAACAAGGAGCTTTGGCAGAGAACAGGAAGGCTAACGGGAATACAGAACGTGGCTTTATTTTATTCAACATTTAAATAAAAGCTAGGGATCTTTACCACACTGAATATACACAGAGACTGATGTTACGGCACAAACTGGTAACGCCTGTTAATAACGGATAATCCCATAACATCTTCCTGGTGTCTGGATAAAACATTTTCTTTTAGCTGTTTAGTGCAGCATCTCTCATGTATAAAGACAGTTATGGCTCCACTCGTGAATTAATGCTGAATAATTAACAGGATGTAGCCCTTTTCAGCTTTATTAACCCATTTACACTCTGTGAAAACTGAGCTTTTAAACTGCATCAACTGTATACCACAATATTGCTAGAACTGAACAAAAACGACTCTGTCAAGTTAAAGCACCAAAAAAACAATACGTTTGTGCGAACATGTGAATTCAGAAACCTGTGTCGGATCCTAACCGACCGCACACCCCGGGAAGGAAACGGCTCAAACGAAAACATGCAACACAAACAGCAATTTGGTGTTGGCTAAATCTGCTCTTTGGTTGCAACCCTCAACTGTTGGATATCAGATAGTGAAAATGATTCAGGCAGGAAATGCGCACGGTACAAACATGTCTGTGTAGTTGATCATGCCTTGTATTTCCTCAGAGGACAGAAAAAAAAACACGCTCGGCATCAGAAGGCTGACACTCAGCATTGCTCACCTTGTGTGTACGCTGCATCATCAGAACCCATGCTGAGTCTGCGCGCCTCACTTGGCCGCTCCCTGTGCGGGGACAGCGGGTCGGACAGATGCAGGGGCTCTGGCTCCACAAAGTGGTGGTCTGAGGGCAGGCTGAGGAGGTTGTTGGGCTCAAAGGTTGGGGACACGACTCCAGGGGACACGGCTGGGGGTTTATTAGGGGAGACAGTGATTTTAAATGTATATTTGGTGTTGGGCTGAGTCACTACCACGCGTGGTGAAGAAGCGGTGCCTCCACCCCCCACAGAGGGACGAGTCTTAGGTGGGTGGTGGTGAATGTAGGCGGGGCCCATGCTCACTTGCCCCCCCATGTTCCTAGCTCCCGAAGGCCCCTGGATTTGAGGGTTAGCTGAGATGTAGACTGTAGGAGGGTTTCTGGCTCCACTCTCATCACTGGCAGAAATGTAAAACTTGGGCTGGGAGCGGGAACCTGGTGGGGCCACGACCGTCTCCTCAGAGGGGGTAGTAGCAGCAGTAGGTGGGCTGGCAGAGATGTAAACAGTTGGCTGGTTGCGGCTCGAGCCTGGCCCTCCGATGGACAGAGGGGTGCTGGAGACAGTAGCCACTCCGGATGAAGAGGAAGACGAAGTAGGACAGGCCGAGGAGGATGACCAGGGCACGCCGCCTGTTCTCAGCACAGCTGTGGTGGAATTGCTCCTTTGAGGAGATTCAAGTTTGATCTCGATCTGATTCTTTCGAGGGCCAGTGGAGATGTTCTGGATGTTGTACTGGCTGACGGCTGACAGGGAGGAGGGCATGACGGCGGAGGAGGACGAAGGGGGGCAGGAGGGGACACTAGACGAAGACGCCATGCTTCCACTGGAAGGAATAGCAGGCGCCTGGGGATTAGTGGGGGAACTAATAGGCATGTAGACGTGAGAGGTCCTTGAGGTATGTGAGGAGGAGTGCTGAGGGACAGACCGCGAGCTAGGGATGGGGGAGGGATGGGAGATCTGATAGATCTGCTGTTGGGGCTGAGAAGTGGGGCTGTACTGGGCCCTCCCACCTGGCGGATGGCTCTGCCGGGTGGTGCTGGGCTGACTAACGTACGGCCGGATAAAGATGCCCTGTGGACTACCCGGGCCTGACTGTGGCCCACTATGTATGTGCAAAGAAGTGGGGGTGTTGCGGCCTGTGGGCAGATTCGGGGCTAGTGTCACTGTGATGGGGTTGAAGCGTGGGGTCTGCTGCGGCCCCACGCTTGGTCCTTTCGGTCCTAGAGCGTACAGTGCAAGGTTCTGTGGAGGCCGCGGTTTACGTGACGGCTCCATCACGTTAAAAACATTAAGAGTGGAGGGTACCTGCACTGGGGCTGACTGGGGCTCGTGCTGAAAATAGTCACTGTTGGGGGCCTGGCCTGTCTGGAGGGGCCCGTCACTCATGCTGTGGGCCAGAGTCCGGCTGCCATTCATTCTCAGGCCGTCCTGAACTGGGGCCACATGCACATTCTGAGACTGAAAGCCCAGGTTCAGCTGGGTCATGTGCTTCTGGAGCTGGGCGTAGCTGGGGTCTTCAGAAAAGCTCAGGTTGGTGTCGTCACCGTAAAGGTATCCGGGACTGACCTGGGACAAGTATTTACAACAGGCGTCTAAATTATTGTTGCACTGCAAGGAAAAAAGAAATTAGATGAGAATTAATGTGCTGCCGTTTCACCTCAAATGGTATTCACACGCACATGAAATGCTCAGAAGCATAATAAATGATTAAAAACACATCCCCTCTACAGGTTCAGTGAAGCCTGAGATGCAGCGCTCCGGTCCTGTGCAGTTTGTTTGTGCATTGTCGGATCTCTGAGTAAACAAACATAGATGCTCACTCCAGGTTAGCATCTCACTGTTAATGTTTCAATGCTTTGTCAATTTAGGACCATGTACTCCACATTTACTGAGAGAGACCTTACAAAACTGTTCAGTTAATGCCAGACAGCCTTATACAGTTCATAACAATACATGGACTCCATTACTCAAGGGAGAAGCTGAATACTTTTTTGCAAGCGTGTCTCCAATCTGTAATCGCTGTAAGGCAACTTGACACACTCCTTTTGGTCATGTGCTCAGCTTCACTCATTTCGGTAGGAAATCTTTCTGTTTTTTGGGAAACACTTGCTGCCATTAACGGGGCCTCCAATGCTTTGCCGTCAGCCGATAAATGTGAGAAAACGGCAGCTTTGTTTGGTGTGGTGATTGCTAAAAGGCTGATTTTGAGAGTTTGGAAGAAAGACTCTGTGCCCACATTTGACCTGTGACTGGCGAATACGCTACACCTGGAAAAACTGAGATATTATAATGAAGACAGAGTCCATGTGTTTGATAGGATGTATTAAAATTCCTTCAATAAAAAGACTGCGAATGACCGTCCTGCTGACGCTTAACATTATACGCGCCCTTTTTTGTACTTGGCGGAAGATGTGGCTCAATCTGTGATACATTTATCCCATGTTGTTTTGACTGTGTAGCCGTTGACTTGTGATGTGCCGTCTCTGTGTGGGTGGGGCAGGGTTGGGAAGTTGTTACATGTTGTTAAAATGTTAAATATAATTAAATATAAAAAAAAAAAGAAGACAGATTTCCTCTTTGAAAATCAGTTACCTCACACGCCAAGTTGCTGTTCAATTGGTAATAAAATAGCAGAAAAGAAATTCTCAAAGCTCCTGTGCTGATCAGTTAATCAGCGCTTTCATTATTAATGCCAGGATGGTACCTCGTCTCTTGTTTCAATGCAAACTAAAAGAGAGTGATCTGTTTTTCACACAAGGTTTCTGAATAATTTACGTGTGATTTACTTGACCTAAGGCTATAACTGGATAATTCAAAAAGTGCCAACTGTTAACACATCGTTTATCATGTTACAATATTGAAAGTCCAGAAAACAAAACCAGCTAACAAAATGCTAAATTCATTTTTAAGGTAAAGCACAAGCTCATAAGGACTCCATTCAATAAATTACAGACAGAAAAATAAAACTAAATAGACAGGTACGTCGGTTTTAAGGCAGGGGTGTCCAAAGTGTGGCCCGTGGGCCATTTTTGGCCCCCAGAATGATTCTGTGTGGCCAACAATCACAATTCAAAAATGGTACAATTTTGGCCCTGCAGCACAGGTGGTTGATACAGATAAGACATGTTAAAAAAAATTTAGGGGAGATTCTTAGACAAATAAAAATGGAACAAAATCTAATTTATTTCTTATTTTCTGGTAGCGTATTCAAAAGCAGCCTTTTAGATTTTCCTTGTTTCATTAAAATATTGTGTGTTGAGTTTACTGTTGAGCTGGTAAACAAGAATTCACAGGAAAACTGTTTTTATGTTTTTCATCAATAAAATCTGTGAATCTTTGCAGGCTGGGAGTACTTTCAACTTGGATATTTTGGCCCACATGGCAAAAACAAAAAAATGTATTGCTTTTTCAAAGCAACAATGCTCTGAAGTAGATCACGGCCTGGTGTGGACTAGGCAAACGGCAGTTTTTATTGACCGATAAATACATAATTAACTTTTCCCATAGTATTTTGTAAAACAAAGCTCGGCTGACGGTTCTTTTTGTTTTAAAGAACGTGGAATTTCAAGCCTCTTTACCTCCAAAACACACTGAGAGACGACACCTTCTGGGACTTCAGGGAACTTCTGGCGCAGGTCGTGCAAAACCTGAATGTTAATCTGCTGGCTTCCCTGGGCCATTCGTATGCTACCAGGTCAGGACCGATTGCTCAGTTCAGCAGACGAGAGCATCAGTTGTGGCAGAAACCCACTCTCATCCTGAACGCCTGAACTGAAAGAGAGAAGAGAAAAGCTAAGTGAGCGATGAAAACATTCAAGCAGGAAAAACAGGGGTGCACAATGTTTACAGTTAATAAACTTGAAGACATTTTGCATGAAGATAAAGCTGAAGATCCTTCCCATTTAATAAAAGATAGTGAGCCTGTCCAAAAGGCCTACCATTTTATCAAGCTTTAGAGTTTACCAAACAAGATTTCAGAGAGCCTTGATGAGAAGAGGCTGCAATCATGTCAGAGGGCCTCCTCCCGCCAAGCTCCTTAATAAAGGAGAAGTAGAGGGAGGAAACCACCTCTGACTGACTATACAGGAAACCAGCCGTTCCAACTCCCCTAACACCATAACTCACTTATTAAAGAAACAAGGAGGCTGAACAGTAGTCTGGTATGGACATATGTCTTTATTTTAAGTTCAACAATAAAGCAGATCTGCAAAACAACTGGTACCCAACAAATCCACAGCAGGGAACTGAGGTCTGCCAATATATCAGTACGATGAGCAAAATGAGCAGATAACCAGGAGAACTGTGCTGTGCAGTCAGTGAAAGTGTGAAATGGGTGACACTAAAGCCTCCAGCCATTTTAACAACTAAAGGCAGACTCTAGAGCAGAGGTCACGGATTAGCGGACCACGGTCCGGATCCGGAACCACCTGCTGGCTAATCCGGACCCAACCTGATTTAAAACATTTATAAATTACTGCATGTTGTCTGACGACAGTGTCTAACTCAGGGGTTAAAGTTCTCCGTCGCTGCGACGGATTTCCGTCATTTGGAAATTGAGCGCAAAAAGTCCCGTCTAGACTTTTCTTTCAAGGTTTTACACTGAAGCTGCTCTCAACCAATCAAACCTGGCAGAGCCGGGACATTAGCCAATCAGAAAGAGAGCAGGGCGGGTCTTTGCAAAGCGGACATTAACAGTCTGTGGTTTATCGGTGTTTAATCATTTTAACCTTTGGAAGAGCATCTCAAACTGACCACAGATGACATGAATGAAAGTAGTGGTGGTCAAAGGTTTTCTTTGGATTTATGACAACGCTGACAACGACTTCCCTCGGTAAGCGTTTCTGTCGCTGCTCCAGCAGTTAATTAATGAATTATTTCCACCTGTGGCCATGTCGTCTGTCAGCGTTTATTCCCTCGCTGATAAACGCGAATACCAACCAGGGATCTCCTCGTGATTCGCTATTATGTTTCATTTAAAACACAAAGAAGAGTAACGCGCTAGCGCAGACTAATTTAGCACGACCCTTGAAGAAGAGTCAGAATGTGAAATAATGTCCCGCATTTGACTGGGTCCGATTCAGAAAAAGTAAAAAAAAAAAAAAAACCTGCACTGTTCTGAAACAAAGAAGGTAGAGCTGTATCTGCTGTTGGTATGCAGCAGTGATCACCTGATGAGCAGCTGCGCCCCAGGACACTAAATAAAATGACAAGGATTTTGATGCTTACAGATTCTTAAGAAAACTACATCAAAAAGATAAAACAAATAAACTGCAGCTACAACATGGACTGGAGAACGGGTTCTAACTGGGTGAGGCCAGAGAAAGGCGATTCTCAGAGAGTTTTTAATGAAGTTAAAGTGGAGCGTGGACACAGGGTTCATCCTGGACAGGTCTCCAGTCACTGGGCTAAAATATAACCATTTTATTAAACTTCAAAAAAGTTAAATCATGCCTTTTTATAAACTGTAATGATTAATTGGTGAACAATAACGGGCAAAGCAGAGACTGATTATTGTCATGTGCAATCTGTGTCAAATTAAAATGTATTATGTCATGATAGTGTTGGTGATGTGTCCTGCATTTCCAGGCTGTGGTTGGCCTTGTATGATCATAAAATTGGTTAATATTGAATGTGACAGGGAGCCAGTGGAGTTGATGTACAGGTGTGAAGTAGATGATGTAATGATGAAGCTGCTGTCTTTGTACTAGCTGGAGTTTATGGAGGGTTTCTGGAGGACAGGGAGCTGGGATTATAAAGTGGACTGTGGACCAGTTTGTCAACAGTGTGAAGGAAGAACTTGATGCTGCAGAGATGAAAGTTAACCAGATGATGATGTGGAAAGTGATGGAGAGGCTGTCCAGGATGACGCAAAGGGTCTAAAGCTGAAAGGTGGCAGAGATACAGGAATTTTCAATGGATATTTTAAAAGTATCAGATTTAGTTGACTTTGCACACTAAGCAACTAATGCGGCATGATGTCCACGGCTCCGGGAAAATATGGGCTGCACGTGATCCAAATTAGCCAATGAGCTGTGTCAGTCAGGTTTGCTGCTGCTGGCTACTTTTTAGAAAAAAAAAAAGCAAAATCAAAATCGAAAACCATTTTGGATTTTAAAATAGAAAAACATTCTATTTTTATGTCATTTTTTTGTTTAAAAAGTCAATGTATAAGGTGGATGCATAAACATTTTATTTCAGTTTTAAATACTATGTGAAGTAACGGATTGTAACTAAAAATGTGTTCGGACCTTTACTGGTTGTTGATTTTTGTTATTCGGACCCCGCTGATTTTTAATTAGTGACCCCTGCTCTAGAGGATGCTGAGTCATGGCATCTGACCAGCAGCAGGTCTGAAAGCCAGCAGCTCAGACCTTCTCCTCTGTACCGGGGAGACCTTCTCCTTCAGAGGCCGTGGGAGACAGACTGCTTGTAAACATGATCCATGTGAGCCACCTGAAATGTGTCCACCACCCCTACATCTCAGGAGGCACAGCAAAAGGAAGCTGCTATTTCTGACAGCTCATTTCAGCCTACTATCTCACAGGTCCAAGACAACTGATCCCAGGTCAAATGTCCGATGTGCAAAACCAGATACGCTTTAATATGAAAAGCAAGATTAAAATATCAGGACAAACCAGTTGACCTGAGGGAAAAAACAGAGCTGCAGGGACATAACGCCAGGGGCAGACTGGTCATTAGGAGCACTGGAAGTTTTCCCGGTGGTCCAGATGGTGGCCCAACCCGGCACTCTGACCCGTATTGCTCAGCAATCGCAAAGGTTCAGGTCCCTCCTAAAGCTATAGTTAGTAATCCTGTTCACAAACACTTTTTGTTATCCTGGGTAAAATTGTCCTTCCATCCTGCAAGTAGTCAATACATTATGTATTCGCAAAAAGGAGGTTAAAAAATGAGATGTCTGCGAGAGCTTAGGCCTTAAAAACCCTGACCAATCCCTATCATTCAGTCCGAGTGGCAGTGATTGGTCAGAGTTTTGTTCCTGCTCTCACCCCCCTCTGTCTCTCAAGTTCTGGGGGAATCACCTTATCTATTGGTTGTCCCACATGCCAATAATTCTGATGCGCTCACGTAACACCGGTGTTCGTGCTCGTTCCTTGTTAGTTTCCGCTAGCTAGCTGCACACGTGCACTTCTAGTGTTTATATATCCGGTTAGCTTAGCAGCTAGCTTCTGTGTTAGTTGTTCCTTGTAGCTATGCTGCTCTCACCATACATTGTGAACATGGCTGAAAATCACAAGAAGCAAACTGCCTGACATGTTTATGAGAAGAAGAGGAAGGCCTCAGCAGAAAGAAATAAGACCAGAGTGGATTTGGGAGATTTTTTCACACGATTCCTCCCTTGGGGAAACTTCCGGAAAAATCGCAGACTCTAGCTTTAATCAAAAACGATCCAGGCTCCCTCAAATTGCAGCTGTGAAGGGAAAAGACAGACGCACTCCCTCCTTTCATTTCCTCTGTTACAGCAGGACTGTTGCCAGCAACTTTTCAGACCCCTGCTCCAGCAGTTGATGTTATTTATTTATTTTCAATAAAAGCAACTTCTCGTCTTTTTCCTGAGCAATCGCCGACTTCGTGTGAAAGCTCCGCTCGGCCTCCAGTTACTTGGGGGAGCTGTAAGGCCCTTACCACTTCCCCAAGTGCTGTAGTCACAGAAAGCTGCAGCTGCCTCGTCCTGCAAACCCCGCCTGCAGACGGAGCAGAGACGAGGAGACCCACACCGCCCTGTTTGCACTTTGCAAGAACGTATCAAAAGCAGTGCAGAGAGATACACAGCAACCTGCACGCCAGGCCCCTTGTAGACCATGTAAAATGGAGCGAGAAAGGAAAGGAGCAGAGAGGGAGAGGCTAAAGAGGAAACAAAGCACTGGCCGTTTATCTAGAAAAGTGCACTAAATTGACATTTTTTCATAAGGGACCAAGTAAAATATAAACACTGTGAAATCGCTACCAGCCTGTCCTGCTCAGTTTAGTCTCACTTTGAGCAACCAAGGTGGTCGAAACTGAATCAATATAACAGGTTTTAAGGTATTAAAATCTTTAAAATATGGTTAACACAGACCCAATGGGGCGAAAATATTTATTGGTAAAATGTTCAGGAATTAAGATTTAGTGTACCCTTCATAACCACCATTTCCAATTTCTATAAATGATGAAATATTTGTTATAGTATTGTATTTAAATTTGTTTAACCAGGAGATTAATATTTGTTGTAATATGAATATAGCCAATGCATAAAATAGTCAATTAGTACATTTGAATAGATGGAAATTTATGTGGGTTTGAATTTATTTTTTGCAGTAAAGTGGTGTAAATTCAGTGAGTAGCAGCAGTGCTGCAGGAGCTCCTGCTGGCATGGAGGTGGTGAAGAGTGGCAATAAGGAGTCAGAGCAGGAACCTTCAGGTACCTTATAAGAGCACAGAACACACATGCAGGTTATATGGCTATGCTGGTGGTGGCGTGGCCTGGGGTGGGATCAAACTCCTGGCCTGAATTATTGCCCCTGTACGTCGCTATACAAATCAGGGACTTTTTCTATACCTAACCCCCGAAGCAACAACTGGAAAGGGTTTTCTAAGACACAAGTGACCCAGAATTGTTCAATGATGCACCACGAGACTGGCTGGTGAACAGAAATGGATGATTTTCACCACGGCCGGCACTGAACTGTGACTAGCTACTGAAAAAAGTCGAAAGTCTGATGTTTTCCAATCAGTAAAAGCATCTAAGTGCTACCATGTCACACAAACAACAACACTCTTCTCTGTGGAAGCTGTGACTATGGCAAGGAGGCTCAAGGTTAGCCGTTTTCAGTAACAGCACAAAAGTTGTCAGAAACTTCAAGGAAGGAAACTAAAAGGATCTGTCTGCTGGAGGACATCAACTTGTTTCAGGAAAATTGATGCTGGAGCGACCTGACCCAGAAAGGACTTCAGCAGATAACAGGAAGGACGGACATTATCTCAAAGTTACTTGTTTTATGGTTTTGACCTTTCAACCTCCGTCTTTCATGGAACATGCTAGCCTCGGATATGTGGGCGCACTTTTGGAAATGAACAAGTTTAGGTAAGGGTCCACATTCTCTAGTAAGACCACATGGAGACTCATGTTTTCAATTATTAATGCCAATCACACTCATCACAAAGAAAAGATCCAACTCCAGATCCCTTCGTCTTAGTTTCAAATCAATAAGATCCTGTTTCCCCTGCTACTGCTGTCTCTCACAAGGTGGCATCACCTCTGCTCCTAACATAAATAATGGCCGCTCATGGCAGCAAGGCTAGAAAGAAACATTATGAATGCTGCAGATGTTACAGAAAAACCTGTAAAAAACACAAGAACAGAAATCAGCCACAAATCTCTTAGCCGTGATTTGCCAGATTAATCTTGAAACTAGAACGCAAGTTTGTTTTGAAATATATATCCTGGACTTCAACGATGCGCTGACTCAAATCATCAGAACAGTTCTGAGCAGGAAAAGCGGCGCAGCAGGCTTTCAAAGAGGAGTCGGGGAGAACTGACAGAAGCTCAGCAATGCAACCTTAATGAAACTGTTGATTGCATCCTGACCATTAGGTTTAGCCGTGCAGACCATGTAGAGACCTGGTATCTATATCTATATCTATATCTATATATATATATATATATATATATATATATATATATATATATATATATATATAGATATATATATATATATATATAGATAGATATATATATATATATAGATATATATATAAACAACTCTGGCTGAAACAGAGAGAGAGCTGTCCTGTTCTCAGTAAATACATAAAATATACGCTGATCTGGAAGCTAGCCCAAAGAAACCTCAACTGTGCAGTTTCACAGTGCTCTGCCAGCTATGCGTCATTTTCTTTACGGATCCTAATTTGAAATCCCAACTCAAGGGGGTGGAGGGGAATTTAAAGTCACTTCAACAATCACAGGGTCCAGTGATGAGAAACACAGCCGCCTGAAGTGGAACAGAGTTGTCTAGAGTTTGAAGTGCATGAAGGCCATGTTTTCTGTCTTCTCGCACTTTTTTTCCAAACCACACTCTTTGAAAACATCCTCGAGTGGGAGGTTCAAACATGCCAATCAAAACATTGTGACACAAGAAGCTCTTCCTGCTCTGCTGTATTCTGATCGCCGCTAGATGACGCACAGAGAAAAACCACGATAAAGCACACACTTTAGCTGCAGAAATGAGAGGAATTTTAAGGAGAAGCAAAACCAAGGAAGATATTAAAGATAATTAAATGTGAGAAAAGTCAGACTCCAGTCACACCTGCTTCCAGTTTTCATCTCAGCAGCTTTATCCATTTTATCTGAGCTTTGAGGAAGTCAAGTGTCATAACTGAAAAGTCCTGAATCGGCGCCGCCAAACATCCGCCTGCAGCTGATGATAGGAGGAGCAACAACTTGGCTACTGTCAAATAAGACATGCAGGAAGGGGAAGCCTTAAGAGGGAAAGATCTTTCTAAAGGATAACAGGAGCTGCATGGAGGGGGGTTCAATTCAGCTGGATGGAAAATAAAACTGACTGAGCACTTCCTCATGCTAAGTCACTGCACCCAACTAAAGGGAACCTAGGCGGGCCATAAAGCCATGCCCTCCGCAGGGATTACACCATCTATGAGTTGCTGCTGCAAACTGCTTCTGAATGAATTTCCAGATAACTCGTTGGATGATGGGTGGGAGGTGGTAGGGGGGTAAAAAAATGTACATACTGTTCTAAAAACTTGGCAAACATATTTACAAACATATCAGTGAGCATCACAGAGTGGCTGTTTCTAGCCTTTTTGGGACAATCTTTGCAGGGTAATGGGCTACTGAGTACAAATTAAGGAGTTTTAGCTTGATGGACCCTGATCAGTAACTAGGTGGGCAAAAACAATTTATGTTCATTCCATTCTTTAAGGTTGCCATCTTTAAACAGAGAGATTCACTTTAGCAGAAAACAGGGAGGTTGAGCGTATTACAGCAAATAGGGGTAGACAATAATTCAATATCATGAGCTTCTTCATCCCTACTCGCCCTCTCAGCCCCTCAGGTCAGCTGAACTGCATCTCCTGGAGGTACCGAGGTCTAAGAGGAAGCTCAGAGGGGGCGGGGCCTTTTCCATTGTTGGTCCTCCATTGTGGAATAACCTGCCCCTGCACATAAGAGAGGCTCCTTCACTGCCCAGCTTTAAAACGTGCCTTAAAACCCGCTATTATTCTTTGGCTTTTACCACGAGGGAGACTTATTTTGCCATTTTGAATTGTTTTTTATTGTTTCTTTTAAGTGTTTATATGCATCCTCTTTTTATTTTAGTTTTTTAATGTTTTAGTTTGTAGCTATGTACAGCACTTTGTTTCAGCTGTTTCAAGCGTTTTATAAATAAAGATACGGTATGGTATCAATATATGTTGTAGGGCTGGGCGATATGGCCTAACATCTATATGTGGCAATACTCAGACGACGCTTGCCTGGGGCGGGACGAGCATGTTTGTGCAGGCATCTGTTGTGGGCATTCTTGGCATTTTTCTGTGGCTTTTATTGTATTTATAATGACATAGTAATTATATTGCATCGACCAAAATTAGGAAATTTATTGTGATAATTTCGGCCATATTGTCCAGCCCTAACAGCAAAATAGCTCTGTTGGCTCCTTTTGAGCTTACAACCTCCAGGTATTACAGGACATGTTGGACAGGTAAAGGTTCACAGTATTTTGCAAATCTAGGATAAAGATTCTGTTGGAAATACACACAGGTTTGATTTGCTAATGCTAACTACACTAAACTTGAGCACAACATGCTAAAGACAACTTTAAATGTTAGCTCCATTTGTCGTTTGATTTTAAAATAACTATTAAACAGGAGCTATAAGCAAAATTTCAATATTTTAGATAGAAAGAACTAAAAAAACAATGATGTGAAGAAGTAAAGGTAATATTTCAGATGGACTATGACATCACACTGCAGCTCTCTGTGTTGTTCTCCAGTCTCTTGTTTACATAGCTGGGCCGGACCGTGTGCATGTGAACAGCTGCCACTCAGGGCTTAGCCCCTCCCCGTCCTAAAATACCACAATCAGAGCAGCGCTGAGTTGGAGCAACATGGCGGAGAGCACCCCAGCAGATCAAATGTTCTCTTGATAACAGCATTATAAAGTAATGAGTTACTTTAGTTCACTACAAATGTTCCTGAAAGGTGATGCTGTTTTGTTGTGTTTTTGTCCTCTGCAAATATGCGCATAGAAGGCAACACGTGAGAGGGGGAAGAGGGGGCTGGGTTTTGTTTTGGTCTACAGACTGTGCTCTAGCACCACCTAGTGGTGAAACACCGCTTACTGCTCCTTTAAAACTACTTAAAAATGCTTAAAGGTGCTTAGCCACATTATTTGACTTTTTTTAAATTTATATGTCAGTTCCTCACTCTGGTTGCATACAAGGCAAGGCAAATTTATTTATATAGCACAATTCAGTACAAGACAATACAAAGTTTTTTATGAAAGATTATCATGTCCTGCTGGTGTATTAGTCATTTTAACCGTTTTACGTTTTGTTTTCACTCAATTTGGTAGTAAATAAAGCCTTTTGTGTTTTGATAACAGAGGAAGTACGACACTGAGTAAATGTTCTGATATGAGGCTCTTAAGTCGCTGTAGATCGTTGTATTTAATTAATAATTAAATTCATAATTGATCTTCGATCACGCCGAGCTGCCGCTTTACTGCAAGGCATTTCAGAGGGTCAGGCTCGGTCCGGCATTATTTACAGGTAATTCATTAACTAAGCAAGCCAACATTATGATAGTTCTGCGATACTGCCAGTAGATGTTGCCACGTCTATATCTGCTCATCGCGCCTGGTGCTGGATTCTATCTAGCCTCAAAAAGGACTATCAAAACACTATGAAGATGGAGGCTTGGTGTAAATAGCTTTATTTTATCATGATCGAATGGTTTTTGGACTTTTTTATTAGCATATAACGTGGCTATACACCTTTAAATGCTCTTCTTAAACCAAATATAATCAATTAGTATCTGCAGGCCACAGCTTTTAAAAAACCAGAGAACAGAAACTGGCTCTAAAACTTTGATCTGCAGTGCCTCTCCAATTTAGGCAGAGGTTCTATCTTTGCATTCTCCTTCCTGACAAGTAGGTGATACAACCATATTTCTTTCAAAAATCAATTACACACCAAGCATCATTCAGGCATTGTTTGGTCTTTAAACATCCAAGCAAATGAAAAGAAGGAGGAAATACCATCTAATTCACCAGTTTTGTTAACTAAGCTCATATCTGACTACCCAACCATCAAGTATTTCACTTCACACATCATTTACCAATGGAGCTCTTGTTTGTTCACAACTAGCCGTGGTGCTCCCGTCTCTGCTTTTCTGTGTTAATCAGAGCAGTGATCTACCATTAAGAGTCCGCTCAGAAGGCCTGGCAGCTGCAGAGCTGTGGGAAAGATTTACTTGTTGACAACTGACCCACTTATAGGTCAAAATGTGGATAGACTGTTTCCCAGCCTCAAAAATCAACCAAGAAAAATGCACACACACCTCTTCAGTGGAGGTAATTATAGGCTTGCATGGCACTGAAAAGCAGGGGCAGACTGAAGCTGGCAGATTAGGCTTGTTGTCCCTGGGGGCTGTGGTGGAACAGGGCCTGAGGAGGTGCTGCACAGCCAGCTTTGATAGAGACAAAGCTTCCTTTGCTGAGGCTGTTATTCACTGAGCCAAAGCATTGACCCACAGCCCCACACTCATTTCTGGAAGGACAAGGCCTGTCATACACCATCAATGAACCCATTCACTCCACAGTACATGGGTCTAAAATTGTCCAAAGAAATTCAAACTGAAATCAATCTTTAACACTTCAAGAAGACAAACCTTCAGAAGAAATATTGACAATACCTGATATTAGGCCTGTGAGTTGTCTTTTACAGTGAATTCTGATGTAAACAAAGAAAATACATTAAGCTGAAAAAGGCCCCACCACTGCATCTGCCGCTAATGGGGAAGGGGGTATTTGATGACAACTGTTTGGGACAAGAATACAGAAAAACATTAGGGCTGTACGATTTAGGCAACAAAAAAAAAAACAAAATGGCCTGTAAATAAAGATGCTTGTAAACTATTTAAAACAAGACATTTGACTGTTTTTATTAATCAGAACATTGTTATTCAAGAGAATAGCTTTTTAATCGATCCTTGTAGAACATATAGTGCAAAGTGCGACCAACAAGTCTATGTATTAAACAGTCTGACCAGTACTTAATGCTATGGTGAGATTCCTGAAAGTTTCTGGTAAAAAGTATGATTATATAAACTATATTGCAAATGTGATTAAATATCCAGCCTTAGCCCAAAGTCTGCATTTCATGCAGAAAAACAACAATCACTAAAACATCACTTGTAATATAAATGGTGGAGATCCCAACAGACCCTTCCTGCGCAGCAGCAAGGACCTACTGAGTTAGAGGTGGGTTTGAGTCAGCAAAGGCTTAAACAACTATACGGACACATTGGGAGTGGCACCCATGTATAATTATGAGGGCTTGTGTGGGTCTAATGCTTGACAAGGATGCAGGTGAAAATCAACATGAACATTATTGCAATGCACATAACTAGCTAGTGCTTAATTGTGGAATTGGCTTGGTTTTAATTTTTTCCTTCACCAGAATATAAAAGGGGTGGCAAGCATTTGAACTCAAACTCTTACTCTGATACAAATAAAACACAGTGCAACCAACCGCTTTGACAAGTCACCCAATTTGTGAGTAGTAAGCAATCTGTGCAAATTAATCTATACAGCTGTTCTTTTTCTGCGCTCAGAGGTTTGCAAAAGAACATTAGAGAACCAACAGCATCATGAAGACCAAGGAACCCAGCAGACAGGCCACGGAGGAGGTTGTGGAGACGTTTAAAGCAGGGTTAGCTTCTACAACAATCTCCCATGCTTCAGACATCCCACAGACATCTGTTCAATCCATCACCTGAACACAGAGAGAGGAGAGTGCACCTGCAGACCTACCAACACATCAATGTCTGCTTAAACTGACAGGCTGATCAGGGATCAAAGATCCCCAACCCAGGTGGGAGAATGCGTTGACAGGATAACCGTTCATTTAATAATCCACAAATCCAGCTTTTATTAAACGGTGGCCGAGTGACGCTACTGTTGACATGAAGCCATAAGAAGTCCTCTTTACAGTTCGCCAGAAGACATGTAGGGGGCACAGCCAGCATGGGACAGAACATGCCCAAATAAACCATTTGGACTCCTTGCCAAATGCATTGTATGGCAAAAATTCAAACTCTGCACATTGTCCTCAACCTACCGTCTCCATGGTAAAACATGGTGGTGGCACCATCATGTTGTGGGGATGCTTTTCTGCAGTATGGACAGGGAAGCTGCTCTGAGGTGACGGATAAAGCTAATTAAAGAGCAACCCTGGAACAAAGAGGCCACAGAACAATCAATATTGGGGTGGAGGATCCTGTTCCACCAGTGACAATGTAAGTATACCGCCAGAGCTACAATGGATGATTAGGATCATATATCAATGTGTTAGACCAGCCAGGATCAAATCCAGTTGAGAATCTGTTTTAACGAGATGTTAACAGATAATACTCACCTATTCTGACTGAAATTATGCTGTTTTTCAAAGACAAAATAACAGAAATTCAGTCCTTATATGAGCAATGCTGGTAAAGACATTCCTCTAAAGACTTGCAGCTGTGACTGGTGCAAAAGCTGGTTCCACCAAATATCCAGTCGAACACATATGGACGCCTCACTTTTTAGCTTTTTATTTGTGGAAAATTCTAAAAGGCCTGCATCTTCTTATTCCAGCAATAATGCAGTACTCTGTGCAGGTCTATCAAACGAAATCCCAATAAAAAGCTTTGCAGTTACGAAGTGACAAAATGTGGAAAGGTTCATGGGGCATTAATATGTTTGTCAAGCACGGTAATTCTAAATAGCAACGTCTCAGTGACAGTAACGGAGAGCTCACCATGACTCAGTCCCAAGGATCAAAGCACTAAACAAAGTTCTCCTGCTTACGCTTGAGTTGTGCAAGCATGGTTCACCTAAACTGTAACCCTTCAGCAACAAGCAAAACTCCGGCCTGAGATTTACTCTTTTCATTCAACCAAGAAGTTTGTTTCTGACAGGAAATGAGAAAGCCATCTCTTAAAAAGCTAATAAAAACAGCAGAAAAGGTAGAATCAACTTTAAAATAAATATGTAATACGTTTTCATCAATGTTTTGATAAAAAAAGTCATTTCAAAAATCAATCAAACCCTTCTACTGTAATTATTGCCAAGCATGTTTTCACTGGTGTTACAGTAATTTCTCTTTGGTGATGAGCTCCAGGTCCTTGAGATGGAAGCCCTCCTTGTCATCACCCCCCACCGACTCTTTATCAGATTCAAGTCAGAACTGTAACTGGGGTCCTGCTAAATGTTAATATTACTTCCAGAGGAAACATGTTGGTCAAGTTAAAAGATTACTTTAAACCAAAATCTGCCATGGGGTACGGATAATTTTGGGCTTAACTAAGCTTACACTTTTAAAGAATGCAACCAGACCTGGTCCTTTTTGCTACATTTTGTTCTGATTGAATGACAGGCCAACCATAAACTCTACCTCGTCCCTCACAGAACACAGGAATCCATGGGAATTGCACTCAGCAGTCTAGTCTTAACGACAAAAGTTTTAATCCCCAAACAGACTTGAGCCCCTGAGTCAAAGTGATTTCCCACTGCATTATTGTCAGATGTCTGAATGAACAGGGGGATAAAACATTTACCTTTTTTCTTCAACAAACATCTTTAAACTCTTACAGTCTGAAACTTTATGCTGAATCTTTTGGGCTCAGTGCCTTGCAAAAGTATTCAACAACTTAAGTATGATTGCACACGCTAAAGGGGAGTGAGATCCTGCAGGAGAGGGAACTTTTGGCTTAATGCTTGTGATCTAAAAACAGCTTCCACTGACAATTAAAGTTGACTGTGACAATGCATTAATGATTGCATTTATTTTCAATTTATTTCTTGATTTAAAAATAATTCAGTTATTGTCATTATTTTAAATACACATTATGTTCCATGTTTTACATATTGTTTAAAAATAAATGACATGCAGACATTTCAAAATAACACATTTGCATCTGTAATTATAATACCGTCTGTATTACCGCGAAACCGTGAGATTGTAGCCTAAGGTTATCATACTGTTAGAATATCGGCCCATGCCTACCTGCAATTCACTTTACTCTGATACAAATACATGTTAAATGTATTTTAATCTTATTTCATGGGATGCATCTGCACAAAATACGTCTATGCTGGTGAAGCAATATGAGAAAAATATGAAATAAAGAAAAAAAAATGAAAATAGGCATGTGCATATATGCATTTTCCTCCTTTGCTATGCAGTCCCTAAGAAGCTCTGGTGCAACCAGTTCAGAAGTCAGTGAAATGAAGTCCACCTTAACCTACCATCTGAGTGTCACATGACCTGCTGTTAGAAACACACCTTTTCTAAAAGTCCCCAGAGGCAGCAACGCCACAAATACCCCTTTTCCATTGCTGTTGTCTCCCCTGCATGGCTGTACTCGCCCCATCCCAGCTCTACTCCACTGAATCACTGTTGGTTTCTCACAGGCCCGGTAAGGCCCAATTGATAAAGGCCTCCTGGCGGTGGCTTTAGCCCCGCCTCCAGTCATCAGTGTTGTGCGCTCTGCCACTATTAACCATTACTGTGTGACCTTTACACTAAAGGAATCTGCAAGAAACGATAAAAAAATAAACAAGTAAATAAGTCATAAATAAAAACAAATAAAAAAATACAAATAATCTTTGTATTATTGTATATACAAGAATATCTTGAAATATTTTTAAGGATAAAATAATCCACCAGGATAAATTCTATTCGCTTTGACCCACTCCGTTCAAAGTGGTCCTTAATATTAATGTCGTCACTTTTCAGTTTAACTTTTCCCTGCACTTCCTCAGCAAAAACCTTCTTGTTTCTCCTCACCCCTTAGCCAATCAGTGAACAGCAGTCAGTCCACATCACAGTTAGGGATGTCAAACAATTACTTTAGTAATCGATTATTCTGACGATTAATCGAGTAATCGTAAATAATTGACACATTCTGCAGATTTTTCACATAATTACTTAAGCTTATTTTGAGTAATATAAATAAATGAAAAAATGTAAATTTTTAGTTAGGTTTTTTTTTAATAACAGGGATAAATCAGCAGCTAAAAAAGTTCAAAATATTAAAAGTTCAGCCTTCAAACCTTTCTGGTTGACTTAAGATCAATACAGTGCCATAGCACATAGTAGTGAAAATGGTCACAACATTTTGTTTTCACAAAGTTTAGCTTGCATATTGCATTCTGGATAAAAATAAATAAATAAAAAAACATAACTCTATTCATATAAAACAGGACTCTTCTAGTGTACTTCAGGGCTAAGTTAAACTCTTTGTTTTTTAATTCCACAAATAGACAATAAAAATGATTGAATAAAAAAATTTAAACAGTCCATTTAAATTCAGGCATAATAAATACTACCTTCCCCCCCCCCCCCCCCCAGTGTCCTGTCTAGCAACCTGGCAATAGGAATTGATGTCTCAATGCCAGATAGAGCTCGACAGATTGTGCTTTTACAAGTGGAGCGAACAGCTTTCGCCATAGTGCTCCACTTCATTTATGCTTGTAAATAGCTTTATTGTGATTCCTGCAGGGAGACTTTCAAATTATATGGACATTACAATGGGAGAGTAAAGGAAGAACAAGAAGTGAGAAAGAAAAAAAAAAAGAGTAGAGGTGAAAGAAAGAAAAGATAAAAGGGAGAGAATGATAAAACCTTCTCCGTCTGCTCCGTCACCTGGAAAGAGAAATGCAAAAAGAACAGCACAACCAACAGACATAAAGCAACAGATACAATCGAATAAGACCTAGATGCCATTGCTAAATCATATATATTATTATGTAAGCTGACATGTGTAATGTGATACCTGAAAAAAGAAAGTGAAAGAAAATAAATAAATAAATTACAGGCTTTCTGTATATAAGTGAACACTTAATACCTGGAACCCAGCACCTGTGGGAGTTTGTGAGAGTGCACTAGTTTAGGTGAAAATTATCCAGAAGGAAATAGCTTGATAGTGGTTGTGGAGAACCAAAGACTCGCCTTCCCCGAGCACAGAGGCAGGAGTCAGGAGACCCATAATCCCGGACTCCCAAAGGGGTCCCCAAAGCAGGGCGCCCAGGAGGGGCCGACACAGGATATCTGCAACCCCCCCCCCCCCCCCCCCCACCCAAGGAAAGAGTAGAGACGACCCCGAGGAAATCCCCCAGCCACCGCAATGCCGACGCCCCCAAGAGCCGCGGGGACGAGCCCGTGGGCTCCGCCGGCAGCTAGCCCCGCTGAAGTGGTCCCGGCAACCCCCCCGACGGGGGCCACGGCCGCCCCCCGGGGGGCCAGGCCCCGCGAAGAAGCCGCCGGGAGTAGGCCGGCGCACGCCCGGGAACCTGCCCCAAACCCGAAGCCCACCAATGCGCCAGAGGGCCAAGGCGCCTGCCAGCGCAGCGGAGGAGGACCTTCCCCCCCCCCCCCCCCAAGTCATTCTTACCTATGTTTAACAGAATAGAAATACCTTTACTGTCCCACAGTGGGGAAATTCAGGTGTGAAGGTGGCAAAAACAGGTGGGCCAAGACACCAGATGACAAAGAAAAATACTGTGCAATTATTAATAGATCTCTATCTTCAGATAAAAATTTTATGTTCAAGAAAAAACAGAAGCTGATTTACAAAATGACAATATTTTAGTCAAACTTTTTTTGTTGCACAAATTAAGAACAACTGCAAATGTATTCACAGAGCAGAACCAGAACCAAACTCCCCTGGAAATACAGTATATCGCTCTGATTTGTCTCAGCAGGTTTTTAGTGGAACTTGATCTTAAAGGAGAAGTCTGGTCAAAATCAGAATTAAAACTGCTGAAATTATTTTAAATATAACATTATTACATACTGTTCAATAAATGATAAGCTTTTTAAAATTGAGAGTAATTTTCATTTGAAGGTCCTTTTATGGGGGCCGCCATCTTGGTGAAGAACAGTACTACCACCTCCCAGTTTGTGACGTAACGGTGCGGTATCGGCTGTAGAGCAAGTCCCAATGCCCTATCTGTCCCCTTGTAAATAAATACCCGTTTTCATGCCGAAATATTTTTTTTAACCTCTTAAACAAAGATAGACATGGTATTAAGCATTTAAATTTAAAGTAATACTAATTTTACATTTAGTATTAGAGACATAAAAAGACAACAAATAAGCATTAAAGTATGGTTTATGGGTTGGGTTCTGCAATGTTATGAGTATAAAACTTATCTTTAGAACCAATCTCTGCTCAAAATGGTGATCTGCACCACCTAATCTACTTTCAGCAGTTATCATCAGTTATTGCAACCGTAAACTGCAGAAAATACGGGCAGAGCGGCTCCTTCTGAGTTTACTCGCTGCAGCGCGTTATGAGGCGGAGGGATATTTCAGCGTCACTTAGTTTAGAGCCCAAACAAGCCACTTCACTTTCAGAAACAAGCCCAAAAAAAACTGCAACCCCACAACTCATGAAATATACAAGTGAATTTAGAAAAAATAAGACCAAAGTTGCATAAAATAAGTGGGCTTCACAACAGTGAGCATGCTTTCTATGCTCACTGTTGCGGCGGAGGGATACGACACATAAGTGTGTCGTATCCCTCCGCCGCTCTGGTTGGTACAGAAATGTTCCGGCAAATTCTACATTATAAAAAAGAAAAACCTACCGAAAATCCTCGCTCTCATGTCATCTTGAAGACATTCTTCTTCCAAATGTTGGCTGCATATGACGTTTCTCTCTGGCCAGAAGCACGATGGAAAATCCTCTCTCTTCAAGTAGGTAATCCAGCAAAACAGCCCATGGTGGTCATGAATCGGAAAGGTGAAAAAACTAATGTTTTTTCCCACTTTTACCCGATGTATTGTTACATCCAACTGCCATGCACGTGAGCATTGTTGCTTTAACAATAGCTCCCGCGAATTTCAATGGTGAAGTCCTCTGGAAATCCGAAAAAATTGTTGATGATCGCAGCTGTGTACAACAGCTCCTATTGACTTTGCTTGGAAAGTGCGGAGAAATGCTGTCGGCTCTCCGCTTTTCCACGTCACAGGATGTGACGGCCATTACTGCCCAAATATGGGCAGTAAGGGCCGCCCCCATACACAGTGATCCAGATGACAATTTATGTTTTTATTTTCTTATTGATTAAAGCTAAATTCATTAAATAACCACAAACATATTAGTTTTAGTTATAGATAATGATCCCCTGATTTATCCTTGTTGACCGGACTTCTCCTTTAAAGTTATTTTCATTCTGCAGTGAAAGAGCTCTGCGTTGTTGTCTCCAGCATCTTTAAACTGCAGCCAGAGGCTTTGTTTTCTCCTGTCCCTCATAGTTAATTTTACAGGACAACCTAACAAACTCACCCCCAACTCGCAGCTGCACTCGCTGTACACTTCTCTGTTTTCACATAATGGTAGAGCCCTCACGCGATTGGCCGTTGGGCCGCCATGTTAAACAATCAAAACGACATCAGGCGAGAGAGGAAAGGTAGGGGCCGAACAGCGAGAGAAGCGCTAATCTTTGGCAGCTACAAGTTCAGTCGACACCAGGTAGCACACTGCGCAGTTTTCATTCTCTAAGTTGCTTTTTGTCTCCATAGCGGATATCCATACTTAGCATCCATGTATTAGCAGGCGAGGCTATCATTAGCGTTAGCCGCTTTGCCAAAAGACACTACACTGAATATACAAACAATGTAACGAAGCTTCCAAGCAGATAATTTGGCCTCAATGAATTTTATGAATCGAAGTCCTTGAATCATTTGATGAATCGTAACAGCCCTAGTCACATTCCAGCTCAGCTTCAGCCCTACTCCACTCTGGCGGTTCTACCTCCTGAGTAGGGCAGAGAAAAGTCAGCCCAGTAGGGAAACAAAACCTAATTGATTAGGGCTGGGTATCATCTAGGATGAGCCAATTTGATCCGAATCTCCATACATAGCTCACGATACAATACGATTCTCGATATAGCTCAGCTTGATTTGATTCCAATATCAACATTTATTACTTTCAAATTAATGCTCATTCAATCAACAAAACCAGCCAAATATTATGTTTATGTTCAATTTATTGAACACTTATATATTAACTGGAAAATAAAGTGCATTTGGTTCAATGCATTTAACGTATCACAGAAACCAAAAATGTGCCCAAACGTCTGATTTTAGGGATAAAGGCACTTCTAAAATCCTGACGGCCAATCCACAAATTCGTCTCACTTGCACTTCCTCACTGTGAACAGTAATGGCGCGCTGTAATAACGCCCCCTAGGTGTTGGGAGGTATATCGATATTGAAAGCCAGAATATCGATATTAAATCATTTTTAAAAACATCGATATTAATCTTCGTATCGATTTTTATGCACAGCCCTATAATTGATATGCTCACAAAGCAGGAGGAGCCAAGTAGACCCCTTGGAAAAGGGACTTAAGCTAGAGGCATCCCACCATGAAGACCAAGAAGCTCTCCAAACAAGTCTGGGACAAAGTTGTTGACAAGTACAAGTCAGGGTGGGGTTATAAAGAAAAGATCCAGATATTTGATGCTACCCCAGAGATCCATCAGAGAGACAGTTACAGAATAATATCTAAGACTATAATAAATTGATCCTCAGTGAGATCTCTCTAATTCTATTAACCAAGTATTCTGCTCTAAAACCAATTTGTTCAAAGACAATGCTGGCAGAAGAGCAACAAACAAAACAATGTGCAGAGCCTTAACTGTACTAATCTCTGGGCCTCACAGTAAAGACAGAGCTGGGATCAGCTCTGTGGGACTGCCTGCTAGGCTTTTAGTTGCCCACCATTTAAGCACAGGGGTACAAGGGCGATTGCGTGGAAGCATGTGTGTCTGCTTGGTGGGGGAGTGTGTGCATGCAGGAAATCAAAAATTCTTCAGCGCCGCAGCCAGCAGATGGTGGTTGATTGGAAGCAGGCGAAAGCAACAGCTCTCCAGGTTGACCAGCCCCTCCCACAGCACTGTGGGAAACTGGCAGGTTTTGGAAACATGGGGAGGCGGCTCACTCCAGGCCTCTCTGCATCGGCAGCGCAGTTTATCCAGTGCTTTCTTCTTCAGTATAAACTGTTTTTACTAAAAAGGGTTAGAAAAGGGCTGTCTGGTTACAACAGGGAGGTGCTTATTTCAGAAAAAGAAGGTGAAGTTCTTGGGCACTTGCTGCAGCTCAGTTCACCATGACCTCCCTCCTGCTTGCTCTGCCCTCCTTATTCCTTCCTTCTTTCTTTCTTAACAGATTTTTAAGGAGCAACACAAGCCAAAAAATGTTGAGCTCATCGGGCAGCTTCTGAAACTTCTGAAAAGTTGGCTTGCTTAACGATTGATCGCGTGAGCTGTCACACACGTTCCCATCTCAACCATGAGCAAAATGTCTGCAGCTTTTCTATGCATTTACTGGTTAAAATGGTGAACATATTGATCATGTAGCTACAATAAAATATTTTATTCCAGACAAGGCTGTTCCTAATTAGGAATGTTAAATATAGCTACAAATGGGGTCAATTTACAGCAGTGTACCTGCAAAGATGCCCCTTAGGCCCTAGCTGGGAGCAGTTTGTCTGCATTAGAGGCATCCAAAAATGGCTCTTTTTTATTAGATTTCATTTTGGCTCTAACAGCCTTTAATAAAGAGTAATTTGATAGGAAAGAGGATGGCGAGAGAAGGGGAAGACCTGCAGTAAAAGGCCTGAAACTGGGAATCGAACCCAGGACCACAGTGTCTGCACAGCTGGTCGTCATGGTTCAGTTTTGGCCTGGCTATCTCCCTCTATTATTTTCCAGCACCTCCTCCTCTCACACAGCTCAGCCTCCACTCCCTCAGCAATCAGTCACACCTGTTAGGCACCAATCAGTCAGAACTCACTCCACCTGCCAGGCTCTCTATATAAGCTCACTGCAGTTTGCTCCTCGTCGCCGGTTCGTCGTCAGTCTCCACTCACTCCATGTCTGTCAGCCTAGTTGCTTTCTGCCTTGTTGCTGGATCTCCTGCACCCTTGGGCTTCAAGTAAAGTCTCTGCTAGCCGCTGGATCTCCTGGTGCCCCAGTGCTCCAGGTGGGCTCTCTGCTTTGTTGCTGGATCTCCTGCTACCTCTGTGTTCCAAGTATTCTCTCTGCTGCACCTCTGGATCCACACCAGTCCTGCACCTCCAAGAACTCTCTCCAGTCCCTCAGCTCCTGCCACCTCCATCCTCCTGCTCCAGCCTGGTTACAGACTCTGGTTGTCTTCATTCACAACCATCTCTCCTTCAATAAATTCTCAAAATGTGTGGCGTGTGTTCGGGTTCATTGTGACAAATCATGACACTGGTAGGATTTCTTTTTAAAAAATAAAAATGCTTTGTCAATGCTCTGGCAAACACTTTTTGCTTTGCATGTTGCTGAGAGAAAACTCAAAGTTACCCATTTTAAGTAACAGGTGTAACAGGAGTAAGCAGGTGTAGAAAGTTTAGATGTGTTAGTCTCATAACCAGGAGGGTGTTACCATAAGAGTAGCTTGATGTGGACACAGACAGCTCTGTAATCTGTGCATTTTTTAAGGTCATCGTCTTATTTAGCATCTGGGGTCTGCAGGCCTGCTGGCAGATCAAATACATTTTTACAATAATAAGGGATAGAAGAAGTTCATTCCACTGTAATCCGGAGACAGTTTCAGCTTTAATCCCTAATGCAAGGTTTGCAAAATCCTAACTAAACATATTTAGGCATAAGAGCTATTTAAAATGCAGATATCTTACATGATAATATAGATTTAAAGAATCTATTTTGTACAAGGTATGTGATTGTATGTTTAGAGAAATGTATTACATTAATCTCATTTTTTAACCAAATAAAAACACTGACATTTATTAATTCTGTTAAATTCAATTCAACATGAGACTTCAATTTTCCGCTGGACCACCTGTAACAATACAGATGGCTTGGCGCCCATTATTGACTGGAGAGAAACAGAGAATCGGATCTGGATCTGGTTCAAGCATAGACGACTAGAAACAGAAACATGAAAAGCTTATTCCTCTTCAATTCTCCTCTCTTTTCAATCGCAGCTTCATGACAACATAATCATCCAACTTCCAGCACTTTGTCCTTGTGAAACGGATAGTGAGAACTTGAATGTCTGCATAAACAGGCTTATCTCCCTCCACATGGCTGGAGGTTTCTCACAGTAAAGAAGAGTAACAGATATTATACTCAGCAGTCATAAAAATGAGAACGCCTGGTTTGCATCTGAGCAAACATGGCAGTAAATCTGTGATTTAAACTGGCAGTAAAGCATTTAGAGCAACTTCCATATAACAATAGATTGACAAAAAAAATCTGCCCAAATCAAATCAAATATCAAGATGAATACAGTAACAACGTTGAAATACTGAAATAGGAGAGGATGGCCAGATTAGGATTTTCCCTCAGATACTAATCCAAGAGATTTAAAATCATGCATTTGCTGATGCCAATTCCCCATCCAATGCTTCATTAAAATGAATGCCACGTGTATGCAGTACAATCTAACGCTGCATCTTATTAAGTATTAAATGCTCTCCATTAGTATTTTGA
Organism: Fundulus diaphanus; assembly: GCA_037039145.1. Lineage (NCBI taxonomy): Eukaryota > Metazoa > Chordata > Actinopteri > Cyprinodontiformes > Fundulidae > Fundulus > Fundulus diaphanus. The sequence continues at coordinate 10,415,081 of CM073142.1, read as the reverse complement.
TTGTGTCCCACTTAACGTTCTCACAAAGAGGCTACAGTCTTGGTTTCTCCTGACAGTTTCTGTGGGACAGCTTTAACAGACCACCTCCAGCACAAGTAGACTTGGCTAAGGCTAAATTCACACTGCAGATACTCAATTCAGATTTTTTGCTGAAATCAGAATTTTTTTTCGGGGTGGCCGTTCATACTCAGTGTTTCGCGCAGGAATTTGGTTATGCGAGGCGGGGGGTTGTTGGACGACACGTTGCCCGCGGACCAACTCGCGGAGCGGGGGGGGGGGAGACGACGACACGTTGCCCGCGGACCGAATCGCGGAGCGGGGGGTATCCATGTGTTTTTTCCCTGCCATTCACGCACGCGCGAAAGCAACAACAACAAACCGCGTGTTAACGTCACTTTTTTTTTTTTTTTTTTGGGAATGTTGGCGAGGCGGTAGCGTGAGTTTGGCGAGGCGGCCGCCTCGCCAAGATAGCGCTGCGGGAAACCCTGATACTTCTGTCTGCATCATACTTTTGTCTGAACGATTCAAGCACACAAAGCGACCTGCATGCGCAGATACCAGAAGGAGACGTCACGCGTGTTCAATAAAGTTTTGTAAAAGAAAAGAAAAACAAAAAGAAACGCGGCCGGCATCTTTCCTTGTTATTATTAGAAGCTGTTGAGCAATGGGAGCCGATATTAAGACCGCATGATAGCAAGATGAATAAGGTAAGAAGAAAGCAGCACAGCTATTAACAACGATCTTTTATGGAGCGCTAGCTGCTGCTGCTGTGTGTGGACGTGTAGTTGGAGCCAGGAGAGTGACGTGAAAGACGGATAAAATGCGACATTACCGTTCAGACTGAGGTCGCTTTGAAAAACATTGGATGGGTATCCGAGTTAGTAGCACATATGGAAGTGGCACAAATCAGATTTTTTGGGGTGAAAAGATCATAATTGGACGGATGTGAGTCGCATTTGGACAAAATGATTGGATTTGGGTGGCATTTCCCTAAACGTAGCCTAAGAAACATTACATTTTTCAATGTGTTTCACCTGAAATATGCATGAGTTTGTCATTTGTTTCTAAATATACAGCTAAGTCCCAAATTATTCATACCCCTGGCAAGAGATGGATAAAAACATTGATTCAACAATGAATTGCAATAATTTTTTTCCTAATTCAATATCGATTCCTCTGAATCAATTAGTCACCCTGGTCACTGGGTTCATGAACGACAGTTTCGAATGACTTGCATTGTAGTTTATTTGGCTTTTTCCTCAGCAGAATAATCCAATCCATGAGGGAAGTTCACACTGTGAACTTCAGTCTTGCATAGTCCGCTTGCTTTTCTCTAAACTCACTTGCAATTTTCGTGAGTTGGAAGTTTTGGTTTCTTGGGATTGTTTTTGAACGTGAAGTCGCCTTTTTTGGCTTGGCTTTTTTCCAACAGAACGGCCTTTTCTGGTCATCATGCCGCGCAACAAAGGCGGGGCTCATGAGCCCGTCCTGGACCAATAATTTACGAGCAGGAAAAGTCCCGGTGTGTATAAATACCAGCTAAATACATGCATTGGCCATGATTAGTAGTAGCCTCTCTACAGTATGGTGGTTTTCTTGGTGCACTTCAACTTTTTTTCAAGGATCAAGTCGATTGTCTCTCAGTGATCTTGTGTGTGTGTGTGTGTGTGTGTGTGTGTGTGTGTGTGTGTGTGTGTGTGTGTGTGTGTGTGTGTGTGTGTGTGTGTGTGTGTGTGTAGGTGTGTGTGAGAGTGAAGGTGAGGTGGGATCTAAGTGTCTGATTACAGCGGGATGATTAACTTTGCAACTTTAGGAAAAAAAGCTGTTTTTAAGCCTATTTTTTGCAATGAGCCCTATATTCATTTAAAGGCCTGTATAATACCTATAGATTTTTCTTAGTATTTGCTGGGAATCTATGCGGATCCAACGGGTTTCTTCCTCGCGTTTGATCCGTTGTGAGAGGGGAGAGGACAGCCTCTTCTACCTTTCTACTAATACCGCTTTCTTTCCGCTCATTTTGAGGCCTCCACATTTCAACTAACATGTATGCTATTCTATGCTGAGTTTCTCGATTAAAGCATGTTGACGTTGTCATCTTCCAAAATGATTAGCATTATGGTTGTTGCCATTCTAGTTTGTGATCTTCTTATCCGACCGACTGGGAAACCTGGGAAAATGTGGCGTCATTTGAAGAATGTCCTATTTGTACCTGCATTAGGATGGAGCCGTTAGGAAACATCTCGCCAGGGGGAGCTCAGGCTCACCTAATGCCACCATCAATAAGTTGCTAATATTTAAATAGCTAATGTTACCTTATACTTTGTGGCATGTTTACTAAATTTACTGCTGCAGACACAGGAGCTTGAGAGACCTATTTAAATACATCGAAAAGCATCAGAGCAACAGCGTTTAAACTGCTTGGCTAAGGTTATATTTGTAGTCACTGCTCTGTAATACATTGTCAGGGCCTAACAGCATCCTTTGGCTTTCCCTGTACGTCTGCATCATAGACAAAACACCTCTGAAAAATGCTGTACTGTATATTTGTGCACTTTATCTAATCATAATCAGTTTAAAATTAATTTACATATCATCAAATGTTAAAATTTACTTTGAAAAGCAAACCCCTGTGGCTCCTGTCTGTCTCGCTGCGTAGCTGCAAGTGAATGAAGCTACTGGTGGCTACAGCGCTGTGCTGCTCTTGGTAGTGAAGGAAAACTAGAGACGACAGTCAATGCTGCCAACTTAGAGACTCTGTCGCTATATTTAGGAGATTTTAAGCAACTCTACTCAACTCAACTCTAGCAACTTTTATTCAAAAAAGCGACTAGAATCAAATCTAGTGACTTTCCTCTGTGTCTTTTGCTGATTTGGCAGCTTCACTTGAAAGCAGCAATCTGTCTACTGTTACTTGTCTCATGACAGCTGCTAGAGCTGTGTGGGGTCTCCCTATTCCCTCAGCACTGTCTCACAGGCACAGGAAGCTGCCTCGTTCTCAAAGCCCTGCATGCTGTCAGAGCAAAGAGAGCAGCGAAGAGACCTGCTCAGATAGCAAATGTACAACGCAGAGCTGCTGATTATTCTGCCCTGGATTACAAAACTAGATATAAATATAAGAAATTTAGTTTTTAATCTTGTATCTTTTTCTTTCCTCTGTAAACTCTTTCAATTAGATTTCAAAGACAATTCCAAAGGTCCAAAGAAAGATATAACTTATATGTATAAAAGTTTATACAGATGGATTTCCTTGTAGACGACTGAAGCATTTAGTGGCTGTCATGAACAGTGCAAATAAAATAGAACAGAAATATCCTATATAGTGCCTGAGTGGGGAAATTCAGGTGTACCAGCAGCAAAGTGAAACACGCAGATCCACACAGTGTAGGGCTGGGCAATAAATCCATTTAATGGATTAATTCCAATTTAAAGTTTTTTAAGATTTAAATTTTGGAAAATCGGGATTTTATTTTGCCAATGCACTCATTGGGCTTCCATGAAGAGAATAAGCATGCAATGCTGAATATATGTTTAGGAAAATATATTGTCAAAATATTGTGAGGAAATGTTTTTTACCATAATATGAGGCACTTTAATTTACTCATTGACTTATTTATTTTAAGTTAGTTTGAAGCTGCACAAGTGAAGTGAGGCCTGTTCTTAACTCACTGTGTAAAACCATTAGCAGCAAAACATTTTGTTCTATTTTGATTGTTTACAATGTGAGGGCCGCCATCTTGTTTTACAAGCATGTTTCACAGCTTGCATTTAGTTGCACTTTGAATGGGGTACCGCGCACGTGACGTCACCGCCTCAAGAGCAACGCCCCTTTTGCCGCTTAGGTAGGACAAACCGATAGAGAACGCACGTAGCAACCAGCAACAGAACCAGCGATATGACCGACTTTGCAGCCATTAAACTTTCCCAAAACGATGTCCCAGGCGCACGGTTTACTGGTCGCACAGTCGAAGAACACACCAACCTTCAGCTCAAACGATGGCTTGAGTGTCGAGGGCTTAAAAAGACGGATCGGTATATGTTTAATGTTTGTCTCCTTTGAAATGTTTTTGAGTAGGCTATCCTGGTAGCAGGGTATCATGTTAGCGCCTGCTACCATGATAGCCTATATGCTATCATGGTAGCAGGCGCTTCATTATTAACATGTCGGCCACCAAAATAATCTTACCTGTTCACTACTTGATGTCGCTGGAATTGGGTCAGGATGTTCTTCGGTTGGGCCCTTTCCTCCGACAAAATGCTTGCTACATATGTAGGCCGACCGCACCGATGGACCAAGCGCACACATTTCTCCTTGGCACTCTTGAATTTCGGGAAAGTAATGAAGAAAACATCCTTCATATGCGGCCGATCAGCGTACCTCGAGTCGCTGTTGCACGTTCCATAGCAACAATGTTTATAAACCATGGTCTTAGATTTTGGAAAAAGCAGTCTTTTAAACGAGTACAACCAAGGCTAACGCACGTCTCTTCCACAGCAAAACAGCGGCGGGTTTGGGAGTTTGTCCTACTGCGTACCACGTGATGTGACGTCATCGTGACATTACGTTTCTAAAAATAGCTCGCTCGCGGTACCCCATTCAGGTCAACTCCAAGACGAAATGCTTGAAGTAAAAGCTTTTAAATGTGATTTATTTAATTTCTTTTTGTGAAACGAAAAGGAGAAGAAAAAAACAGTATACCCAGATTCAGCACGTGCAACTGAGTAGGGTGGTAATAAATTTTTTTACATATTTGTGCATGTATATTTACGCATAAAAAAACAACAGATTATTTACAAGAATGAAAAAGACTATAACAACAGCAGGGATGTAAACACTTATTGAGGTTGTTGGGAGCAGTGATGGTTGTAAAGTCTAACAGCCGGTGCGAGGAAGCATCTACAATAAATGAATTAAACTGGTAAAGTGGTGGTAAGGAGGTAAAATCATTAAGTAGCATGTTTGTTTCCAATGAACCCATACCAGAAAGGCATTTGATAAACCACGATCTAATTAACGTATTAATGTTGTTTTTCTAATGGCCCTTTACTTTCAAAAACTGTCTCTAGGTGTTATAAAATATTTGGATAAAAAGGTTTTGATAAGTGAATAAAATCAGGTTCAAGTACCAAATTTAGTTGAAGGTGCAACAGTTTAGTTAGATTGTAAACAATTCTCCACCTTCTGCACTAAACCTTCCTCTAAGGACCCTCCTTCGCATTTTATTTTCCTTAGGCGTTATATGCGAGGAGCAAAGCTTGAGCTTAAAATAGAAAAATCTCAACATCAAAAGCTTTATTCAAAACCACTAATCGTCTGTTTGGCTGCCTACAAGAAATCTGAGCTGAAAAAAGGGAGTGAGCATTTTATAAAGTCAAAAATTAATAAGTTAAAAGTGCGTAGCGCTGGCGCTTTCAGCAGGATCCTGTGCTGTGTTTTTTCCTTACATTGTGGAAACATTAACTGCCAGCTGACAAGCCCTGACAGAGACTCATTGAGCATGCACCATATAATCTATAAACTCCAGTTTCCAAATCTAATTTCAGGAAACATTTGTTACAAGTAGGGGTGGCTTTCCATTCTGAAGGCATTTAGTAAAACAGTCATTCCCATAACATTTAGTTTGGATGATGTTTTCATACATAAAACGGGATAATGTGATTAGAGGAAAACAAATGTTAAACAAACCCCTGGCCGCCATTACAGTTCAGGGCAGATTCCCCCTTCATAAATCACAAGCAAGGTAAAGGTTAAAGCCACCAAAGCCCTGCTGAGAACGTGGGAGACGGAAGCTGCAGGATAAAGTAGTTGTTTGAATGTGGGAACAACACATATCCCAAAAAGTCAGCGCCGTACAGCAGCAATCCTTTCCCTAACCAATTGGTAATAAACCCATCACAGCACAATGACATCACCGTATAAATCATTTTATGTAGTGATATTAGTGCATATATAAATTCTCCAAAGAATTTCATTAAAGAAATATCAGGCCAAATGTCCCTCCTCAGTAAAATGGTTGGTTGCAGTAATGATGTGCAGCTCTACCTCTGATTGGCTACAACCGTATTTTGTAGTCTCCCTGAAAAATTGAACGCGACCTTAAAAATATGGTTAAGAGGACCGATATGGCTGAAGCTTGTCGGTCCGCGAGGGCCGTCCGGCGTGGCCCCGGGGCCGTTTTGGTTTCAGTACACATCCCTAGCGCTGCCAATTTAAAGGCGGCGCCATTCAATACAGTGGGGCCGAAATACAAATCCACACTGAGGCGCGGCGGGGGAGTTCGCAGCGGCTTCTTATGCAGCTAGGAGCCAGAAGCACCGCGGTACCGTAGCCAGATCCCCACCGCACTGTGGGCTCCAGTTCTTCAGCGCGGTGCCTCAGTGCAGGACCCGCTGCCAGCATGCCAGCACGGTCACAGCGGTGGTCGTCAGTCAGTTCCTTACTTTTCACAGCATTTAGAAATGAAGTAAACCTCCAGGTAATGACAGTGTTGTGGTCGCCATCTTTGGTGTCGGTGCAGAAGTTGTTTTCTTAACTCCGTTTGTTGGAAAACCCCGACTTGAATTCCTCCAAGTGAAACGGTCTTCAGTAAAGTCCCCATAAAACTCTCCTGTGATTCTCTCGTCTTTCGGGAGTTAAGTGGAAACTTCCTGCATGTCTGAGCACCCTCAGACACATCAGCTCCCCCCTTTAGTAACCGCTGTGAAGTTCGTTTGAGGTTGAATGTGAGATTATTACTTCAGCGGAGTCTGCCTGCTCTTGGAGCCGATACAGGGAGGCTGATGTGGGGCTGCTGCTCTGTCTGCTGGCTGGCTGTTGACGCTGTGCAGCGTGAATATCCAACCCAAAACCGCCGCGCTCTCACAACAGCCCCTTCCCAGCTGCCTCAAGACACTGACGCCACAACAACTGGTTGCTTTGATGTAAATTCGCCAATAACAGAAAAAGTTGGTAGATTTATTTCCAGGTGCTTTTTTGAAGTAAGAAAAGTCTCTAGAGGGTTTGAAAAGTGCAACAGTGCTCGCTATGGAGGCAAAAGATGGAGGGAGCTGTGTTTTTTTTTTAAGACTGAGCTGCTTTTATATTCCATAGCGGTAGAGCTACCAACGTCACTACATAAGAATTACGTTACAGCCACCAAAAGCAATGTTAATTCAAAACTCAATGCAAGACCACCATTTATCCCCAGGAGGGCGCCACACTGACGATTTTAGACACAAAAGCAGGATTTCAACAAATGTGCACTCATTTTTCAAAATAATGACCAGGATATGTAGAGAGCACTATAAGACAACCATGTTAGCAGTTTATTGGCAAAAAAAAAAAAAGTTGATTTGGGGGCGAGTAACCCTTTAATAGTTTTGTCTTAAAGGGGCCACGACAACAAATTTCATTTTTCTGAGGTTTTGGGGTTATAACATGGTCTGTTGTGCACTGATGAGGCCGTGTTAATGTCAAACCTAAATACCAAACGACCTGCTCAAGTGTCCAAAACGGTCAGATCAGAAAACGGCTCGTCTTTCTACGTATTCATATTCTCCAATCAGAGCACACCTTCAAGCAAAGGGCTTTCCCCCTCCTCTTCCCTCTCTGCCTTCCCTTGTAATGAAACCTGCCTGCTACAAGGTTAAGTGCCTTGCCCAGGGGCACATCGACACGTGACAAGGGGAAGCTGGAATCGAACCCACAACCTTCTGATTGCAAGACGACTACTCAAATAACATCACCTGCAATGCAAATAACACATTGCAGTGTGAACATACCCCAAAATGAGAAATCAATTGAAATTTTAAGAAAAGTGGTAAAACTAATCTGATACCGTTTAATATTGCTGTCAGATTGAGAGGGAGTGAAAGAGAGAGAGCGTGCTGTGGGGAGTGAGATGGCAGAGAAGAGAGACGGCTAGAGAAACACACTCCCTCTCACACAGACAGACACACACAAGCCGTGCTTTCATCAACCTTTTTAATGCCCTTACCCTAATTTGAAATATCACATTAGAACAGATAGATGGAAAGAAAAATTCTAATTAACTCACTAAATTTCACAAAAACGTTTTTACGCTCACTTGAGGGGATTTTTACTTTTTGAAAAACAGTAAAAGCACTAAAGAGGAGAAGGAAACATTTTCTGAATAAGCTCTGATGTAGCGAACATTTACCTCACATGACTGATCAGCTGTTTCTGCGGCCAGCGTCTTCCTGAATGTTCCCATAACGCTCGGAAACATGGCTGGAAGCAACAACAGGTACGTGTGGACCGATGAAGACACTTACGCTTTTCTTAGTCTCACCCATCAATAAAAAGTAGCAACACATTGATTAAAACCTCGCTGCATTACATTTATCATGTGGTCCGTGCTAGTTAGCAACCTCTACTTCCTGTTTGTTGCAGCATAACGTAAACATATGACGACATTACGCTTTGCGTCGGCTACTTAAATTGCTACAAACCAGTAGTTGGAAACACGTCTGATTCGCATTTTCTTTTTTGCGACATTTTTAAAGTACACTGAAAATTGGATGGAAATACGGCTACATGCACAGAGTGTGAAACACAAATACAATCAGAGAGAGAAAAAGACACGGATAAAAGACAAGCAAGAGAGAAATGGACAGCAGTGTTTCCCCAAGGAATTTTGTCTTGGGGGAAAGATTTGCCTTCCACTTATCTTTCCATTACTATCTCAGAATACAGCTTCTGTCTCTCCATCTTTCCCTTATTATCCATCCTTCTGTCTCCTTTTGTCTTTCTGTCTTGATCATGTATCTTTATACATGGTTAGATTTTGAAGGCCTCTTTTCTTTCCTATTTTCTACTACTTCTACTCAGCGCTTATTTTATTATATTTGGATTTGTTTCTGATCTATTCATGTGGTTTACAAAAATGGTTATGTTGCAAGAATAAAACAGCCACCTGCTTTCAGACTCAGGACTAGGGCTGTGTTAAAAAATCCATTTTACAATTATGAATCGATTATCATACTAATTCCTAAAGAGCGATTCATATAACCAAAGGTTGATAAGCAACCCCCCCCCTCCCCATAGACTGGTAGAGGACACATTGGACACAAAGGAGGAGACAGGTGGGCTGAAAGAGTGAACGCAGAGAAGAAAATGGAGCCAGAGTTGTGAAAACTTCAATTTCCCCATGGGGAGGCGGGAAATTAACCTGACAAAAGCCAGCTGTATGTCGCTCCGCCTAGCTCCACTCACATACATCTGGGACACCGCCATAGGAATTGCCTTTACAGAAGGCTGGGCCTTATCAAAAATTCTTGCATATGATTGGATAAGCCACTTGTCTGTCATCTTTATTGACGTGCTATTTCAACCACTCACACCGAAGCTAACCCGTGACGCTGATGATAGCGACGCAGGAAAAAAAAAAAAAAAAAAAAAAATGTGTTTGCGGCTCTAGTGGCATGTGTTTTATTGACAGTGAGCTGACAGGAAGAGGGGGGAAGACAGGTGGCAAAGCGCCGCGGGTCGGAGTCGATTCCGGGCCGACCGCGTTGAGGACTAAAGGCCTCCTAACATAGTTAGCGCTAACCGCTCCGGGGCGCGTCCGCGTCTGCACGTCCGCTGGCCCCGGAAAACAAAACTTGCCAAATCCGGTCGGGAGAAGGGCGAAAACATCGTTTCCACCAACAAAAGCCTTCAGAGCCGTTCTCTGATGTTCTTTTAATGAAACAATATTAGGTAGATTGGACAACACGGAAGAAATAGCAGCATCAATGTTAATGCTTGCTTCCTCGACGAGCCGCCATTGCTATCAAAACAGTCTCACGTCATGGTCGCGTCTCCACTACGTCACATCTATGAAACTCCAGCCCTGCGTTCTGATTGGCCAGACCGTAAATTTGGTTGGAGAAATCACTCTCTACCGGCGGTGTCCCAGATGTATGTGAGTGGAGCTAGGCGGAGCGATATGCATCTGGCTGTTGTCAGGTTAGCGGGAAATGACTCGCTAGTCAACATATTACAGGATTTCCCCCAGCGTATTAGAATCCTGGTGGGGGGATTTACTTGTCCCCCGCCAGGCTAAGCGCCGGGTGTTTAGTTTAAATAGACCAGTTCACGCGTGACGTCAGCGCTACATCCGGGTCACGGTGGTTGGAAAAAACAGTACTGTTCTCGTCTACTACTGTGACAAAACGGGTGATTTAGAGCGTACTTTTAGTTAGTTTATTTTTGGAATCTAAACAATGTCTACGACTTGTTGTGCTCCCGGTTGCACACAGAGGCATTCCAAATCGTCGGATGTACGTTTCTGTCATTTATCGAAGGAGGAAGGACGAATAAAGAAATGGATATTTTCAATGAAAAGAGCGCAGGCAGACACTCCCAATGGACTGGGGGATCCATCATACTACGACAGAATTTGCAGTCTACACTTCATCTCCGGTAAATACAACTTAATTCTGCACTAGTCATTGTTCTACTTAAATAGCGGCGGAGGGGAGGTGGCGATCGCTACACGGGGCCAGGAGAAGCAGAGTCGATGCAGCAGCAGCAGCAGCACGCCGCATCATTTTAGTTTTCTTCGTGCAATCAGTGTGCAATAATGTGTTCCAGACAGCGGCTGCATTACACCCCTGTTCACGCGCGCTAGTACATCTGTGTTTACGCTGCAACGTCGCCGACACCTCCACCCATTTTAACAAGACATAAACACCAAAATAATCCGTAGTGAACAATGTTTTTTTTAACCTACCGGTGGCGGGTCTTCCTCTGACACTGCTGATGTTACACAAACATGTCTGAACATCCATCCATCCATTTTCTGACCCGCTTAATGTCCCGATATAAAATATTTGTAGCCGTCCAGTGGTTTCATGGCTTTCGTGCTCTCTCGTCTGTACTGGCCTGCGTGTTTATAAGGCAGCTGTATATGTCGGGTTACGGAACCTTTGGCCAGCATTTCACAGACTCGCTCCGTCCCTTCAGGCTTTTGCTTTGTGGATCTGGCAGTCTGATACCATCAACCATCAACTTAGTCTTAAAACGATCTTGTGATACGTTATCTAAAGAACAAAAATACGCCGAGAACTCGTCAGTTTCTCTGTTTGCGTCTGCCATTGTGTTCGCTTTTTGCCAACTAGTCCGGCGCGCATGCGCGAAAAACCCGCATCAAAACAATAACAATGAACTGGTCTATACTTGGATGTTTGAGAGCGACATGAAACGGTGAGTACATTTCCCAGTATAAATAGCTAACATGCTAGCTGTTTTTAGCTCGACGCACAATACATTCACTCTGCGCTCACGATGCAAAAACGTTGGAGTTACATCATTTTATGTAACTATAGGGATTTGTTATGCAGAAGAAAATGTTTTAAAAGGAAACTACCATGTAAAGCCATTGGGAATTTGTCACCGTCACTATGGTATCATGATTACATGTGATAATGTTTGTTAATGTCACGATTGTGATAAATAATCAAATGCTTAGCTAAACAGCGTTACTGTCTTTCTACTTGGGGTCCCTCTGCAAAATAGACCTCAAATGTTGAGTCATCTCTCCAACTACTGGGAAAAAAAAATGTAATTCATCATTTCCATCTCAACAAGATGGTTTAAATGAAAAAGTAGCATCTGGCTCTGTTGTTTTGGCAGGACATTTCTAAAGCATTTTCTGCTAACTAAAATCCATTATATCATTACTGGCAGAGAGTCTGAATGTATGATGCTCAAATAATTAACTAAAATCTAGGTTCCAGTAGTTCTTAATGGCTATATTGTCAACAGTCATAAGGAAGATTAATAAAGTTGCAGAACATTTTGCAGCCCTAATTGTCACAGGGACTCATTTATTGTATGTCTTCCTGATAGCACACAGCTGTAATTAGCATTAGCCTGTATAAACAGCAGCTTTTAAAGAACATAGCTGCTGTAATCAGAAATTGTTTACAACACGTGTAGCTGGTGTAACAAGTGGTCAGACTGGAAATGACACTATTCAACGTTTGTATCTGCATTGTGGTAATGCAATAACTTTGACAGAGGAATGTGCGGATCCTGTTGAGCATCGAAAAGAGATGGATCTTATCTAACAAGACTGATAGGGTGACTCTAGCGCACTAAAAGCCCTTGCTTAAGCTGCTCATGTGACACAAACACTTAAACTTACTGTGGACTTTACCATTTGTTCAATTTGCAACAAACATGTAAACAGTCCAAAAAGAAACTCGTTTTTATGCATTAGAATAATCTTAAACTGACAGTTGTAGAAATTCCAAATAGCAATATTGTTAATTGAAGGAATATTTGTTTTCCATAAAATCCTCAGTGACCGTGTTGCTTCTTAAACAGGAGATTCAGTTTGCATGAGATAGGTGGTTGCAACAGAAATGGAGAAGTTTTGGAAAAGGAAAACAGCAACCTCTAAACTCGGCCCTGGGCGGACGTTGGACCCAAATGAGGGCTCTAGTATGAGTTCTGGCCAAAAGAAAGCCAAGACGGTGACCTCGAGGCAATACAGCGAACGCTACATTTCGTTTGGATTTACTTTCACCGGGGATGCAGCAGCGGCAATAGCGTACCGCGCACGTGACGTCACCGTCTCAAGAGCAACGCCCCTTTTGCCGCTTAGGTAGGACAAACAGATAGAGAACGCACGTAGCAACCAGCAACAGAACCAGCGATATGACCGACTTTACAGCCATTAAACTTTCCCAAGACGATGTCCCAGGCGCACGGTTTACTGGTCACACAGTCAAAGAACACACCAACCTTCAGCTCAAACGATGGCTTGAGTGTCGAGGGCTTAAAAAGACCGGAAAACGGGCCGAGTTGATCGAACGGTAAGCTTTGTTTTTTTTTTTCCTGCGCGGCGTTCATTGTGTCGTCTGCCGTTTTTTTGTTTGTAATCAACGTCCAGGAATCGGTATATGTTGCCAATTGGTAGCTACAAAACAACAGTTTACATCTCAGAATCTTTCCCTTAAGAGATTCATGGCGAATTGTTTGTTTAATGTTTGTCTTAATGATGCTTAATGATGCGGGTACGCCCGCACCGGTGTACCCATCGCACACATTTCTCCTTGGCACTCTTGAATTTCGGGAAAGTAATGAAGAAAACATCCTTCATATGCGGCCGATCAGCGTACCTCGAGTCGCTGTTGCACGTTCCATAGCAACAATGTTTAATAACCATGGTCTTAGATTTTGGAAAAAGCAGTCGTTTAATTGAGTAAAGTACAGCGAAACAGCGGCGGACTATGCAAGTTTGTCCTACCGCGTACCACGTGATGTGATGTCATCGTGACGTTACGTTTCTAAAAATAGCTCGCTCGCGGTATGCTATTCCTTTGGGCTTGGTTTGTGGGGAAAAGCGCCATGGTACCAAGTAACTGTTCGCCTACATGAAAACATGGAGAAACAGGCAACCCTGATGACAAAAACCACAAAGGTGAATAAGAGAGCCCCCTAAGCTACCTACCTTGTTGCGGAACTTAAAGCTAAATCAAAAAGTGGCTGAAATGTTAATACTACCTGCAAAGCCATTGTAAATGAGATGCTCGGGTACCTCTCTCAGAAAACACAGTGGCCAGACGGACTGATAACATGTGAGGAGACATTGAAATTACAGGTCTGGATAAACTACGCATCAGTAGGAAATTTGTGTCGCAACTTGATGAATCTGCGGATATTAGTGGACATTCTCCGCTCTTGGCCAACGTGTAATCTGTGGATGGACACGCCATATGAGAAAACTTCCTATTTTGTAAGCCACTGGCAGAAAAACAACGACAGTAGAGGACATTTTTCGGCTAACAACTGAATATCTTGACCACGGAGAACTTATGTGGGAAAACTGCACAATTGTTGCACTGATGGAGCCGCAGCCATGGTCGGGCGCACCAAAAGGCCCCGTTAGCAGAGATGGGAGCGGAGCATAAAGCCTTATTGCTCCATACAAAGGTCCGATGGTTGCTGCGCAGCAAGGTGTTGCACCGCATGCATGAACTTTTACTGTTTCTTACAAATGTGAGTAATCCGACCTCTCAAGTGATGAGGGGTGTGCAAAACTGGCATATATACAGTATTTCATCGACTGACTGAACTGCACACACAAATGCAAGGCAGAAATGAAAACCTGCTTACAAGCACAGATAAAATAAACGGATTCCTCTCGCAACATGAATGAATTGCAAACTGATGCTCATCTTCAGTTGTCGGAAAAGACGCGACTTTACAGGACCAGGAGGAACCAACTGCACTGAAAGTAGATCTTGGTGTAAAGCTAAGGTCTGCTGATCTACCTCTGGACAGTTTTTGGTTAAAAGCTGCCAAGGAGTTCCCCATTCTGGTCAACAAAGCTATTTCGATGTTGCTCTTATTTTCCACAACATATTTCTGTTATTTGGCATTTGGTTTGTGCTTTAAAACCTAAAAACCAAGAGAGACAGAGGTGTTGAGGACGAGCTTTGTGTGTCTCTTTCTCCAATTCCTGCCAGGATATCAGCTTTGTGTTCATCTAAACAGGTTTCACACTGAGTAGAAATAAATCGTGACTATTGTTATAAGATATACTTGTATTACTAGGCTACAGAGCGTCCTTTTGTGTCTTGTGATTTTCTTTCAACATAAAAAGTGGGCCCTGGCTCAGAAAATGTTGAGAAACACTGGTCTAAAGTATAAATGAAGACCAGAAACTACCAGCGTTGAAGCATTCTTACACCTACGTCTGCGTCAGCCTTTGTTTTCAGATGTAAAAGTATACTGCCGACTTTTCAGACGATTCAATAACTTCACAGCATCTAATTATCATGGGATCTGTCTGCGCTCTGACTAATACCTGGCATGCTGTCTACTGACTTAACTATGCAGTGTCCTTGAGATGAAGTTGGTACAAGAGGTCACAAATGCCAGACCTAACTTTCCTGTCAATCCCATTCCACTGCCCAGCGTTCAAGAGGAAGTCTTTCATATGTTCAGACACCAACACTAAGCTCTTTCTTGAGGCACAACAATGTAAAACGGTGTAATCATCTCCCACCGTCACACTAACACTTCCTAATTCAAGACATTAACACACAGTGCACAGTTTATGTGGTTATATCTAAATGAAACTCACTTTCTTTGGCCACTATCAATGAAATCATTTCTGCGTGGTTCACAGTCTCATTTGCCAACAAAGAAACACAAACCGTTTGTCACTCAGTCCTTATTCACACATTCAGGTGCTGATGTTGCAGGCTGCAGCTACAAAGGCGCTGGCGGTATCATGTCTCAACTCTCGCTAGGAGGCAGTTCAATACAACGAGGCCGCTTACAACACTGCAAGTATGCATCACTCATCACGCCCTTTAAAGCGTCTTTGACCACCCCTGAAATAGGGGCTCACTTTCTGACTATGATGCAATTCTCAATACGGTCAAAACAAGAATACTGCTGGGATGAAACAAAAAGGAGAGCTTTGATAAAAGTGGGACCTACAGTTTGTTACCGGGCCAAAGCTACACTTCCAAAAGCTTCGTGCATGGAGAGGTATGGTGTGGCGAACACAGAGTTACTGATGGATGCATCCTTGCTCCAGTGTGTTGCTGGATCTCCATCTGTCTGGCTGAGCAGAAAACTCTCCACCGGAAATGCTTCTTGCAGCTGTTAGGAGTATCATTCTCCACTTTGAGGCCAACCAAAAGACATAGCAGCAACGTCACGTGACTCCCCCACTCAGCAAATGCCATTCAGTCTTAATCCAGCCATCTCAAAAACATTCTCTGCTACTCAACTTGGAAGGTCTTACCACCAAAAGTAAGCGGTCCCAGCCTTTTGCCACTGCGGTAAGTATTGCACAAGGACCGGGAATAATTAACTCACTCTATGCAAAGTTACAGTGTTGCTGTTGTAAGACTTAACAGAAAGACTTCCCTCGTCTCCCATGGCAACGGCTGCACAAAAGTAATTTAGAAAAGTCCAGTAGTCCACGTGCGTCCTGGTCTCCATTCAAAGACGTGGCATTGTTTTGGTATGACAGCCGGTAACTGCAGAGGGATGAGGAGCATTTGACAAACTGCAGTCAGTGATATGATAAAAAGGAAACTAAACTAGCTGGAAGAACAGGCCGGGGCATCCACCCAACATTTTTTAAGAAATTCTACAAATGTGATTATCGTCTTTTCCTTGACCACAAGATATTCTTAAACCAGAAGCTTTTTAAAAAAAAAAACAACAACCACACTACTGTCTGTCTTTACAAACTTGCTCTGAAACACAAAACCAAACCCTGAAGCTTGAAATCTAGTTAAACACTAAGTTCGGATAAGCCTAACCCCCCTCTTCCTACTTATTAAATGCATCTTACATGTGAAATTTCAAACTTGATGAAGAAGAAAAATACATGATATCACTTTAAATACAGTGGAATGTTTTTCAAGACATATTCTTTCTAATGAAGACCAGAAAAATAAAGTGTATGGCAATGGCGTTTGTCTTAATCAGTGCAAAACCAGTAAATAGTGGGTAATTCAGCAATTATTAATTTTAGAAAACTGCCCAGAGGATGCACGTTCCTGTTCAGCAAAACAGTAAACAAGACGGCAGCTGCTAAGAGTATAAAATGAAAGTTCACCTAACTGGCCAGATATATCATTGGCATGCATGCATGGCACTTGAAATGTAATATAACAGCTAATAATGCATCCATGCAGTCTTTTGTCATTGCATTATTGCAGATATTGATATTGCGATGATTGCCATTTAGTATAGTGTGCAAGTCTAGTTGCCATGGTTCCTGGATTGTTTCTGGGTGACTTGTCAGCTTCAGTATTGGTCTTGAAAAAAAAAAAAAAAAAAAAAGCACTTCAATACACAAAATTCCTTTCTTCTTGAATGAACACAATTTGTTACCGTTGAAATATGTAGCATGTAAAACAATCCTTAAAGTTACCTGTTTTTTTATCATTATTATGGCGCTATTTAGAAAGGGTAATTTTAATAACTTTAACGGTGAACACACATGTATAATAATTTACTACATATTCCCAAGAATCTATGGCTACTTAGGCTACGTTCACACGGCAGCCTGAAGTGACCCGATTCCGATTTTTTTGCCCATGTGACCTGGATCTGATCTTTTCCTGACAGTCTGAACAACACAGATCGGATTTTTTCAAATGCGACCCAGGTTGCTTGGATATGTGGTCCTGAATCCGATATCTGATCTTTTCAAATGCGACCTGTGTCTGTACAACCAGGTCGCATTCGTCCGACCTACGTGTCATTGATACTTGACAAACGTCACTAACGGTGGACCTGGCTATGCCAAAGAGGTTGACTATTGTGCGGTAACAAGCACCTGTTGCAAGTCCATACAGCCCCACAGCAACGCGTTTACTCGCTGCTGTGGCCGCCGAAGATGTGTGTTTTTACGTGAGAGCGCTAAAGAGAGCTGTTCAGACGCACATAAAGGTTGCCTTTGTCATTAGAAAATTATGAATGAAATCCGTATCAGTAAAGCCGCTCACATCACTAAAATTTGGCTTTCTTTCTTTTCGATCGTCTTAAAAAGATTGCGTTGGTAATGTGCTGGCTCCGGTTGGAGAATAACGTAAAGAACGCAAGATACGCTGCAGCATTACGATCCATGTTTACTTCCGCAAACAATGAGCACGCTTGCTACGTGTGACGTCATCGCGTCCTCTACTGCGCATGCGGGACACTTAGGCGTATGAATGCAGTTCACACAGGAGATCACATACAAGTCGCATATATTAAAGTGAACGGACACGCAAAAAAAATCAGATTTCACAAAAAAATCGGAATTGAGCATCGAGGCCTGCAGTGTGAACGTAGCCTTAGAGCAAAACCTAGCTCTACATAAAAAGCCGAAGGGAAAGATTTTAAGCCACCTGCATTCTGGTTTATGGTGAACTTATTTACAAGTACACTTTTTGGGAATTCTTACAAGGTTTATTTGCAGACTGTAGGGCTTTTCTTTCATTAACTCAAACTGCAGCATATTTTCATCTGTAAAGCCTGGCCTGCTGCCATCGCATCTACAGACATGCATCATTCAAAGAGGGATCGAAACAAGGAGATTCACTTCAAAAGAATCTCATCTTTCTGTATGTGACAACTTTAGTACTAAAGATTGCAAATGTTGTTTTACCAACAGTGGGAGAGCAAGTCTCTCCTTTAAGCCTTATATAGATAAGACAGTTCTCTACTCCTATCTGCTTCAGATGGGTACACTGAATAAAGATTGGGTAGACCCGCTCCAAAAACAGAGGATGAAAAGAAATATTGGGACTAATTTGAGGGAGATGTGAATGTTATCACAACTTGTGTGGGTACTTCCCTTGACAAAGCAACACTTAACCACAACAGACAAGATTTTGAGTTGTGTGGAATTGGTTGTCCACCACACCCTGACAATATGTTTTCAATGTGAGACAGCGAGTGAGCCGGAGACCAACACAGTTGCTGATAGGATACGAGAGCAAAGCTCTTTCCCATAGCGAGAGCAAAAAAAAAAAAAAACAGAGATTAAAAGCAGTCAGCAGAATTCCGGAGATATGGGCCGAGCAACACTTAGACACCATTTCCAAACAACGAGAGATGTTTTCTATGCTTCATCGGGGAAAAGCAGGAGAAAGAAGAGCGGCCGAAAACAACGCAAAGAAAAGACACGGCATCAGCCTGCAGCGTTCAGAAATCATGCATCTAGGATGTTAAATCAATCTGGTTACTGTGAAAATGTTCATTCTGTCCATTTAGTAAAAAGTAGCAAGGCCACCGATCCTAATCCACAGTGGCCACTTCCTGATGCTGCTGTACTGCTAAAGAACATTACTGAACTCGGTTACCTCATGAGGTTAACCATAGTAGTAGTCTAGTTTCAGTTCCAGGGCAGTGCACCAGCGTGGGTTTAGGCAGACTGCTCTAGTAGACCTGGGCAATGTTGACTAGTGAATTTAAATCAATATTACTTCACACACAATAAAGATAAAAGATCAACTGGTAACCCGAGCAGATGACGTTCAGCTTGGTCAATCTGGAGAGGTGACTGCTGAAAGTCAGCTGGGTTTCCCCCACCGTATTATAAGCCTGGCGGCTCACCGGGCTTTACAGACACTGCTGTATTAGGGATGCTAATGGTGCTAAAACCTATTAAAATGGCTAAAAACAGCTTGAAATGTCCATTCTGTAAATGCTTTTCTTTGCTTTTACATGGACTAATGTCTAATGAAAAAGTTCTCTTTAGAAACCAGACTCTGCTGAAGTCTTCATAGTCGGGTCAAAGCTTAAGAGAAAAACTAGTTCTGAAATTGATTGGTGGATCTCTAGTTAAACAGTTTCAGTCCATACTAATATAGCGTTACCATGGATCAGACAGCCTGTTTGAGCTGTAAATCCATGCAACTGGTGTTTAAAGTCCTCCCCCCACTCCTGCTTCGGAGCAGCGGGCTGGCTGGGCGAGCTGCAGATTTATTCCCCACGTAGTGATTCTGCTGGCAAAATAAAATCGAGTCCCTGTGAGCACAAAGACTTGCTTTAGGTCCAATGCATCTCTGCTTGGTTGGCGGCAGCGCTACGTCAAACTGACACCACCTGGAAAACGGACCGGGCTGGAGCTGCGGCACTCAGCCTGTGGCCAACAAGAGACGAAACAGACACCACTTTGTGAGGAGGCTTTTGTAGGAAGATGCAGCATGTCTTCTACAAGTGATTTATGGAAAGCCTTGCTTCTCAGCCATTTGTTGGGCAACAAGCATGAAGGCAATGACAGAAGCAAGTGATAACGCGGAGTGGGTCGTTGCTCTGGAGCCCCCAGTGTTGCTATAGAAAGAAGAGCACAGTGGTGAGCTTTGCACTTCAAACACAAAGACGAACGTTTAATCGGGGACTTCTTCAGAAGAGGGCATTCATACAAGACATTCTTCAAATGATTAACACAGAAGACTTTCAAATAGTGAAATGCATCGAGCTTTATTATTCTTTTTTTCCTTGTTTAGCGTTTATATTATCTGGTAAAAGTACTGCGACAGTAACGTCCCGTTGGGGTTACTCATTCCCTTATTATGAAATTAACTTTTTTTTAGAAGAAAACAAAGTTTAGAGCATGCACACTTTGTTTTAGCAGTATGTAAGCAGCCTCCGTCTCCTCGAACCATAAGACTCAATGTGACAATGCACCAAAGAGCACTCTGTGAAAGCGCTGCAGCCTGAGAGGAAGTGTTTGTGTGGCACACATGTATATCCTGCTGCACCGGCTTCTGTCGGCGGTTTAGGTGCAAGAGGAAGGACAGGAAGATTTCTGAATGAAACTGCGTAAACAAGCGGCGGAACTGTTACAAGCATAAGAGAGATGGCTTGTTGGTGATAAACACCAGCGTGAAAAGGCTCTACCGGGAGAACCGCTCTGATATTACAGATATGGAGTCGATTTTAAATGAAAATCATTCCCACCACACGTTTTCAGAAGCCTGAACTGAACGGCACACTTTCTTTTGAGGGCAATACAATCCTGCTGGTCGGCCACTTCCATTTTTTTTTTTATCATAAAAAAGTAGCAGGGGTGGAAATGAAAGCTTGTAACAATGCTAAAGAGCTCCAATGCTGTCTTTCCAAATGTGCCCATTTTACACACCAGCAGCTCTGTTTCCAATTAGCTGAAATGGTACAGCCAAAGTGAGCCAGCCTAGGAGCCCCACTACGTTCCTTTAATTGATGGCTCTGCTACTCTCCTGCTTCTTGCTTCATAGCTGTGGCTCTGCAGTGGCAACCTGAAAACATCCTAAACAAAAAAAAAAACAAAAGAAAAAAAGCTCCACGTCGATTATTTCACAGTGTTAACATCATTATCACAGACTACGCTAATGGTGGGCCTAACAGCACAATCTAACACCACCACCAAGTCTACTTTTGTCTAAATCTAATAATAAAGAAGTTAGCATCTTTGTTTACAGTCATATTTTTCTGTTTTTTTCCTCAGATATTTTACTGACAGGCTTAGAATTCACCAATAGGATAATTGTGGCTGATATTCAGTTTTTGTAGAGTTTTAAGACCCTATAAAATATTTGACATTAGCCTTGCTGCCATGAGTGCTCATTCATTACTTATATTCTGAACAGAGGGGATGTCCCACTGCGTGTGGGAGAAGGGTCCCTTTAAAACTGGAATTTTACTAGTAATTTGAAACAAGGACAAAATGTTTACAGTTACTGTTTTAAACTGTCTCAATAAGCATTAGTGTGGTTAGCTTTAGTAAGTGCAAATATTACTCTCTGTATGTATTACCTTAAGAATGCAGAGCTTTAAATCTGAAATTTACAACAACAAAAAACTCCAAATCCTGCATGTCTCATGACAAACGGTGGCTGGAAGCCCACAAGGGTCAAACAGCGCAGCTTTGCTGTAATATGTTCAGACTGCCTGGAGTCTCCTGGTTAGTTCGTATCTTCACCAAATTGGTGAGACGCTCCCAGAGCAAGTGCCATCCTGAAGCAGAGAGCCTCCGTTTGGACCTGAAAGGTCGGGTAGGAAACAACCAAAACTGCACGTGGATGCAATGGTGAAGGAGCAGAAAGACAGGCGCAGGTTTCTGTTGGAGCTGCCTGAACAAAGAGCTGAAATATTTACGTCAAATAAACGTCTCCTTTTAGAAAGCTTCTTGCAGCTTTTGAGCTTCGTCTGACTTCACGATCAGACTGTGGCACTGAAACAGCCACCTCTGAATCTTCTTCCACCAACAACAATTTCCACACCAGTTTTGTCACACTGGTAGAGCTTTTCAGGTGTTCACTGATTGGAAAAAGAGAGTTTCTCCTTTTTTCCAACCAGTTAGGGCCATGCCAGATGACAGCTGGGTGACACCAGGCCCCAGCTGATCTGTGCATCTCTAAAATGAGACTTCCAGCTAATAAATGTAAAGAATCTGTTTGGCAACAGTTGGTGAGTTAGTCAAACATCTGATAATTGGGTAAATCGGCCTAGCCTATCTGTTTTTCAGAAATGTTGACTCCTTTAAATTAGGACTGAAAGCGTATTTGGGTTCTGCAGCTTCTGATCAATGAATCTGACAGCTGAAGTGTTTGTCTGACCACTGAGGAGGGACTGAAGCATTAAATCAGCATTTTATCATGTGCACCTTTTTATGCTTATCCAAGCTTAAAGCTTTTGGTTATTTTAATGCATTTCCCTCAACTTTGTGTAAAGCCTGGTTCCTGGTTTTTCTATGTTGCTTTATTTGCAATTTCTAAATAATTCATATAATAAATATTAATAAACTGCCCTGACTGAATGAAGTGGTTGGGAGACCTAAATCGGCTTCAAAAGCGATCTAAGCTCACCGTGTGCCGTTTAAAAAGGGGCCGGATAGCTCAGTCCACACCTGCCCCCCCATCCACCAGAGTGATGCAACAGCCAGAGACACAAGGAACAGGGAGAAAAGCCCTGTCTTTGTCAAAGAAATCAATATTAATCTGAATATTGCTTTGTTGTTTGGTTTCGATCTGAATGTTTCCCTTTTCAATGGCAGGACCTAAAATATATAACGCATAAAGTGTTTTGAGAGCTGATAAGATGTTTTTATGAGGACAGATTTTACAACGTGAGACTAACATGTAATAACATAGTAATAAAGCATGCAGAGAGGATTATATACACAGGGATGGCTGTCGTAATCACATACGCACTTACGGTAATCCCAGAAGATACACAGAGACATAAGAGTTTGATCAAATTAAAATAATAGATGAGACAGAAATTTTGTGATTTTTTTTTTTTTTTTTTTACACACATGCTATATATTTTGAAGCTGGAAAACACTGACTTATGAGACCAACAGATTTAAGAGCCACAAGACTGAAATATATGCAAAAGATGTAAAATTCCATAAATGGCAAACAGTCAAAAACATTAAGGTCCATGGAGAAACAGTATTGTGGTAGGCAGCTTAAATGGAAACTAAGAGAGGCACTTATCTAGATTTTCCAGATCAGATGGAAACAGACGACTGCAGGAGTGGAAAGCTCCCGTTTTCTTAGATCAGGGACTCTCAGCTGAAGTAGAACAGCAACAGGACTGCTGTCCTTTATAACACTCCACTTAATCTTACACATTCATCAAACACTTAGCTTTTTAATCAGCCATTACCTAATCTCCATGCATCATCATTCCCTTATCTGAACTTTCTTTAACATTTAAGAAGCCGGTCCAGCGGACAAGTAAACCTTGGCTTCTCCTTCTTTGTGCTAAACAAATGTCTGGATTACAGATGGGACATTTGGTCCATGTTGCCCAGCGAACTCGTCATGTATAGCTTCAGACTGCTGCAGAGACAACATTTCACAG
Source organism: Fundulus diaphanus (assembly GCA_037039145.1). Lineage (NCBI taxonomy): Eukaryota > Metazoa > Chordata > Actinopteri > Cyprinodontiformes > Fundulidae > Fundulus > Fundulus diaphanus. The sequence goes on along the minus strand of CM073142.1, from coordinate 10,391,779 downwards.
GTCTCCTTAAAGAGCAGATTATTTCAAAAGACATAATTATTGTCTAATTAAGCAGCTTATATAAGTGTTACTCTATAATGATCAGGATGGACAATTAACACATGCACCTACAAACTAACACACTTTTTGCTTAATCTTATGCTTTAGAAGGAAAGGTGTTACAGGTAGCATCGTTACAACTTTAATAATCTGTCCAATCATTGTTGCAGCAGTAATAATTATTGCTTTTCTGTGTTAAACACCAGCTATTGGATCTTATTCTGGACTTTTCTTTAATACGTCTTTATAAATACGGTGAAACAGTGATATTTTTACTGAAGGTGATCATACCGTGAGAAACTGATACTGGCCAAGGAGCCTGTGCATCAGATCTACTTTATAACCACTATCAACGTTGTTTCATTAGAACGTTAGTGGATGTTTTTGAGCTTTTTTAATTGACCTTTTTGGATTCCTGTTGCATGCATGAGAAACAGCAATGAAGGGAGTGGCGCCTGACTCCCATCCATGACAAAGGACAACACAGGAGGAAGCGGTAATCTGTAGAATATTCAATAACAGAGCAATAACATGGGCAACTCAAGCACCAATCAGGGCACTCATACTTATTTTTTAGTACCCAAGGTAATTTGAATCAGAATTATACTCCAAGTCCTATATCATAGTGAATGTTTTGACTTGCACAAATATTTCACGTGTCACGCGATGAAAAATCACATCATAAACATCACATTACCAGCCCGAGTTGACTCACTTTACTACAGAACCAGTCAACTAAAAGAAAGGAGGTCAAGGTGATAAAGTGTTGGGAAAGCCGTAGGCCGTGCTGACGGACACAGCGATATATCACATCCAGCAAAGATGGGGCCATAAATGTAAGCGGTCCACTCGGTGTGAAACGGCCGCAGCAATTAAGAAATACACCGGCCAATACATTAGGTACACCTGTTCAGCTGATTTTTAACACAAGGGCCAAATCGGCCAATCACATGTTAGCAACTAAATGCATTTGGATGTTTAGCAGTGGTGAAGACGACTTGCTGCAGCTCAAAGCAAGCGTCACAATGGGGAAGAGAAGGGACCAAAAGAGAGAATAGCCCGTCAGCAGCAGTGGTGAGGGCAGAAACGCCTTGTTGATGCTGGAGGAGAATGAGCACATTGGTTCAACATGAAAGAAAGGTCACAGTGGGTTTATAATGGGGTTTTTGGTACAATTTGGGCCCCTTGTAACAATTGACATCTTTAAATGAAACAGACAAAGTATTGTTGTTAACCACGTCTGTCCCCTTGTGACACCTAGTGAACCGATCCTCTAAACTGCGTATTGTAAGCTTGGCGGGCCGCCGCGACACCCACTGCCGGGATTAAAACCCTGTCTAAGGAGGCTAACGCACCATGCTATGTAGCTCCAATCATCTTGAACGGGGACTTCCTTTAGCTGCCGAGGTATCCACAGGCAACAGCGCTCAATCCAATGGTGCCCCATTGGGATACGCTGGACCTGGGAGTTTCCTCAATTAGCGGCTCACAAACCTGCAGCCAGAGTGGGAAGCATCAACATGGAGGAATCTACAACATCTTATAGAAAGAACCTTTGCATCAAAGAATGAAGCTAAATTAAGAGGCTAGTAAGGTTATGGTCATCTGTTATAAAATGCACCATGAAAACAAGCTCTTAACGATTTATCGTTGTCCTGGAGAGGTCCCATATATTAATATACTCTCCAGTGTCTGTACAAGCCAATACATTTAAGCCCAGCACCAACCAGAAGCACCAGCAGCATTCCTTTTAAAGTGAAGCAGCCGACAGGGGGAGGGAGGCGCCAATAGGAGCCTCTCTTCCTGACAAGCACACAGTGGAGAAGGGGGAGGGTTACAAACACCAAGCCCTCTTCCTGAATCTGCTGTAACGGCAATGTGATGGATCCTTCCCTTCTACCTGACTAGAAGTTAGCTTTCCACGTCTACCAGAAGAGACACTTCATTAACTTGGAGGACAATAATCCGCAACAACGCATCTTAAAGGAAGACTGAGCAGTCTGAGAGGTCCTGGGACGGGCCTTAGCTGGAGGCACACTCACCTGGGATCTGCAGCCTTAAAGAGAAACTGGAAAGACACGGCAACAGAGAACGCCTTTTCCAGGGTGAAACCAACATTGTGGATGAGAACAAGTTCTTTATTCACTCCAAGGTTGTACCCACACCAGGCACACTCATAATGTGTGATCATCCTTCCCTTTGTTTGAAAGAGGGCAATAAAGAAGGAAACCCAGCTAGAATGTTAAGGTTTTTACGGATAGCACATTGTAGAAACGATAAGTGGGGCTTCTTTCTGATCAGAACCGCTTTCCTGAGTGCTGGCACAACAACAAGCCTAAAACTTCGTTTGCACTCAAGAACGAGTCTAGGCGAGGCGGTGGGGCATTTGTAGAACGAGCGACCCACTTACAGAGGCCTAAGTCCTCGGTGCAGCCGCCCCAGGTTCGATCCCCCCCCCCCAAACATCCTGTCAGTTAACTGTCAAATGAAGGCCACTGGTGCGAAAAATTTAAAATCTAACTAAATAAAAACAACACGTCTTAATTCAGCACTTGTTTACTGTACATAAGCAAGCAGATTGAACTTAGGAAAGACACTCTTATTTAAGCGATGGGTACATATTGTCACTGTTCATTCAGCCTTTGAGCAGATAGCTCCTGACATCCCAATAAAGCAATTAACAGCCTCTCCTTCTGCACAAAACTCCTGATTTAGCACTTCTAACAGCTACTACGGAGTCCCTGCAGAGTGGCAAATCAGCCAGGTCTCCTGGCAACATGTTAGCCCGGCTACAGGCACACATGGTTTGAGTTAGGGGTCTGTACCTATAAACAGTTGGCCATGGCAGTTTTCTGGTCAGGAAGTGCAGTGTTGACTGCAAGTCAAGACAGGCACAAACTGCTAATGAATGACATCTACTCGCACAGTTTAGCTGCTACAGCAGCTCTGGATTGGAGGTGTTTGGAGTCCGGCAGAGAAGGGACTCTGAGCTCAGGAGGAGTCCTCACTCTAGTCCAAGTTGTAAAAATAAAGGGTCGGTCCCCCTCTGCAGAGATGGAAAGCCCGATTTACCCACACCCATCCATTCAGAGTGTGCTTCGGATGCATCACGTCTGAAGGCATGGACAGGATAAAACCAAACCATTATGTCAGAAGGTTCACAGAGTTTCTTAACTGGCCCTTAAAACAACTAAACACAGACCGTCTCCTGCCAAAGTCCCTTTTCCAGCCATGAGCGTCACTGGGCCTCGTCTCTGGGATTCATGCAAATATGAAGGTGAACTTCAGAAAGAAAACATGAGCTAAAACAGTTTGGGCACCAGCTGAAGGGTGGCACTCTAAAAGCCAAAAGATGCCAGGAATTTAAACACAAAGAGAAAAAAAACAGCAATCTCCAAAGTGGACTGGTACTATGTAAATAAAATCCCATCCAACAAGAACTACACAAGGAAACCATCACAATAGCTCATTCTGTACCGCCACACCATCCACCCGGACACTTTTAGTGGCTCCACACATATAAAGAATATCTGAGAAACAAGTCCAGATTCTCCTGTCAGGTTATCTCAGGCCAGACAATTTCTAACAATACAGAGCGCTCACATCAGAGGCATCCAAAAGGTCAAGACCAACTCCTCCTGCATAATTAGGAAGGCATCCGTTAGAAACTCTCACAGTTTCACCCATCACCAAATATTTTATCACCTGGCAAACCAAAGCTGTGCAACACTAACACCTTCTTTTAAGCTTCTGAATATTATATTATATATATATATATATATATATATATATATATATATATATATATATATATATATATATATATATTATAGCTGTCAAAATAACGCGTTAATTTCGATTAATTAATTTAAATAAAATTAACGGATTAAAAAAATTAACGCAAATTAATCGTATAGGGTAGTTCACTGCTATTGTTTTCATCCGGGTTTTTTCGCGCCTGCGCGCCGGACTGGAAGGCAGAAGGCGAGCACAGCGGCAGACGCCAACAGAGCAAACAACGAGTTCTCGACGTATTTTTCTTCTTTAGGTAACGTATCACAAGATCGTTTTAAGATAAGTTGATGGTTGATGGTATCAGATTGCCAGATACAGTCCAGATAGCGAGTCTGTGAATGCTGGCCAAACGATTTAGGCCGGCCCGGTGGCCAAATGCATTATCAGTATTCAACGGCTGTATCTCCTCGCTGCATCCACCGATCTGCACTAGATTTTTTGTGAGTCGTGGGCTAGCGCTGCTCAACGCGTTCGTGTGCATCGGCCGGTGGACGGACGGAGAAAATGCGTGACAGCTTCTGCGGTGGCTGACGGCCGGTGGTGCGCGAAGGCGCTTGGCTGCAGGGCCGATTGACGCCGCTTGCGGCTTTAATTATTTAAGCAGAACAATGACCAGTGCAAAATTAAGTTGCATTTACCGGAGATGAAGTGTAGACTGCTAATTCTTTCGGGGTATGATGGCTCACACAGTCGATTGGGATTTGTTTGCCTGGGTCCTTTTTCACTGAAAATATCCATTTCTTTCTTCGTCCTTCGGTAAACGAAAGAAACGTACATGCAACGATTTGGAATGCCTCTGTGTGGCATAAACTAAAAGCACGCTCTAATTCACCCGTTTTGTCACGGTGTTTGGCGAGAACCGTCCTGTTTTTGCCTACCGGCGTAACCCGGAAGTAGCGCGGACGTCACTTTACTTTTGTAAAGTGTTGATATTGAGGGGAGTGTTCATTTATTTTCATTGTGTCCCCTACGTTACTGTGTGCCACATATGCCACAACGACACATGTTAAAACGTCTGATGGCATGAAATGTGAATAAGAATTTTTGAACTTTAATTTATCTAATGCTGATTATTCATTGAATCATTTGAATTTAAATATTTAAAATACTTTCACAGCAAAAATTATATGCGATTAATTTAGATTAATTAATTACAGAGTATGTAATTAATTAGATTAATTTTTTTAATCGATTGACAGCCCTAATATATATATATATATATATATATATATATATATATATATATATAAAAACCAAGTGGTCAGAGGTTAACATGGTGGCAATATTATTTAAAGGCTCTTATCGTTTCATTTAAACCCCTGTTTATCTTAAAGTGAACAATTAAACATAAATGATTAAAACAAACTATTGTATGGTTTATTTTAAATTTATTAGAGGATTTTCTCTAATCCCCAGGGAGTCAAGATGACACGTTTAAGCTCAAATATATATATATGTTCATCTAAACCTTCTCATAAGTGATGCTGAAGGTGAGGGCTGCACAGTACATCACAGATATATATCATCCCAATATCACTGTGTGCAGTATTCCTATCTCAGAGGACTGGATGGAGCACAATTATTGCTGCCCATTATATTCCAGTCTCCCAGCAGCAAAATCTCACGCCAACACAATGGCTTTCCCCCCAATCCTAAAGGTAAAAGGGTGGTGAAAGCACAGATGAGGAAGAGAGGAACATAATTGCAATATTTACCGACATTATTGCCATCGCAAGATTTTCTAATGTTGTACAGCCCGACTGAAGGCCTATCTAGATCATCTTTTAACTTGACAATCCTAAGACCTGTAAACCTATTGGAATAAAAAGAATGTTTTTGACGTACTGGATTGTATTGATTTTTGGAGCCGAAAAGAATTTATTGGGACAGCTCTAAAACAAAAAGGAAACATTAATCTGACCTTATGAAAGAATGGCACTGGATCAAAGAAAGGACAGTCCCTTTGCTTTTTTGTTTTTACAAAAATCTATATTTGAAATACAAGCAAAAAGCCCCCCCCCCCCGGAATATTCCTCAATCTAAATGCTGGAGAATGAATATGTGAAGGGAAACCAATACAAGGTTTTCTCCAAATGAGCCGCATCTAATTTGATTTGAAGATTTGTGACGTGTCTAAACTGAGAGCAGATTAAATGCTGACGTATAAAGATTGTAAAAAGACTTTTTCCATTTCTAAACAACTCCACATTCCAAGACTGGTTTAAACTACTGCAACCAGATGCAAAATCACGACCTTGACAAGCCTGGAAGAAGACATAAATCGTCACGCTCAGAGGAAAAAAAAAGAAAAAAACTCCAGAACAACCCAGGAAGCACCGAAGCTCAAGTCCGTCATGGACTGGATGAACTGGTGCCACCGTCCACCGTAACAGAATGTCTATATGCTCCAAGAAAGATGGCCCTCTGCAGCACTGCCAACATGTGTGTGCAGGTGAGTCAGGAACACTGGGTGTACTGTAAAGCACAGTGGTGGCGGCATCATGCCGCGGGGTCGCTTCACTGCCAGAAGCACACATTTACTGCACAATGTAAGCAGAATAATCAGAAGAGAAGACTTCTTACTAGTTCTTCGACTTCGCCTCAGGTCTACTGCTACATGGCTGCAATTTTTCCGACCGAATGATTCTGAACACAAACCTGAACATGTTCCAGGAGGGAAGCAGCAAGCTATAAACTACTGGAACCTTTTTCCCAAAGAGCCGAGTCTGTGTCACAAAACCAAGCAATTCAAATTAACAGTACAAAAAAAAGTATTTATGTCAGAACCTTCATAGAGGATACTATTATATAACATTATAAAACTAAAGTTGTATTAATATGTTATAGTATGTCGTATTATCGTCCCATCGTAGAAAAAAAGAAAGTCTAAATAGGTCAAAACACGTCCTAAAACAATGAACAGCTCATTTTATTTGCTGGAGACCATGATGAGTGGATGTAGATGGCCGAGCTGGACCGTATCCACCAGCAGACAGAGAAAACCATCAAAACTGTCCAAATAACACCATCTTTGACCGTTCATCACAACCACTTCTAACCGCGTTTCAGGGGAGACACAAACTACTCCTTGAGTTGTAATAAAGCAAGCCGGGCCAGGGAGCTCAGTGACTGTATAGCTTTATGATTGAACCTTTCCATCTAGACTGTTTTTTTCTTCTTTTTTGCGAGCTTTCAACAGAGAGCTCAATGGAAAACGTAGCCTGGGCTAACATGAGCTACAAAACATGTAGCGCCTGGCAGTGTAATACTCCAAGGAGGCGGCTAATAATTACCACATTAAGCCATTAACACTCAAGTTTAACTTTGGGAAGACGTTTAAGGCGCCTTTAATGTCTTCTTTACTCGGCCAGGGAGGCGAGTGTCTGTAAACCCTCAAAGTTAGCCGACTTCGCTAGCTGCCCGCTGGAGACAAAAAGTTTTTCCACACATCAGACTTTTCTTCTCCGGCTGTGGGGCTCGTACGGTACGTAGCGGCGCTGGCCGTGGAAGACGCTCGGTTCGTGTCTGTGCTCCGCTAAGCGCTCCTCTCACGGCCGCCGCTAAATGGAAAAGTCTTGTTCAGTAAACGGAGCCCTACCTTCCAGTCTCCGCCGCCGCTCCCCGGCCGAGCCGTCTTCAACAACCCGAGACCGCCGCCGGACCTCCGGAGGATGGGAGAGGAGAAGCCGCGAGGGGTCCGGGCTCTCACTGGGAGAAGAGCTAACAGCACCGAGGCCCCGGGCCCGTGTCCTCGAAACGGCAAGAAGCGGAGGCCGACCGAGCCACAGCCCTCCGCTGTCTGACAGAGACTCCGGGAGAACTTTTTGACAGCTCCTCGTCTTCGCCCCCCTCCCCTTTGCAGCCCTTCGCTTTTCTCTTTTTCCTCACTTCCAGCAGATACGAATCAAAATACTGTCACAGAATATGGCGGCGGCTTCAGCGAGCTGTTATCGCGAGATGAAAAAAATTTGTTTCCCTTTTTTCCCCCCCTGAGTTTCCAAAGTTATGCTGTCGAAGGAGGACGTTTACGATCGCTAAACAGGCTGAGCCGCCTGCAGTCCCAGAGTGTGAAAGCAAAGAAAGACGAGAGCAAGAGCCGAGTTTAAGGCTGGAAGGATGAAAACTGTTTTCTAAGCAAGTTAGTCACACCACCACCACCACACGTAAATCTCTTTTTAGTCAGAGCTCAGCTGATAGGTGTTCCAGAACCTGGAGCTGGAATAGTGAGAACTTCATCTGGGCGCAGTCATAGAACAAAAACAGACAAACAAGCAACCATTTGCTCCAGCTTATTTATGTTATAGACCTCAGATTGCTGTGCTTAGTTCTCTACAAATTATACTGGGATAACGCAGCAGTCCAGGTTCTGCGTAGAGATCTTTGTATTCTTTGGGTCATCATTTTCAAGATGTTCAGTTTTCTCTGTTTTCTGTTACGTCTTTTGAATGATTGCGTGACAGTATTTGCTGCAGAGCCGCTAAACAAGGTCATTGTCTTCCGCCTTACCAGTCTCGCAGATCTGCCATTTTTCATTTTCTGAGTGATTTTGAAGTCCAAGCTGAAGGATGCCGAAGCTACAAGTGGATAAGTCATCAGTTCATTAAACCGTACCCCTGCATACTACAAAAATGGCCGAACGGGGTCTAGTAGAACGCTTTACATCCTGGAGGACGGCGGGGTATGAAGCACCTCCTTTAGATTTAAAGAGACAGCACCAAAACGAGTTGCTCTCAGACGCACCTCAGAACAGGAGTAAAAAGGGGGAATGTGGGGGTAAATTAACAAGGAATTTAGACCAAACCGTTGCTGCTCCACTTTATATAGACCACAACTGAATGATTTCAATGTGAAAAAGAAAAACTGAAAAGCATGATATGTCCCATTTAAAGCCTTTCCAAGCCCAACAGATTAGGTGGACGGTCATGTTTTGATAAATTTTCAGTTGTTTTGTTGTCTTTGAAGTTCTCCATAATTTCATCTGTGACCTGTCTGCTGTGTTCGTTGTTGTTCAATAAATTGTTTACGGTGTTCTCCAACAAACCTGTGAGGCCTTCAAAGAGCAGTTTAATTGAAACTGAGATTAAAGCTCCCACAGGAGTACTCTGCAGTTTGAATGCATGGATTTTATTTAGGAGTGTCGCTGGAAAGAAGGCTTCACACAAATACATGTCACACTTCCTTGGGTCTCTGAAAAGTTTTGAAGACCTACTTTCCTACTACTGGCCCCCAAATGCACAGAGAAATTGTCACATTATTATTTTTATGGCATGGTTGTCACTGATAAATCAAAATATTATTAAAATGAAAAATGTTAGAAACAACACAAAGTATTTGTCTTTTATTAACCATGTTTTTTTTACACTCAATATACTAAAACCATCCCGTGACTATTACTCAAAAGCAGACTTGGTTGCACCCATCTATTAAAAATGACTGAATTCAACAAGTGCTTTAGAAGAAACAGTAGCCCATGTTCCGTTCTTGCTGCTGAGTCTACACTAAAATTGCTCTTTAGTCCCATAAATTAAATCTTTAACCCCCTTCAAACATTTAGAAACAATGCTATGAAATGTATGAACCCCCTTTTCCCTAAAGTTTTAAAACATTTCACAATAAAACAATTTTTGTGTTTTTATTTAAAGAAACAATAGAAAATATCAAACCTTTGTGTCTGGCAAGCGCTTTCAAGTTGACGATTTTGACCCTCACAGGAAAAAAAAGTCGAGGCAACACGAGTTTACAGCCAATATGCTTGCAGTATAATGTTAAAATGCTACATGCAGCAAATGATGCTTAAAGTGTTATAGAAAACAATTCCTATAGCCTGCGGTATGGACGGAGTTACTCCAGCAGAGACGTGAACCTGAAGAGCTCTCTACAGTTCACTGGCCCCGTAGGGAGAAGAAGAGCAAACCCGATGAGCTCCCTCATCGGGGGATTGTAAACACACTTTGCTCACACTCAAGCAGCTGAAGGGCTGCCAGGTAGAACAACAGAGAGCTACACTGTGATGGTATTTTTACCTTTCCATCTGAAGGTTCTTTTTAAGTGGGTTTCTACTAGAAGTATTCGGTCTTTACTTTTGGTCCAGAGACAAATATTCTATATATAAACTACTACAAGGACGCTAGTGGAGCTAGAGTTTCCGACAAAGTTTTCTGTCTCAAGAAACCCTCTGACTTTTTTCCAAAGAATGTAATTAAAAGTAACAGATTGGCATAAAAATTGGTATAACTACAGGAGGAACATTGAGGTTCCTTATGTTTTTTTTTTGGAGGCTTCTATTAGCATCTTGCGGTCTGCTTTCAGGGTAAACCTGGTTAGTCAGCCAGACCTGGGCATGTTGGCGCATGTTTTGAAATACTTGGGCTTAGTGTTTTCGTACAGTTAAATGGATGATTTCAAACTCTAGAAAACCTTTAAATCCCTTAGCAGACTCATAAGCTGCTACGTTCTTCTTTCTAAGGGGCTCAGAAAGCTCTTCGAATCTCCCCATCTTGTTCACGCTCATTTTAACAGGAATTGCAACCTCAAAGTAAATGTCAGAGGTTTAAACAGGGCAAACATCCTTCAAAATGTAACAATAATATTGAACATGTGTACCCCATGTGATGTGTTTCATTTTTGTCATTTTAAGTGGCAATAACTGTGGGGGTGTCCTAAAATATTCCTGACCAAAAATTGCATTATCTAAGATAAGATTTTTCTGAAAGTTTTAAAAGGTATTTACTTCAGCTTGAATTCTTTGGGAATATCAGTCGAACTTTTCAATATTGTTAAAATTGGTATTAAATATCCACATGTGCAAATGTAAAAAAAAAAGAAGGTGTTCTATATTTGAAAATGACTTAATTGAACTTTAAATGAGACTAAATGAAAATGTGTATTTCACTGGATGTCATGTATGTCATAGGATTCAGTCAACATTGCTGCCACCTCGTTTTCAGGAGCACAGCGGTTGAAGATGCTGCATGTAGTTTGGAGCTGACCAGTTTTCAAATATGCTAAAAATATTAAGATATTAAATCGCCCCAGTATCACCTCATTACTTTGCCCAATTTCATTTGTTTCCAGTTCCAGTGTTTTTGATGTCACACAAACTAAAGTCTACTTCAAAGGCCTTCTCTGCCCACCACGAAACCAGTGTGTCGTCCAGTTTCCTCTTGCCGCGCTGCAGCGAGTTGTTTTCAATAGGAAACTTTCTTTTGTTCATTCTGCATGGACATCATAAACAGGTGGCCCATTTAATTTGCCTTTAACAAGATAATTGATGTGAACCACGTCTCCTGCTTGCTGCTTCTAGCTGCATGAACCCACACATGGGGCTGAGCGAAAAAACAGAGGCTTGTGGGAACCTTTGAGAAAATCGACGGCACATTTGTTCTTTAGTGAACTGGGTGGAAACATTTGCCGTCTAGTGTGTCGGCGTAATGTGGTGACTCACGCAGAGAAACACACACTGGGATCCTGCCCCCTGCTATCTCGCACAGACTGTGACCCTTGACTCTTGAGCTTAAAGCCCAGGGAGCAGAATTCCCCTTCTCTGTGAGCAGTAAACTGAGGGGACAGTGCAGCCTCTTATGCTCCCTGAACACTGCTCTCATTACTTTGTGCAATGCCTTCTACCAGCTTGTGGCATGCAGGGTTTATTGTCGGCTCAGTGAATCAGCAGGATAACAAAGCTGATTCAAAATTGTTAAGAATTTCTAAGTACTTAGCTTTGTGAATGTGGCTGCAGCTTATGTCTTCCCCACTGTCAGACTCCTTTAACACATTGGCCAGAAAGTGGAAGTGGACCTAATGCCTTTACCCTTTCCCATAGAGAACTCCACTTGCTCCCTTACCCTATGTGAATATGTGTCATGCCACGACACAGAATACAGAGCATTGGAAAAGTATTCACTCGCCATGAACCTCTGTACATTTTGTCACATTCACAACCGCCAGCTTCATGTATCTCAATTGGAATTTGATGTTTTAGAAAAAAACAAAAAACAATGGAGGGCATAATTGCAGCAAGAGTCACGCTATATATGCTTCAAGTATGGTTAAATACAAATCTGACAGGGGTGGCATTAATCCATAGTCAGCCAGTACCAGTTTTCCACATCTTGAGACCCGATTTATTGCCCAGTTCATCTTTGTAGAATAGCTCAAGCTCAGTCATGTTGGATGGTCAGCATCTGTCAACCTGACTCTGGAAGTCTTCCTATAAAGCTGAACTTTGTGTTTGTCTGACCAGAGGACCGGTTCCCATGTGCCAAACTCCCATATGGTTTGTGACAAACACACGGGACTTCCTTTGGCTTTCTGTCATCAATAGCTCTGTGCACGCAAACGTAATGAGCCGAAATATTTAAAAAAGGTGTATGAATATATCGGCAAGGCACTAAACAAATACAAAGCATGGCGTGCCAACTTGACCAACTCAGGAGCATGTGCACTGAACACTAGTAGCCTGGAGGAAAGAATAAGGAAACACAGCTACAACCAAGCACGCTCCTCTGATATGCTTGCTGGAGGAAGAAGCTGGCCACCCACATTCTTGGCATGGAAAGAGGTCTGTTTCTCATGGTCTGAGGACAGCTTGTCATGGGTCAGCAGTTTAGATCCAGCTCTGCAGTGGTCCTCCAGTCATTACTCCCGTCTTAAGCAAACTTCTTTGCTTTTCTGCTGGCCACTGGGAGAGGGTCATGCAGGCGCTCCTGTGCAAACAAGCTCAATGCAGAGATACTGGGGACTGAGGAAATGTAGGCAGAAGAACGTTTCTCTGTTCTTAGGCACGCAGGGTATCAAACTACAAACTTCCGTCACTGAGAAAAGAAACTGAACAATTTTTATTGGAAATTTAACATAAAGATCATGAAAAAGCTCCTCACCAATTTCGAAAAGTCCAATCCAGTTCCACCTGGCATTTCTTTAAATGAAGTAAAATGTGAGGGCATGAATACTTTTGCTAGGCATTGTCTTTGGAGTTGTAACTGATTTGGTAATTGAGGAGCCAGATCCATGAAACAGGAAGAAAATGGCTGCTTGGATGAAACATACTGATACAGAAGGTACTATAAAAACTAAATCAGGCAACACAAATATCCTGACAACACTAGCTCCTTCATAAATTTAAAACACAATCAGCGAGGTAAATGTGTGACAATGCGATAAAAGAAAACAGGGAAAGCAATCATATAAAGGATCTGACGAGACACACGTGGAAACACTGAGAACACTTCCAGGAGCAGAGCTGCACTATCGACGTTAGACAAGAACTGGGGAAATGCAACTAAAACCAGGAAACCCACACCAAACCAGACACCTAAACAGGAAACAGGAAACTAACACTTTGACATTTGGAGTGCAGCATTCAAGATGTTGCTTGGGAAAGCGTTTAACCAGAGATGGACATCCCAATAAAATCCCCCCCAGGTCAGGCTGCGCATTGTTCAGAAGAACGGCAAAACCCCCAAGAGCTCCATGTCAGACTCTATAGGGCTCAGTGGGCATGTTAAATGTTAAAGTTTGTCACAGACGAATTGGAAAAAGACTGACCGTGCATAGCTTGTTTGGAAGGGTTGCCGGGAAAAGTCCTCCCACCACACTGCTGTTTGCGAACAATTTCTTTAGTTGCAGCCAGACTATACTTGGTTAATGTAAACTTGCCACCATACTCTGTCCTTGACACGCCCGGACCATTGTACGCCACATGTACTTTACATGTATGTGTCCTTCTTCTCCTTTAAATCTCAGCATTTGACCCATTATATATTCATTTGGATTTCAGATTGTATAGCCCTCTGTTATCCAGCAAGAGAAAGCAGAACTAAGAAGGGGATCTCGCCTTTTACATACAAAGAATTTGTTGTAAAAAAAAAAAAAAAAGCAGGTAAATATATTGTTAGGACTTAATTCCATTCTGAGTTTCTTAAATGTTAAATCGGAAACAGATTATTACTATTTGCCATATGGTGTTTAAACAAGCAGACTGTGCAGCCATTGTTACTAAGGCTTGAATTCCTTGGCAAGAAAAAAAAAAGAATTTTGTGGAACAAATTGCTAATTGTTTGGTAACAATTTCACCGCAGCATCGTCTGCATGTTGAACCTTTCCGTCACCGAACTGTGCTGGGCAGCTCGTTGAATCTGCATAGCTGACATGTTCCAAACTTTTATTTGGAGTCTTGGTTGATTATCCAGGCTATGAACCCACAGCAGTAGAACTTGAGATGAAAAATAAAAGGACATCCTTTAGGATACATGATGAGCCAGAAAGTCTGATTCACTATTTGCTGCATTGGGAAGTCTCGGGAATCTGACACTTTGCACCTTTCACTTGTGAGCCTGTTCTTGGGTGGAGTTTAAATCATTTGTAATGTCACAGATTGGTTTCCTGAGATTGTCAAATCATGCAATGTTTATGACCTTGAAGCCATAATATAAACTGTTTGTTTAGATGCATGTCCATGAATGCATTTGTGGCTTTCTATAACACGTTTTCTTAACTCTTTTAGAACCTGTGCCACCATAGGGTGACTGGACAGAGTCTGGACAGACTAAGAGACACAGAACAAAGAAGAGAGCCTAACACAATCTTAATTTTATAATCCTTAGGTCTTTGGTGTTTTTGTTTTGTCTTTATTTTGATAATTTCTTTGTTGTTTATTTATGTTCTAGGTCTTGCTGTAGTTGATTCAGATGTTAAATATTACTTGAATGGGGTTTCCATGTTAATTCATTCCTTTGTGTTCTGTTCTTTGTCCAATTAGATTTATTGCCATCTTAGTCTTTTCCTCTTGGTTTATAGTTTTGTTGTCTCTTAGTTCAGCCTCCTCCTTGTTAACTAGTCTCCCTCCCTCAGGCCCCGTCCCCACGGGAACGGGATTAGGTGTATCCGCAAAGGTATTTTGTCGTTTAGGTTTTGCGTCCACACGGGTACAGTGTTTTAGGAGACCGTAAAAGATCAGTTTTAAAATCGGGTCCCAGAGTGGATACATTTTAAAATGGCGGTTTCATGTTTCAGTGTGTACGTGAGAGCCAGCTTTGTCATTGTTGTCTGTAGCGTCCTCTGACTTTCTAACGACCCACAGAAAGCTCACGGTGAACATGCGTAAATGTTTATGTTTGATCCATGTTGCTATGTAAACTTCGTGAGTTGTCTGCGCATGCCAGTGTTTTTCGCATGCTTCTGAGGCAGTGTCACAGCGCCACCAATGGGGCTGGCATACCAACTACAGCATTTTCAGTGATGCTGTGTCCTCTTATGTCAGCTCACATTTTTCTTAATTGTTTATGAAAATTGATGGTGTTCGTCTTTGTGTGGATGGGGCCTCAGTTTCGCTGCTTTGCTTCTGTCTCAGCTTGTCCACATTATCCCCTGATTAACTCACCCGCATTCAAGGTCATTCTCTGATCTTCCCTCTGCATTTATTTTCCTGGCTTTTCTATGTGCATTATTGGATTCTTCTGTTATACTGTTTCTCTGCTGCATGGCCCGTTTCTTTCTCCATTTGCTGCCTGTGTTCCAAGACTTGTTCTACCTGAGATTCCCCTTGTAGGTTCTCCTTTGTTACTTCTCTGGCAAAGGAACTCCAGGTTTTGTGTGAACATCATGAGTCAACGTTGTAGGGAGAAAAAGATAGATACATGAACAAATAACACTTTTGATGAAGTTAAACCTCAAACTAATAGTACTCTGACTCTTTAATTATTTAATAAATATATTAGTTTAATTACCAATGGGTTAATTTCTGAGTCTATATAAATATAATTTATTTCTCAAAAGGAAAGCAAAAGAGATTACTACCACACACTAATTGTTGACATGCTTGAGGCTGATATGAATTTTACTAAAATAATAAAGTCAACAGATTTTATATATTTTAAAAATGTAGGTTGCATTTTCAGTTGCTATTATTATTATTAGTAGTAGTATACATATATAATTATACAACTTGTGCTTTTGATATTTTCAAAAAGAAATCTGTTGTGTGTGTGTGAAAATCAGAAAAACTGATTCATAAAAATAAATGTGGGGGGTCTTAATGACAAAACACATCCACATTCAGAAAATGTGTGGCAAGTCTTGAGTAGAATGGAGAGTTTATTAGCAATTAAAATGTCAAGGTCAGTGGATTGTAAGCATCAAGTCAGAGTTGGGCCCTCCTCTGAACGCAGACTGGGAGTGAGTGGTGCGATGGCGAAGCTCCAGACACCAATCTCTTACCCTTAAGGTCAAACTGACTCTGTGGATGGGCCAAGTTCTCTCCAACCAGAAATACAGCGGATAGAACAGACTCATGGCTGAAGCAACGCTTAAATGGCTTCTGTAAGGCTCTAAACATGAACATTTGCTGCAGTATTCAGTGATGACAAGCAGCCGTCACTGAAACCTTGTTGTTCCCTATAGCTTACTCTTTTGCTGACCTTTGAAAACCTAAAAAATACATCCATTTTTAAAGTAACAGTTCAGATTTGTATCTGTTTAGAGGTAATCTGCAGTGAATTTCTTATCTACTGTAGATAACTCGTAGGATCTTGATTTTGATTGAATTGAGACTACTTTTAGATCTAATATGTGTTCTGAGTGGGGCCAAGACAAAATGCTCTGGAGTGAAACAACTTAATTCCTTAAATTTTAAGTTTAATTTTTTCGCATAATGTTGTAATAATCGTAAAAGTTTCAATTTTAATAGTTTAGACAAACACTATTTAATAAATCTTGAAACCGCTGTTGTATTTGCAGCAAGCTGACTGAGTAAGGCTCCACAGAATGTGGTGTGCTTTGAGCTGGAGGCTGGCTAGCAGAGTTGTCAGCCAACACAGCCTAGCCCTGACCTGCATGAAACAACTACACCTCAGAGAGATATAGGAAAAAAAACTAACAGAAAAAGGTACAAACAACCCATGCCTTTAATAACGTCACTGAAAAATGTGCAGTATTGTTTAATACAAGATGTATTTAGTGACAGCCAAAGCTAATAATAGGGTTTATATGTATAGAAGTGAATCTGTAAGCACCTGGTGTTTGTATATGTAAGGTTTGCCCATAAGCAAAAATGAACTACAAACTTGGTAGTTCATTTTCAGAAGGCTGTCGACCCGGATTTGACTCACATCATCCATAGATGTTTCCATAATGACGTCACAATTAAAGGCTGTCCGAAGCTCCTTTCCTCCCAACGATAGTGATCTTACTGTTGACACCATGAAAGGTCAAAGTACAGGAGCAAGGACAAAGAGATTATTACTATTATTGGGTATTCAGATGGAGCCTAGGTCTTTACATATCTTCTTACACCACTGCAGCCTAATCAGGAGATTCTAGTCAGGTGAGAATGCCTGACCACACCTAATGGTGGAAACCTGTAACTCAGTGGAGATGAACAAGCTCTCACGCACAGAGAAACTAATAATAATAATCATTATGATCTTTATTACATACATTCCAATGAAATTCATCCATTCATTTAGCCCATCCCTCAGAGAGGGGCAGGTTGCCGCAGTGCAGCACCCAGGAAGCGTTCTGGAGCTAAGGGAGCCAGAATTTCAGTCTGTGGGATTTGAACCCAGAACCTTGCAGCCTCTCCCGGAGCTACTAGGCCACCACTACCATGACAGTTATCTCTGGTGTAAAATGTCAGCATTTCAGAAAAAAAGGAACCTCATACGACAGTCAAAGAAGGTGGTGGGAGTGTGATGGTCTGGTTGCTTTGGTGTTTCAGGACGTTCATTGCTAGCTTCTTCTGTACTTTCCTGCTCGGTTCCATGTCCTATTGCCCCTGTGCCTTGTTACCATGCTACTCCCAAGCTTTTGTCTGCATTTTTGATCCCCCTTTAAATTCATAATTCATGATACCTGGATGACTTGCTGTAGTTGTTGGAACCATGAATTGTTCTGCAGAAACGCTGAAGCAGACCATTTCTCAAGGAGGAGGGGGTGAAAGTCCCTCCACAGCGATCTGACAGACTCATTAGTTATTGCTGTGGAGGACCAGCAGCCTCCACATGTGGGGCAGTCTGCCACCTATTACCCCAACTTTTACTGTATCTTATTTAAGAATTAATCTAATTATTAAAAACACTTTGATGCGCTGTAAAGGGGTAGACATTAAAAGATGTGTTTATTAAAACTACTTTTTTTCGTGTACATTTTGGTTAAACGAGTCTTTCACAACTTAAAAAAAAAAAGCCATGAGCCTAGATTTGAATTCCTTCTAATAATCATTTGATAACTATCATTATTTGTATGAAATACAAACAATGCCGATTAATAACGAAAAAAATCTTAATTTAAAATGTAATACTAGTAAAAGTGTGCGTTTGAATGGAGACGGTGGGTTGAGGGGGTTTTGCACAGTAAAGCTGTGCAGCACGGCCATCAGATTTTCTACCAGGATAAGGATCGTTCTGCTTCTGCAGCTCCACTCCCTCAGCAGGCTGGTGACAGCACAGACACTGTCTGCACCAGACACAAGTCTCCGAGGAGGAGGAGGAGGAGGAGGAGGACGCCAAGAAATCAGACTAACATCCCACTCCAGCTGCTCAGCACAGAGACAGTGTTGGCCACTGGAGGTGCATTACTGTAGACGAACAACACGTACAGAGCAAGTCTCTAAGAAAAGGGATGCTTTGTTTAACAGATGGAAAGTAATAATAATGATAAAAAACAAATCAGCAAAGAGGAGGTAAAGAAAAGTTTCAGGCCCAATTGGTCAATTTTAGTTCACCGTTTGCCATACGTTACCTACTTATTTAATTTATTTATTTTAAACATTTATTACAGTAAATCAATTCGCTGGGTGAAACACATTGTACAGATTAATGGCATACAGACACATTTTAAAGCCTTAATTTCTGTTAATTTTGATGATTTTCTGCTTACAACAAATGAAATATTTAAGATTAGAATATGAAAATCAGATCTAAAGGGAAAAAAAAAAACATTTTAATAAAGAAACGTCTTAATGAGCTGCCGACTTGACCAGGTCACTCTTTGAAAAGAGGATTTAATCTCAATGAGTTTTTTTTTACCTGGTTAAATAAAGGAATCTTAATGAAAAGTAGGTTTAATAAGGTTATGTTCAAAAGGCCCTTTTAATCTGACAACTGGGCCTCATGAGAAGACATGTTCTAATTTATTGAGATGTACCTGTTTCATAATGAGAACAAGTTAGCCTTGCACAACCTGCTGACAACAGGTTCTGCCTGCTCAGTAGAAATCATGTGGAGCAGCGAAGTCTCTCCATTAATGTGTTTTATAGCCACCCAATGCTGGTCAGGGGGTCGGGTGCATGGTGCGGGAGGCTGAGGTGGAAAGGGAGTGCAGGTAATCTATCTGTAGGCAGCGGAGAAGCAGTGGACAGGTTACCAGCAGGGGAAAAAGGCTGACCTCTGATGGTGAATAGGATATTTATCAGCACTGTCTTTAAAAAATGGTAGGACTTCTTTAATTCATGACCTTTTACAACCATAACATTTGGTTTTATTGGTATTTTTTTTTAAATATAGGAAAATCAAGAAGTATAGGACAAAGTTGTCATAATGACTACATTGTTTCGAAATGTTTGTGAAAAAAAATCTGAAAAGTGAGGCATGCAGTTGTAGTGTCGGGTCAATACATTGTGGTAGCAGAATTTGGTTGAAATAGAGCAGAATGCCTTTTGGGCTCCGACTCTATAAGCTTGGTCAGAATGAAAGGTTGATCATGAATCTTTGTAAAAAAGCTAAAGATCATACAAACTGGCCTGCCTAGGACATCCTCCCTCAGTGGAGCGTGAGCTTCTGTGGAGTTTCTGTCTCATGGTTGTCCTGACAACCTATGCTGTGGATCTCTGCAGATCCTCCAAAGTATCCATGGATCTCTTTGCTGTTTCTCTGATCAATGCTGTCCAGAGACAGAACAGCTGCATCCATAGTGATTAAATTACACACACCATTTACTAACTGGGTGACTTACAACAATAATTGTTGCAGTGGATTATAAATGCATAAAATACAGTATAGATTTCAGAACATTTGGTTCTTCAGAGACCACATCTTTTCTAGGGATGTCCTTGAACCTGACAATGCAAAAGCCCATTCTGCACACTTTACATAACAGAGGAAGGAGGTGGTCTTGGTACTGAACATGGCCTTTTAGCAGTGTGAAATAGAGATTGTGGTAAAATCTCAAAATGAAAAAAACGTGATAAGAAATTTTAAGTACTGTCAGAATGACTGATTCAGTTCAGGTCAGTTT
Organism: Fundulus diaphanus; assembly: GCA_037039145.1. Taxonomy (NCBI): domain Eukaryota; kingdom Metazoa; phylum Chordata; class Actinopteri; order Cyprinodontiformes; family Fundulidae; genus Fundulus; species Fundulus diaphanus. The sequence goes on along the minus strand of CM073142.1, from coordinate 10,371,715 downwards.
GTTTATGTAGTTCCCATCACACGTCGCCTGAAGTCCCAGAAGCTTACCCTTTGATTTTTTTTTTCTGGAATTTCTTGCAGGTCTGAAAGGCAGAATTTGCCAGACAAGATGAAACATGAAACATTTTTAGGTTATATTGCCCGCAATAAAATCACTCAAAAATAAATGCCACATCTTTTTTTTTTCTTACTCCAATTTTCATTCCGTTCAAGCATTCTCTGATTTGAGGTTGGAAAATAAAACCGAAGCTTTAATAACTCTCTTACTCATTATCAAATCCATTAAAGTCATGAAATCCGTGTGTACCCTGAAGAAAAGTGCATTGTGGTTTATTTTACTCAGCGGATCCGTTCAGCTGCTAGAAGCGCTCCATACAGCGTGGGGCGTGAATTACCTGCTGGTGAAAAGCTCTGTAAAATTGCAGACTTCTTGATTAGTCAGCAACTGATTTTCTGCATAATGCAAAGTTTTACACTTGTTGAAATTAGGGTTTATCCATGCGGTCTATGTTTTTTGCTTTTTCAGTCTGTTACAGTGGGTTATGCAAAATGCTTTGCCATGCTTTGAAAGTTGCATGCAATTGTTGGTTAGTAATGACGGACCCAACATGTAGACTCACCATGTGCAGAAACCAGATTAGATAATGCTCACCACAAACATTCCTTGTTGCACCACCTGCACATCCATCTTGTGGCTTTGGGTTTGAGTCGGTCGCTGTGCAGGGAGCTTGTGTTGCTGCAGCAGCCCTTTAAGTAGGACACAGGATCTATTTTATAAGCACATTCTGCTGAGCTCTCTACATGTCAGTCATAAATTTTTAGGCAGTGGCAGTAACACCGGAGGCTCATCCGTCGATGCAAAGCTACGCCAGAAGACGTGAGGGCATTGCCAAGTTTGAGCTTGTCTGCACTGGTTCCTCTCCTCGTTCCGGCAGGCCGCATGGAGAGCTAGACAAATCTCCATTTCTGATGTACAGTTGGTTGTGATAGACCAAAACAAAGTTATCAATAATTGTGACATGGGAGAAAACCGATAAATGTCTTTTTTTTTATTGTTTTTACACAAAAATGCGAAAAATTGTTGCACATTCTGCCCCCGCAAATCAACTTTGTAGAACCAGTTTTAGCTTAAAATACAGCTGCCAATGTTTTGCTTTCTGTCTTTACGAGCGTCGCACAGTTAAAGAATCCCATTTTTTGACTCTGCTTTGTGAAATACAGTACCTCAGGCTCAGTCAGATTGGATGCAGAGTGTCAATGAACAGAAATTTTCAGATTTTTTGAAAGATTCCCAGTTGAATTTAGGTCTGGCTTTCCACTGGCACAGTCTAATTCATAAATATGCTTTGGTCGATGCTTCTCTGTTGTGGCTATGGCTCTATGTTTAGGGTTGTTGTCCTGCTCTCCACCTGAGCTGTGGATCTTTGGAGCTCTCCTGTTTTAAATAGAGCTCTGTGACATTTTCTAACCTCTACATATTGTTTTCCAACCTAACCCTGCTTTAAATGACTCCAAAAACGTCTCCCTGCTGTGTTCCTTGTGACAAGGCATAAGTTTAGGATTCAATTATCTGCCAACCAAAGATTATCATTTGCAAGTCCAGTGTAATGGTGGAATACCTTAAGAGTGTGAAATAATGGCAAACTATTAAAATATTATGTATTTACATATGTGCCATGTGATGGACTGGCCTCCAGAATGAACACCTCACCCAGTGACCCCCTCAATGTCTTACTCTTAGCATTAAGGTAACTGTTATTCCCAATTTCAGACAGACACAGGCACAAGCACCCTTTAGAAAGCACATTAATGTGTTTTTCCTTTCTCTCGGTTTCTCACGGTTTTAAATTATTGCAGCTTGATCCACCCCTCCATCCCAACATTGTCTATACCCACTTTTCTGTACAGGTCTATGTGGTAGCTGGCGCCCATCTCCAGCGGTCATTGGGCGAGAGGCAGGGGGCTCCCTGGACAGGTCACATCTCCACTGACAGGTCACTAGTCTATCACAGAGACACACAGAACAGACATCCATGCACATGTACTCACCTAAGGGCTGTTCAGGGACACCAATTTACCTAACAGTCATGTTTTTGGACTGTGGGAACTAGCCGGTTGAAGTCAAGGTTAAAGTTTACCTTATCTCAAAAAGTATCTTCTTAAATAGCTTTTCTAATCAGGACAATGAACTCACTGTGCCCTAATGCCCTCCACAGACAACACATTTAATCCATCACAGTGCCTTTGGGATGCGGTGGAACAGGAGATTCACATCATGGATGTACAGCAGACAAATATGCAGCAACTGTGTGATGCTACCATGTCAATATGGAGCCAAATCTGTCAATATGGCATAAAGAACTGAGCAGGGACTAACTGATCCAAGGTGTTTATATATACATACATATAAATACATACATATATATATAAATACATATATATGTATGTATATATATATATGTTTGTATATATATATGTATGTATATATATATATGTTTGTATATATATATGTATATATATATATATATTTATATTTATATATATATATATATTTAAAATCCCTTGTCCTCTCATGTAATCCAGACAGTGAAGTTACCCTGGGGCGCCATCATGTGGCCAAAAGTGTCACTAATGTTATCTAGTATGCCTCATACAGTATACTAAGGAAAACAACTCAGACAAGGGGTTTTTATTATAGAGGATATAAAATAAATATACATGACTTATTTCTCATTTAACAGTCATTTGTACAGTGACATTTGGACAAATTTGCTAAAAGCAGCTAAATAAACATCTTGATTTTCCTGCGCTGAGCTATTGCTGCCTTATCTATAAACGCTATGAAAAGACAACACATTTAGGCCATATGTAGATTCCAAAGTCATGTGCACACGTACAGGCTCACTCACACGCACACACCCACACCAAATCCAGATAGGAGAGTGGACAGACGCCCCAACCCACATGGCCTTGTCTTTCCTGCTGCAGCTCAAAGAGAGCTTTTTGGGACAACCAGCAATGAGGGAAGCAAGGGCAGAAAGTTTTGTTAGGTCTTTTTTTTCCTGCACCCAGGAAAACATCACCAATGAAAATTAAAAGCACTGATGAATGCTTGGCATGGCAGGAATGGCAGGACCTGAGCAGTGCAGGTGGAGCATCTGTCCGTCTGTACAAGCTGTGGGACAATAAGTGCTAATGTTCTCCACTGGAAAAAAGGCAGGCACATGCAACACTATCAAAAAACAGCAAGAAGAGAAGGAGAGTGGCCTACAGGTGCACCAGACTTTAATAGTGTGCACTGCCGGGAACTTTAGTGTCCAAAGCGTGACAATAAAGAACAGCAAATACTTTTTTTTTTTTAATTCATCACTACATAGGTATCTTAGCAACAACAGTGCATTAGAAGATAGTTATCTTATTAGTATCTCAATGAGGAAATCTTAAAATGTGTTTTTATGTACAGCTTCTCAGAAGAGACATGTAACCACGCTTCAGTAATGTGTGGCGATGATATCTGTTAGCAGAGGAATCACATGCTCAGGCTCCGTCTCTGCAGTCCTCTGAGGCGACACGCGTCAAAGTGAAGTCAAATGTGGATGTTTAGCTGCTACCGTTAGAAAAAGCAGAGAACGCAAACTGAAAGGGCATGTTTGGATGACTAAACAAAGGCACCATCCACGCAAAAATAAAAGGTGGATCATCATCATTCAGTACTGTAGAGACAGCTGTGGGACTGAGTTGGGATGGGAGCAGGACCCGGCAGAGAGGGAGCCCAGACGGGCTATATATATATATATATATATATATATATATATATATATATATATATATATATATATATATATATATATATATATATATATATATATATATATATATATATACAGTTCCCATATGGGCTAGAAATGACTACAAGTTGCAAAATTATTCACACTTTTCAATTTTTTACATAATAACCAAAAACTTCAATAGGTTTTACTGGGACAGACCAATACAAGGTAGTTTACAATTGTGAAGTGGAAGGAAAACGATACGTGGTTTTCAAAACATTATACAGATTTAAAAAAAAAAATACAAAGGTTGGCATCCATTTGTGTCCAGGTCCCCTTTACTCTGATAGCCCTGAATAAACTCCTGGGCAGCAAGTTGCTTTGGAAGCTTCCTGATTAGTTAACTGAGGCCACTTTGTATAATTTAATCTTAGCATAAATGTAGCTGCTATGAGAAGGCATCAGAGGTTTGTTGGAGAACATTAGAGAACAAACGGCTTATAAAAAGAAAGCCAGTGGTAAAAGGGAACCATGAGCAGTGAGGTTTTAACGTTTACAGGAGCACTAGAGGAAACCTGTTGGAGGCTGAAAAAGACTCAGGGCTGAGGTGGACGTTTCCTTTCCAACAGGACAACAACCCTGAACATACAGCCAGAGTTAGGATGGATAAAATAATTTTAGATCATGCATCAATTTCCTTCTCCTTCACATATTTGCGCCACTAGTGTTGGTCTATCACATACAGTTCCCAAAAAGACACATTGAGGTTCAGCTGCATATAACAGTTTTCAAAAGGGGAAACATTTTCAAGCAGTACAAATCGTTTTGCAAGGACTTTGCTTCATAGCCCAATATTCATTTTCTGTAGAGGTTAGATGGAGGAAAACTGGGCAACACGAGGGCAGATGTACGCATTACCAATAGAGACCCAGCCAGTAGCTATACAGGGTTCCCAACTGGGTTGGACTACAAGGTTTGTTTTTTTAAACAACCCAAGTGGAGAGCCCATAATGAGCTCCTGTCTACTTAGTCCCCAACCTGCCCCACCAAGCCCATATGGGGCCCATATACACATGCTGGCTGTGGAAAGGAACCACGGCCCAGTTCTACAGCTGTCATAGTTAAGGCAGAGGAAAGTCCACGGGGTGTAGATGTTATGGAAATAATAAATATGATTGTATAATATTGATATATATGCATTTCTTTACAATAGATCATTTAACATACATTTTAAAAGGAAGTGAACTGTTGCACTGTTTGATTGCTAGAGTCATGAGCAAAACAGGAGGACCACACATCAAACATGTGATCTGCAGAACCTAAGCACAGGTGAAAGCTTTAGTCTGGGGTTTCTTTGCATAGGAGTAGTTTGACGGTAACGTGTCACTGGTGTCCAGCGCTCAGTTCATACTCGTGACACCTCGCTTCTTGTGGAGAGAGAAATTTACAACAAAGAGTCTTCAGGTATCTTTGCTGCGGCTCCCTTCTCATACGCATGCTGAAGGGAGGAGGAAAACCTTCAAATATAGCTGCTGGTTTTTATCCCCGACGCCATGAACGACCCGACCCTGCCTTCCCCCAGGCCTGATGACCCGTCTGCCAGGATGCCACAAGAGGAAAAACATAAAGACACAACATACAAATGACTCGACACAGACTTCACACAGGAAAACCAAACTTCCAGTTTCTGCTTTAAAAGTAAGAGATCCTAGCCAAAACGGCTAAAAGCACAAAAATGAAGCCTGCAAAGGAAACTTTACAGATGTATGGCTGATCACATCAAGATCACGTGCTGGAAGGTGGGAAAAAAGAGCAGATCTAATTGGTGGGTCACAACTCTCTTAAACAGAGTTTATAACCTAAAGTTTTTTTTCTGTTTTCACTACAGCTCTCTATTCACTGGGTCAGAGTTTTGTTTAGGGCTCTTCACCCTGCCTCACAGGAAATCAATTCCTGCAGATAGCAAGATTCTGTCGACTAACTCTGACAGACCTTTACCTGAGCGTTGTCAGCTCCGTTGTATGCCAAATAAAGCCTAAAAAGAGACGCTTCTCTGAAAAGACATTTACGTTACGGTTTATTCTGAGCTATTTAGATCATGCTTAAACTCCTGCAACATCTTGAGTAAAATCATGTTTTCATTGGAAAGCAGTTCTATTTCCAGCCACCAGGTGTCAGGGTTTCTCTAATTCTACCACAGGCAACCTACCAGACAAAACCTGTTTTCTACTGCTTTGGGTTCATGACTGAGGGAAGGCAAACACAGACACGCCCACAGTCCACGCCCTGGGCACATTCTTGAATACAGTCTGAATTACACCTGATCATGTGACCCACCAGGACCAATAAGGATGACGAAAATGGTCAAGACGTTCATCATTCATCATGTTCAGTCAACAACAAAAAATCCCGCTACCACAGTGGAAAAAAACCAAGGACGGTTTTGTATCAATCCGAGTCCTTAATTTGTTTACCTAACTTAAAGTCGTTAACTCATATAAAGGTGATCGAGGCGGATTTACAGCTCACCTGGTACGGTGGGTCAGGTTCTCCCTGTGGGCTGACAAAAAAGCCTAACAACAAAGTATCATGCAGGTCACAATCAAGGGTAAATCCTCAAACACACCAAATCTCCCTAATTAGCACTTTGTTGTTTAACCACATGCTTCAAACTTGCTGCTTTCTTGTGGGTTATGTCGAGACGTGATAAAACATAAACTTGCCCTCATTGAGTTCTTGGGATTAACGCATCAGGACAGTCATAATCTTCTCAGGGGTGCTTACCTTGTTATGTTCAGCTCCAAATATGACCCATACAATGCTCAAAAAATGGCTAAACACCCAACAGCTCCATCTCAGATTCTGCACGGTTTAGATAGCATGGTAAATGCTACATAATTAGAAAATTACCCGCATAGATGGCTAATACATAGTTTATAGATAAGTTTTAATTACTCTGTGAACACTTTAGAACTCATTCATAAGTGTTCATTATGGTTCAATTAAGGGCGAGCAAGAGACAAAATGGACCGGTTTGTGCTTACAAGGTAGTAACTTAGTCTGAAATGTTTAATAGAAGCAACTCTAGAGGAAATATATAGTTGAACAGATTTGGCTCTCTAGTTGGCAAGAAACCGGTAATTTTTGTCTTTTGCTTGCCCTTAATTAATGCATTATAAACCCCTAATGAATGAGTTATAAAGCGTTTACAGATTGATTAATAACATATCTATGAACTATTTATTAGACATCGATACAGGGAGCCGTATTGTAAAGTGGCACCGAAAAAGAAAAGTAGACATGAGTATCTTGTTTGAAAAGGGGTGGTCTGCAGAAAGCCTCTCTAAAAAGAACATAGTAGCATGACTTAGACAGACAAAACTGTGTCTTAATGGGCCGCATGATTTTTGATACAATGTCCCGATAGTCAAGACCAAAAATGAACAGCAAGATCTCATACCAACTTTCAAGAATGGAGGTGAAGGGTTCATGCTTTGGGCTCATCTGTATACCAAAGTATTCTAAAATCAAATGTGAGGCCGTCTGTCTGACTGAATGACCGAAAAAGAAATTAATCAGAGTGTTGCAATGGTCCAGTCAAAGTCCAGACCTCAATCAGATAGAAAGCCAGCAGTGTCACCTTAGGAGAGCTGTTCAGAAATAAATGCAGTTTCCCTCAACTAATGTAACACTAATAAATAGTGTGCCAAAATCCCTTCTTAATAATGTGACAGACTGGTGAAGTCGTACAGAGGACAAAAAAGGCGGTCCTCAAAGCTGCAGACAGACAAGGTGGGCATCTTCCCAAACTGCGGCTGCATGTGGGGTTAGCGTTTCATAAACAATAGCCCAGTGGAACATTTCATGTGTTGCTCCTCTGAGCTTGTATTCACCTCATTATAAGACCTGTAAAGGCCAGGTTAGGTTCTATCCTGATACATTAAGCCTCAGAACTCAAGCATGGTCTTCTTACTTCTTCATGACTACACAAACAATTGGTTCAAGAAATTTAGTGTCAGTCCGGCAGTTTTTCTACTTCAGCCCGCAACGCTAGAAGAAATGTACCTAAAGGTGGCAGCTTTTTACTGCCGTAGTAATCGATCTTTCCCTGCGACTCAAAGAAGAACTTTTCTTAAAAGTCGATACATTGGAGTTGAGTGCACCTTGTTCTCACACAGGTTTTGTCAAAGATGGACTAGAAGTCATTAAGAAATACAAACAATCTACGGTGCCGGTCAGAAGTTTACATACACTTATCATGTACAATAATGCCATCTGATTTTATGCTTTTTTACCAAGCCTCTATGCGCTGTGTGACAATACAACAGACCGCTTCAATGAATCTTAAAAACAAGAATTAGATGCACTGCTTTGAATTTATCCAACATTTCCTCAAATCCACACCCCGTTAAAATGATGCATCCTGACTCAAATATATACATGCACCCCAACTAAAATTTGTAAGAATTTCTCTTAGGAAACTAACCGATCTTTTAAACCTCTCATTGTGATTTCTCTGCAGTTTTCTATCACTGGCTGTGCTTTGAGAAAGCATAGACCATTTTCAACAAGATTGAGGAGAGGGCCATTCCAAAAGCAAAGCTTGCCTTGCTTTAATCATTCTCTGATGTGTGTTTTGGGATCATTTACCTATCATAAACCAGAAACGGCTGCTACTCCAGTGTCCCGGTCTGGTTTAACATCAACATGGACTGAGACGGGAAGAAGTGCTTGTTTCTGTACCTTTATGCTTTATGGATATTTGCAGTTGCTCATAAGCACAAATGAAATGAATTTCTGAAATGTTTTATGGTCAGATGAGACAAAGATTAAGGGATTCAACCAAAACGAGGAGAAATGCTCAGAGAGGTCGAGCCTCATAAACCTAATGGCACCACACCAGCTGTCAAGCATGGTGGATGCAGTGAAGATGTTCTGTACCACTGCTTGTGGTACCGATGTACTACACAAAGTGCAAAAAAAGAGTGGGGCTGCCCATTAATTCGTCAATGTCATTTCAACTCAACAGCTAGATGGTTGAATCTGGAACACATTTAGATGTTCCAAATGGAAAACGTATCGAATCAACATCAAGACTGCACTCATCAGGTTTCTGGACGAGCCCCAACCGCAAACCTGTGGCGAATGTATGGATAATGTTTAAAGGCCAGGTCTGTGCTTGGAAACCAGGCAACAAATTCTAATAAGAAGAGAGAACAACTATCCAGTCAGAGCGATGCAAGAAGCTTGTTGCTGGTTTCTTTGCAATTTGCTAAAAAGATATACTTAATCTAAACACTAGTGGGAATGTATGTACCTATTTATGTATAATATTGGGCCTTTTTATATTAGAGAAAATCCCCAATACAGCCAAACCTGTACACCATATTTATGTTTTAAAATTCATTGAAGTCGTCAAACCACCCTTAAAAAAGGAATGGCTCAAAAATTCATATGGCATTCATAGTGATGATAAGTGCATGTAGACTTCAGAGTTGAAAAGATTGAACATAATATTAACAATGATAAAGAATGCACCCTATATCTATAAATGTGGCCAAACGACAACAATCGTCTGTCATATTTTGGCAAATTAGGCCGAGGAGAAGAAGGCAAAAGTTCAGGTGACGAACACTCACCCATTGTTCGTTCCAGTTCTTTGCAGATGGCTTCAGCGCTCAGTGCAATTCTGGTACGTTTAAAGGTTTAAAAACATGCAGATAAAAAGTCATACTTGCCCTCTCGCACTCTGTAGCCTAACGGTAATAGAAATAATAATAATAAAAAGCTTAAAAAACAACAACATAATCTGACATCAGGCAGTAACAGGCTCATGAAGCACACGTTGGGGGAAGGCAGGGTCATTTTAGCTGCCCTGTAATGCGCACGTTACATTTACGTTTAGAATACAAATAAAAAAAAAACCTTCAAAGTTCTGATGGTCCGTGATAAGATGGGCATCAGAGTGAAGTTTCCACGGGCATAAACAGGATGTGTCCAGCCTCATGAAACCGCTGTCATCTTCACAGGGAACACACCGCTCATCTCCAAAAGCGCTGGACAGATCAGCATATCCAGAAGGTAGCACTATATAAAGACGACCGCTTTTCTTGCTTTCCAAATCCAGATTGAGATGAATGGATCTAAATATACAACGTCTATATTACAACGCTTCCAATAAACTGCGCTTTAATATTTCCCTGCACTGACATCAGCTCAAAAGCTGATTTTTCTCCTGCATGGAAACAGGAGCCTCTGGGTCATTGTGGCGATTAAAAGGACAGGGTTAACTCCGTTTGCTCCGTTCCTTCTGATTATACAACAGAGATGAGAGTGAAGGTCTTTCCCTCCTATGTTGTCTTGCATCCCGTTGCTCACATGTGTAAAAAAAAAATTAGAGTGACATCAACTATCCAGGTAAACTTGAAACGTCTAGGAAATGAGCAAGAGAACAAAAACTCTAATAGCAAAAGGTGCTATACAATATACATATATGAACAGAGCTGCAATGCTTCCTGCTGAGGAACGTTGCATTTATAAGTGCCATGATTCTCAGTCTGCTTGATGCCTTCACATCCCTTTTGCATTTCGTTTTAGGTTTCTTTAGAACTGCTTCAACAGCTCCGCAGGTCAGAACCTCACTCTTTTGGTTCCTGTTTGTGTTCGCCTTCATGTTTTAGACAAGATGACAGGTGAGAACAGCTTCAAACTGAGGAAGGCCAAGTTGGAATGTCATCTAGGAATACGAGTCCAACCAAGACAAGGAAGGCTGCTGGGTGTTGGTTAAAGATGAGGAGTTGTATCCTCTGCTGGTTCCAGAAGCGGGGGTGGGGTGGCAGCTCTAGGACTCTTAGTATCGGTGCGTCTGGTGGGAGTACTGGGAGCTCTGCTGGGATGATGAGGAGTATCCCATGGTACTCTGAGACTGAGTGGACCCTTGGACGTTGCTTTGGTAACCGAGCCGGGAGCTGGAGTGCTGTCAAAGACAAACAGAAAAACTGTGTTAAACTCTTTCAGTCCCCACCAGTCTAAAGAACAACTGTAAAACACCCGCTGTGGTTTGTTCAAGTAAAAAAGTGCTTTCCTAAAGTAGCAGAACTATTCATGGCATTCCACAGGGATGTGTACTTTCAACTTTATGTTTAGTTTTTTTGTTTACTTGAATATTTCAATTAACTTGAATATTAAAATTTTTGCTATTAACTATTTGCACACTTTTTTGCTTGTTAGTGAGTGTTTGTCTGGTACATTCACACAATTGTATTATTTTACATCGCTCTGTAAACAGACTGCTGGCTTTTTTTTTTTACTTGAACATTTACATTTTACTAGATGCTAAGGACTATTTGCATACTTTTAGCCTCTCTGGAGGTGTTGTTTGGCACATTCAATGCGAACATTTTATTTTTATCTAAATATGCCTTATTATCCATTAACAATTGCATAGTATTTCTGCCCTCCAATAAGTCTTTCTTTTCTGCTGCACAGAGTAACTTTAAATTTAGCCTTTTCTTTTCATAGTGTGTTTTTGCGGTTATGATGGTCTCTCCTAGGAATGCTTATTCTTCGTTTCTCCATAGATGTCTGCTTTGCATCTGTGTGTTACATGTGAATTTTGAGCTGGTGACTCACCAAAATGTCATTATGGTAACAAAATGACAATAAAGATTCTTGACTAAGTGTATAAATACTCACGTGAGTAAATTTTAATGATGAAGCCCAATGACCGACTGAATGTCGAGATCAGGTTGCAGAGGTCTTACGTTCAGGAGCAAAAAGCTCCATGTGAAACCCTGAGGCATTCCCAGGCCAGAAGAAAAACATGTGCCTCCCAATGGGTTCTTAGGGTCATTTTCCAGAGGAACTTTTCATATGCCTGAACCACCTAACTTAACTTTACGTCCTTCCCTCTTATATGCTTTCTTTACTTCTATGATCTTTTCCTGAAAATAGCTGGGAAAGCTGGCAGCCTTCCCAGAGTTGGGTTCTTCAGAAAGATAGTTCTTCTTAATAGGGATGTGTCCTCTATAATAGTGAAGAAATGTTTGCCCAGATGAGTGTCTATAGTACATATGTAGCATTGCTTTAAATCACTGCTGTTGGGTAAAAGTGCAAAATTCTTCCATTTCAGGTTTTTCTCACATTAAAGTTACAAAACTGTATTGTAAACATGTATTTGCACATCTAGAGACAGAAACTCTGACCAGTCTGATTAGATTCAGAGCATCTGCGAACAGCACTTTGAACATGAGGTGGAACCTGGTACGCAAACATTCAGGTACAGCTGTGATCTATAAAGGATAATTGTGTGCTGGTCTGTGGCGTATGGGCTTATAAATCAGAATTTTTTTGCCATATGCCAATTTCTTTTTTTTTTTTTGCCGTACGTACACTTTTAGAATGGATTCTACGCACAGTTTTAGGAATGAGACCCCAGAGTTGTGAAATGCATAACTAATGGTTGTCCTGTCAACAATCTCTCCTACCTGGGCTGTGGATCTCGGCAGCTCCTCCAGAGTTACCATGGGCCCTCTGGGTGTCTCTCTAAACGTTGCCCTTTTTGCTCTGAGTGTCGGTTTAGGTGGCTAGCCATGTCTTAGGACTTTACTAACGTCTTTACAGCTTTCTCCCTAACCTGCCTGGCGTCTCCCTTGCTCTTGATTGTGCAGTTTTGCTAAAGGAAAATGTTTCTGCAATGGGCTGTTTATCTAAGCTTTACAAAACTCCAGAAGAAGAAGTTTTACAGCTACATCTAGGATGAGATTTAAACATTTATCCTCTTTCAGAGCAAAGTCAAGAAAAAAAAACAGCTCCCGACTTTCTTTGGCCCTTTTAAGCTTCATGAGTGCACAGCTGGACAGAAATGACAGCCAACACCTTTTCAGAAACGCTTTTCCTCACCTAGTCTAGGAAGCATCACAAGGTCAAGGGGAGAAGGTAAAATCTGGCAAACTTCTCCCAAGATGTCATTGCTCTCTGGGGCCCTCATGGACCTCTCCTCTTACGGACAAAGTGATAAGGGTCAGGCCAGCGATACAACAGGCTCCCGAGTGGAGAACAGTGATTTCACATCAGCTCTGTCAGCAGGACGGTGTGGAATGCACAGCTCTTATCAGCAGCTGTTGCTGTCTGCTGTGTCAGTGTTTGTGCCACTCAAGGGTGGCTGCTGAGGCTCCTCGCAAAGAAAGCAGGTCAATGAAGTCAAAACTAACCAGAGTTTGTCAGAGAGTCTTAGCCAAATAGGCTTAGGCGCATCATTACTAACAATATGTAAATTATTATGAAATGGCATAAACTGATTAGCAACAGCGCAGCAGGATTTGCTGAAAATTCAAACGCCTCCAGCTGTTTTAGAGAGAACTGAGCTCTCTCTGCTGATGTCTGCCCTCTGCCCTGTGTAGGCATCAGCCTGAAGGGACAGATGTCACACACTTCCAGAAAAACGTAGTTGCTGTAAGTGCTTAGATATGGTGCGTTCACTGAACGGAAAACAGACTGGACTCATTGTTTCCGACAGGCTGATCAGTGACTAAGGGCCAGTCAAGCATAACCTCTCCTGATTTCAGCAGCCAGTCAGTTGTTTAGTGCTTCGCTACTCAAATCTTACAGACCTGATACTCTGACTGTAGCACTGCTGTGCCTGAGGAGGCCCCAGAAGGCCCGATACGAGGTTTCTTGTTGGGCGGGCCCTGATCCTGGCCGTGCTGCATACCGCCTCCAGCGGCGGCCCCCGTGGTTCCGCCGGTGCCGTTGGTTTGAGCCGAGCTCTGCTGGGAGGGGGCCTGCTGAGCTGCCACCTGCTGCTGGGTCTGGGCCTGGGTCTGGCCCGTCGTCTGCTGGTGCTGCTGGGTCTGGTTCTGCAGTAAAGGGGGAGAGAGGCCAAAGTGAGAGAGGCAGATCAGCGTAAAGAAACCTCAGCGAACTGGAGTGTGAAATGTTGGCTACTGACTCCTGGCTGACCTCCTTGTTTTGCTCTATTTTTATCTTTCTGCTTTTCGTTCTTGCACCTGCGACCCGCTTTTCCCTGAGATAAATAAATTTTTTTCACATATGAACAATTTCACTCTCACTATGGACTGATGCACCTTATATTGTCTTAATAATCTTTTCCAGCGACGGCTTTGGGTTCCCTAAGGGCACTGCTGATGTCTTTCCACCTTGGCATCGCGTTAACACACGTCACTAGCTTCCAGACCCATTTTCCTTTATCAATATAACAGCTGGTGTCACACAGACATTGATAATCCTTTTGTACACAGCCTGTGTTTTCAAGTTTTATGTTTCAGTAGAGTGCGACTTGTTTTTCCTTTTCTGTGTTTGCGTCTGTGTGTCAAAATCCTAACCTTCCTCTTTCTCCTGAGCAAAGCACTGCAGACTGATAACTGTTTACTAGACAGCTAACATGATGTTACGTGATGGATACAATCATCTCCTTCTCAGTGCTGCAAGAGCCTTCAGATTGCACAACAGAGAAATCTTTAAACCAACTAACCCCCCGTTGTAGAAGGGTGCACCTTTTCAGCTGCTGGCAGTGCAACAACCTCAACCTCCTGCCACAGTCTGCTACTACATGGATGGTGCGTGCCTGCGTTGGCAAAGTCAAATCAGTTCAGTGATATATTACACTCTAAAAATAACTGCAAGGGAAGAGCAGAGACAGCAGACTGTAACAGGCGGCAGAGTTTTAAGAATCCATCCTACTATAGCAGAATATGACTCATGTAAGAAACCAAATCCATGTTTTTATGACAAGAATGTGAAAGTATCAACACACATCTTGCGCTCTGAAATCATCCATAATGCAGCGCACTGTTTGCAGAAGTAATGGTGAATGTAATTGTTTCTAGAAGTGTTCAATAAAGTTTTGTTAAAAAAAATCTCTCCTTGTTATTATTAGATGCTGTTGAGCCATGGGAGCTGATAATAAGACCACATGATAGCAAGATGAATAAGGTAAGAAGAAAGCAGCACAGCTATTAACAACGATCTTTTATGGAGCGCTAGCTGCTGCTGCTGTGTGTGGACGTGTAGTTGGAGCCAGGAGAGTGACGTGAAAGACGGATAAAATGCAACATGACCGTTCAGATCATAAACGCTTTGAAAAATACCTGATGGGTATCCGAGTTAGTAGCACATATGGCAGTGGCACAAATCGGATGTGTTGGGGGGTGAAAAGAGCAGAAACGGGTCCGTTCACACTGCCGTGAAAAAGGCTGACATGAGTCACATATGGGCATAAAGATCTGATTTGAATCACATTTCCCTGCAGTGTGAACGTAGCCTAAGTGACTTTGAACGATGCGATATGGATCCTTACTTAAACAAAGCTGCCTATGCATTGACTTGGTGGCTTAAAGATGCCTGGATTGGGTTGGAAATATACAAAAATGACTACATTTCAGAAACAATGGTTTATTTTAGAGAAATATTGAGTTTATGACCGATAACAGGCCAATAAAAAAACTGACAGCTCTGCAGCCTTAGTGCCTGACTTTACGGTACAAATCCGGTATGCTGGGATCCTGAAAATGTCACAGCAAGAAAGAAGCACTGTGTTCTCAACCAACCAATGAAATGTCAGTAAAGTTGCCAAAATCAGCTGGACTAAAGACAGAGTAGCTGATGTTAGAACTGTTAGTATTTCAGAACTGGAGTGCACACACATGCTACCTTTAATTTTCCCACTACATTAGCTGCTTTTCTCCAGGTCACATCAAAACCTCCTCACTGGACGGCAGACCAGGTAAAAACAGGCAGAAGGGCATGCCAGAATCTCCAGGCTATGGATGGTCTTTATGACCACAACAGTTGATATTTTACTAATTTAGAAAGCTTTGAAATAACCCATGTTGATTAATGTGTTACAGGGTTAATGTGGACTTGTCTTTTATTTGAGAGGTGATTGTTGGGGAAGTCCATGATCTGTCTTCTGTATGCTTCGGGGAAAAAAGCTTCACTCATCTCCCAACATTAACTGGGTATTTGCAACGCCTTGATTTCTTTTCTTTTCCAGCCGTTCTGTTGCAGATGTGTTGCTGTGTTTAGGGTCACTTCTCTTCTCGTGAGCCAATTCCAGCCAGGTTTCAGTTTTTGGACAGATGGCCACAGACTTGGCTTCAAAATGCTGTGGAGGTTTGTGGACATTATGTTAACATCCCATCACAGTACATCCATCAGTTTGAGGTCTGCAAGGAGCCCAGATGAAGGTGGGCTGCAAAACAAGCCCAAATGATCAGCCCTCTACTCCCATGCCTGACTGCTAGACAGAGGTGCTGCGTTGATGTGTGCCGTGTTTTGTTTTCCTTGAACATGGGACTGTGCATTATGGCCAAGCATCTCTATTTTCTTCTCATATTTCTGTAGAAGAAGTCTTGCAGAGCATTCAAAGGAATCTTTGCAGACCAAGGTGGTGCTGCCATATTCTTTTTAGAAAGAAAGATTAAGCTTTCTCCTGGCACGCCTGCCAAACAAGCCCAGTTGGGACTTTTTCTAACTCTACCTCCCTGAACTTTAACATTTCACAAGCCCAGTGGGACCTGCACCATCTGTTATGGAGCTCTTGGGTTTTCTACCATTTTTGTGTGCATTGCTTGGTCTGACCCTGGAGTGGATGTGTATTCCTTGAAAGACTAGCAGCTGTCCTGAATGGTTCCCACTTGTGAATAGTCTTTGCCACTGTAGAATGGTGGACTTCAAATGCTCCTCTTTCCTCCCTGGTATTGCGTTAACAAACACCAGTACGCTTCAGGACAACAAACTGAAAAAAAAAACGCCTGTTTTATAGAGGTTGTCACTTTCGCTGATGATCTATTAGCACCTTGCGGTTATTTTCCCATAAAATCCTATGAAAGCAACAACAGTCTCCTCAGTTTTTCCCCATGAATGAATGTATTTAAAGTAATGTAAATCAGGTCTTCCACTTAGACTCCAGGAAACGACACTGGCCAATAAGTGATAAACAACTTCCTAGCATTCATACCAAGCATGTATCTCTGTGAATAATTACCTTGTCTGTTTTTTCCTCAGCTTCGTCTTCATTAAGAAACTCTCGCTTCGGGTAGGGGATCTGACACCCAGCAAACACACTAGAGAAAAGCACATTAAACTATTATATGAAGCACTTCTCCACCAGCATGCTGTACCAGCAAGCAGAATTAACAACAGGAAGTCAGGATGAAAGGGGGAAATCCCCGAAGCTTAAAGACGTAAATCCCTGCAGGTCTTGGCGAAAAGAGAGAAGTTTACAAAGACTCACTCTGTGGTTGGCAATGGCTCCTCCAGGAAGTAAGGGTCCTGCAGCGCCTGCTCTGATGTGATTCTTTTGGTGGGGTCCATGGTGAGGAGTTTTTGGAGCTGGGTGCCGAGAGCAGAAAGTGTCACATGAAATAAGGTTTCAGACAGAAGTGCCTTCCTGTCCTAAAACTGGGAGCTATGTATGAAGAGAACAGCTTCACTGTTTATCTGATAGTAAAAAATCCAACCGAGTCAATAACACAGTCACTGTTTCACTTTAAACCAAAGTGCTGTGCTCCAAACCGTTCTAGCTCCTCTTTTAAGGGACTGAATTCATGAACAAACATATTATTTCCATAAATGTCTTTGTCTGAACTCTTCTGTTATTGTCATGACCCGTTTTATATGGTACATAACATCTGATGTGTTATTATATGAGGGTCGGGCAACTTCATATTGAATTCTGGTCAGAAGTTTCCAAACATTCATCATAGACATGAATGTCACATTCATATCTGGCCTTTTAATGATTTATTTGATGCTTTCGTGTGTTTTTTTTTTCTAGAGTGAAATTACTACACAGCATAAAACTATGTTTAGAGTATATTGTTCATTTTCTTTAATTCATACAGGGTTTAAAATGTACATTCAGGTTCAAATAGATTGATGTTCCCCATCCAATATTCCCTATCCACATGGTTTTTGTGGCGATTAACAAGCTCCTGGCAGAGGTCTAGTTGATGGTTGACCACTCTTATTGGCAGAATTGTTAGAATACATTTTGATTGATTTCACATCCTGGCATAGTTTTCTAGCAGGTTTTATGTCAGAGCTTGAAGGCACTCCAACTTAATTTTTATCCAACCCAAAGCTTTGATGTGCTTTTGCAGCCATCTAATTATTAATCTGAAGCAAAGCTGAAGAATTTTCATGCAATCCCCCTCTCTCCTTATCACATCAATGTTGTGTAACACACCAGTATTACACGTTCAACAGCCCCACAGCATGGTGCCGCCACCACTGTGCTTGAAAACTGTAACATTTGAAACCATCACTTGTCCCAACATGCTTCTAGTCTTTGTCCACAAACACTTCAATATTTGTGTCCTCTAACCATAAAACCTTTCCAGAAGGCATTTAGCCCATCCATGTCACCTTCTCAGTTTATAGTGATGTGAAACTTGCTTCACTGGGGACAGTGACACTGGTCATCTTCCAGTTTATGGTACGACCTGAGACCTGGTGGTTCCTGCGTTGTTCCTGAACATCCTCACCGATGTTCTTACATCTTAGGGTGGCAGAGAGAGCACTGGAAAGAGGTGACACTTTGGAATAATCCATCATTGTCACTACAACAAGTTAATTGTATTCAGCCTTGTTGAAAATAGCATGGTAAACAACATCCTAGAACTGTCAGCGCCGCTTATTAAAAGATTTAGGTTCATAGAATCACATTTTAGGCTTTGTGTAATTTTGATTGATTTTGATACAAGTTTGAATCTGAGAAACTCTACAGTAAATTTAAATCAGTGAACCCAGTTGTTGTCTGTTAAACCTGTTGAAGTTGTATGTTGAAGCAAAATTCTGCTCAGAAATGAACAGTTCAAGTAATTAATTCAGACTGGAAGATTAGTATGACATGCATGGCCATGATGAGTGGATGTAAACTTTTGACTGCAACTATATCTATATTTACAAGAAGGAAAAAAAGTGTATATATCAAGATCTCAATGGTCCGCCACTCTGCTTCAGACTGAATCAAAGTTAGTTTAAGGTGTGTGTGTTCTTTTACTTGCAGCAGAGCAAGACATTTTTTTGCTCATTTTACTAGAAAAAGTGAGGAAAAAAGGTCCTCACTTTTTTACTGGGCTATGGGTTAGGTGTAGCACTATGGTGTCAATTAGGGGTAGGTCAGGGTTAGGCCATAGAAAGGCTTGAAGATGAATGGAAGTCTATGGAAGACAAGGCATGGTCCTCACTATATACTGTACATTAAACAAGGATGTGTGTGTGTGTGTGTGTGTGTGTGTGTGTGTGTGTGTGTGTGTGTGTGTGTGTGTGTGTGTGTTTCTTACCAAGAGGAAAACCTTGCTGTCGGGCTTCACTTTATGCTTCTCCATGTACTTGATTAAGCTGCTGTTTGTATACCTGTTAGGGTGAAAACAATAATGCCAAATCAGATACTCTGATAAAGCGGGTTCTGAGTTCATGATGATAGTCAGGACATCTAAGCGTTCACTCACGTCGTCCTCCTGAAGTCCTTCTGCAGTGTGGGGTACTCTGGCATCTTTCTGATGTCTTCCCAGTCTTTATCTGCAGATGCAACACAGAGCAAACACATGCACATGTTTTTTTTAGGGTTTAGAATTGGTCAATTTAGCATATCCCTTTAACCTTTGTTCCTGTGTATTTGTGTTGCCTGTCCACTGACAGATCAGGTTTTTGAAATCTAACCCAAAACTTCACAATGAAAGCTAATGCAGCTAACTCAACATTGGTGGGCTGGTCTGTTTGAAGCAGCAGTTACGTGTTCTGTGTGCAGACCTGCAGGGAAACCCATCACGCTGAATATCCTGTCCAGCTGGTCATGGTGGAAAGGATTACTGGTCTTGATGTCCTCCTGCCGACAGTGGAAGATGGGCTCCGACGTTAGTAGCTCCGCAAAGATGCAGCCAATTGCCCAAATGTCTGATGCAAAAACATACACGGTTTTAATAATGAGTATTATGTTGAAAATAGTTTTCAATCTGACACATAACTATAACTATAACATAACATAACATAACTATATCAGAGCTCTGATTACCCCGTATGTTCCTAACAGAGCACTTCGCTCTCAGACTGCAGGTCTGCTGGTGGTTCCTAGAGTCTCTAAAAGTAGAATGCAGATCCTTTAGCTATCAGGCTCTTCTCCTGTGGAACCAACTCCCAGTTTTGGTCCGTGAGGCAGACACCCTGTCTACTTTTAAGACTAATCTTAAAACCTTACTTTTTGACAAAGCTTATAACTAGAGTGGCTCATGTTACTCTGAGCTACCTTTATAGTTATGCTGCTATAGGCTTAGGCTACTGGAGGACATCAGGGTCTATTTTTCTCACTCTACTGATTTCTACTGTTCTCCAGTCTACTGTTCTCCAGATTTGCATTGCATTACATTGAAATGACTGTTGTCATCTCAGCTTTTAACTTTTTGTTCTCTCTCTTTTTCTTCATAGTAGGTACACCTGGTCTGACGTTCTGTTGACTGTGAAATCATCCAGGGAGGACAGATCACCGACTATTACCATCTAATGTAGAACAGATTACTAGATCAATGTGTGCTTCTGTGCTTTTTTGTCTCTCTTGTTGTGTCTCTGCTGTCTTCTCTAAACCCCAGTCGGTCGAGGCAGATGACCGTTCATACTGAGCCCGGAGGTTTTTACTGCCGGAGGTTTTTTTTTCCCGTTAATGGGTGGTTTTTCTTCCCACTGTCGCTTCATGCTTGCTCAGTATGAGGGAAGCAATGTACAATGCAGACGACTCTCCCTGTGGCTCTACGGTTCCCCAGGAGTGAATGCTGCTTGTCGGGACTTTGATGCAATCAACTGGTTTCCTTATATAGGACATTTTGACCAATCTGTATAATCTGACCCAATCTGTATAATATGATTGAACTTGATTTTGTAAAGTGCCTTGAGATGACATGTTTCATGATTTGGCGCTATATAAGCAAAAAAAAAAACAAAAAAAAAAAAAAACCCAATTAATTGGCTTCATATAGTCCCAGATTAAGTATTGGATTGCTAAATATAAGTCCATTCCTGTCACAATCCCCATGTGTTTTGCTGATATCTTAGGTTCCTGGGGATCATGCATCTTTCTGTTTTTTAACCATATTAGTATTATTTATTAGTCTGATTCTGTTCTTTCCTGCTTGTAAGTTTGTTATTTTAGTTGCATAAATCGCTATTCACTCCAGTGTGTGACTCCCAAGCTCTTGTCTGCCTTTCTGTCCTGCGACAACCTCTACAAACCTGACAATTTAATTTTGCCAGAATAATCTCCAGGTCCAGCTTTCTGGAACAACTCTGAAAATACACCACCCTAGTCCTGATATCTTTTTAAACAATTTTTCTTTGCCAGGAGGTGCAGATAATATGAAGTTTAAGATCATGGTTACAGCGCATGTTTACTTGGTCACTATTTATGATTTCCATACTGCAAAAAAACCCTGTAAAGTATCTGGATCAGTGTGGACAGAGGCGTAGTTTTATTGAAATGATTTACTCATAATATACTGTAGGTTTTGCATTCTATATAAGTTCACCCTCACTCTTGGTGGCGCAGGGCAGATGGATTTGTCTACTGTGGCCGATGAGCACCCCTGGCCACCCCTTGGCGCCACCCGTTTCATGGGTCAGGGCTGCGTCACATGCAGGATAAATCAGACTCACCAATAGCTTTGGTGTAGTGCCGGGCCCCAAGGAGCAACTCAGGAGCCCGGTACCAGAATGTCACCACCACAGGGTCGAGGTCTGCCAGTGGCTTCAGGGGAGAGTTGAAGAGCCTGGCAAACCCCATGTCAGCTGTAAAAGACATGATGTGCTTAGCAAACAAAGGCATTATCTGACAATGATATGAGTGGAGTGAAGGATGCTGTCAGGGTCAGAGGCATTATCACATGTGGTATTATTTTAAAACCCACTACAAATGTGTTTGACACACTATTGAGATGGTAAACAGTGGTCCATATCCACTATGACCTCTTTCTATATCAGAAGAGATTTTACATTTTTAGACACCTTCCTAAAATGCTGGTTAAAGGACCATTTAAGGTAGAGATATTCACAGAGAAACTGGCTGGTGGCCCTTTATCAGTCTATGTTCACACTGATGGGGGGGTCACTGATGCTTGGCCGGTGACCCCCCCCCCCCCCCCCACCCCCAAGACTAGGCTTAAAACTGTCCTTGTTAACAGTGCTTATAGTTAGAGTAGCTTAAGTTACCCTGAGCTATCTCTATAGTTATGCTTCTAGGCTTAGGCTGCTGGAGGACCTCAGGGTCTATTTTTCTCACTCTAAATGGTAAAAATGGTAAATGGCTTGTACTTGTATAGCGCTCTAACCAGTCTGACAACCTCCAAAGCGCTTCACACTACAGTTTTAGTCATTCATCCATTCACACACACATTCACACCCTGACGGTGGTGAGCTATGTTAGTAGCTACAACTGCCCTGGGGCAGAGGGACAGAGGCGGGGCTGCCATGCACCACAAATTCGGCGCACGGTGGCACCACAAATTCGGCGCCACCGGGCCTTCTGACCACCGGCAGGAGACAATGCGGGGGAAGTGTCTTGCCCAAGAACACAACGACAGAGACAGTCAGAGCGGGGGATTGAACCGGCAACCCACCAATTGTAGGACAAACCCCCTGCCATTTTTTTCTCTGTCATTCTTTTTCCTTCATAGTAGCTACACCTGGTCTGGTGTTCTGTCAGCTGTTACATATTCCACGGAAGACAGATCATCCGCTATTACCATATAACGTATAACATAGCTTGCTCAGTATGAGGGATTGCTGCAAAGCCATCAACAATGCAGATGACTATCCACTGTGGCTCTACACTCTGTCAGGAGTGTCAAGACTTGATGCAATCTACTGGGTTTCCTTAAAGAGGAAACTTTTTGACCAATCTGTATGATTTGATTGGATTTGACTGAGTAAAGTGCATTGAGATGACATGTATCATGAATCGCTGCTATATAAAAATTTAATTTCAATTGAATTAGAAACTCAACAATCTAATGTAGTGAAGGGACCATAATTAAGCTCTCACATTATGTGGAGGTAGTTCCTGTGAATAGAAGACATGAAGTCAGCTATTCTCTGTCAGTGAGGTGTGAATGAAGTCAACACACCTCATTTGGGGATCGTGAATTGATGTCAATATATATTCAGGCAGAGACAGAGTACAAGACTTTAACAGATAACAGGAATCCAGCGTAAAGGAAGGTTTCTGCATTCTTTAGAAAAAACTTAGTCATGCTAGCCATGCTAACCAATGCTAAAGAGTGATTAAAGCAGCGCTGCCCAGCTCCAGTCTTGGAGAGCTGCTGTCATGCAACTTTTAGATGCATACCTTTTCCA
Organism: Fundulus diaphanus; assembly: GCA_037039145.1. Lineage (NCBI taxonomy): Eukaryota > Metazoa > Chordata > Actinopteri > Cyprinodontiformes > Fundulidae > Fundulus > Fundulus diaphanus. Next base: position 10,348,584 of record CM073142.1, on the reverse strand, counting down.
ACACACCTGAATCAAACTGCAAAGTCAGCATTCAGTCATTCAGCTCTGCAGAGACCTTTGACAATAAGCCATTCAATAGATTCAGGTGTGCTAGAGAAGGGATGCATCTAAAAATAGTATTGCTTTCCAGGACTGGACTTGAGAACCCATGGTTTAAAGTATCAACTCTGTAATCACTTTGTCTATGTTTTAAAATAGTAAATCCCTTTCCAAATCCCTAATTTAACATGGCTGCTTTTGCAGACGTCGTGTCTGTTCCTAATATAAGTAATTAATTACTGCTCACAGAAGCAAGGAAAGATAAAATCATTATTTTGAAGCATTTCCTACATTTCATAATAGCGTTATTATGGAATCTGCAAAAACTGGCATTAAGTACAGGTCATTCAATTCTGATCGGTGCCTCTCTAATATAGAGAGAAAGAAGCAACACCTTGAAATGATTTTACATTTGAAGAAACAAGAGCCAGTTAAATTGACCACTTTTACAAACATAACACTAAATATCTAAACTAATTGAGAGGGTAGTTATTTCCTTAGTCTATAAGTATTGACTTCTGACCTCGTCCCTGCAGGCTCAGCCCTGTGAAGCTGGGGTCAGTGTGTCCAGTGAAATCCTCCCTAGCTGCAGTGTTACAGCTAGAGTCTGGCTGCACTGCTAAAACACCTTAGTACTATTAGTGGGAGGCTTTAAAAATAGATTCCAGCTCTGCAGCATTACCCTTCAACAGTCCCTGGCCAGATGGCTTATGTAACACTGATCTGAGCTCCCTGACAACCTCTCAAAGAAAGGGTTAAACATTGCAGCTCGCCCCACAGTGAAAAGCATTACCCACCCTGTGCTGAGGATATCGGCACATCTGCACTGTACATTAAACCGATGTAAAAGCATGGCAGTTTAGAGCATATTTTTGGTTACCAATTTTAACTCTTCCTCGTTCAGGACCTTCTCCCATCACCAGGATGTTGGCTGGTTTCTGTGGAAGACAACAACAACAACACACTTTAAACACACACGGCACAGTGAAATTCTGTTTCTGCAGCTTGTCAGGAAGCGCGCTGCACAAGGCAGTTTAGATAATAGATAAGCGCCTCTGGAGGTGAGAAGGTGGAGGGTCTTGTTAGAGAGCCTGACACTGGCTGCTCAGCCATGCCGAGGGCCTCTGGCCTCCTTCTGAACAGTAACCCAGACTGGCTGACTGTACTGAACCGTGCGACCACATGACTGTCAGTCAGACATTTTACGAGGATACACCAAACACTGGGCTACTGATGAGAATGAAGATGAACTCACAAGCACACAGCTGTGTTCCTTTAGGTTTAGATTAGAAACTAAAGAAGCATTTCTTTGAGGATGAGTAAGATATGTTATTTTGCTTCATAAAAATTTTTCTTCTTAACAAGTAAACACAAATCACAGCAATGGGAAAGGGAGAAGTTGCGATCTCATTTAGAGGGTTTCAGACACATTTCAAACTGGGAGGCTTCTTTAAAGAAGCAGTCTGGACTACTAGCCCCTGCACATCCTGCACTTCTTCGCCTATAGTTTATTTATTTCCATACATTTCCAGGTAAAATCAAAAAAGTATAAACTGTCAGATGGTGGAACAACAGATGTGAAAAATAAAAATGACTGGTGACCAAATCTGATTTTTTTTTTATCCTGATTGGCACAAACTGGTGACTGGTTGAAATCAAACTTTTTCCTGATAATCTGACCCAATCTGTATAATATGATTGAATTTGACTTTGTAAAGTGCCTTGAGATGACATGTTCCATGAATTGGCGCTATATAAATAAAATTGAATTGAATTCATCACTGAATGCATTTTGGTTTTCGGTTTGAAAGTTGTTACTGATGGAAGAAGACAGAAAGTTATAAATTTTTGTATTAAGTGTTTAAGAATATCAGAGGAAGTCTTTATGCTATAAGAAGCTATTTAAAAAGAAAATGCCTGCTGTATTTAATGCTGCAATAGGAAGATTTCACTAGGTGCAGATCTTTTGTTTGCTATTTCAAAGTTTTGTGTCTGCCGTGGAACATGCTGGATTCTTACCTGTCACCGTTAAGGTCTATGTTCTCTAGGGTTCTACCATGTTACTGCTACAAAATTCAATACTTTTCCAGAAGCAGTTTTCTAGATTATTACATTTTTTAAAGACATTATTTACACTTTGCAAAATATTCCCCCAGTTTGGCTTTCCACAAATCATGATACAACACATTGCTGAAGCCAGTTTCTGATTGGACAGTATGGTAAAGTAAAATATGGATTTGCCATCTGGACAAAATTATCAGATCCATCTAAATCTATAATGCTGAAAGATCTAGAAAGGATTATTCTAAATTAAATAGTAGTATTTTATGTAATGGTGCGTTCAGACCGAACACGTTTCACGCATGAAAAAGGCGTCCAATGCTTCAAGTTGGACGCTTGTGCACTTTGAAGTCAGACTCTTGACATCAAGTGTCAAAATCACTCTAGATGTCCAAGATATGCATCTGAGCAAACTATGGACAGATGGGCAGTGGGAGGCGCTACCCTTGGTTGTTTTCCTTGCCGTTCTCTTGTGTACAATGGCAGATGCAGTCGAGAGAGTGGCTTGACCTTATTTGATGAATAAATCAAGAGAATGTCGTGGTTGGGTGCCTCTGCTCCATGCCACGGTTCAACCAGTTAATTCAGAAGCATTCAGAGTTTGGTGAATTTCACCATTTAATCCAGGATTTGCGTGCAGATGAGGGTCACTTTAAGTGCTATTTTCGTCTTTCTTGGGCCCAGTTTTGAGTCCCAACCATGGCAGGAAGTAGGAGAAATATTTAAGTAGGAGTAGGAGAAAGTAGGAGAAATATTTAACTGCTTCATAATAAGGTTATTCTGCATTTCACTAGTCAACCCATAAGTAAGGTGAGTTTATAACTACCCAGTGGTCTCAAAAGGATTCGGTCTCTATGAGAAAACCCTGCTGCACATTTGCTGCAGGGAGAACGTCATCAGATCTGTGTTTTTGATGCTCACAGCTGCCCTCTCTTGCAGGAGGACTCAGAATCTGCATTTAATCAAACAGTCTGTTGAATCCGCTAGGGCGTCTACGGACAAATGAACCCACTGACCCGCCAGACACCGACCTGCCTGGCAAAACCGCTTTGTTGCTATAGAGACGGCACTAATAAGGAGGTCTATTATTCACGCCAACAACACGACCCGCTGCGATCAGAAAACACAAAGAGGAGCGTCTCTACAAAGAGCCGACGAGTTCAAGCTCACCAGCTCCTCTGACATTCTCAACAGATTCTGTGAACATCATTTTATCTCCTATATGGTGTTTAAAAGACCTGATGTACCTTTTGGACAAGCATAGAACTGAACAAAATCAGATTGAGTGGAACTGAACACAACAACAAAATGATAATACTGACATCACAAGTTGTTAATTTAAATGTGTCGCATGTTAAAAACAACAGCATTAAAAAAATTTACCAAAACTGAGACTTCCGTTTGAATGTATCCAGGGAAGTTCATCAGTTCCAGTTGGCCAGTTTTAAAAATGGATCAGGGGCTGAGGGAAAACCTTCTCTGTCCCTGTGGGGAGACAGAAACTTGGTCCTTAGGGACAAGGCCTCCTTTAACAAAACATCCACATATTTGTCTTTACAAATGGGTCAACCAGGAGTCAGGAGCTCACTTATAAAACTGATAAACAGGAAATCTTAAAGCCTATAAAGTGGGAGCAAACAGCCCCAACAATGTAGTAAGTCAAGGAAATTAACCCCTTCCTGCTTTGTATGCATAACTATATTGGCCTCAAATTGTAATTTTAAGGACAAGTTTCAATTACTCCTTGCCTAACACAGCGTTGTGGTGTATCTGGGACACAGGTTTTATTTTTAACCTTTGCAGCCAATCTGCTGGATAAATGGCTCTGGATCTTTCTTTAGCTATATTTAGTTTCCTCGTGTTTCCTTTGCAATATTCACAGCAGATGCTGTTTGCAGAGATGATGACTATGCTGTGTGCTATCGGACTGAGTATAAAATGACACTCGGCGTCATGCTTTGCATGTAAACCACATGCAAATGTTTAAGCCTTTGAATTGAGAGGGAATCATATTTTCTTGCCAGGTTTAAAATAACCCGTCTTTGTATACCTTAAATTATTCCTAGGTATTTGAACTTTAACCTAAATCCTCAATGGAGTCCTACTGCGTCCTACCCCTGCCATGCTATTGGTTATCTGTCTTCTATCGTAATGGCATAAGATACACCGTCTTAAGAAGATAATGCTCTAGAAGCAGCTTTTTTGAGTCCTGTTAAAGAAGCATTTGTGGCTGGCCAGGTTTCAAAGATTATTTGGGATGTGAAAATATACTGTGGCACTAGCTGTGGAACTTAAAGATGTCATATATATACTGCATACATGGACTGCTGGTTTTGAATTCAAGTACAGCTTTGCAAATGTTGTGACCTACCAATAACGGTTACTTAACCTCATGGTACACTATGCAAACACTCTGTCTGCACCGATGAATATTCACTGGCTTTGGGATGGTGAAGGCTTGGATTGGCTTCAACGGACAGCTGCCTGGCTTATTCTCTTCTTCTTTTTCTCCTCTGAGCAGACAACATATAAACCAGTGTATTATTTACCGCCTCCTAAAATAACTAGTTAGACCTGTGTACCTGAGTGGAACATCATTGGACAACTGAATAAAAAAACAAATGAATAGTGAGGTAGGAATATTTAAATCACCAAACAGGATCAAGTATTACGTGTAGTTGAACTTTGGACTAACTGCAAGTTAAACAACTGGATTTGCAACTTGCTTATATTGGTAAATGTATACCATGATCCGTCCTGTACTTTGGACGCTTGGGTTATCAAGTTTAAAAATCTCCTTTTACGTTAAAAAATGATCAGATAATGATCAAGATTGTCCTGTAAAAAAATCTCAATATTTTTTGTCATATTCCCCACCCCTATGTGGACCAATCAGCTTAAAATTAGGTTATTTTGACAAATTAGGGGACAGTTGGCACACAGAAGGGAACATATAAAAAAAGGGTTCTTTTAGTCTGAAAGTCCCAAGTCTTGGTTAAACTGCTGGGGACCCTGGAACCCAATTGGATCCTTCTAGACAAGGCAAGGAAGGTTTATTTGTGAAGCACAATTCAGTAACAAGACAATTGAAAGTGCTGTATATGAACAAAACATAAGAAAAGAAAACATACAGAGGAAAGTACATTCCAGTGGAATAGTAGCAGTAGTTCAAGATAAGTTGCACTACAAACTTAATCTAATGATTTTTCTGTGAACTACAACAGTTTAAATTGAATATTAACGTTTAAAGGCAACTCTAACCAATTTGATTGGAACCTTGATTTAAAGGAACTCAGGCTTTCAGCACTTTTACAGTTTTCTGGAAGTTTGTTCCAGATAAGTGGAGCATAGGAACTAAATGCTGCTTCTCTGTGTTTGGTTCTGGTTCTGGTTCTGCAGAGTAGGCTAAAGTCAGAAGACCTCAGTGGTCTGGATGGTTGATACACTGATAACAAGTCTGTGATGTATTTAGGTGCCAAGCCATTCAGCGATTTACAGACTAACAGAAGTATTTTAAAGTCTATTCTCTGAGATACAGGGAGCCAGTGGAAGGACTTTAGAACTGGGGTGATGTGCTCTACTTTCTTACTCTGAGGATGCGGGCAGCTAACCTGACTTCTGTATGTCGCTCCGCCTAGCTTCACTTACATACATCTGGGACGTCTCCCATAGAGAGTGATTTCTCCAACCAATTGTATGGTCTGGCCAATCAGGACACAGGGCTGTAGTTTCATAGATGTGACGTAGTGGAGACGCGACCATGACGTGAGACTGTTTTGATAGCAATGGCGGCTCGTCAAGGAAGCAAGCGTTAACATTGATGCTGCTATTTCTTCCGTGTTGTCCAATCTACCTAATATTATTTCATTAAAAGAACATCAGAGAACGGCTCTGAAGGCTTTTGTTGGTGGAAACGATGTTTTCGCCCTTCTCCCGACCGGAGCGGTTAGCGGACGTGCCCCGGAGCGGTTAGTGTCAGCTCACTGTCAATAAAACGCGTGCCACTAGAGAAAAGAAAAAACGTGTTTTTTTTTTCCCTCGTTGCTCTCATCAGCGTTACGGGTTAGCTTCGGTGTGAGTGGTTGAAATAGCACGTCGATAAAGATGACAGACAAGTGGCTTATCCAATCATATGCAAGGATTTTTGATAAGGCCCAGCCTTCAATAAAGGCAATTCCTATGGCGGTGTCCCAGATGTATGTGAGTGAAGCTAGGCGGAGCGACATACATCTGTCGGAAGTCAGGTTAGCGGGCAGCAGCGTTTTGTATAAACTGCAGCTGTATGATTGACTTTTTAGGCAGACCTGTGAAAACACTGTTGCATTAATCAATTCGACTAAAGATAAACGCATGGATTAGCTTTTCGAGATCCTGCTGATATCCGAGATCCTGCTGAGACATTAGTCATTAATTCTGGAAATGTTCTTCAGGTGATTTCAATCTGAACCTCTGGGTTAAAATAATTTATTTTTTATTAAATTACATTTTTAACAACTAAGGTGTCTTAACTGAACCATACTGCTTTATTTTGCTGCATTAGACCATAGAAATCTGCGTTAGACTGGCGACTTGTCCAGGGTGTACCCCGCCTCTCGCCCATTAACAGCTGGAGACAGGCACAGGCACCCCTCGTGACCCCAGCAGGGATAAGCGTGTAGGAAAATGGATGAATGGATGGAGATTATAGAAATAAAATATCTGTCTGGATAAACCAGACATGAACCATAAATACCCGACCCTTTCATTCTGCCCTTCGTGAATAATATTTTATGTTTGAAATTGATTAAACAGAGGTGTTATTATGTCAAAAAAAGCGCGCAGAAATGTAAAAAATTAAAAACTATACAAACAATTTGTAGTTCTTATGAGGACTAGACTGAGGGCCCCCACATACTAGCACAGACACGAGTCCATTCCCCCCGAGTCCATGCAGACAGATACGTGCAGAGCAAAATTTGTATGACTACGTACGCGGTGTCACACTATAACCTGCTCGGTGGCAAGAAGTCTTTACATCGAACTCTTTTATATGTGACACCGAGCTTGATACACTGAGCTGCTCCAAGCAGGCAGTAGCAAAAGACGCGCGGCATCACAGTCCCTCTCTGTTCACACTAACAGATGGGGGTGGGTGCCTTCTGGGAAAAAAAACGGCTCTAGGTGCTCTACTGCCTAATCAAACATTTTACCATCCCACTGGCAGAAAGTTTGGAAAATGTAGGAATTTGTCACAAGAAATGTAGGCAATAGGTACGCTCGACTATGAAGGGTTAAAAGTCAGCGCGGTGTCCGTGTGGCTCACAGATTTAGACTTTATTGTCATTCAAATGCACATTCACGACATACATTTGAGCGAAATGTAATTGCAAGGCTCTAAGTAAAAACAGAAGAAAAATTATAGATATAAGTATTTGTCAGGAATGCAGCGGCAAACCAAAAAAGACATTTTATATGTACAGAAATGTTATAAGACCATATGAATAGTGCAGGTATATGTAGCAGCAGGATGTGCTGAGACAATAAACATATCATATGATGGTGCGGATAGTGCAGTTACTCAGTGCAATAGAGTTCACAGCGTCCATGTAGAGTGACTTGTTTTATATGTGTGGAGAGGGATTATTGGGGCTTTACCACTCTTATTACGTGTGGAATGAAGCTGTGGTGGAATCTGGTTGTTCTGCACTTGATGCTGCTGAACGTCTTAACAGAGGGCAGCAGGGTGCCCTTTGGGGCCTGTTTGGGACGTTAAGCGTCCTAAGTGAGAGTTTTTGTGAGGGATCCCTGGGAAACTAAAGGGGAACCTAAAGCCAACTGTATACAGCGTCAGCCAGATGACAATTAGTGAAGGTTGATCATTATCCTGCTGAGAGACCCAACCATGACTCATCTTTTACATTACTGGCAGATTCCACCTGGTTTGTATCTAAAATCCTTGTTCATTTCAAAGAGTTCATGTTTGGACTTGCTCTAACAAGTTTCTCTGATGGATTATTAATAAGAAGTTTCTAGAAACCATAATCAACTTTTAAAAAAAGCATGGTTGAAACAATGCTTCGGTTCCATTTATTTTAAAGTGAATTGCTTAAGGGTACCAGCAATTCTACCACCAGTGAAGAGTGAAAAAAACAATTCCTTGTGATATATTGCCAGTGTTAGAATATGCTACTGCAAAAAAGATTGATCCTTCAAGGCTTTGTTCGCATCTTTACAAAAACATTTGCCGAACTCTGTAGACAAACATAACTAAAGCAGAAAGGGCAACAGCTTCAGAGGGCTGACTACAGTAAATGTTTCTTCCTGTCTGAATGAATACGTTTTAAGTTACAGCTGTTTTAATATGTTAGTCTAAACCTAACCATTTCACAGATGCATCGTTTCTCAGTGACACTCTTCCTGTCTCCTGCCATCCAGGTGAGCAGGGATGGTACATATGAGTCATTTCCATACAGCAAATGATCTTTGTTTGGGTTACCTGCTAAGGCAACACCCTAGGAGGGCTGTCAGCTCCGCACTGAATGGAAGCTTTTACATAACCCCTGAGGCACGCCACGCAGCCTCCAGTGAGGAGGGTGGTAGCAAGAAAGGAGGTGGGGAGAGTAAATAGGGGGATGGGCACTGTGCAGTGGTGCACTGCAGAGCACATGCCTGCTTCCAGACAGCCAGAGCATGCTACACACGAGCACAAACAGACGCTTATGTAACAGCCCAAGTACTGCAGCCATGATGGGAGTGCTGGTGGGAGCACCACTTCCCCACGGATACACAGAGAGCCGCAGATTACATGTTTGCAGTGCGGTTCCTATTTTCTAACTCTTCAGAGGAGTTCTGTTACAGATCCCGAGGTCATTTTCCAGAAGGCATCAACAGCCACTCACTTCTTTTCTTCCTTGTTACTCAGTCAGTGAGAGAGAACTAAACAGGCGAGCACCTGCACGAAGAACGATAATCAGGCAAACAATGACAGCCAGGACAAACTACACAAGCCGGAGTTTGAATAGGCTGTGGCCACAATGGCAGGAAGCCCTGGCAATGAAACATTAAAATAACAGCTCTAAGGGCAATACATCAGAGCTTTATCTGGCTGCAGAGAAAATAGTTGTGCGAGGACGGAAGTGCTGGTGCACCGATAAGACTGGTGTGACCTTCACAGAGCAAAACAACCAGACTACCGCTGTGGGAGAATTCAGAGACAAACAGGTTTCACTTTTATTTCTTCACAGTAAGCCTCTGTTCATCTAAGTCAAGTCCATGACATTACGGTTTAGATTAATATATAAAATGCAACATTTTTCCATAGTGTTTGTCTCAGCTGTCATGAGAGTTAAACACAGGCTGACAAGCAATGGCAGCCTTCTGGATATTGTTGCACTGATTTCAGGTGGGAGCAACTCGAACTTGGAAGCCATCCTGCTACTACATGAGCGTTCTTCCACAGTAGTGAAGTGTTGGAGTGTGCCCGGCTCCAGACGCACTGCAGAACAGCCTTTCATTCGCAGTTCGTGTTCTAATTTCCCACTGCGGTCCCAGCAGCTTGTTGTATTCCATGCCTTAAGCCCATAACGTTGCACAGAGCAGTTTAAAAGTTGCTCTACATTTCCTGTTGGTCCCGCTGCTGATGAGAAGCTGCTAATACCTAAAAGCAGCAGCAGGAAGAGCTTGCTCTTTTATTTGCAGTAATTTACCTCTGCTACTGCAGGGCTGTACAAGAGAGCATTGTGAAACAATCAGTGTATCATATGTCACTTTATGTAGGAATTTGGTTGTTTTTTTTCCACATCTACCTTTTTCAAGTAAAGTATAGCTGTCTTTTCTTGCTGAATAAATCAGCAAATGAAGTTGTTAGTGTATCAAGCAAAGCTCAAAGTTCACTGCGACTTCAAACCACAGGGACAGAGGTAAAAGATATCCAAGTGCCTGGAGCTGCACACTGGGAAGGCTTTAGATAACTATTGACCAGCATAACAGCACGTGTTCCTGACAAAAGCCTGGCCCAAGAGGGCAGACGGTCACAGGTTCAGTGCAGCTGACTCTGGAACGGAGCAGGGTCACAGCGGCGTGGCTCAATGCCAACATACCTCAGTGTAGGACCACATGTTCACTGGACAGCTGAAACAACCTCGGTTACGCCTGTTGGAAACAAAGTCTCGGACCCAACCAGGACCGGTACCTGCGAGGGACTCAGCACCCAGTCACAGGGAGGATCCACGCCTGCAACATGAGCTAAGGTTCCCACAAGGCAGCACTATGACGACTGTGACCTGTCTACAGTAAAAACAGAGACCTAACCATTATATTGTTGTTTATTTGGAAACACAATTTCAGACAGCTAATTAAACTGAACGCTTGAATGTTCCCAGGTGTAGCCGCCGGCTGGACTGTTCGCTGACACTGGTTCGGTTCCAGTTCTGACCAAGTTGTGCCTGAGATTTTAAACATGTCAATAAGTCAAATGGAGCTATTTAACTCAGTCACATAATGTTGGGTGACACACACTTACCCGATGAGTATGGAAAGCAACACATAAAGGGAAAGTAGAATTCATGTCAAACATTAGCCTGAAGGTTGTCAAACATGTGATACATTTGTTTAACTTGAAGTTTAGAGTCTGTAAATGACTTGATTAACTCACTACCGGGATATCTCAAGAGTAAGAGTCAGCTCATTTTTACTGACAAGCTGTGATTTCAGTGTTTCAAGTCTCTGGGTTTACACATCAGGACAAAGTCCAAAGTCTCAGACCAAAAAATGCACTCTCATTTGTCAGTTTTTTAAGTACACCTGTTCAATTGCTTGTTAGCACAAATAGTGATTCAGACAATCTATTGCCTGCAAGTCAGTGCATTTAGCCATCTAGATGGGAGGGAATAAAAGTGCTGTGTAGCACTAAGAATTGCTGTCTTAATGCCAAAGACAGCCCAACAGATTTACTTTCACAAGTGGAGCATTACTGCTTTAGCTATAGTGCTCCGCTTGATATGCATGCAAAACCTTATTGGACATTATTTTGGGATTATTTCAAAGTCAATGGACACGGAAACGGAAAGGTAAATGAGAAAGAAAGGACGAGAGAAAGGTCAGGCTTAACGTTAAAAAATAGAGCAGAGGAAAAACAGAGTTCAAGATAACATCCTTGGTGTCTGTTTCACCTGCCGAAAGAGAGATAGAAAGAACTACAGAACCAACACAAAACATATCACAGGTACAAACAGCATACACCTTTGATAATGTCACTGAAAAATATGCAGTATCATTTAATACAAAATTATATGGTTTATTTGTATAGAAGTGTATCTGTAAGCACCTGGATCCAAGCACCTGTGGGAGTTTGTCAGAGTGTGCTTGTATAGGTAAGGTTTGTCCATAAGAAAAATGCTCAATAGTAGTTGCGAGGAGCCAAAGACCTGCCCCCCAGGGCGCCGAGGCAGACACCGGGGAGACCAGAACCCCAGACAGCCAAAAGGTTCCCCAGAGGGCAGGAGACCAAGAAGGACAAACACAGCCAGCTACGCCAGAGTAGATCCAGCCATGGGCCCAGAGACCCGAGGCCCAAGGACCAGCCACCAGGAGTGAGCTGGCACACACCCGAGCCCCCACCCCCGGACACTGAGAGCCACCAGTGCACTAGCTGGTCAAGGCGCCAACCACCGGCAGGAAGTCTGATGGGGAGGATGGGCCCCACAATTAGTGGAGACCTGAGATGTCCCAGTAGTGGGGGGTGACCCAAAACCCAACCTGACAAAGAGACAATCACAGGCACATTCATATTTACATTCACAGGTGTATCGGTCCAGGTACCGATAAAATGCACAATCACACAAAAATCAAATCTTTTCAAATTGGTTTTCTAAAGATGACAATGATTCTAAGTGTACGCAAGTGCCCTCCACAGACACCAGCTTCCAATCCATCAGAGTGCCTTTGGGATGCGGTGGACCAGGAGATTGACATCATGGATGTCCAGCAGACAAATCTGCAGCTATTCTGTGATGCTACCATGTCAATGTAGACCACAATCTTCGAAGAATATTTCTGACACCATGTTGGTTCTATGTCATAAAGAATTGAGGAGGTTCTGAAGGAAAAATAAGTCCAACCCGCCAATACCAAAGTGTACTTAATAATGTGACCAGTGGGAATAATCTGATCAAGTATAGCAACGGGATCTGGGCTCCTTGCAGACATTGTCTGATAGCTGATGCTGACAATGATTCCAAACACAGCAACAACAAAGCACTGCAACGGACCAATCAAAGTTCACACACCAACACAGATACTCTGATTGATATAAGGTTTAGACAATGGGATAATCATCAAGGATTACTGAGGATTACATAAAATCTGATTTAGAAATTGACAGAAATGCAGTGCACACATAGGTCTAAAGTGTTCACCTCAGCCCTCTGAGCCCTGAACCCAACTTATCCAAAACTGACAGCTCAGCTGTTTTAACTCACAAAGCATATCAGTCTGCTGGGGATTACCTCCTTACTGACCATCTGACATCAAATCAGTGACAGCAGCAATCAAAATTAAAATTCTCCCATTTAATCTGCTCTGTTTGTGTAATTTTTACTGTAGAAAGACCCAACTGGTCCTTACTAGGAGTAGCAGATGTAGAGAGAGCTGAAAAAGAAGCGTGGGAGCAGACATACAGATGGGCTGTGGGAGTTTACAGTTTGCAGTCACTCACATACGACATGCACGGAAAGGAAATTGGTCCAGCTCGGTTGTTTTAATCTGATGTGACAGATCTGTTTGCTAAGAAGCTGAAAGGAACACTGATGTGTCTGATTGTTTCTTGTCCTGCTTATATAACACACTCAGATCTCTGAGCTCACTATCAGATATGGAGTTGCTTTGAGGGGAATATTTAGGCCAGGTTTACAGATTATACCTTAAATGAGTTGTTTTTTAAGACATCACATTTACACACATTTAATATAATAGCTCTTAAATTCAACATAGTAGAGCTACACAGAAACATCACACCCCTAAATCTCACCAAACGCTTAAGTAAAGGAACAAATCCAGGCAGTCCTTTACATAAAATCTACAAGAAACACGTTAAGCAAGAAAATGCACTGAAACAGCATCCATGTATGGAGATACATTCTCAACAGCTGAGATTGTTCCAGGGATTTCAATCCTAAAGACAATATAGAGGAAGAAGGGTACAAAAGGACTGGTGCTAAGGACACGCTAGAATAAGTTCAGCCGCTGGAACTGGTTCAGCAGGAAAAAAAGCCATTGTGGTCTCTTAACTTTGCACATGGTGCCTATCTCACAGCCGTTGGTATTTCTCAAGGTTCCTGCATTCCTTTCATTTCCATTTCCTGCACTTGTTAGTATTCTGGATATCTGAGTCTATCACTACCCTCTTTTTGTAGTTTGCTGGGTACAGTGTAGTCCAGTTAATTAACCATCGGCAATTGTGCCGTGGAACAGAAATTCAATCATATAAATCCTGGCACCAGGGTTTTAAACCCAGACAGCACATTAAGAAACCAAAGATCTATCAACTCAGATGTTGTACAGATCAACAAGGTGAACATTAAATGTTAAAGAACGGAAACTTATTAAAGAAAAATTGAATTGAATGAAAAAGAAGCTCTTATTCTGAAGTGAAAAAGGATGGCGCTAAGTTGCCCTGTTGTGTTGATGGAATCAAGAAATGTTGACCTCTTATTGGCTTGATCAACAGTGCCCAGTGACATAAGAACTGAAGAAGCCCCTGAAATGATAGGTGGTCAGCAGCAGACGAAGGAAAAACTTACACAGAAAGAAAAACATGGTAGAAATCTTTTTTTTAATTTTGAGGCTTTTGTGGAAACTGTATATCTCTGAAGGGAATGCTGTGATTGTCGTGAGCTAAATACAACTACAGACATTTTAGCTCACCTTCATTCAGAGTCTTAAAATAAGCGCTAGCATAACGATTCCCTATAAACATTTGTTTGTTGCCATATTTTCTCTGACAGTTTACCACTTCCTCTCAGCCTCTGGGGGTTTTAGCGACAAAACTGATAGTGAGCATATGCAAAGTCATTTTCCAAGTGTGCCAAAGGGGATCACAGAAAATGGATGTTCTCTTTTACCAAGGTCGTGGGGAGGTATCTGCACTGCACATCCCCTCTAGTTTAAGACCTGAAGTACTTCAACTAGTCAAACTTGAAATAAAATTTCTACACAAAACCTGGAGTTATCAGTACAGAATAAGATTTATGAAACTTTAGTTCTGTTTATGAGGATTATATTTTCAGACAAGATTTTCAGCTTCTGAAACACAAACAAACTGTTTATTTGTGTATCTGTGACGTCGGCAATCTGAGTACTACACTAGTACTTGCTGCGGGGCGATAGTGCTAACCACTGGACCACTCTGCAGCCTACTAGACAGTAGGAAAGTGATTTCTAAGTCAAATAGCTATGATGAGAACACAGCAACCAATGCATTGGTTTTATTTATATGCAAGTGCTTTCTTTATATGATGAATATACCATTATACCAGTTATACCAATATCATTTTGTTATATGGATTGATTTGTGAGGAAACCTCAATCCGCCAAATTTGTTAACGCTCAACATGAAATCCCGGAACCCCAATTTTGGGAGGCACTGTTCTAGACTAATTACAGATTCTTTAAAAACCAGTTGTGGTTTTCTGAAACCCTTTCTGTTTTTGTGAAAAATATGGATTTTTACTTTTCCCAACCATATTGTCATAACCGTTGTGCCATTCGTGTGAACCCCAAGTATGTAGCGCCTCATCTTGTTAGCAGGAAGCATCGCTACACCTCTCCTAACTATCCAATAACATTTGTGTTTATCGATGCACGTCAACCAGCCTGCATCTCAAGGCCCAGTGCACACACACAACAATTTCACTTTAATCCTGGCAGATTGTTGTGGTTTCTGTCAGAGACTCAAAGAGAATGAAACCTCCCGTTAACAACAGCAACAAAAGGAGTCGTGTGGGAAAGGAGAGGTGTGAAGAATCTCACACCAGTAACGCCGGTGAGCTGAAGTCAGATTAGATGGCAGAGTTCAGGACGTTCTGCTCCCCACACACAACAATCCCACTCCTTCACACTATCTAATTTATAATAACAGAACACAATGAGACAAAACAACACCTGCACTGTAGCAAACACACAGCTCTGATGGCTGCGCTGACACACTGGACGAGCCCGTAGTCCTTGAGTTTTAGTAATGCTTTTCCATTGAGCGGAGCTGGATAAGGCTAATGGAGGCTAATTAATGGTCACTGTAGAATATCATTAAATTAACTCAAATTAGAAGAAAACTTGTTTCTTCTAAAGTTTTCCTCTATGGGTAGAATGTTATTAATAACAATGCTTTGGGGCACTTACACATAAATATTAATTATGCATATCTTTCGCTGTCAAGCAAGAAATATATATAATTAATGGATGTCTTTTCAAGATAAAACATGGCTGCTGCACACTTAATTAAAATGAAACCTAATTTATAAGAACAGGTTTAGACACAATGGGGTATGAATGGGTTTCTAATGGTTCCATTATGCTGATAATTTCATGTGTATCCAGCATTTAAAGTACACGGACTCTAATTTGTTGTGTCTATAGACCTGATCAATGAAGAGTGCCAGAGTTTTCTAGTACTCTGATGGCCTTTAGTTCTTTTCTTGCCTTTCACAGTGATTTTATGTTAGATGTATTAGATCCCTGAATTCAATTTAGTTGAATTCAAAGATACTTTAATAATCCCAAAGGGAACTAAAATTTCGACTGTATTGTTCTATTGGTTTTGGTCTGAAATAGTCAGCTATCCTAGCTGACCTAGTGACTAATGCCGGGTTTCTTAGGGCAGGATAATTAGCCCGATTTCTGTCCCAATCTTCCCCTTCCTACAATCGTAAGGATGCCCTGATTACTGTGATTGCTCTTAATATAATCATATGAGATATTCCTGCTGTGTGTGGCATGTTAACAGTGATCCAGTCTGCTCAGAAGGACGTTGGGACCACCTCGACCTCAAATCGGCGATTTTCAACATGTTGGATTGTCTTGGCCCGATATCCTAGTGTGTGGTGTTCCCTGAGGAAAAAACAAGTACGCAACCTGTAAAATGTGATGTGTAGCCAACCAGAAAGCAAGGCGACGGTAAAACGAAGAGAAAAAACACTTTGTTTTTCTCTGTTATAATTAGTCCACAGACTGTTCCTGCTTGTCGGCCATGTTTATTTATTCTGAACTCATGTTTGATCTTGAGAGGTTTCGCGAGATTTTTCTGAATGTTCCTGAGGGAAATCTATTAGGCTACGTTCACACTGCAGCCTGCATTGACCCAATTTCGATTTTCTTTGCCCATATGCGACCTGGATTTGATCTTTTCATGACAGTCTGAACGACACAGATCGGATTTTTTCAAATGCGACCCAGGCCACTTGGATATGTGGTCCTGAATCCGATACGTATCTGATCTTTTCAAATGCGACCTGTGTCTGAACGGCCAGGTCGCATTTATCCGACCTACATGTCACTGATACATATCATTGATACGGTAACAAGCACCTGTTGCAAGCCAGTACAGCCCCACGGCAACGCGTTTAGCCCGCCGAAGATGTGTGTCTTTACGTAAGGAGCGCTAAAGAGAGCCGTTCACAGACGCACATAAAGGTGCCTTTGTCATTCGAAAATTGTGAATGAAATCCGTATCAGTAATGCCGCTCACGTCGCTATCCCACCATTCCTGGCTTCGACTCCGCACCCACACGTTTCTCTGTACGGACGTTACTGCCGCACAAAACGCCATTGCCAAAAATTTGGCTCTTTCGTTTCGATCTTCTTAAAAAGATTGCGGCGGTAATGTGCTGCGTCCGGCTGGAGAAGAACTTAAAGAACGCAAGATACGCTGCAGCATTACGAACCATGTTTACTTCCGCAAACACTGAGCACGCTTGCTACGTATGACGTCATCCCGTCCTCTACTGCGCATGCGGGACACTTATGTTGCATGAATTTAGTTCACACAGAGATCACATACAAGTCGCATATATTTGGAAACGTGAACGATACTCAAAAAAATCCGATTTCACAAATAAATCGGAATTGAGCATCAAGGCCTGCAGTGTGAACGTAGCCTTATTCTGTGGTGTGTTGTGCTTGTTGTTTGACCGGAGACCACATAATGTACGAGCAAATCCATTATATCTATGATTTTTTATCGTCACGTGTAGGGGGTGAAAATCAGCCAACAATTTTCAAATCTTGCCGCGTGAACAAGGATTTCCTTGCCCCTCTCAGCTTCAACATGGATACTTTGTGCACGAGCATTTTCTTTAACCACTGTTGCAAACTCTTGTCTTTATCAACCAGACTTTTAAGCTAAGATTTGAGAATATATATCGAAATAAATATATGAATCAAATTTTGATCTAAACACAAACATTGTAGTCGACTACTCGACACATGCTGCCTTTCACTTTCTTCAGTAAAAACCAAGACATGAGAATAAATGGTAAACCGTGTCACGGAAAACCCGCTACGAATGTGTAGCACAGGTATTTCCTCATTTTTGGTGTAATTTCTCAGATGCAGGCAGCAGATGTTTCTTAACATTTCTATCCACATTTGTATGACACCGTGCCAAGAAGTGACATCTCTGCAGCTTTGCCACCTTTGGAAATAGCAGCAGGATGAAGTGTGTGCCGTGCCTGTTGTGTGCTGAGTAAAGGAAAACTGGTGCATTGAAGTGAATCTAGCTGCTTACCAGATCCCTGTGGAGTACCCAGTTGGCATGGAGGTAATGGATCCCATCCAGAATCTGATACAGGAGAGACTTCACCATCCCTCTGGGAAGCTGCATGGGCTTCTTGTTGGCTTTGGAGGCACGGTGGAACTTAATGATGTGCTGCAAAGCGAGCAAAGGTTCAGACAGTGGACTTTACAAGGCCTTACCCCTCCTCTCTCTGTGTTCGGATGTTACAGGAGTTATTTATCTGACAAGCAAAACACTTTCACATATCAGGAGGCTGGAAAAGAAAATGCAGACAAAGTCCAGTTCTGAAACATATGGACCTATGGTTACCGTTTCTGTATAAGGAGCGTGGGTTCGGCTGACATCGCTACAGTCGCATGATGCAGCCGCGGTGCAGAGAGACTTACCCACAGATCATGTTCAGCATAGTCGAAGAGGAGCCACACCTTCCTGTCGCTGTGGGACAGGAACACTTTCTGAAGGGCGATCACATTTGGGTGCTTCAGTTCTCGTAACAGCTGGAAGACACACAGCAGAAATATGTGAAGATTCTGCAAAAAAAAAAAAAGTGATACCCTTTGAAAGCATAATATAAATTACTTTTTTTCAAATATCGACTACTGTGAAAATATTGCAGTCACTTAAAATTTTGATTCCTATAATTACCTAAACATGCATCATTCAATGCTGAGATAAGGAAAGCCATAAACCTAGATTTAGTACATTTAAGCCTGTGACTTCTATTTATTCATGTTTATATGCAATGTCATCTGCTCTTCAGTGTATCTGTCTACTCAGACTAGATGAGTGGATTCAAATACTAAAGTTTAGACTTGAAGAAAAGCAGAGCGATAGCTGTGAAACACTGTGTCCCATTGGTTGCTCCCTCAGTTAGAGAGTAAGTTAATAACAAGCCCGAGCAGCAGAACAAACAACAATCGGCAGGATCCTGCCTTGCACCTGCTCCTTTCCCCTCACGCAGACTGTCTGCTTCGGGTTTCCATGAGCTCACTACAAATCCTGTGACTCACAGTGTGCAGGCCTTGGCTCTGGCTACAGTTTTTTTGTTGTTTGAAAAATTTAAATCACACTTACTCACAACAAGATATGCTGGTGTACAGCATGTATTCATACACTCTGAACTTTTTGGTTGGATAAAAAAGATACATGACTTTTCCAAATGAAAAGAGCGATTCTCATTTCTATATAGCATTTTTTGTATTTTTTTTTGGCAGGGACAGTGTACATTAATTAGCATTGCTGCAAATGCACCAGAATTAGCCAAAATCTGTTGTTCATCTGTTGTCCCTCGACAGATCTTAAAATTGATCTTAAAAACACAACAGTAAGAATTTTTTAGTGATCAATACAAATATAAAAAGAAATAAAACAGATAGAACTCTTCAAATCTTGTTGACAAATACAGAGTTCATGTTCACTAGACTACAAATTAAAAAAATAAAATAAAACATTAAAATAAATATAATTATACTATAGCAGAGACCCAAGTGGCAGCATGGCTTGGTTTATGAAAGACACATTCTATTATGTTTACTCTGATACGCTAAAATAAAAATAGTCAGAGACAAAGTTAAGAAGCAGATGTCATGTAGAGCTAAGGAGAAAAAATTATGGACCACATGCAAACTATTGTGTGGCAGAAGACTGTCTGAACACACCAAAAGCAAAACATGATGGTGGCAGTATTATGTTGTGAGGACGCTTTTCTTCAGCAGGGAGAGGAACACTGGTCAAAGGTGATGGGAAATGGATGGATCTAAATACAGCGCCATCATGGGACAACTATTAGAGGCTCAAAAAAGAAAGGGATGGAGATTCACCTTCCAGCAGGACAACATAGAGCCAGTGCTGCAATGCAATGGCTTACATCAAAGGATACCCATGCGTTTGAATCTGTGGCAAAACTTGAAAACTAAAGTTCTTTAAAGTTTACCATTTACTCTCGCTGGGCTCAGAAGCTCAGAAGAAAGGGAGAAATTTTTTAGTCTCTACATCTGCAGAGCTGGAAGAGACGTTCCCTTAGACCTGGAGCGGTAAATGCCTTGAAAGGTGGCTCTAAAAACACTTCTATAAAGGACTACATTGTGTTAGTCAATTACATAAAATCCAAACATAATACATAGAGATTTAGATTGAAATTTGTAATTGTAACTTAAGATGTGAAAATATTGCCCTATGATAAAATGCTGCAGTAAACGGCTAAAAAAACACAAACTATCAGCAGAAACTGAAGAGCCGATTTATAAATCATGCAAACTAAGATTACTGAACAACGAATGAACACCCTGACATTTCACTGCAAAAGCTTTATTTTGATCTCCAAGAGATCAAAATAAAATCACTGCATTACAAAGACATTAATTTCATGTGCTGCTGAGTGACAGATTGGATGTAAAAAGTCAGAGAGCTGCATAACTGCATCCTGGGTAATACTACATACTGTGCTGCACTTTTGCTACGCTTCACTGGTTTGAGCAACTCTCACTAAGCCTGCGTCATTCTCTGACCCATCGCAGTCAGTGCGGGATCAATCTCTGCATTTAGACAGGCCTCCATGATGCAAGCTGGCTCAGTTAGATGGGAGCTACAGTTTAAACACTTTCCAGAGAATCCTGGCATGACAATGAATTATTCACTAGTAGAAGCTGTAACGCCTCTTATGGTGCCACTGTGCAAAGGGTGCAAAGAATGCAAAAAATAAAAACTCACTTAGGTTTTAATTTTGTACTAGATTTCCTAGTTGTACATTTGTTTGTGCATATAGACTTCAACATCGACATTTAACATCAGAATATGGTGCATATCACTTTAAAATGGGCTTGGAAGGGCAAACCCAGAGAAATAAGGCTGGAATTGTAGACAATATTTTGATTTAGCTTCTGGCTGTAGAAGTGGGGTTAGTATTTGATTACAGCCTTAATCCAAAGGCTATAATGGAGGATTGTAGTAATGAGCCCAGGGCTTAGTGGGTATATGGCCTCATCACAGTGCCACCACTAGTAACCCTGAGGGACACATGCTGGATGAGAGTAGGACCGTAACTTCAGCCGCTGTCAGCACCGTCACACACACAAAACATCATCGGAGAGACGGGAAGCCTGTAAGCCGCCAGGGGTAAAATATCAGGCTTACATCTAAAACTCAGCTGATGAGTAACAGTAATTTTCATTTTTATCTTAATCAGCTCTTTCAATTTGACCAACGTTTGGAATGACTGAGCCAGACCCCAGATTGAACATGGGACTAAAGATCATGGTGATTAGATATCAACGTACATGAAAATACAATTCAATTGAGTTAGTATGCGCTTTATACCTGTACCTGCAATGTTGGTTCCCTGTCTACATTAAGATAAGATAAGAATTCCTTTATTGTCCCATAATGGGGAAATTTGGGTGTGACAGTGGCATTACAGACACAGACAGTTACACACAATTATTAGCAATGAAAAATAAGTAAACAAGAACAAACTAGTCTAATCTAAGCTTAATATTAGCTCTAAATAAACACTAAGAGTAAAAGATAAAAAAAAACTAAATACCAGAGTAAATAAATATTGCACAGGGGAAAACATTTTCAACACTGTAAAAGACTCCAGCCTATTTACATAACACACTATACTACGATATGGAATGGAGAGTTTTCGTTTGGTAGCTGAGACATTACCGCAAACCAACAAAACGCTGCTGCAGGCTATATCATGTGGTTGTAATCCAGCCTTGGCCAAAGTGGACTGGGTGGGAAAATCTTTAATTTTTCCATGTTTCATGCACTATTAAGCAAAGACCGTTTGGGTCCTTTTAAGTGTGGAGGGATTGAGGGCACGCCAGGAACAATCTGGTGGTGGCTGCTCAGTCCAGGTAAGAATGCCAATCACCAGCACGGTTTACAGAGGGGAAATCTTACTATTTGTTAGACTGCATGTAGTATTATTCAAATCTTAATGAAAATCCAATACGTTGTATAACACAAAAATATACAAACAATTATATATTGAGTTTGGCAAATGATTAGTACAGTTTAATGTTCAACACATGTCCCTCCTGCTTTGTATTGGGAACTGGTTGCTTGAACACAGACTGATTGACATTTTTAATTAGCTGAAAGCTAACTTAACCGCATTCCAAAGTCCTCGAAACAAAAAGTATTTCTTAAAGTACATAATTACTCTGAACTGTGACATCACTGCATCATGTATTGGTTAGTTCTTTCAGTTGTATAATCTGTTTTTTTTTCTGTAGTTTCTTAGTTTATCCTATTCTTTTCATTTTTACTGAGTAGTTTAGTTGATCGTTACTAGCTTAGTTAAAGATTTTGTTTACAAAAGTCATTTAACTTGGGAGTTGAAATATTGTTTCTAAATACTTGTACTTGGAAAGAAATTGTTTGTGTTGATTCTGTAAATGTGTGCCGACAGCACACCTCACCAGGCAGGTATTCATAAAACAGTACCTGACAGACACTGAGAGCTGTTTTACTATTAATTTCTGATAATCCGGTTGTGCTTGACTTAAGTCATTTTGACCTTTGACAATTATTAATAGTTATTCACAGCCAAACAGATGCAGCCATGTTTTAGTTATGTTGTAGATCAAGAACCAAAATCATTACCAGTCACCTACGAATACCATAAAGGGACACAATAGTACTAGAGGCTGAAATATCATATAGACACTACGTGAAAAATAAAGATTTAAACAAATAAGTACTATCATATTGTATCAGTGAGTCCATTCAGATTCTTCTATTCTATTATAGTTTTTCTCGTGGAATCTCCTCGCCCTCACAGCAGTGTCACAGTCGTGTTCACTGCAACACTGAACCTTTATTCTGATTGTGGACAATAAGTCATAAATAAATGATCTGAGAATGAATCCCATTGCCTGATGCTGCTGAATAACCTCTGAGCAGGATTTCTGCAGTGAGAAAGGAGCACTCCACGGACGACATACGACGAGGAAGTCAACAAAATTCCATTCTACATTTTTCGGACACCAGTTCACTGCTGCACCAAAACCAGATTCGCGTCACACTGACGGAGCAGTGTGACGGAGAGAGGGAAAACAGGCTGTCCTGCACCAGCCTGCTTCCGGGACTGATCAATGGCTGCTCTCACGCTGCTGGCGAGAAACGGATCGATGATGCAGAGTGCTCCGTGCCTGCCGCTGCTCACAGGCAGACCCAGTGCAGGGGAAAGTAACGCTCTTCCCTGAAAACAGCAGTGGCCACTGGTGAAGCAGGCTGCCAGTTTAGCAGCTAATATGTGGTGCTTTTATTGTATAAAAACCACTGACTACACTACAGGCTCTGAGTATAACAGTGTGGGACTGGGCAGAAGGAATGAAATAATACATATTACTGAAAGATTGAATGAATGAAATAGTGTTGTTTTACTGCAACATTGAATTCTTTAATGATTTACCAAGCTTGATCTTCTTAGAGAAGCCTAAATAGTGAGGTTTAGTAGTCATTTTC
Organism: Fundulus diaphanus; assembly: GCA_037039145.1. Classification (NCBI taxonomy): domain Eukaryota; kingdom Metazoa; phylum Chordata; class Actinopteri; order Cyprinodontiformes; family Fundulidae; genus Fundulus; species Fundulus diaphanus. Next base: position 10,325,243 of record CM073142.1, on the reverse strand, counting down.
TTCCCATGGTAACCACGTTTTAAGGCTGGATAGCCACCACCCTTAACATAAAACTATTTGCACAGTGATTTGCATGCTTAGGAAGAATTGTTAACATGGGCCAAAATAAATAAAGCTTATCAGCCTGGGGCAGTGAAGATAAAACCTCATCATTCCATGTTGAGATGAAAGGCCACTCATCTGGTGCAATGATGCAATTTATAAGGAGAAGTCCTTTTACACTGTGGGCTGATTGTAGACACCTGTTATCCTGGAACAGGGTACGAAAAGCCAAATGTGTGCCAGTGATTGCTCTGTATTTGCCATGTGCTTCTGGGACCAGGAGGTAAAACAACACACGCACAAACCAAGGCTTTTCGCAACACAAAAGCCATTGTGAAAGAGCGTGGAAATGCCCTGGGAATTACAAAATTCCGAAACAATGTTTCAATTCATGAAGGTCAAACTTACAATAAAGGCCGGTGGAAATGCAGCAGAGGGGAAAGTAAAACCCAAAGACTTATACAACACTTTAAGGAAAATTCCCTAGAGCTAAACCAAGGCTCAAGCTAGAGCTGATTATGAACAGGGACTAGTTTGATTTTCCACACCCAGAGAGCCAGCTTGAAGCTACATCAAAGCTACATTTCAAACGTTTCTTCCAACAAATGTCTGATCATTGCCCTGTATCTGTATTTCTGTACAGTCCTCATCGACAGTTTATTCAATTAATTTTTTTATTTCAGCTAATTTAAATGCTGCAGATTCACAACAAATTTATTCACAACACTCACAACATCTGTACAAGAAAAACAGATTCTGTTTATATACTGAAATATGTCAATTATTCAATCATACAAATAGATTCTGAATTTATTAAATACATTCTAGTTCCATCCTAGATATCAAGCAATGCATCTGTCCATCCATCCATTATCTATATCTGCTCATCCGTGCAGGGCCGATGGGGGAGCTCGGTGTCTATGTCCGGCGGTCATTGGGCGAGAGACGGGGTACACCCCGGACAGGTCACCAGTCCATCACAGGGCCACACAGAGACACACAGGACAAACAACCATGCACACACACTAACATCTAGTTACCAAATAACCTAACAGTCAGGTTTTTTGGACTGTGGGTGGAGTACCTGGAAAGAACCCACACACGCACAGAGAGTACTTGCACACTCCGTACAGAAAGACCCCAGGCCAATATTCAGTGCTAACAACTGTGTCACTTTACAACCCCCAAACAATGCAGTCAGGTAGAGTTTATTATGCCAAGTGGTAAAGTAATTTCTGCCAAAGGAAACTCAGCTGATTGCAATCAGTGAATAACTTCGCAGCATGCATTAAGCCTGGGCGACAAACAAAAAATTCACAGACACCGAAATTTACAACATTGACCAACGTCATTTTACCCATGTCGATATTTTCCATATTGAAATAAATAAATGAAAAGTTGTTTTTGTCTTTTTTGGCTGTGTCACGGTAGGGACCCTTTAAGACGCTGCGCTATGTGAACAGTCTGTAGTCACGTGGCTCCACCCCGTCCAGTCTATTACAAGAAGTAAAAGGGACAGTGAGGTTGAGAAAATGGAGGAAATTTCAAATGTTGTGTAGTGCTGATCAAAAGCGTGGCCGCTCCATAGTGGACCATATTTACATTTAACCTATCTGTCCTGTAAGGGGAATTTGTGTAGTTGAGAGGTGTATTTATTGAGATAATTTAGCAGAGATTGTCCATTCTATTTATTGTTGTCAAGGTGAACTGCTCAATATATCGGAATATTGATTTTAGGCCATATCGCCCAGCCCTAGCGTGCATGCTACATCCCTCAGCAGCAGGATCTTTAAATACATAGAAATGCAGCATGTCCAAACAGGCAATATGATTCCAGAAAATTTGTACTTGAAACAAGTTTCCCCAAATAAAAAATGCAATTTAAAATAATTTATTACAATCCCTAACACTACACTGACACATATTAACAGCACTGGCACCTCAGCATCATCTGCAGAAGCCTGGGCAGCTCTAGTGTCACTGTGTGCAGTCTTGCAATAAGAAAATAGTACACAGACAATTATTTTCTGCCTGAGCTTTAAAAGGTTTGGAAAAGCGCCCTAACGTTCTCACAGCGCAGAATGACGCTGCCGGGCAAAATAACTCTGTTTAGGTGATGCTGCCAGCAGAATCTTTGCTCTTTATCCCAACACCGTATACTCTTCTTCAATCATTCTGGAAGGTAACCTCTCTTCACCACAGTCGGTTCATTGCTGTCACCACGGCATCCAGAGGAACAGCAGGGAAAGTGCAAACCAGAAGACAAAGCACACATATCTGCAACACATAGACCATACTGGCAAAACAAAGCCGGGGGTCACGAGGAGAGCATGTCTGGATGGCTGGTAGGCTGGCTGGGTTGGAAGCCAGTCACAGCAAATCTGTGTTCAGGACATCAGGAAAAATTCATATTCAGATGTGTTCACATTTAGAGTTTATGTTTGTCTTGTTCATCCTGCTAACAGTGTCTTAATATCCCCAGCCTAATTTATAAAGACCATTTAGTCAACAGCTGGTGTCTATAAACACTGCATAAGGCCTACTGGTATAAATAAGCAGCCCTGCTAACAGGTGTTAGGCAGGATTTATTGGTGGCATTTATTACTCAGATTATAAATGTACATGGAAAAGCTTCCCCATGCAGCATATTGATTTTTATTCACTGTGTGGAGGGGCCAGGCTAACATAAACAGCAGAAAGATGAGAAGGGTGCTGCTTGCTTTGGTTTACTGGAGTTTAGGAATTTTTTTAGATAAAACACGCTGATGTGTCAAGGACTTACAGTATCTCTGATTTAAGGTCATATATAACAACCTACTCAAAGTCTGTATAACAATGGGGTTTGCCACCTAAATAAAAAAAATATAGAGAAGAGAGAGGTCTGTCATGTCTAATTTAGTGTGACCGAGGTCAAAATCTTTCATCGTTCATAACAGTCATCTGGCCAAGACACAGATTAAAGCTGCAAAGGAACATGGAGTGATACCGAGCGATGGTGGCATAGGACCTTGGCAGTTCGTCTAGTTCGTCTAGCATCCGAAAAGGGTTAATTGGTAAGTGCGTCATCGGTCGCCATGAAAGGTGCAGTCCGAATAGTGCAGTCAATAAGGAAGGAGGTAAGAAAAGGAGACTGAAGCTTCCTATCATAGTTCCTTTAGCACAGGGAGCTTGCTATGTCCCTTACTGGTGCTAAGGAGCTATAAGGAATGCCACAATCCTTTGTGTGACATGACATATGAGCACAGCCCACCTCATGGAATTAAACAAAAATGTCCAGAAAAAACAGAGCACGCACTTTGTAGTTAATTTTTGGAAAGCTGTAGACCTGGATATGACTCTCGTCATCCACATGCGTTTCGGTCACGTAATGACGTTGGAGTTAAAATCGCCATAGCAGGCTGAAGCTCCTTTCCTACCCACAATAGTGTTCTTACTGTTGACCGCTTCAAAGGTCAAGGAACAGGAGCTAGAGGCTATAATTAGAAAATTTCGAACGCAGCCTCAGTTTCCAACATGACTGTATGCTGACTTTAAGAGACTGTGGGCTGAATCCTTATCAATATTCAAATTATTTTATCCTGATTTCTTGTTTACCAGTTGATAATGTTTAGCGCTGTACTGCGTTTAACACTATGTGTGAGACAAGATGTTTTATCTTTGCATATTTAAGTAACAAACAAACAAACAAAAAACATGACAGTTTCCTTCCTGGAACTACTGCAAGATTAGGAAGTGTTTGGTGTCTCTACACCTGAGTCCCTCCATCCATGCTAAGCTCCGTCCACCCAACTGAACTCGGCTTCCACCAGACTGATCATCTCGGACATCCGGGGGATTTACACAGCTCACCCAAGCATTAGCTAAACGCAGATTGTTTCTGTCGCAGAGCTTAACTGAGTTGTGAAACCTCACTGGGCTGAGTTACGCAATCCCGTTGTTTCACCGATTCCTTCCATGAGCAGATGTAAGAGGAGCAATGACTATATCATCAGTTAAAAAATGAAATGTCATATTTGATGTATTTTTGGGCCCCCAGAGTTTGGATTAATGTCTTCTTAACCAAACTGAAAGGAATAAAAAAGAAACAAATCAGGTTATTCACTTCTCAAAAAAGCGCAAGAGCCAGGAAAGAGCTGCTGAAAAAAGCTCCAATGGCATAAAACCACACCAAAATAGTGTCATGGTTTTTAAGTGTTTGGCCCACATGCAGACACAGACGGAAGCAGGAACAGTTTGAAGATGTTTATTTTAAGGCTCAACAAAGGGGAAGCACACGCTGTGTGCGACAGGCGAGGTCTGAACGTCAGAGCTGGAACGACTGCGGGAAGAAACAGGATATGTTTACTAAGGATCAAACCGGGGGAAATGTTCCAGAAGCTGTGCCGCTTACCGTTTGGTTGGGGAGACCTGTCCAGGGGGAGTGAAAAAGGGACTCTGTGACCGTAACTCGCTGATGGTAACTGGTGGCTGAGTGACAGGAGGGCTGACAGATGGAATGCAGGCGAGGGGCCCGGACAGCACCACTGTGACGGCAGGCAGGAGGAGCAGCTGGAAGAACCGGAGTGTAGCTGATTAACCAGGTGAATCCAGGAAGGGGGTTCTCACGCCCGGCTTGGTACCACCGAGGGAGTCTGAGTGGAGATGCCAGAGCAAAATCTGAGCGGCGGGGATTCGGATGACTGGTTCACTGAGCACAACGCCAACACAGGTGAGTAAATCCAAACACGACAAACTGGAGAATAACAGGAGACAGGATTAGTCCAAAAACAGGATTCCCAAAAACTCACAGGTACAAAGCACGGGAGACAGATCTGTGGCCTAGGCATACCACGACGGGGTAACACTCTGGCGTCTTCCAGCTGTCTGTGTACTCCTTTTAAAGCCCGAGACGAAGGTTCTTTGATGAGTCGCAGGTGTGGGCCACGCCCACCCATCAACTGCAGCCACCTGTGAAGCAGAGTTAGAGCACGGAAAACAAAGAACCCTGACAAATAGGAGGAACTAAAACTCAAAATTTTGGGATCCTTAATCAAAGTGAGGTGGGGAAAGACTGGAATCCAGGTTCACTGTGACACCTATAAAGAACATCATATATATAAAACTTGACCGAGAAATACAAGGGAATCCTTCTTTTCTGAAGTCATTATGTCTTGGTTGCTATGGTCTACAGTTTAACAAACCTTTCTATGTCTGCAGCATCTGAACTCCCCTCTACCAGGGCATGCTAACTTCTTTCCAGAGAAAATTCAGAAAATTTGAAGGGTAGTCTGTACATCACTATCAAGTCTAGTACCAATATTGTGTCCAGTCAGAACAAATTTGGACAAAATAAAACAGTTTGACCAAATCAATCACAAAAGCTTTGAAGAAATTACTCACAAATTAAGCTCCTCCTCCTGCTGTCTAGATATTTTACCCACAATTTACAGACAAAACTTAAGACAGTTTTGTCTGTAATGGCGTTGGAAATTGATTCAAATAATAAATTCATCATCTCAGCAGATTTCCCCCAGAGCTTAAACACAGCAATTATCAAACCACAGATGAAAAAGCACAATCTGGACAAGTTGCTATAGCAAAATTACAGGGCTATTTCAAATCTTCCATTTATATGTAAGGTTGAAAAAGCTGTGTTTCAACAGTCAAATGCCTTCTTGATAATGACCAGCCGCTTTGACATCTTCCAGTCAGGTTTCTGTGCTCACCCACAGTACAGAGACCGCCCCTGTCAAGGTGTTCAATGACATCCGTATAAATGCAGACTGTGGAAGAACCACATTGCTGGTATTATTGGACCTCAGCACAGCATTTGGGAATGTTAACCATGGTATATTACTGCAGCGATTGGAGAAATGGGTCAGTCTTTGTGGCACAGTACTTGACTAGCTTGAGTTGTATTTTAAGGACCGGGACCCCTTTGTGTGAATAGGTAACTTTCCACCAGAGTTGACAAAAATCGCATGCGGGATTCCTCAAGTTACCATCTTGGGGCCCTTTCTATTTAATATCTACATGCTCCCACTAGCTCATATTATAACAAAGAGCAATTTAAGTTACCATAACAGCTTTAGTTATTAGAGCTTGAAAATCATGAACAGGCCCAGAATCTGGGTGTAGTGATTGACTCCACCCTGAGCCTTCAGAGGCAATTACAAATTGTCCTTCTATCACTTGAAGAACATCTGCAGGATTAATGGACAAATGTCAAAGCAGGATTTTTAGGGTTAGGTTTAGGGTTACAAATGTATTTATGTGTTTATCTTTAGTTGAATTGCTATTCAACTAAATATATATCCTGTGTATATCTGGAGCATGTAACAAAAGTAATTTCCCTCTGGGATTATTAAAGTATGTCTGATTCTGATTCTGATTCTGAACTGTGATGGTGTCTTCACAGGTTGTGAGGGACCGAGCCGGTCAAGCATGAGGACACAGTTGTAACTTTCAAAAAAACTGGGTTTTATTTCCCCAAAGTAACAAAAATTCCAAACAATAATTATAGGGCCCATAAAAGAGGTCAAATGAAGAAGCTAACTCAAGCCAAAAATATCAAAGTTAAGCACAACAAAAACCTCAAACTAACTGCTCAAACAAACAAACTGACCTGACATACAACAAACAAAGGGGGCTTAAATACTGGCTGATCAGACCAGACTGACACACTGAGGAAGAGGGAAAGGGCACATCTACGCAACAACAAAGAACTAAACACAGTTGGTTTAAGGATTAAACTTAAATGACTAATAACTAAAAATTAACAAAATTAACAAATCACAAAAGCAAAAGAAAGATTATGCCACAGAATTAAAATGAGGACTCCATGGTCTTCTCCCCCCTAGTGGAACTCCAGATGGTACCACCCAATCAGTGAGTCAATCAGGGATTGGAGTGTGCCAGCCAGAGTCCTCTGCTTCAGCCCAGTTGAAGGCACTCCCCACAACACCAAAAAAAGAAAACCAACAGATGTTAAGCATGTAACAAAATTAAATATACAAAAGTTAACCAAATGTGCGCGCTACAATTGGAACTAATGTACTTTAATATTGTCACACTAAAAACCAAACAAATCAATGTATTTATACTTCAGTATGTGAAAACTTAAAGTGAAAAGTGGTTTGTGAGGTTACCGACTGTGTGGCTGTAGGTGTGGCCATCACACAGGTCTAGCTAAAAAGTGGATCAGACAGCTGCAGTTTATCCAGAACGCTGCTGCCCGCATCCTCACTAAAACTAAGAAAGTATAGTACACCACACCAGTTCTAAAGTCCTTACACTTGCTCCCTGTAGCTCAGAGAATTGGGTTTTGTGAATGAGATAGTATATTTTATGAAATATAATGTTCAAGGTCTGGGGGATCAACCATCTCAAAAAAACAATGTAATGGTAAAAAAATATTTAATTTATGTTATTATTTTTGGCACATTGTGCTTTTTAAGTTTTCTCTTATTCATTGTATCTCTCCACTGATGCAGCCTTGCACCTATTTCAGAGGCTAAACCCATCAACCCATTTGGATTGTTGTGATTTAAAAAGTCAAGGCGAGATGGCAGAAAGAGGAAAGCAAGAAGAAGCCATTAAAAAAAAAATCTGTGTAAAAAAATACTTGGTACAAAGGGTATTAAAGTACAAAGTCCCTTATATAAAATCCAATTTAATATCTAGAAAATTATGTAATCAGAAAAAAAAAACAATGTTAGGTAAAATTTTAAGACTAAAATAAAAAATCATACAAACAAATAATATAATTACAAAATAAGAAATTTTTGACAGAACAAACACTTTGCCAAATCAGCTTCTGAATAAACAGTAGGTAATGTGTCTATCTTTTTTAGAACAAGGCAAAGCACTTCCAGTTACAATATCTGCTGTTTACTGTACATGAACATGACATGAAAATGGCCCAGCAGGCTCCGCAGAAAGAAAAAAGCAAAACAACGCAGAAACCAGAAATGTCACTTCAACATGATCTGTAGGCATTTGGGTGTTATTTTCTGTTAGAACAGGTTTTTTCCTTATTCAGGGAAGTAACTAGAGATATTCAAAATAAGATTACTCGACTAGAAGTAAAATGTAGAGTGCAGAAAAACAACTCCTAGTACTACTTTAAAAATAAGTAATTCAAGCAAACGAAACTGGATAAATGTAACCTAGTTACTAGCCATCTCTGGAAAGGACCAGATTGTGATTTCAATATTGACCAAAGTAATACGGATTATTATTTATCCATAATGAAACAGACCCAGAATGTGTAAAGATAAGGTCACTGGGGTTAATTCAATATGGAAATTTGCACCTCCCGTTCACATTCAGCAAATGTTTTGGTAACACAAAAAAAGCTTGCTGAACTGAAGATTTTTTTTTCAGAAGCTGGTTTGCTTTGTATTGGGATTAAATATGCAGAGATTGAAGAGATGATTACTTCCAGCTTTCTTCATTGATACACATAAAATTTGGAAAAAAGCAAAAATAAGGGTAATCGGAAGCTAACTTTTTAAGGAGACATAATTTTAAACTGCTTTCTTTCATCGGACTTCTAGTAGGTTCCACAGACCACTAATTTCCTCTTTTACAACATTTACACAACACATCAGCTTCACTTTCTGAAGGTCCCAATCAGATCCTCCTGAACCCTCAGGTCTAGACACTGATTGAACTTGATGGAGGGCAGAGGTGCAGCTTTTCAACTTGGTTTCCTCTGAGGTACCGTCTCATTCAGTCAGCTAACATCAAACCTTGCTCAAACTACTGAAATACTAGTTGTGAACCCTGAGTCAAGCGTCTTTCTAGCTGTCAATAATGCATGAAGATCAGATTAGATGTTGGTCTGCAAAGAGTCAGGGTAAAACACAGACCTCAAATAAGTGGGTGTAAACCCACATACACGAAACCAGGAAATCTACTGAAACCAGACTTTTTGTTTGCTGCTTAACTGTCAAAACCTTAGGAAGGACTTCTAAATGGAAAAAAAGCTACAGTGCCATCAAACCAAGCTCCCTACACTCTCCCTAACTCAACTCTCGTTCCTGTGTCTAGCTGGTTGCTGAACCGGACTGTTTGCTAAACAAAGTGAGGAGGCGATCTGGATGCCACAAAGACTCTTTTGTTCAGCCGCGTGAATCTCAGAGATGTTTTTGAGGAAGACCAAATTCTGGTGCCTGCAACATTAGAGAAAGAAGGGGTCTGAATCACTGAGTCCTGCTGAACATGAGCTTGGTATCTCTGCATATCATTTAGTGTAAAAGTTCATGACCGTACCAGCATGCAGCTTTCTTTAGCAGTAATAACGTTTTAAAACCAACTTCCACATTGCAGTCATGTCTGTGCCAACTTCACCTATCTCACTAAAAAAGACTGCTTGTGTAGAAAGGGTGTGATCTGCAAGCTCTCATCACACCTATGCCCACAAAGAATTAAAACTATGTTTGGAATCATGCTGCCAGAAAGAAATACAACCACAAAAAAACAGACTTGCATGCCAAAATAAAGAGACACAGTTTGAATAATTAAGCATATTTGCTTTTGATGAAAGAACTTATGAAAACAATAAAGCCATTTATTTAGCACTGCCTAGGAACGGAAGCTGAGGGCTTGTTGAAACGCTACTTAGAACGTGTCAAGTTTCATCCAGCATAATCTAACAGAATCAGGAAATAGTCTGCACTAACAAATGTAACCACATATATTATTTATATCTAACATGCTGGAGTATATTTCTTTGTGTTGATCTATAGGATGATGCGCATAAAGCTTCCTATGACTGTGAGCAACTGAAATAAACAATAAACTAAAAGGGAAGGTCCAGATTTTTCAATTGGAAGCTCTGTAGAAGAGGTTAAGACGTTCTTATCTGTCGTATACAGGTTCAATAGTAGCTACAAAAACAGAGACTGAATCTGAGCCAATAAGCTAACAGCTAATCAGAGTAAGGCAGAGAGCGAATTGAGGTTTCAAATATTTCAAGGCAGTTCATTGGCCTGGTATTATTTCAAACCATTATACAACCATCCAACCTGCTTCAGATAGTTAAGCAACATAAAAAGTCGGTCCACAATGTGCAATGTACCAGTACTACTGGTGGAGAAACCAACCCATGATGCTACCACCACCATGCTTGACCATTAGTACTCTATACTAGGGTTTAAAAGCCTTATCGTGAGTATACTAAACATGTTGTTGTGGCCAAATGGTCTGACAATAAATACATTCCGATGAAGGACCAATGCCGAAATGATCCGCAATGTTCAGGCATACCGCTTGGGTATTTCTAGAATAAGAAGTCTCTTTAATGCCTACATCATTTATTGGTCTGTGTTGGATGATTATTTACACTGGTGTGTAGTTTTATTACCTGTTAAAGGATAATTTAAAATCAATCGGAAAAAACAGAAGACATCAACTGTTAGTAGGGCTAAGCGATAAATCGATTTACATTGTTTTAAATTTGTGGAAAATTGGGATATTATTTTGCCAATGGACTTACTGGGCTTCCATGAAGAGAATACCATGCACTCCTGAATATATGTTTAAAATATATTGTCAAAAAAATTTAATGAGAAAGCTTTTTTACCATAATATGAAGCACTTTAATTTAGTCATTTACTTATTTTTTAAGTTAGTTTGAAGTTACACAAGTGAAGTGAAGCCTGTTCTTAGTTCATTGTGTAATACCAATAGCAGCAAACATTTTGCTATTTATTTTATTATGTTTTCATTGTTTACAATTGCAGGGCCAACATCTTGTTTTACAAGCATGCTTCACAGCTTTGAATTCAGGTCAACTCCCAGATGAAAACATAAAAGCAAGTTTTTAAAATTATTTATTTAATTAATTTTTCTGAAACGAAAAGTAGGAAACAAATTGATTAATGGGATTTGGTATAATAAAATTGGAGATTTTATTTTTAAGCCATATCGCTCAGCCCTAACTGTTAGGGTCTTAGCATATTTCCTGCAAGTCTGCCTTAGTTGAATCAGTGTTCCACTCAGAGTTACCTGCAGCTTAATAAAAGGCAGCAATGTGCTACTTTGTTAACTGTCAAAGAACAGAAAGAAGACAATAATTTCCCCCTAAGAGGTTAAATAAATATAATTTTCCCATCTATTAGTATCCCTGCTATTTTCTTTAAGGTGTCTTTGTTGTTTGAGTCGTTGTTTTAACACGCAGACATCTGTTTAGGTATGTGGTCTTCGCCCATTGGCTGTTCTTTTTTATCCTAGGTTAGCAGGTAAGATGCCAAAAGCACATAACCACACCATAAAACCCTACAAAAACAATATCCAATATTTTTTCCCATTAGTGAATGCAACATGCCTAACAGCTGACATTTGCGAATCACAAGCCTCTATGGTACGGAAGCTGTAACACAGAAGTGATAAAAGAGTGAAAGAACCAGAAGAGCTCAGCAGATACCAGGAAGGCTAAACGTCTTATAATATAGCATCCGTTACGGAACATGCTGGATTTGGAAATGTTGGACCCATTTGGTAAATCTCAAAGTTAAGGTAAGGATAAAGGATTTACTCGAGGGAATATACACACAAGAACAGATTTTTACACTTAGTAATGCTAAATGCACTACTCATGCTGATCATTGACAACAAAAATGCTACAGACATTTTCAAATATAAACTCCATTTCCAGTAGCCTCAATGTATCACAAAACATTTTCATCATAAGCCCATTAAGATCAGCCAACTCTAAGCTGCATCTGGCTAATCACTAATCACAGTCAGTGGTCTCCAACCTTTCTTTTCAACACAATAGCGGCAAAGTCAGTGTATCCTTTGCTTCTAATATATGCAATTAATAATCACTAACAGCTGAAAGACTAGGAAAACCTTTTTTCCGCTGTTTATTTTCTATTCTTACAATTAGAATCAGTTAAAATCAGTACAGAGATGTGTCAGTTTAACATATTTAAAAAATTGGAAGTGGGAAATCGGGCACATATCCCTGAGTGGAGCATTTCTACTAAAAACCTCTCAAGAGCTACTGTCTTGCTACAAAGACCTGCACACGACAAAGAGGTAAACAGCTTTTGTTCCCAGAAATGTCTGCTTCCATCTTTCAGGAGTACTAAAACAAGGTGAGTGGCTGTTTAAAACCACTCAAGGGAGTTGAGCGTATTGGTAGCTGAGGACCGTAATCCTTTGTTATCCACCAAGAGTGTTGAAGAAAAACATGAAAACATCTCACCATAGTTTGAATCCTTCTAAATAAAAAACTATTTTAAAGCCGTCCTCCAACAGAGGGATCATATTATCGTCTTTCTGCAGAGTAGATAGTAGTAGTAGAGCAGGCTACCTTCCCATCTGTCAGAGGTTTCTGATAACTAATTATTCATTGTTACAATCAAATCATGTGCTTTACTTTAACTTGTGAGTTGAATTCAAACTGAGAGTTAGTTATATGTGTTAACAGCTGTTTGTCCGACTGAAGGAGTAGCACAGGGAATTTATGGATACTCCTACAAAATGCAAGTAGGTTTTAATTGAGAAGGATTTTAGATAGAGGTGTGGCTCAATCTCTATGAAGTAATCAATAAGTGTCAAATACCATGGGACAGCAGCAACATGAGTCTCCAAGGACATGAGTCACTGCCCTCGGGATAGATTGGTGACTCCTGTGGAAATGGTAATATGAGCTGATTGACTGATTCGTTTTTAGAAGATATTCGATCAAAAAAGATCATAAAACCATAAACTGTTATCACAAACTGTGAAAACATCCCACCTACACGCTATGAACAAGCAGACCCTGAAAACCAGCCAAAGGGACATCTTCTCATCGTGTTCATCCATATGTACGCAGAAATAGCTCTGTGCCTCAGGAGCACATAAAAGAAACCTTTTAAACTTCAGCTCCTCAAAAGTTCCTAAACATCTGTCCGTTCATTGTCTCCCACTGGTCAAAGATCGGGTCGTGGCCGTTAACAGGTCTGAGAGGGAAACTCTCATTCTAGGGGAGCTCGGAGCTTTCCACATAATAGTAGAAAAAAAATTTAGTATCTTTTTTAATTTATTTTAATATGTTTGTTTGTTCATTTACTTAATTCAAGTATAGATTAGATATCGTTGAGTAGATTAATAATAAAATGAATTATGTGAATTAATGGCTATCATTGATCTTCCTTAGAGCTTTGATCTTAGTGTCAGTCAAAACAAAATCTTAACCCTGAGAAATAAACAGAAATCTCCTTGCTTTTTCTGTATGATCAAAGGATCACTCATTAAAGAGGAAACATATCCTCATTCAGGTTGATCTTGAGATTGAGAAACATTCTTAGACAGTCTGGCTGCAACATAAAATATTGTGCAGAAAGCTGTAAAAACTTTGCATGTCCACTGACATGTCTGACGATTGTTTGTGCTGCAAACTTGTATCATGTTTGCTCATGGTGGTAGGTATGTTGGAATAGTTACACCAGCACTTTCAATAAATAGAAGATTACCTGGGACCCACCAGCCTTACATTCTTTCTCTATCAGCGTAGAGCTGGGTGACATACTACGGACAATCACAAATAATTTGAGGCCAACTTCTGTTTAGTGCATAATAACATCCACCCAAAGAGTTTCACAGAAACGTCAGTGGTAAAATGCACACAGCTCTCCTATAATCTGACCTTTAATAGTTTTCATATAGACTGAATACTTCTCACGCTAACACCTTAATTTTTTTCTGATGTTGGGGGTAAGTGACTCAGAATCAAAAAACAAATATGACAGTCATACAGAAGCCAACCCATTTTCTGTGACAGAGATTTATAAATCAATAAATGTATCTATCAAGGCAATTCCATATTCCGAGTCCCAGCCTTCAGGCCCTCATGGGGCCAACACCCAGATGACTCTGCCACCCTCTAAGGCAGACATATTTTGTTTCTGACATCTCATTCTTCTCATTCTTTAAGTCATGATTCATATCTCATTACCACAGGTGAAGGTTGTAATTTATGGATACAACTCGGTAACCTGACAAAAGCCAGCTGTATGTTGCTCCGCCTAGCTCCACTCACATACATCTGGGACACCGCCGATAGAAAGTGATTTCTCCAACCAAATTTATGGTCTGGCCAATCAGGACGCAGGGCTGGAGTTTCATAGATGTGACGTACTTTTGTTTTCCGGGGCCAGCGGACGTGCAGACGCGGACGCGCCCCGGAGCGGTTAGCGGTAACCATGTTAGGAGGCCTTTAGTCCTCAACGCGGTCGGCCCGGAATCGACTCCAACCCGCGGCGCTTTGCCGCCTGTCTTCCCCCCTCTTCCTGTCAGCTCACTGTCAATAAAACGCATGCCACTAGAGCCGCAAACACATTATTATTTTTTTTTTTTTCCTGCGTCGCTATCATCAGCGTCACGGGTTAGCTTCGGTGTGAGTGGTTGAAATAGCATGTCAATAAAGATGACAGACAAGTGGCTTATCCAATCATATGCAAGAATTTTTGATAAGGCCCAGCCTTCTGTAAAGGCAATTCCTATGGCGGTGTCCCAGATGTATGTGAGTGGAGCTAGGCGGAGCGACATACAGCTGGCTTTTGTCAGGTTAACAACTCGGTACCTTCTTCACTATCCTCACAAACCAGATCAATGCTCTTTTGACACAAAGCCCTGATCCTTTTATCCATGTCCCTGTGCACTCTGCTAACACCTCTTTACAAGACACCTTAATACCTGAACACCTCTACTGGAAGCCGAGATTGTAAACCCTGATGAATAAATTACATTATAGAGGCCTTAGATGCAAAAAGAACATTGTGCTGCCCCTTTCATTGGCCTTTCTAAGGCCTTTGACACTGTTGATCAAGGCATATTGTGCCACAAACTATGGGACATCGGTTTGACTGACCATGCACTGGGTTGAGTTTATAATTATCTGTAAGTCATTTCTCCCCTTCATCATTTTATACATTTTATACACGGTTTTGGTCACATCGTAGCTGACTTTTGGGGTGAAAAAAATGGTTCCATTGTGTATCAATTTGTAGTCACCAGGGAGTCATTTCATGCCTGCCTTGGCAACCGACCATTTAAATTATTTTCTACATTCTACTCATAAATGCTTTGATAAAATGTCGGTAAATGATTCCAGTATTAAATATCTACCAGAAGGGGTAGCACAGTTATTTAGGTTTAATCTGAGGTCATAAATTCTCAGATTTCTCAGGCATCAACTAGCCCAAACATGGATCAGAACCTAAATAAATAGTACTAAGGTGTAATACAAATATTCTGGGTAATATTATACAAGTAGATGAAATTATACCTGAAATTGGAGAATTTTCACAACCATTTATTGTCCACAGTTTATGAATAAACTGATAAATCACTAAATATTTGCTTGTTCACTGGTGTTTGCCCTACAAAGCTGTACTTTATCTTTGTACAATCTTTATCTAGGTGCTTAAAAACAACAAAATTTAGAGGGGGAGTGAACATAATATATAACGGTACGCGAAATGATTAATTTATTATATTATTTTTAGCAGCATTAGGAACATTTGTTCTTTGTGTTTCAAGTAAAAGGAAGCAGATGTTGTTGTTGTTTTTTGGGTTATAATTATGATGGCATACATAGTTTACTCATTGTTATCATTCAATGAGAATATCCTACCAGCCCATGAATACAGGTCACATAGCAACATGCAACCTTACGACTTTTGAATGCATCTGGTGAAAACAAGTCTAACACTGGCCTCAAAGAAACAAGTGAAAATTCATTGTAGTGTGGTGAGTTCCTTTGGCCCATTGAGCAATGGCATCAGGTTCAGAGGTAGATTAGGGACTCTAATCTAATCACAAATGGCAGCTCAGGATAAGAAATTGCAGTGTGTAAAGATTTATGGGCTTAAAAGTTTATTGAAATGGGTTCCATGAGGAGTTGGTGAAAGGTTTGTGAACAGGTTTCAGAATGAGTCGGTTTAAATGCTAATTTCCTCCAGCATGGGAGGTATTCATGGCTGATTCAATATGTAGCATTCACCATCATTACAATCTTATCCACATTAAATACATGAGCCCACAGGTCTATACAGGTGTTACATGGTAGATCAGTCGCAGAACAGGTCCCATTTCCCAGGAGATAACCTGTCAGCATCCTGGATGCCGCACTTGCAAACATGAGTCAGAAATAAGTACGGACAAGTTCTGCGAGCTGTGCTTTGTGATGCTGTATTCACAAAAGGTGTGACTTCTATTGTGAAACCATCCAGGATTCAAGACATTAACCTTTCTAAAACCTTGTCATTAAATATTCCTTGGTGTGCAGCTTTACTATCTCATGAAATCAGTGCATTCACCTGTCATGATGGTAAAGCTGCATACAATTCTGTTCAGGTGCGCATTTATTGGCCTTCCTGGAAAAGAATGCTCGACATGGCCGACCCAGGTTTGTGTCAAATAAAGGCCACTAGTGCCAAAAAAAAGTCTGAAACGAAATAGTGGTTTCTCAACCTGGGACTCTTTCCCCACCAAATAAAGGTACTCAGATTAACGGTTGCATATTTCTCTGTTGTTCTGTGTGAGACTATGCTGTTGCAATTAGGTTGCACAATTTTACCAAGCCAGATATTCAGAGATTACAGTAAAATAGAAATAAAGTTAAAAAGCTGGTTCTTTAGTTTCTTAATCAGCTCATCAATTTATGTTACTCCAAACCCGCAAAGTCTATTGAATATAGAGATTCTCGTTATTTGTTTATTTAGAAATTAAGACATACCAGCAGCAAAGTGAAAGGCAAATTGACGCATATGCATACAAAGGTATATATATATATATATATATATATATATATATATATATATATATATATACACTACCGTTCAAAAGTTTGGGGTCACATTGAAATGTCCTTATTTCTGAAGGACATGCACTGTACTTTTCAATGAAGATAACTTTAAACTAGTCTTAACTTTAAAGAAGTACACTCTATACATTGCTAATGTGGTAAATAACTATTCTAGCTGCAAATGTCTGGTTTTTGGTGCAATATCTACATAGGTGTATAGAGGCTTATTTCCAGCAACTATCACTCCAGTGTTCTAATGGTACATAATTAGAATTGATGATTAGAAAACCCTTGTACAATCATGTTCACACATCTGAAAACAGTTTAGCTCGTTACAGAAGCTACAAAACTGACCTTCCTTTGAGCAGATTGAGTTTCTGGAGCATCACATTTGTGGGGTCAATTAAACGCTCAAAATGGCCAGAAAAAGAGAACTTTCATCTGAAACTCGACAGTCTATTCTTGTTCTTAGAAATGAAGGCTATTCCATGCGAGAAATTGCTAAGAAATTGAAGATTTCCTACAACGGTGTGTACTACTCCCTTCAGAGGACAGCACAAACAGGCTCTAACCAGAGTAGAAAAAGAAGTGGGAGGCCGCGTTGCACAACTGAGCAAGAAGATAAGTACATTAGAGTCTCTAGTTTGAGAAACAGACGCCTCACAGGTCCCCAACTGGCATCTTCATTAAATAGTACCCGCAAAACACCAGTGTCAACATCTACAGTGAAGAGGCGGCTGCAGGATTCTGGGCTTCACGGCAGAGTGGCAAAGAAAAAGCCATATCTGAGACTGGCCAATAAAAGAAAAAGATTAAGATGGGCAAAAGAACACAGACATTGGACAGATGAAGACTGGAAAAAAGTGTTGTGGACGGATGAATCCAAGTTTGGGGTGTTTGGATCACAAAGAAGAACGCTTGTGAGACGCAGAACAAATGAAAAGATGCTGGAAGAATGCCTGACGCCATCTGTTAAGCATGGTGGAGGTAATGTGATGGTCTGGGGTTGCTTTGGTGCTGGTAAGGTGGGAGATTTGTACAGGGTAAAAGGGATTCTGAATAAGGAAGGCTATCACTCCATTTTGCAACGCCATGCCATACCCAGTGGACAGCGCTTGATTGGAGCCAATTTCATCCTACAACAGGACAATGACCCTAAACACACCTCCAAATTCTGCAAGAACTATTTAGAGCAGAAGCAGGCAGCTGGTATTCTATCGGTAATGGAGTGGCCAGCGCAGTCACCAGATCTGAACCCCATTGAGCTGTTGTGGGAGCAGCTTGACCGTATGGTACGCAAGAAGTGCCCATCCAACCAATCCAATTTGTGGGAGCTGCTTCTGGAAGCGTGGGGTGCAATTTCTCCAGATTACCTCAACAAATTAACAGCTAGAATGCCAAAGGTCTGCAATGCTGTAATTGCTGCAAATGGAGGATTCTTTGACGAAAGCAAAGTTTGATGTAAAAAAATCTTATTTCAAATACAAATCATTATTTCTAACCTTGTCAATGTCTTGACTCTATTTTCTATTCATTTCACAACGTATGGTGGTGAATAAGTGTGACTTTTCATGGAAAACACAAAATTGTTTGGGTGACCCCAAACCTTTGAACGGTAGTGTATATATATATATATATATACACACACATTTAAAATAAGAGACGGCACAGTAAACACAAATTTACAGTATAAGAAGGCAATACTGTATAGTTATCAAAAATAGCATACTCAGATTCAAATAAATCTGCAACTGAATAGAGTAATTTAAAAATGTACAAAATTTAAATGTCAATTTGTTCATAAAAAACAAAAATACGTCTTTTTTTCAACCAACTGGCTATTTTACAATATTATCTGTATAACACTTACGGACAATAGCGAGTTAGCTGTATGTCTCTATTCATGACTATAATTAGATGGTCTAAGCCAGGCCCATCCGCTAATGCATGTCTACTGAGTGTTTTATAAGTGGTTCCATGGTACGAGATTCTAATGAGCAGAATCCTTTAAAAGGATGGAAATTTTCTTCTCCAATCGTCACCTAAGGCCTCAGTAAGAAAAAGTGGGACTTACAGCAATTTCTCTGCAGGCTGACATAGATATTCCAGTGCCTTCAATTTGTTTCAGTGCATATTCCTTCTCATCTTTCCTGTGGAGAGAAAGACAGAAAGCAGGAGCTATGTTATTAGAGAGTAGAGTTGCACAATACTTTTGTGTGGAAAAATCTCATATGATTATATATATTGATTTGAATGTTTTAACAACACTAAGAAATTCAAGCAATACAAAGAAACATACACACTATTATATCTGGCTAGGTGGAGTTTTAATATCATTTTAAACATACTGACAAATTCGTCTAATGTACAACAATATAAACTGAGGGGATAATCCTCTGTAAAAGGTAATAAAAAGCTATTTCTGGTAAAGAATTAATTAGGACACCCCCACATTTATTTCAACTTCAAAAAGCTAAAGTTGCACAGGTAAACATGATTGGAACTGCAGTACTCAGCTTTTTGAAGGAGGCTTGTCATTTCTAAACTTTCGACATTTAATATGTTGTGGCTGCTGATTGTTGAAGGGAGAGTAAAGGTCATGGTGACCTCCACAGAGCTGTCTGAAGCTTACAGACACAGGACTGAAGCAACTGATGAGTCTGGGTGACTTATTAGAAACTGTCTTTATTTGTAAAGGGGGAAAAATTTACTTTCTAAAGTACTTCCTCTTTAAAGGGCTGTCCTCATTTTTTATGACCGTATATCAACTCTCTATTGACTTTGCAATGTTAACGTTATCACTATTGTAGATTATACCATCTCAGGGACAGGTGTTAAAATTCTGCTTGCCAATAACATTTTTGGAAACTCCACCAGATATAGACCTTAGTGACCACAAAGCTGAAGTACAGGGAGAATGGCAAGGACATTTAGATCATAGATAAGAAAGGGAAGAGTGAGGAAATGTGGATTAATTGGTTGAAATCAATATATTATTGTTATTGCAAAATTAAACCAGAGTATCATAACGTCCTGTTTCCTAATATTGTGGCACTGAATTAAAGGGTTAAAGTTTATTTTAGAAAAGCTGACTTAACGATCCTCTGCTGAGCCCTGCTTGGGCCTATGAGCTCTGGTCATCGAGGTACAAGGTGTTCCACCAGGAGAAGGAGACATTGACCTCTCTGCAGGGGTTCAAATTACACTGAGGAGATAGTTCTCATCAGTTCCTTGCGGGATGCTCTGCTGTAGGATCCTCAACTCTCCAGAACTGGATCGCTGCACTGCATAAATCCGTCCTCGATGCAAAGACAGAAACTCACACTGCACGCCGGCCTGACTGCAGCTCTCAGCTGGCACATTGTCCTTTTTTTTCCTTTTGCTCTTGTGAATCAGATCTGTGCATGAAAATTCAGTTACTGAGTGATATTGGAGCCTGCGGGGCTGAGCACATTCTGCAGGCAAACAGCGATAGCTGGAACTGAGCAGCATCCCTGTGTTTAGGGCCAGGGGGTTGAGCAGCAGAGTGGAGGAAATCAGGGTGAAAAGGAGACACAGCCCATTAAAAACCGCGTGGGGCGACATGATTAAAGTGTAAACAGTCTGCGGACAGCATCCAGAAAGGACTTGACAGTGTGTGGAGCCTGCACAGATCAAACATTTCCTGGTGGTGCTCACATCAAACCCTCTTCAGCCTCATTTGCATCTGAGATGGAAAACGGAAAAGAAAAGGAGCTCTCCAGCGCACAGAAAATATGCTCGTCACTTTTCACCATTTGGTCTGTAAACAAAATCAGTGCACCTCATTCAAGTAAATTCAAATCATGAACTTACCTAGAGGTTGTTGTTTTTTAGTAACAAAGGGTTTTGTTGTAGTCTGTTGTACTTACTCACAAATGAATAAAAGCTGTAAGACGCCACACATATCCTCTCAAAAACACAACCTCAATGTAACTACATTTATTTAGGTGGTACTCAAGCAGAGCAACTTGCACTTTAGATTTTTTTTCCTTTACAACAACTGTAATATAATAATACATCCATGTTTTAAACACAAATATGCACAGCGGTTTTCTGTCTATTGCAAGGGTCTTAAGTGTGACATCTACAGCAATCAAATACAATAAAGTGATGTTCTAAAGAGTCCTTCTATCAAATTGTAGTTATGATATTAGCATACACAACATTGGTCATGTTATTTGAACTTGTATTTACTTATTTCCTTTTGAATATCTTTAACATACATGATACAACAAGTGGGGTGCTTTAGGACCCTCCGCACCACCACTTCCTGTCACCTTGATGACCGGTCAAGGCAGGAAGGCTAGTAGCAGGAAGGCTAGTAGAAAAATAACATAATAAGTTAAAAAAAATAAGGTACTTAAGGAGAAATTGCGATCAATACGCTACAGTTCAGGTTAGTAGCATTGATCAATTAATGATAGACAACGGCATCACAGAAATTGGCATTTCCATAGTTTTGCACAGTGTGATATTAGCAAAAACGCAAAAAACAGAAATAAATAAAACTTTGTGATTCAAAGGGAAAAAAAACAAATCAACAAATTCAACTATTATTGCCAACAAAAAAAAGAACTGATTAAGACCAAATAAAACAAAATAGGGTAGTCATCTTGCAACCAGAAGGTTGTGGGTTCAATTACAGCTTCCCCGTCACATATCAATGTGCCCCTGGGCAAGGCGCTTAACCTCAAGTTGCCTACCGATATGCGTATCAGTGAGTGAATGTGGGCGCATCTGTGAGTGAGGTTGAATGAAAGTGGCTCTAGTGTGAAGCACTTTGAGTGGTCAGTAGAAAAGCACTATATAAATTCAGTCTGTTTGCCATTACCATTAACCTTCCAAAGTATTCCCAAGGTACGTGATGAGCTGCAGTAGAATGTATCAGATAAGATTTAGATGTAAATATCTGAAAGTGAGCATTTAGCTTACATCGTTGGAGTTTGGAGATAATTACTGTATATGGACGAACAAGCTCGGCCTGGGGTTAGTCATGGCAGGTATAACAACAAACACTCGGTTCAGTTTACAGTTAAAGTTCCATCTTTAACAACTGGAGAGAGATCAAATGAAAACGAGTTCCTCGTGTTAAAGGCTAATGGTTTGTGGGCCCAGCCAACCTGTAGAGACTCAGAATGCTCACATCGGATCCCCTGACTGAAAGTGAGTTTAAATGGACTGAAAATAAAGTGAGAATGAAATGAGACCAAACGTGTTAAAAAACCAAGGTACTTCATAGCAAATTATTTAAACTCTGTAGGATTTCAGCCATTTTAAATGTAGATGACTGTGTCCTTTCCAACCAGAACTTACATTTTTATGACAAAAACCTTTGATAGGGTATTTTCTTTAGTTTCAATATTTATATGACTTAAATTTCTTAATGCGGTTACATGATGTTGTATATCCATTTCCCCACATATGTCTGAGCCCTTGGCTTTTTTTCTTCAGGGAGTATAAATGAACTGAATTAAAAAGGATAAACAGCATTTCCAGACTCTCATCGTATTTTCCTTGTTCAAGCTGGCACATTTGTTTAACCCACCCATTTCTAATCCTCACTCCTTACATGAGCACAGCTCCAGACTGGATGCACATGGAGACAATCCATCGCCAGTGTCCACACCTTGTGGAGCTCTGCCATCCCTCTTGTGGGATTAACTTGCTAAAAAGGCATATTGCTCAGGCTTTAGGTGTATAGCGTACCAACTTTAAATAAAAAGCACAAAGTGTCTTCATATTACCTAAGAAGTAGGGATAATTCATTCCCGGTGTTCCATGCACAGGGGACAGAAGCAGCAGGTATCATTTTAATGAGCTGTACAGGTTCGGTCCAGTGGGAACAAGTGATGCCTCCCTTCCCCTGAGCCTCCCCTGCTGGCTCTGACAATACAACCTAGGCTCAAGCTCCATCAGAAGGAGCTAAGTCCTGGTTCCACTGACTGGTGCGGACTGTGTCCCCTCTCATACTGTCACAGTTCTTGACACGCACTGGCAGCTGAGAGTGCAGCTTTGACCGGCCAAGCCGGAGCTGCCATTGAACTGGCTTAGTGGCAGAGTTAGCAGACCTCTGTGAACGCTGATAATGAAAACACTGCTGCAGTCAATAACATCTAATGACAGATGTGTGTGCTCAACAAAGCATGTGTCAAATTTAGCTTGTCCAACAATCCCTATAGAATATATATCCCTATATAATAATAACAACAACAATTTCACACTGAAGCCATTAAGTTAATTCAATTTATTCAATGGAGGAAAAATCCCAGGTTGAGGGGTAACTCTTTTGAGTTGAATTCCCAGGAGCATGGAATGGGTGAATTGTGAATGGATATTTTCATTTTTACCTAACTTTTTTTAAATGATCCAATCTTCCAGAAATTTGTCATCCATGGGTTTACGGGTCCAATTTATTTTACTCTCTGTCCACTAGGCTAACCAAGGAGCCATATTTCCACCAACACACAGCAGCAGGATGACAAGGTAGGTAAAACAAATGTCAACTCTTGGAGACACTAAAGTCTCCATGACAACCAATAGACACTGTCTAAATCAGTGTGGGAGTTTGCTAAACACTTTTTGGAATATAACTGTATGGTGAAGGGCCTGTGGTGCTGTGGGTCTATCTCCCCCAAAGGCTTGGGAACTTTGCCTTAATTAACTCCTTGAAATGCCGATAGAAATTAAATTAAACTCTGGCGGAATCTGTCAGTACTGACAATGGATTTTTATTGGGTTAATTGCCAGGATAACAATCCAAAATATCGGGACAATTCAACAAAGAAACGACTGACCAGGCACAGAATCAGCCTTCTACTGTCATCTCAGTACCAGACATAACTTCAGAAACCTGTGGGCTGAGCTGAAAAGAACAGAGACCAAGGACCAAGGACTCCAGATGATCTAGGAGAAGATTGTGCAATAACAGAATGATCAAAGATCCCTCGCTACGTCTGTAGGGGTTGTACAAACTGCCACCAAAAAACAATTATATCTTAGAAATATTTGATTTGAGCACATTTTCTTTCAGTGGCAGAAAAATTTCTATTGTTAAGTTTCTCAGATTATACTGTTGCAATAAAAAAAAGCTTTTCAGCACATATTCACCTGTTGTGAAACCTGATTCGTCCACTTCTGTATAAGTTATAATAAATTAAATTAAATCTGAGCACATCAGTGAGGTCCATGAGCATCGTGTATATAGATACCAATAGGGATTATCAGCCATTCAGCTAATATTATGACTCTCCATTTAATTCGGTTCATTGTTGTGAAGCATTATTATAACTATGGACAGAGTTAAATGGAGAAGCTCAGAACCGACGAGCTGTAAAGTCTGATGACCTGATCCACTGAAGTCGATCGTAAAATATTCCTGTGCAGTCACAAATAGACCTAATAATACAAAAAGCTGATCATTCAGCACATTTACTTTTTTTTAGCACTCTTCTCATCTCCATCTGCTCATCGCCTAAGAACAGAGTAAACATGGCTCCATTACACCACATGACATTTTTCCATTGCTACAAGGTCTCAACTTTATCGTCCCTGGCAAACTGGAGCCTTTTGTCTTGATTTGACACAGTGACGAGTGCTTTTCTAAAGGCTACACAGCTGTTTCATCTGACGACTGTTGACTTTTCTCGTACTTCATTATCATGATCATTCAAGTACTTCTTCCAGCCAGAGTAATTGATGGAAGAGAAAGGGGTTACCCCAATTCTTCTAATTTTACCAATATTCTTATTCAGTGAGGAAATCTAGAGAGAGTAAAGCTATGCTGCTTTTTCATTTCAGCTAATTACTGCTTAGAAATGTGCAAATTCCTGATCAAAATATTGAGACTCATTAAAGGTAAAAGTATTTTCATCTGACACTGCTGGATCCCAACTCGGTTCTGAGCAGAGCTTCAAAGTGGAGCTGGAGACAACGCAAAAAGAGAAGGCAAGTTAATGAAAACCCCATTTAACACCGAGGCCATCAGTTTATCCATTTCATGGCTGATTTGGTTCTAAGGTGCATTTGCTGGGAGTTAATCTGAGGATCACAAAAGAGCAATGAGCTTTAGAAATGCTTCATATTTAATATATTTTACAGGTTTTTTATATTATAAAGCTGTTCAAGGTAAAAACACTGCACCCTGTATTATGTATAATATCTATGAGGTCAATGCCTCTCAGTATTCTCAGGTATTGAAGCTGAAAAGGCTGCTGTGTTCACTTCTGACCTGTCTTTAAATCTATACTTTGCTCACACTATCAAGGCGCCTACAATAAAATGCTACCTGCAGCCGACAATTACCTTTGCAAACTTCAAACATGAAAGGAGGAGCTGAAATGCTCAGATTAGTGGGATTGCGTCGATCCTGCTCCTCTTTCAGTCCCAGACGTACTGAAAAGTCTCCCATCAGGACACAGACTGACACTAATGTAACAGCAAAGCTCTGTCACTCAAACGCCGGTGAACTCCATCTGGACAGTGTGTAAAGTTGCAGCTTGACATTTTAATCAGCAACAGTGATGTTTGGGTTTGTGTTAGTTTAGCACATAGCCTGACGTTTTATTGGGTTATTATGAATTTCATTACCTTAGTCGCAAAGAAATGAACACAGTCTCAAACTGCAGGACTAACAGACTATGTGAAAGGCCCGTGTTGATGCTGTTTGTCCAGATGTACTGTACCTTTAACACTTTAGTCTTCGAGATAAAAAAAATGAAGTTCATATAAGAAATAACATCAAAGCAAGCATAACAATATCAATTCCTGCTCTTTTCTGCAGCTTATTTTAAAGTATTGTGGAAATTTGATTGAATCTGTTTAAAAGGTAAATAAAACAGACAGTCATTTGTATTATGCAACACTTGAAGGTCAAGAGGGTGCTATGGTCAGGTGAGACCAAACTGGGACTTTCTGGCCCGTTTGAAAACTGTGGGGACAGCAACACTCCGCAGCCCCCTGAACACAACATCTCCAGAGTAAAACAGGTGGCAATGCCTTCAGCTAGGACATGGAAGCTGGTCAAAGTTGATGGGAAGATACAGGACAATCCTGGAAGACAAGAGCCAGAAAAAGACTGGATAGTAGGGTGGAGGTTTACCCTTCAGAAAGACAGGGAACATAAACATCCAGCCAGAGCTTCAGTGGAACTATTCATATCAAAGCTTTTAAAGGGTTAGAATGGCCCAGTCAAAGTCTAGATCTAAATCCAATCATGAATCTTTGGCAACCGTAGAAAAAGTGCTGTTCCCAGACGCTCTCCATCTAATCTGGTTGATCTTAAACTTTCTTTTTAAAAGAATGGACAGGTATTTCAGTATGTAGGTGTAGAAAGCTGGTAAAGAAATACCGCCAAAAGACCTCAAGCTGCAACAGGCAGTCCTATAAAGTATTTACTTGATGGATTTTGAGATGCTTGGGATTACTGCCCTGTCTGCAGGTCCAATGGTACCCAAGCTTCTGCTTCCACACAGAGAGCATGTCATTTTCTCCCAGGATTCCCTGATGCTTGGTTAAATCTACCTTGCCAGTATTGAGCCACTGCCATGTTCCACTGTAAGCACCATGTTCTTTTGAGTTTGCCTATCATTTTTCCTTCTCCAAACACACTGCTGATCCATGGGCCTGAAAAGACCACTCCACAGAACAGAATCCCCAAATGTCTGTAAGTTACTTAGAAGTGTGAGCAAACTGGAGCTGACTTTTCTTGAGTCAGTAGAGGTGTACACCTTGGAGTTCAGGGAGGGAGCTCTTCAGCGTTTAGTATGTTCCCCACTTTGAAAATGAAACCTCGGTTGCTGCCACTACCTAGCCTTGCTGCAGGTATTTTCCAGTCAGTCAAGGGCTATTGACCCCCTTCCTGCTCAGCACTCGGTGGAAACTGCTGATAGCTTCCTCTTTCTACCACCGGTTCTTTTGCATTGAACTTCCAAACTATGCTTCCAACTGTATCTCTAGGAACCTACGCAAATTGGTTTTGGATCTTTTGCGCACCTAGTTTGTAAGGCTCCACTCTTCTCAGTATGGCTCTGATGAATTCTACTGCTTTCAGGGGGGTGGAGTAATTTTGAGTCTGCAATAGTGATTGCAGGCAGGATTTAACGTTGAATTCTGATTAAGAACCTTTCAAAACATTTTAAGGCCAATTTGAAGCTGGTGTCAAATTATTTTAGGTGCAACTGGAAATGGGTGGTATGATGAGCCTCCAGTTTCCCATTTCATCACACAGAACTGTCAGAGCATGATGGGAGGAAAAACAGCTGATCTTAACCTTTTAGCACACGTGTAAATAGCGCTTTCTGCCAAGTCTGCCATGCTGTTTCCCGTATGTGTAGACGGGTCAGAGTGATTCACCTCTCGGTTAGCGTACAAATGTCAAATAAAAGCCCGCTAGGAACATCTGGGTAAGCACCGACAGTGTAGGATAGTTGAGCGGAAACGTGAGAACACAGGGGCTTCTCGTCTGCTTCGCAAGGATTGTCCAAAATAAAAGGAGACCGTCATAATCTACGGTTAGTGTAACAAAGTTTGTTAAGGCTGGGGCCACTGGAACCCGCCGACGTGTCGCCGCTAGCGGCGACCCTCCGCTGCGCTGCAACAACAACACCGAGCTACCTTCGCTGCCACCGCTAACACTAAAAATAAGAGCCGTGGTTTTAATGTTATGTTTAGGGGTGTCGGGAGAGTACTGGAGGAGGAGGAACGGGAGGAAGTATGCGCGTGCGTGTATGCGGGAGTGTGTGAGTGCGCGCGTGTGTAGGGGGGACCGTTGAGTGAGCGCGTGCGTTCGATGAAAACAAAAACACAGAAACACACACATACACACACACACACACACACACAGGGGTATCGCATCGGGGAGGTTCAAATCTAACGCTGCGTTCAACACACAGCCAGGACTCGCGGTCCCAAAATGCATTCTGCAATGAGCTGAATGTCAGAACGAACAATACCGATCACGGTTATCTTACCCGTCTTTGCGCTTAGCTTTATAAACGTGCCCGTAGGTGCCTCGACCCACTTTGCAACCTTCATATTCGAACAGATCTTCTACTCTCTCCCTCTCGGCTGCCAGCTTTGTTTTGAAGTCGTAATCCATTTTAACCCATAAATACGTCTTAAATTACAATAAAATAAAATATTAATTATTACATGCATTAATTAAATAATCTGGTCGTTTTATTCCCCCACCATTTCCTTGTTTGGGATTTTGGTCTGCTCCGCTTAATGTTCACTGGCTCGTTGACGTTTCTAATTGGGGCGCGCGGCTTCCTGGGTAAAGTAGTCCTTCTGGGCAGTTGCAACCGCTCGCATCGTCTCAAACCGAAGATGCAAAAACTACAACCCGTGTTTCCCGCTGCGGTTTGGTGCACTTTGCGTACCCCTGAACGCTGTTCAAAAATGCTGCTGGGACGTTTTGACTTATGGGTAAGATCAGTTGTTTATTAATAATAATAACAACAACATATTTCCATAAAATTAAAAATTGTTATTGTCATTATGTAACGATAATAAAATGTGGGTGAGAAACATCTACAACACTTCATGAGAAACTAAAAAGTAAAAAAATCTGATCAGATTTGAATTTTTAAGCCAAAAAAGCAGTCACTTCACAGTACGATGTAAATCACAGCATGAATGTACTAGGCAAAAAATTCTCTGAGAAGTAAAAAGTGTGCAAATAGTCATTAACTAAATTTCAAATGTTCAAGTTTTTTGGTGTCATTTTGCTGGCATTGTGCGCACCATACCTGCTATGTAGTTCTAATATTATTACCTATCCATAACATAGCACTTCACATATGACAATCCAAAGACTGCTTTTTGTTCCATGTTTTAATGGATAAATAAATAGTATCCATTATTTCCTTTTCATTTATTAGTCAATATCTTTAGATTTGGTTGGGTAGAATGACATACTGTTTTAAATGTATACTACGATATTATAAATGAAGTTCAGCTAAACATTAATGATAGCCTTGCACAAATTATTATTTTTTTATTTCAAAACCCTTAATATGGTCATAGGCAATGACCACATTGTTTTTAGCTAATGTATGGTTATGTTCAGAATCAAAATCCGGTTTATTGAGCAAGTATTTTTACATACAAGGAGTCTAACGTGGTGGTGTTGTGGTGCAGGGAACATGCAATATGTCCAGATAGTTAAAACATTTTATTAAGTGTTACTAACTGCATCCATTGCTTACACAGATAACTACACAACGGAAACAACCCATATATCAAAAATAATGTTTTAATTTTTATTGTTAAAAGAAAAAAACAATAATTGAAATTATGTCATTTAAACATAATAAAGCGCCACTGTGTCGTAATTTTTAGTAGTGGTTGAAGGCCACGTGAGGAAACATTTCGCTCTCCCACAAGTGACAAATGTTTGGACCAATCGCAAATCACAAGAAGTGGTCCTGCTGCCACATTGGCCTGACGTGAGCGTGACGTAATGCACCGTTGGTATAAATTCAACGCACGCACTTCATTCAACGCTTTACACAGTATGGCCGGCGATATTAGCTAGCACTCGCTAACGGTATTCTCTGCAAAAGGGAAGGCGGTAACTCAAGATAAATAACATCTGGATTGCTTAAAGGACTGTACCTCAATAAATTATACCTAATCGAGGAAGGATTAAATAAGCTGTAAACGTTGTAACTGACGTTCCAATAATTCTGTTGGGTGTCTGTTGTCTCATGATGGAGGATAACGGTGCACATTTCTTCGAGGGGACCGAGAAGCTGCTGGAGGTGTGGTTCTCTCGTCAGGACGAGAGCAAGGGGACCGGGGACCTCCGTACCATCCCGAGGTTTGAGTTCTTTTACTGTCTCGGCTGTGACTGCGGTACTGTGCGGCTTGTAGCGGAACCGCTGGCCGTGTTTCGGGTCCTCGGTGGCATGTTTAGTGATGTGTTAAAGTGTTGGCAGCAGGCCTGCTGGGAACCGAAGCAGTTCCTGGCCTTACAGCCCCCTACCAGCGAGCCGGCTAACACCGTCTCCTCCCCCTTCTAGCTGTGCCACTCCGTGGATAACTCATTCATTCTCAACGCTAAAGTTTATCCGTTCTCCCCATGCTAGCCCTGGGAGAGTCTAGGACCGGGAACGGACACGCGCTGCCGTGTGCATTAAAGGCCGTGTAGACCAGCGTGTGGACCAGCGGACTGACTCAGGCTACTTCCTGAAAGAAGAGTGTCACAGTCTCTGTCCAGCTGGCCTTATTGTCCGTGCAGTCCTGAAAACATCATAGCGTTAAAGTGAGCGACCCACCCGCCGCCGACACGTGTCTGTTAACTTTGCTGCCAAACATTAAGGCGGGCTGGGAGCATTTTAGGGAGCCCTTGTTGATCGATGCTCACGAGGCTGAAACCGGCGTCCGATTCGGAGCTGCTTAACCCGGGCCTCCGGGAGGCAGGACTCTCGCTGCTTTTAGGGACTCCGGAGCACCTCAGCTTCGATCGGGCCGTTTGCGAAAGCTGCGGAGAACAGTGAAACATCGGCTTGGTCTAGTCTGACACTGAGCCATTGTTTTTTTGCGTTTGACAAATATGATCTAAATCTGTTTAGTGTGGAATAATCCTGTGAGCAGTTCGGGATGCTGCTTTTAAATGTTGAGCAGTGACTGATCAGAGGTAGTCCAGGCTCCCGTAGAAGTGGTGAAATGGCCCTTTAGCGAAGGTGCGAGCCTGATGCCAACTTCAGCGTTGTGTCGCTGCTGGGGAACTTATCCCGTTTGTCTTCGTGCTTTTGACCAAATAAGTACGCGAAACATGCACAGATCAACTCGTTCTTGTTTGCTTTTTCAACCTCCTAGTAAAAATGAAGATATCCTCTTATCTTCAGCGTGGGTCGCTGAGTTTATTTCTGTCTGCGTCATTCAATGGTGTGTGTGTGTGTGGGGGGGGGGGTGCTCTGAAGCATGTGGTCGGCCTCGGCTCGGTGGCGTGGCCGCCGCCGCTGCTCCCGTCAGAGCGATCCCTGCCGGTGCTGGTTCCGATCCAGTTAATGGATCCCCGCTTTTGTCGTGCTGTTTTTTTATTTTTCTGACCGGGAATTCTGTTTCTCTGATGATCTCGATTGGTGTGTGGTGTAAGGGGGGGGGGGCACAAGACACTAGGCCATCAGCTTTCTGTTCTGTTCAGGTTCAAATTCACCTGCAAATCTGAAGATTTTATTCAGCAGTTTGTCGGGGAGAAAAAAAAGAAATCCCGTGCAGTCCCAGTTCGGGTCACGTTTCCAGCCATGAGGACGCTCCCCTCCCCACCCCTCTGATTGGCTGGAGGGCCCTGCTCTGTGATTTGCCTAGCGGCCCCCACCTGCTTTTAAACGCGAGGATGGCATGGGAGGTTCGGAAAGGGCCACATGCAGGATGCAGAAAGGCTGTTGACCCTTTGCCCTGGCTCGGTGCAAGTATTCCTACTTCTTCCATGCGCCTGAAAAGGTTACAGGCAGAAGAGTTGATGATGATCACCGAACCCGTAGCTGGCTGGTTTTGTAGGGATTTGAGAAAAGGGTAATGGAGGGTATTGGGATGCACAGATCAGGACAGGGTGGGCCTTTTTTTTTTTTTTTTTCGGCTCTGAATGCTCAAGTGCTAAAACGGTTTTGGTTCTTTTCTCGTATTAAACTCATCAAAGCTGTGAATTCCCACTATTTACAGTCTAAAAACAGCATGCTCTAATGCACCTTTTGATTTCAAACCCATTAGAGGTGAGGTGCCTATGCTTTGATGTGTAAATAGATTGAGTATTGCCGTTTTTGTCAGATTAAAACCTATTGCCTCTATTAAAGATGTATCACATTTTTCCCTCTTGTTTTATGGTCCCTAGAAGAAATGTGCTGGCCAGGTCTGAAAGGAAAGCCCGATCGGTGAACCTGCAGCTACTACAGTTGCGTTTTCTAGCCATTAACCCAAGTGCACGCCTCTTGAAGAGGACCGTGACCAGTGGTGCGGTTGAGGACTGGCATTAATTTACAGCGGCGGGGCAGATTAGCGGCAGGGACAGGGACACAGTCAGTGGATCAGGAGTGCTGGACATCAGCCAGTGTCCAAATGGGTCCACAAGGGCGTCGGATTGACCGGAGGGGACCGTGCTCAGATTACCTCAGATTTTACGGTGTGCTGCAAGTCATTGCAGGACTGCTTGAAGGCAACCTGGTGTCAAACTTAAAATCTAACATGGCCGTTCAGGGTATCGAGTGCGGCTTTGACAGCTGACTGAAACCCAGCCGTCGGCGTGGCTTCAGTTACTAAATGCTCAGGATGTGTTTTTGTGTTGTTATGCTGAGAGGTTAATACCACTTTTCTTTCATGTCGGAGACCTGGAGTTTGTTTTTTAGCACTCATGATCTACGGCACTTAAGGGCGCCATCTTGGTACCCCCCCCCCCCCCCCCAGGCGTACAGAGGACCAACGTCAATTTCTTTTCTTTGAGGAAATCTGATCCCGCTGAGCTTTTTGAAATGGCCTCTGGCGTGCCTTTCACTCTGAAAGAGGAGCTGCCCCGGGTCTCTGGTAAGGTTGTTGCCGTGGAATGAAGCAGGCATGTTGCAATGGCCCTCTGGTGTCCCTCTGTGTGAAATCCATAGCGCCATCCCTGTCGAGCTGGCACTTCTGCAAAGCCACAGCTCTTTGAACTGCTTGCCCAAAACAAGCATAGAGCCCGTTTGAATATTATGTCAATGTTGATGACTGCACTTCAACACGTCGAGCCTTAATTGGCCTCCATGCTTTGTTAAAGAGGATCAGAACAAGAATCTGGTGAAGATTTGTCTTGGATTTAGCTTTTTTCTCACGGATATTTCCAAAATGACTAAAATAATAATTGTAACTGCCACAAAACGCCGTGTTATCCAGTCTGGCGGTGATGCAGTCAGGATGTGCACCAAGGTGCTAGCCACATGAGAACAGGGCTAGGGGTGCTTGGCTTACTTTGGTGCTTTTACTGTTTATAAGAAAAAAAGCACAACGCTCAGTGTTACATGATGAGCAACTTGGAAAATACTCTAGATGCGGCAAGAACTAGTTGGGTGACTGGTGGTGCTGGATCCCCCCAGGCTCCATCGGCTCCAGGCTGTACGCTAACAGGGCGCCCCAACACCCTTCGGTGTGGAAGTTGTTACTGTAGGAAGAGTATTTAAAATCAGCTTTTTAAATGTCTTTAAGGTGTTTAAAGGGAGCTTTTTAAAAAGGAACCATTCAGACGTTGGCTGTTAGCAGGAAGGCAGAGCAAAGTCACCCGGGTTTATCCTCTGGAGCTTTCACTGTTTCTAATGGGACATGCTGGATTTGGAAACATTGTCAGTCTTAGAAATATCTGGGTCAGGGTCTACGTTCTCTAGAGAATGGGTTGGAGAGATTGAAAGTTCTGATCAGTGCATCTCCGTCGCAGCTCCACACACAGGACTCACCAGTGCTGTCGGGTTCGCTTTGTTATTCCAGTCGGTGAACGGTTTTCTCTGGCCTGAACCTTGAGTTACCAGCTTTAGAGCAATCCCTGGTTGTTAGTGGGAAGAAATGTCCAACAGAACCAGGACATTTGCTGCGCCCGATGTGGGTTGGGGCAGACGAACAAAGCCAGCAACATAGAAGCGCTGATCCAGGAGTATTTTCTATGTTCAAACTGTTAATGGCAGCAGTTGTTCCTTTTTAGCGCCTTCATCTAGGAGAGAAATGCTGCTAACGTCCTAATAGACACTCTTCTCACATGTTCTCTAGTCCTAGGTCTTGTCACCTCCCTGTGAATCAGCCATGTTGCATCAGGGAGTTATGACGCCTCAGACTGTTTTCTGTGCAAGAGCTGCATAACTGACTTTGTGTTCCAGGATGGATTAGAAGAAACATGCTTATTGCTAGTGGCACACGTGGACGTGTTGTTAAAATGTGTTCTACGGTGGAGAGTCCTGGCTTTAAAGCTCTGGTAATGGCCTGTTATCTACATATCAGCTGTTAATCGGGTTTATTGTTGGCTGAACTGATGAGTCATCGCCAACGCTACTGATAGACCTGCCACGTCTTTGAAGACGGGGAATAAAGGTGTCTAATCCCCGTGGTCCGGTGAGTAGAACTAGGATGTCTTCATCCTTCAAGCTGAGAAACAAAGACTTCCCGTTGAGGAACAGCAGTGTGTGAGATGGAGCAGCCGAGGGTCGGGATAACCACGCAACGCACGCTGCTCGTGCATTTCCCCGCTGAGCTCTAGGCTCCCCTCGCTCGCCTTCCCTAGCGGCCCTGGCCGGGCTGCGCTGGAAAACGTGACGCAGCTGCTTTTTGCACTGCAGTGGTTTGATCTGGCGCCGGTGGGAGGGGAGCTGCTGCAGCAGCAAGCAGCGGTCCTCCTGTAGGGGAGCGAACGCTGCTTCTGTCCTCTTTATTTCACAGGTCCCCGTCTTATCGGGCCTGGAGTCAGAGGCCACACAAAGGCATGTTGCCCGTGCAGCCGCAGGGATTTAAACGGCCCGATTTGCTGAACTGGCTCCCTTGTATCATAGATTCAAAACTTTCCTTCCTACATCGAGGTGAAAAAAATGTGAGGTGAAAGCTTAGATAATGAGCATGATGATCCTAACGTGTATCATTTCTTTGTTTCTGTTCTTAGGTTTGAGTGGGACAAGCTTTTGGAAAATGTGCATTGTTTGATCATAAGTGTGACAAAGACCGACAAGCAGGAAGCTTATATACTCAGGTGAGTCCCGGCCGTCTTCTCCCAGGGAGCAACGCTTGCTGCGTTTTAACAAAGTGCAGCGCAGTGGCGTCCGGCCCCAAGCGTGGATGGCCGGTGTCCTGCGTGTCTCCTTGACTCAGTGGCATGAATGAAGCGAGCGGCTCACTGCAGGGTCTCTGCAGAGCTGGATGACCTGCTGAGGCTGATCGGTTGTTTAAGGAAGCATCCCCGCCTCTGAAACATGCAGGACACTGGTCCTCCAGGACCGCGGTTGGACACCACTGTGGAGATTTAACACAGGATGCTTACACTTACATGTGAGACGTCCTCCGCCTGCTTTTAAATGTGGTAAACGTTCTGCCTGCCTCAGATGCAGAAGCATGTAGTGCATGCATCAGAAGCCGAAGGAGGAATTGCCTGAAGCCTTGTTGTAGATCACGATGATGATAATAATGTTTGTTTGTTTTTCTTCCTTGTGCCGCAGTGAGAGTAGCATGTTTGTCTCCAAGAGACGTTTCATTTTGAAGACATGTGGAACCACCCTCTTACTGCAAGCACTGATGCCTCTGCTGGAGCTCGCCAGGGAGTACTGTGGCTTCGATACCATCGAGGTTAGACATCTTCTCATGTAACTCGTGTCCGTACACTGTGCTGGATGCTAGTGAGGCCCATGCAGAGGCTTTTAGAAAAGGGCATTTTTTCCAGGTTTTGTCATGCTGGAGCCACAAACCTCAATGTACTTTTGGGGATTCTCAGAGTCTCTTTTTGATTTGGGACTAGACTTTGACTGGAATGGTCTAGTCAAAGTCTAGTCAGGTTTTGATCAACACCTGCCCATTGCAGCTGTGAGTGATGTTTAGGGTGGTCGTCGTGAAGCTCTGCCACAGGGTGAAGTCTTCTGCAGCCTCTGATAGAAGATGGATGAGCTTAAAACAGAATGTTAGGGAAAAAACTATCTGCTCTGACCAGCTCCTTAGTCCCTGCTAAAGGAAAACGTCCCCACAGCGTGATGCTGCCAACACGTTTCAACTAATTTAATTGGCTTCCGAATGCAATTGGTAGCACTGGCTCTTATTTAGGGGTATGGTTACAGGGGGCGAATGGAAACATAGACTACACTTCTCATAATTTTTCTAAACATGCACAGCTTTCCTTCCACTTCACAAAACGTGCCATTTTGTTGGCCTATCACATAAGGTCCCAGTAAATTACATCGAGGTTTGTAACAGGACAAAACGTGGACGCGTTGTGAGGCACTGGACTGACTTCTGGGTGCGTTTGTTGCAGAATTTCTTCTATTCCCGCAAGAACTTCATGAAGCCAGCCCACCAGGAGTTCCCTCATCGAAACTTTCAGGAGGAAGTGGATTTTCTCAGCCAAATTTTCCCAAGTACGTATAGCAGATCTGAGCTCTTCTGGTAGTCCTTCCTCTGCCTGTGTTTTAAACTCTGATAGAATGGGTGGGGTTTGGGATTGAGCCTTAAACTGGGAACCCTGATCTGTTCTCCCTCCCCCCAGATGGTGCAGCCTACTGCATGGGACGTTTGAACTCTGACTGCTGGTAAGTGGCTGGAACCAGCCTTGCTCATTTCACTGCACAGGCGCTCAACAAGCTGCTGTTCCTAATGCCAAACCAGTGTAGAGGTTTTCATGTTCATCTCTGAACAGCTGAGTCGGCTAGTTGTAGAGTCTGCTGTGTGGCTGCAGCATTTCTCACTACTGCAGCCACACCATGGGGACTTGAAGGACGCCTACATGCATCGTCCCTCTGGATGCTCCTGACTCTCCTCCTGCCCTGCAGGTACCTGTTCACCCTGGATCTGCCAGAGTTCTGGGAGAACAAGCAAGCGGATCAGACGCTGGAAGTTTTGATGAGCGACCTCGACCCAGCCATTATGGACCAGTTCTACATGAAAGACGGTGTTTCCGCAAATGAGGTCACTCGTGTAAGTATCGCGTGCGCCCGCTGTCTGTCTGGAGCGCCTTTGGAAGAGTCCTGACCGTCTCCTTTTGCTTGACCCCTCAGAGGAGTGGAATTCGTGACCTGGTACCAGGTTCTGTGATCGACGCCACAATGTTCAACCCTTGTGGATACTCAATGAATGGAATGAAGACTGACGTGAGTGGAGGCGCCCCGGTCCTCCTTTGTGCCGGCTGTCACGAGCGTGTGGTTAACATGACTGCTGTTCTTGTTGCGTGCAGGGAACTTACTGGACCATCCACATCACTCCGGAGCCAGAGTTCTCCTACGTCAGCTTTGAGACCAACCTCTCCCAGACGTCCTACGACGATCTGATCAGGAAGGTTGTTGATGTGTTCAAGCCAGGAAAATTTGTGACTACACTTTTCGTCAATCAGGTGCGTAATGCCATTTAGGACCGGTCTGTTTAATTGACACCAGTTGATATTCTGGAGATTTTGGCAGAAGTGGGGACTGTCATCACCTTCTATCCAGTCATCTGGCCTGAAAGGCCAATCGGCATGAAGAAGCCATAACTCTAAGAGCAGCATTAAAAAGCCAGATTAGGTTATGCATCTGGAACCAAAGTTACATTTTAATAGAGCATTCTGGTTTCATCTGCGTGTTACTGGTTCTGTTCAGTCATATTCACTGTTTACTGCTTTTTCTTCCGCAGAGCTCCAAGTGTCGCAGTGTCTTCTCTTCACCCCAGAAACTCGAGGGCTACAAGCGCCTCGACCGCCAGTTGGCTCAGTTCAATGATTACAATTTCGTCTTTACAAGCTACGCCAAGAACCGCCAGCAGAACCAGCAGAGCTGAGGGTTGAGGATGAAGAAGAGGCGCAAAAAGAAAGGCGCCCCGTCAGGGCTCCACCCTTGCGCCGCGTCCTCTTCCCTCCCCATCTGCTTGGCGTCTGCCCGCCACGCCCTGAGTTTACCCTCCAGTTTGAGTTGTTTGCTTTGTCGTAACTGTGACTTAAGTCTCTTGCATGAAAGCTCTTCTCTCTGTCTCGATATTCTAGCTCACTCTTGCTGTGATCCTGAGGTGCATGTAGAGGAATTACACACGCTCTGTTTGGGGCTGTCCATCCGTGCCCGGTACACCGGTCCCTTCCTGCAGGTCTCCCCCCTCATCCCCCACAGACAAGGCTTCCGCCCACACTAGAGTAGGGCCCTGGCATGCTCAGATCGGTCAGCTTTTTAACCACTGGCCATCTCTTATCGCGTTAAAACGTCACCGGTCTTCCTCTCCAGTTCAGTCGTTACCAGCTACAAAGCTTCCTTAACATCTGTATGGAACCCATTGCCTGTGGTAAAGAAGGCCGTAATTCTGGCCTGGACATAACATTCTCCGCTTTAGATTCAGTTGAGCTGTTTGAGTTTATACTAGTGTTGTACTACTAGAGTGTGGTCTTTTTCGTTGCTGTAACGAACACGACAGCAGTGGATCTTGGCTTTGCTGGGCTGGAAAGCTTCGTTTCCCTCTGCCTTGACTCAGGCACCAAGAATCCTCATCATCGGCTTCAGCATCCACTTTAGTTTTGGCCTCAAACTCTGCTGCCTGATCAGCTTGTTCCCCACCCCCTCCATGGCCCTCGTTGGGTAAATGGCAGCGGGCCGGTGGGATTCGGCACACCTTGTGAACGCGTGTCCATGGAGAAAAGCCTGGAGCACGTTTGAGCTGAATGTACGACTCCAGGAGATCAGCTGCCGCTCTCACAATGCCCTCTGCTGACCAAACATTTTCCACTTCTTGCAGAAGTGTGTCGTCCCCCCGAGCAGCGAGCCAGCCCTCCAGGCTGCTCCCGTGTCCCACGCTTTGAATGGACGGGGGGAAATGAATCAGACACATTTTGCTTAGTTGCCCAGCAAAGCGCTTTTTCCCTTTTCTCTCATAGTGTCCATCCTCTTTGTCTGCTTGCGCCCCATACAGAAATCTGTAAATGCACAATAGAGGCCCACCAGTCTGAGCATGCCAGGGTGAACCCGGATCATTCCACATGTAACTCCTGCCTAAACTGCCATTTTATTACATTTATTGTGCCCCAACTCCCCCTCCCCCCCATGAATCGTTTAAAAATAGGACTTCCTAGCAGTTTTCTTTTGGATCAGTCCTTTAGCCTATTGAGGGGGACATGCTGTGACACTGTGCTGCATGTGACTTCTAGTGCCGTGTTGCTCGACAGTGTAGCGCCACCTCTTCCTCATCCGCCGTGTGCTTCCCCTTCCCCTGGTCTCACCAGCTGGAAGCGCACAGAAGCTGCTGTGTCCTGACATGTTGAACAGGGGTTTATTTTTTTATTTTAGTTTTTAGATATTTTCCAGGGTTTTTGGTTAACTTGTAATTAATCCTAAAGCTGTGGGTGAGGCAGAGAGCAGACCAGTTAAACGGCCAAGCTTCTGTTGGGGCGGGGGGGGTGTAGCAGAAGCCTTGGGCTGCTCTCAGCTTTTTTTGACATACAGGTTTATCTCTGGGCCTAGAAAAGTCCCCCTGCTGGTTTAACCGGTACACGGGCTGTAGAGTTTGGGCTGGTTTCCTTCTTTTCCTCTAGACTGTCAGTCTAGAGACCCCTCACCCCACATACCCCCAGGACTCTTTACCACCACCATTTTTAGGCAGAGAACCACAGCTATGGGATTAAGTACAATTTAACGTACCTCCTTTTTTTGGGAATGGGGGCGGGGTCATTGCAGGGCTTCCTTTTTTTTTTTTTTTTTTTTTTTTTTTTTTTTTTTTTTTTTT
Source organism: Fundulus diaphanus (assembly GCA_037039145.1). NCBI lineage: Eukaryota > Metazoa > Chordata > Actinopteri > Cyprinodontiformes > Fundulidae > Fundulus > Fundulus diaphanus. The sequence goes on along the minus strand of CM073142.1, from coordinate 10,286,020 downwards.
TTTTTTTTTTATATACTGTGAAATCAACGCATTGTTGCAATTAGAGGATTTTCTACAAAGCATTTTGTATTTCTGCTGCGGACCAATTTTTCCTTTCCTTTTTTTTGTGTTCAAATGTTAAAGCAGTTTTCTCCAAATTGGTTTGTTCTGAAGTTGGGGAATGACAGTTTTCTAAGTTGAATATTTTTTTTTTTTTTCTGTCAAACTCTGGGTTTTCCTCTCCTTATAGGAAAGTCTGTGTAAGCTTCCCCCTCAGGGGCTGAGAGGGTGCAGTTATCTGATCTGTCAGGATGTACTGAAGGAGACACTTTGCTGTTCGAATTTCTTTTGCCGTTCTTTGGATGGTCAAGATGTGCTAAATATATCTGTGCTTTGAGCTTGATGCTTCAATAAAAGATATTTACCTGTTCACTCGCTGTTTAGTGTTTTATTCATGAAAACATATCAGCTGTGAGGTTAAAATGTCATCTAATTATTAGCTGCAGCCAGTGTTGTAGTACTCGCGTCCGAGACTCGAACTCGAGTCAGTCATTAGCTTGATTTGGACTTGAGCACTGATGACTCGAACTTGGACTCGGACTCCTACATTCAGATCATTCTGACTCTGAAATTGAGAAAAAGACTCGACTTTTTTTTTATATCATTAGGCTATAATTTTAATAGGTCATTAGAATATTTGGTGTATGATTTTAATATCTAAATTATTAGTGCAATGGAATGTTACTGCTTCATGTCATACATCACACGTCACGGTCAATAAGGACTCGACTTGGATCAATAGTGACTCGACTCGGACTTGACTCGGATTTTTTTTTTTAATGACTTGGACTTGACTCGGACTTGAACACTGGAGACTCGAACCTGGACTCGGACTCGAGGCATAGTGACTTGACTACAACACTGGCTGCAGCAGTGCATGTCAGAAAATAAATGGTGTGGGCTTTAAATGGGTTGAATGCAGCTTTCTATGGAGCACACAGGACATGGAGAAGCGATGCCTGACAAAGTCTAAGCCAGAATATAGAAGCTGTTTTTTGGGTGGACTTGGACAACCCTTGGGTAACTAAACCAAGTTGAAATTCAAAAGTAAAGTTTATTTTTTATATGATCTTATGCATTCCTGAGCACTAGAGGACCTCTGATTCACCCCTTCTTTCAAAGCTAGCTACAGTCCATTGAGGTTTAGGAATGGCCCTCTGAAGGTCACACCACAGTGCCTGGATCAGCATCAGGAGTCACAAGGTTGTTCGAAAACAGGTTTTCTGTATAGATTTGCTGTCTGGGTTCATTGTCTTTAAATCTCTTCAATCATTTGGTATACAGACAACTTGTCAACTCTGATGGATTTCTAGGTCTTATTGCTTGCAGAACAGAACCCAAATCACCAGCCTTCTGCCACCATTCTTAACAGGTGTGTGTGTGTATGTGTGTGTGTTATGCCACAACATGTCCACTTTAATGGCCTGTCAAAAAGGCAATGTTTCACACATTTTGACATTCCAGCCAATAAAGCGTTCCAAAACATTACATTCAAGGTGTCCTGTTATTTCAGACAAGTTATACTTAAGTTGTGTTCAACATGCCGAGCGCTGTATTCTAATTATAGCCAATTAGTCTGTTTCCTTGAGAGTAGTTGGCAGCAGTCTAAACATTTTTTTTTAGATGTGTTTAAACAATTCAGAAGTTTCCTTCTGCATCATAGCTATGCACTACATTATACTGTATCACATTAAATATTGATATAAATGATCAGATGTGTGGAACCAAGGCAATGTATTTAACATCAATGAAATCTATTTGTCCGTTTGTGGTGACGTGACAAAATTTGAAAGCGTTCAAGGAGTTAATTTTAGTCAAAACCTATTAGACTTAAAAAGATTAAATTTTTCATGCTAAAGAGCAGACTGACTTCGACTAAAATTTAGTGACAGTAAAATATAAGTAAGACCGTGATGTTAATTTTAGTTCCCTTTTTGCAGTGCAAACACTAATCTACAACCTATTTCTGAGAAAAGCTTGAGAAAGAGTTTTAGTTTTGAGGAAGAGCACATCACCTTCTGATGGTCAGGTTATGGACTATGATAGTTATGAACAATGTATGAATGTACATAAGCAGTGTTAGTCAGGGGTAGTTGACCAGTAATAAAATGTATAATTCTCACCTTTTGGTACATGACTTTTTGTAAATTATTGTACATAATGTAACAGTAACACCAATAAGTAAACCTGTAAAAACATAAGAGCCCACGGGGGAGGGTATACGAGAACAGGAGTCTGATAAATCACCCTTGGACGTTGTCTGCAAAGTTCTGTAGAATGTTTGTATTTTCTCCAAAAGAAATAGGGATATTAAATTTAAGGAAAAATTCCTCATATCTCCGTATAGAGCCATTGTTAAATAATTCATCTACCTGAATAATGTTATGATTGTACCAGATATCAACAAATGATGTATAAAATGTCCTTATTGTTCCACATGAAGTAACAGTGAGGAGAGAATGGTGTCTTTAGTAAAGCGACCATGATAAGAAAGCCTGGAGAGGGAGTTTTTCTACATCAAAATTACAAACTAGGAAAAAAGATTCAAACCTCCAATTTTGGGAAGAATATTAAAAGGGATTGTATTCCAAATAGACGTTGGGGGAAATAAAATAAATATGAATCCATCTTATTTTAAAGGTTTTATTCAAAATGAAGAATGGTAAACAGTTAGCCCGCCATTTTCAAACTATTTCATAAGAGTAGATTTCATAATATAGTGAGTCTTGTTTTGCCAGATAAAATTTAATATAATTTTTTGTCTATTTCGTTCTCATTGTTATTTTCAATGTCTTAGGCCTGAGCAGCGTAGGTAAACCTGGAAATTGTTTCAGCCTGAAGCGGAATAGGACCTCGCAGTGAAAGAGCTCTCATTAAAACTGCAGGACGAGCTCAACTGCAGTGTTGTAACTAGAGTTAGTAATGATATAGAGAAAGCTTTAAAAATGAAAGAAATTATGATTGTAGTATTTTTTGACATAGAAAAAGCGTATGATTCATTATGGAGAGAAGGATTACTTATAAAAATGAAACAGATGGGAATAGGAGGGAAAATGTTTAATTGGATAGCAAATTTTTTGAAGGATAGAAAAATAAAAGTTAAGATTGGAAATGATTACTCAAAAGAATTGAATATTGAAAATGGAATTCCACAAGGTAGTGCAATTAGTCCAATACTATTTAATATTATGATAAATGATATCTTTTCTGAAACAGAAGAATGTATAAAATCTGCATTATATGCTGATGATGGAGTTTTATGGATGAGAGGAAAGAATACAAGATTTGTTATAGGTAAAATTAAGAAAGCGATTAATAAAGTAGAAAAATGGTCCTTGGAATGGGGTTTTAAATTATCAACAAGTAAATCTTGTTATATGATTTTTACAAATAAGAAAAACATAGACATAGGTACAATAACATTATATGAACAACCATTGGAAAGGGTAGCAGAATTTAAATATCTGGGAATATGGTTGGATCAATCATATACATGGAAAACGCATACAAAGAATCTGGAAACTAAATGTAAGAAAGTGATAAATCTATTAAAGGCTGTGGCTGGAAATAACTGGGGTGCAGATAGACAGTCATTATTAAACATATATAGGGCTCTCATGAGATCAACAATAGATTACGGTAGTTTTATATATGGAGTAGCAGCTAAAACAACATTACAAAAAATAGATACTTTACAGAATAGGGCTTTACGTATATGTACAGGAGCAGTAAAATCGACACCTATTAATGCCCTTCTAGTAGAGACTGGAGAGATTCCACTAGAAATAAGAAGAGTAAAATTAGCTTTGACATACTGGATGAAAATAAAAAGTAAAAAAGATGAAAATGTAAATGCAACAATATTAAAATATTGTTGGGAATATTCAAAGTTCCATAGTAATGGATTTGGATGGATCATAAACAAATGGATTAAAATATATGAATTAGAAGATAAAGAAATAGCTCAATTTAATCCAATTAACGTTAGCCCTCCATGGATATTTCCGGCAGTAAATGTAGACATAAAACTACTTAAAATGAAAAACGATTGGTATTTAAAAGAAATAGGGGTAAAAACCGATATATACTTAAGAAACTCATATTATAATTATGTTAAAATATATTCAGATGGTTCTAAGAATTCAAAAGGATGTGTGGGAATAGGAATTTATATATCTGAGTTTAAAATTGACATATCTAAAAGACTATCTGATCAACTATCTGTATTTACGGCAGAAATGGTGGCAGTTATCATCAGTTTGCAGTGGGTAGAGGAGGTGCGACCAGACAGAGTAGTAATTTGCACAGATTCCAGAGCAGTCATAGAAAGTATTCAAGGAGAAGGAAACAATAGGAAAGATCTAGTACTAGAAATTCAACATAGCTTATTTAGATTATACAGAGGTGGCATTGATGTTTGGTTCTGTTGGGTACCAGCACATCAAGGTGTAAAAGGCAATGAAAGGGCAGATAAATTAGCAAAAAGGGCTTTAGATCAGGCAATAACGATTAAAATACCTATTGGCAAAGGGGAAGGGAAATCAATTATTAAGAATAAAGAAATGGAAATATGGCAAAAAAGATGGAATGAAGATAAGAAAGGAAGGAAATTATATAAAATACAGAAGTCAATATTTAGTAGAAATGTTAAGGAGAGAAATAGAAGGGAAGAAATAATAATGAGTAGATTGAGAGTAGGGCACACATATTTAAATGATACTTTATATTTAATAGGGAAGAAAAATAATGATAAATGCGAAAAATGTGGAGAGAAAGAAAATGTAGAACATATACTATTGAACTGTAAAACATATGAACGTGAAAGGGAGAAATTGAGAAGAATAGTTGGAAAGACAGATCAAGAATGGAGTTTGAAAGGAATATTGGGAAATGATGGAAATATAATGGATATTTGTATGATAAGAAAAGCGTTATTTATTTTTCTTCATAACACAAAATTAAAAAATAGAATATGACTGATGTAGAATACAGTTGCTACACACTCGTGTACAGTAGGTGGCGGTATGCACCTTAAAGTTGATTGCGACCCGCCATAATAGAAAAGAAGAAGAAGAAGAAGAACTGCAGTGTTGAGCTCCGACACTAGATGGCAGTAGAGTAGGTAGGCATTAGCCAGTCCTGCACGAGCAGAGAAGAAGCGCTACTTGTTGACTTCCGGTGCAAAGCTTCACGTGGATAGAAGAGCTACGGGATCGCTGTAGCGCGGAACAGACTAAATAAAGGCCAACAAAATGTCGAAGTTAGACGGAATAGTGTGAGTAAACTATGAGAACCGATTCACGGGAAGCCGCTGGGTTCAAATGCGCGTTTGTCTGTCAAACGTGCTTTGAAAAAAAAGCTAATGCTAACCTGCCTAGTTAGCTCTGTCTTACTGTTCTAGAGAAGGTTGTCTCACACTGGTTGAACTGGGACCAGACCGTAAAGCTGTGTAACATCGAGCCAAAACAGAAGTCATGTAGCTATGTACACAACAACGTCTCTCTTTTTTTCCTCTACGGTTGTAATAAATAGTTATACCAAGCGACTTTGAGTGTGACACATGATTTGTGTGAACTGTGTAGGCTCGGTTTGTGTGGGGAGGATGTGCCATCTTTAGATGGTTATTCAGAGCGATCAGAGCTGCTGAGAAGAAATGCTCTGTGTAGACGCCAGGGCAGAGTCAGAGTTGGCCTGGAAAACTGGAAAGTGTCCCTCCAGAGAGATCTGTTTTTCCTCCCTCCTGAACCTGTTAATAAGATGGATGAAGGATGAAGGAAACATTTAAGACTCCTTCCCAGGAGTGGGCCCCCCAGCAAATTCTCAGACAGCGTGGCTTAACTGGACAACATTACAGTCAATCTCTTCTAGCTCTCAGGCTGTACATATCAGGATTCCAGAGTCTCTGTCAAAACCTTGGGCCACAACCATGATGCAGCACTGTTTGTTTGTTACCTCTGCCTTTTCTTGGTCTCTTCAGAAAACCGAAGACAAAGCGCTCAAAGCGTTTCTTGGAGAGCAGAGCTCCCAAACTGATCGAGGATGTGAAGAGCACCATGATCATGAAGGGAGGAAACACCAGTCAGACCGTCACTACAGCCCTCAAAGACATAGTGAGTAACCTGTTGACCAGTTTATTTTAAAAAAATGAACGTTTTCTACGATTTTTAAGTAGTTCCGTGTTATGTATAAATCACTTTAAAGGGTTTACCGTTATGTGGCTAACTTGTCTTCTTTAGCCAGATTAGTGGGATGTGAACGTTTTAAGTGAGAATAGTATAATGGAAAAAGGCTACTGACGTGTTCGGTGATCTCACCAAAGCGTTGTTCTGTTTGTTTTTGTGTAGTATTCCTTGAAGAAACCAAATGCTGTGCTGTACAAAAAGTAAGTGATCCCAAAAATGAATTTATAACAGATCCAGCCCAGTGAGGATGAAGAGGCGGGACTTTTCTTCACACTTGTTGAATTTAGCTTGGGTCTTCACATTTTTAGGGAAACATGACATTTTAATATTGTGGAATATTGCAATGACAATGTCACACTTGATTAATCAACATTTTGCTCAGTACTCTTTTTATTTTGTGTCTCAGACCTCACTTTGAGTTTCCTTGTGCACCCGAGTTATCTTGTGCTGCAGACATCTGTTGTTCAGTGTGCCGTCAGTAAAATGAATCGTCAGTCAACGAAGCCTCGAGGAGTTGAAGTTATCGAGTTCCTAAAACCATTTTAGGAATTGTTTTAGCCTTAAAGGGAGGGAAACATCTCTAAAGCTTACCGTTGGAGAGCTGCAACAAAGGCTACGTTCACACTGCAGGCCTTGATGCTCAATTCCGATTTTTTTGTGAAATCGGATTTTTTTGCGTGTACGTTCACACTTCCAAATATATGCGACTTGTATGTGATTTCTGTGTGAACTGAATTCATGCAACTTAAGTGTCCCGCATGCGCTGTAGAGAACGCGATGACGTCATACGTAGCAAGCGTGTTCAGTGTTTGCGGAAGTAAACATGGTTCGTAATGCTGCAGCGTATCTTGCGTTCTTTAAGTTCTTCTCCAGCCGGAGCAGCACATTACCGCCGCAAGCTTTTTAAGAAGATCGAAACGAAAGAGCCACATTTTTGGCAATGGCGTTTTGTGCGGCAGTAACGTCCGTACAGAGAAACGTGTGGGTGCGGAGTCGAAGCCAGGAATGGTGGGATAGCGAGGTGAGCGGCTTTTCTGATACGGATTTCATTCACAATTTTCGAATGACAAAGGCAACCTTTATGTGCGTCTGAACGGATCTCTTTAGCGCTCCTTACGTAAAGACACACATCTTTGGCGGGCTATAGCAGCGAGTAAACGCGTTGCCGTGGGGCTGTATTGACTTGCAACAGGTGCTTGTTACCGCATCAATAATATGTATCAATGACGTGTAGGTCGGATGAATGCGACCTGGCCGTTCAGACACAGGTCGCATTTGAAAAGATCAGATACGTATCGGATTCAGGACCACATATCCAAGTGGCCTGGGTCGCATTTGAAAAAATCCGATCTGTGTCGTTCAGACTGTCATAAAAAGATCAGATCCAGGTCGCATATGGGCAAAAAAATCGGAATTGGGTCACTTCAGGCTGCAGTGTGAACGTAGCCAAAGAGTGGTGTCTTAACAGCCATGCTATCTCCATGACAACCAAGAGAAACAATTTTAATGCCAACCAATTGTTTGAAAGGAATTGCAGTGAAAGCGTTTTATGTCCAGGCGGCACAAACAGAAAAAGTGTGGAGTTTGCTGAACTCTGCTGGGATTTTACCCAGAGCTTTGTTCTTTGGTCAGATGAGACCAAGCCTGAGATTTTAACTAACGCTTCATGTGAGTTTGATGTGAAACAAAGGAAGAGGAGCGCTTATTAACCAGATTTATGGTTGGATTTTTCTCTCAACATTTTAGTGTAATTCTGTTGGAATAAAAGACAGACATACTTTTAGGCTAAAAGCATGTTTTTGTTTTGCAACTTGAATGCAGCAGCTGATCCAGATGTTAGACTTTGACATTATTTCCTTTCCTCACGTTATTTAATCTGCTTCAGAAGTAAGGAATGGGATTCAAAAATCTCTGAATGCGTCGCAAATGACAATATTACTGATGTGAGAGTTATTCCTAAATGAATCTGATGTTCTGTGTTGTTTTTCCCCAGAAAGAATATTACTCGGCCTTTTGAGGACTCCACGTCCCTGGTGAGTCCGTGTCACAGTTCTCTGACCTGCTTCATTTTCAGTCTCATTGGCCTGATTTATGATGACCTTTATGGTTCCTCTTTCAGGAGTTTTTCTCCAAGAAAACAGACTGCTCTCTGTTTCTGTTCGGCTCCCACAACAAGAAGCGGCCCAACAACTTCATATTTGGTAAATTCTTGCCTCCGCTGGTGTCAGGAAAACTGGAAACAATTTCCACCGTGTGTCAAACCTGCCACCATAATTCAGTGTTACAAACGTGCCTGTTTGCATTGACTGTAAAATGTGTCTCATCGGTCCTTTGATACGTTGCAGGCCGGCTGTTTGATTTCCATGTCCTGGATATGTTTGAACTTGGAATTGAGAAGTTTATCTCCCTCAGTGAGTTCAAGGTAATGGGTCTAATATGTACAGGTAGTGGTTTTCTACCTGACTGAGAGCATTTCAGTGAAATGTTACTAGAACATTTTTAAAACTATTGATGACCAACATTTTGTAGTTCAGTAAAGCATCACTAATCCAATTTTACCTTTGCACTGAAAGTGGCCCTAATATAGATCTTCCTCTGCTAGATCTGTACATAGATCCAAAGAGCAATGAACTGTATTGCTAGGACAAAGCGTATTCATTGCTTTATTTAAAGAACAGCTCTAACCTCAGCAACAGATCCTAATAAAACATGGTGCCCTTATTTTTGGTTCCAGATCAGCAAGTTCCCTGAAGGAACCAAACCGATGCTCATATTTGCTGGAGACGATTTTGATACCGACAACGTCTATAAACGACTCAAGAGCCTGCTCATAGGTACGCACTGGGGACACTGAAGGAGCAGAGCTTCTTAGTACCATGCAGCTGCTCTGCTCAAGTCAGATCTGACGTTTTTCTTCGTTGTCTCTCAGACTTCTTCAGAGGCCCCACTGTGTCTGCGGTGCGTCTCGCCGGTTTGGAACACGTCCTGCACTTCACCGCCCTGGAAGGGAAAATCTATCTGCGCAGTTACAGGCAAGAAAACAAAACCTGCTTTAAAGAACACCTGGCTTATGTCTCACCATGAGCCAAAAAGATTGGCATAAGGTTTTTAGTCGACGCAGGAGACTCCACACTAACAGGGATGTTGCTGTAACGTGGGGCTCCAGGTGTCTGTTAAAGAAGTCTGGGTGCCGCACGCCGAGGATCGAGCTGGAGGAGATCGGGCCGTCATTCGACTTCGTCATGAGAAGAACACACCTGGCGTCAGATGACTTGTACAAGCTGGCTCACAAACAACCCAAAGCCCTGAAGGTAAATCCGTCTGAATGCGAAGGGTATTAAATCCGCCTCAGCCAACACAGCAGCAGCTCAATAAAATAGAAACATTGATCTATTTCAGTAATTCAATTGAAATCAAAGTGAAACCAGTGAATGTAATTATTGCACATCCATGATGGTGTCTCGAGTTTCAGACCACGACTCAAGTTGCACGTGAGTTGCAAAAATAAGATTCAGACTTGATTTGGGATGATCTATGTTACATACAAAGTGATATATTTCAGGTTATATTTGTTAAAGCAGCACTGTGTAAGTTTAGTTTAATTTGGAATATATTAAATGGTTGTTCCGGTCAAAATAAAATGGGCTGTGTAAATTGAGAGGGTTGGATCTGTCGCTGAATGGATCGTGTGACCTAGGCTGCTGCTCAGCAGTCGCCATGATACGTGCTTTCAGAATAGTGCAGTCAGTGAGGAAGGAGGGAGGAAAAGGAGCCTGTATGCTTCCTCTCATTGCTCCTCTAGCATAGGAACCTTGCGATGTCCCTTTCTGGTGCTAAGAATCCTTAAGGTAACCCACAATCCTTTGCGTGACATGACGTATCAGCACAGCCCACCTGACGGAAATCAACGACATTGGCCGGAGAGAAGAAAGTGCGCGCTTTGTTGTTCTTTTTAGGAAGGCTGTAGGCCTGGATTTGACTCGAATCATCCATGTTCGTTTCCGTGACGTCAGAGTTAAAGGTATGACCAGCAGTCTGAAGCTCCTTTCCCGCTGATGATGGGTTTCTTACTCTTGACCCCATGAAAGGTCAATGAACAGGAGCTTGGAGCTATTATTAGAGGTATTCTGAGGGAGACTGTTTAATTTTGCGACAGTGCAGCGTTGCTGGCGGCCTTTAAGGTAGCTTAACCTGGAAGTTACAGGTGTAGCACCCCTAGTGGCTAAACGTTACACAGCGCTGCATTGATCTGAAAATCCAAATTTCAGATCTGTTATGGGCAAGGACTGCTGCCTGGACAGATGTCCAGCAGACAGCCACTGAAAGCCTCCACTAGGCGGGGAAGCCTATAGAGACACTGGAGTTTCAGCAAGGAGAAGACAAAAGACCCCAGAGTTAACAAATGCAGACAAGCTGAAGATGTCAAAGCTACCTGGGTTCCCTGAACGCCTCAGCAGGTCCACAGACTGATTGCTCCATGCCACGCTGCATTAATGCAGGAAAAGGAGCACCAGGTGTATACTGATGCTGTACAAAACAGGATTTTCACCTTTTGAATTGAAGCAGTGAAAGAAAGAAATGTACAACCCTCTAATTTATTGAAGCTTCTTCTGACTTTGTTTATCTCTTAAAAGTAGATTATATTGTAAATAAGCTGTTTTATATGCAGTTTCCCCCCCCACAAATACACAGAGCCTAAACTTGCTATAAAGGCTATAATGCAGACATCAAATTCTAGCAGCAGATTGGATAGTTGTACAATTAGATGGTCATAAACCAACATTATTATTATTATTATTGAAATACTTCTGTTTATGTACTTTTTAGATTGGTTTAGTCTTAACCAAGTAACACGTTTTGTTTGAGACAAGGCTTTGCAACAGTGGGTATTACACAACCCCAACAGGTTATATGTAGTTCTGTACAAGGTTTTTGTAATGACAGCACTGCTGAAGGAGTGAACTTCAGCTTTATGGACTAAAAATGTTGGAAAGCACTGCCTTGTTTTTTTTTATTCCTTATTAAACATGTGGCTATTGGCGCTTCTTAATTCAACTGGAAGAAGCAAAGATGGTGTGGGAAGATGTTCTTTGTGTAATACCTCTAAATGTCCTCAAGGTGGCGTAAGAGGGTCCCCAATGATGCAGTTCAAAATGAAAACCTTGACCACCCTACCGTCAGCTCTCTATATTAACACGCCTGCTCTTTTTATTGCTACAGCCAAAGAAGAAGAAGAACATTTCCCACGATACCTTTGGAACCACATTTGGCCGGGTGCACATGCAGAAACAGGACCTTTCTAAGCTGCAAACACGAAAGATGAAGGGCCTGAGGAAGAGGAAGGGAGAGGTGGTTGATGAAGGCCATGAGGGGCAGGAACCCAAAGTGGCCAAAGTGGAGAGCTGAAGCTGTGGAGACGGATTCATGGACATTAGTTCAGGAACATGGCCTGTGAGCAGCCCCCAGACCAGTGGCGACACATGTTGGCCCTTGGTCATGTGACTTTCAGGATGTGCAAGTTGGTTCTGCTTTTAAGTCCAGAGTTGTCAGAGAAGGTTCTGACTTGACCTAATTGTTCCTCTTTAGTCACATTTCACTCAGTGTTTTGGTTTGCATACAAAGCTGCTCAAAGCCTAATGTCAAGTCCTTTAAAGGGAAAAAATAAATCAATTTCTCAACTTTTTTAGTCTTGGTAATTTAATTTGCTTATATTTAGGTGTTGGAAATAAGTGGTCCCAGCCCAGGGTCTCTGCTCCTAAAAGAAGGACTTGAGTTTTGCACAAAGGTGCAAATAAACCGTTTAAAGAATCTGTATTGTAAAGTAATTAACTCTGAAGTAATCGGAATAAAGGGCCAATCGGAATAAAAATGCATAATGTAAACAAGCCAATTGGAATATTATGATCGGTTTAAGATCAATCGGAATGAAATTGTAATCCAAATGAGAGGGGTGGTTTATGCTGATTGATAATCCGATCAACATGCATATAAACACTTGTCAGACTCAGGTTATTCTGAATGTGGCAAACTGACCTGAGAGCGCCTGTACGCCCAACATAACCCACCCTAACCCTGGGCGCTCGGAAGACAAACAAACTCGTATAATACTGTTTTGTTTACTATTTTTTGTTGTTCAGCAAAGATGAAAGATCTGTGGGGTTTTTTGGGGGGGGATTTGATAACTTCGCATGTCAGTGATTCTATACTGAATAAAGCCAGGTGCATAATATACACGCACATTATGATCGGATTACTTGATTGTGTGTAAATGGTACACTCCGATTATTCAATCCGAATACATTTTAATCCGATCGTGAAATTTTGTGCATGTAAACGTTTTACTGAATCTCTGGTCAATTATTTAGTTGAGGGCTGACCTGGCTAAATATTTCAGTTTTTGACCTGGAGGTGGACAGATGCTACTTGGACTCCGTAAACATGAAATACCTCTTTAATCTAGTGCCCAGCCATAAACTCAGATCCAGATTAGCTTCATCAGCTGGACATGGGGTACAGCAGTCTTCAACGTTGCACCAACAGGGGGCGCCTTTTCACCTTCAATGGACATTCAAAGAAGCAGTAGGAAACCTCTTCAAGGTACAACTTGCTGAACTTGTTTTATCATTGTGCACCCAGGGATTGCAACCCTGGACAGAGAGCAGTGTCACCTAATTTCACATGATTATTGTTACTGAAAATGTATAAATCTTAATAAACATAATGTCCTTAAAACAACACTTAATCAAAAAACGCATTTTTGAATAGTTTTGTATCCAAAAAAATACATTATTTTCTCTGACCACGACCACTTACAATGAGACCAAAGAGGAGAAGCAGCTTCCTGAATAAGTCAGGGCAGCAAACAAAGGGAGATGCAAGCGTGTCATCTCTGCAGATGGAGCAGTCTGGAGGCTTTTCTCACTCATTTGCAATATGCTTCAGCAGGAAATTAAGTTCTGCTTTATTACCGATGACAAGCATTTTCCATTTAATCTCGAGCGTTGCCTTGATACAGACATCTACTCCCTGGACAGATGGCAGCACGTTCACAGTGTTTATCAGTTTCTTTTTTTGGAAAGAAAAATATTCTAAAACGGGTTCCAAAAAATGTTCCAGGTTGTTTGCTGTACTTGTTTGCCCAGATTTGGAATCAGAAAACACTATGCAGCAATTATTTTTATTACAAATGGGTGGTGGGGAAAAATAGAACAGAATAGCTTTATCTCTGAGGGGCAATTGAGTGATCTTAGAACAGACATAAATAGATTGCTTTAAAAACAGGAAACAAACTGTTAAAAACCTGAAACGTAGAAGCAGAAATTAATAAGAAGAAATCAGGAATTTCAAAAGGAGAAAAACAACATATCTGGTACCATTGTGATGATGCACATGGAAATACTTCTTTTATAGCTCATTAGAAAATGGGTTATTTAAACCCCTTTGGAACAAAGGTGGCTCTCTGGGTCTTGGAGGCCAGACAGCGCCGCCTGCAGCCGGATGGCAACTACTGGAAAACAAAGCATGGGTAGGTTCATTAAGAATTTAATGAGCCAGGGAGCTAACCTGTTGCTCACACACAATACCCAGGGGGCGAGCAGGAAGACCAATATGCTCGGAGCACACCTGGACAGAAAAGGAGTTCAGCTTTCTAAGAAGATACATCCTCTGGTGGCACTTCTTCAGGATTCCCTCGGTGTTAGATCTACAAATCACAGTGGTGACAGCCACTGCTGGTTCCCTTCGGCTGCAGGAAAGGGAGGTCACCATCTCCTTGGTTTTGCTGATATTCAGCTCTCAGCAGGTAGAGCCACTCCACAAAGTGCTGCCCAGCAAGTCTGTGGTGCAGGGAAGGGCCAGACTGGAGGGACAGTAGAACTGTGTCGTCAGCAAACTTAACCTTGTAGCAGTCGGGTTGTATGGATCTGCACTCATCAATTTACAGAATGAAGAGCACACAACCATGTGGACCTGATGGTGTCTCCCCTTCTGCTTAAAAACATATACTGACCAACTGCCCCCCATCTGCAGTAGACTTCAGCTCGGCCTTTAGCACAATCAACCCTGGCATCCTCCATCAGAAGCTCCCTTCACCTGTCAGTGTTACCAGCTTCCTGACCGACCACCAGCACCAGGTGTGGCTGGGGAGCATTTTCTCCTGCCCTAGAATAATCAACACTGGTGTCCCCCAGGGGTGTGTTCTCTCCCCTTTCCTCTTCTCTCTGTACACTAATGACTGCACATGTGTGGACCCGTGTGTGAAACTCCTGAAGTTTGCAGATAACACCAGTACATCTGGTCTGATCCAGGACGTTGGTGAGTTTGATGATTGCTAGACCCGTCAGACACTGTCTAGATGACGGTGGACTCTCCACAGTCCCTCTGTTTGCCTGTTTTTTTTTTGTTTTTTACAAAATGTGTGGATTAGAATCCGAAGTCAAATTTCTTGTGTCCACAAACACGACAAATAAAGGTGATTGTGAATGTGATTTATAGGTTAAAAAAGGCTTGGGAACCCTCATCCTGATGATGAGCTGTCATTCCTGCACTGCAGTCGTTTGCTGCCTCTGAGGTTTTCTTCTAGGATTGTCCTGTAGCCCTGTCTATGTCCCCAACAACTTTTCCCATGCACACAGTATGATGCTGCCCCTTCCACCATTTTCACAGTGGTGATGATGATTTCGGGTGTCAGTTCTCTGCCACACAGTTTTTAGCATGTAGGCCATTAGGCTCAGCTTCAGTTTCATTGGAGCAGAACACCTTCTTCCATGACATGACTTGTGGTTATCTGGACTCCCTGCTCTCCTCTAGTCACTCTTCTAAGGACCAACCCATAGGGTACACGACTAATGCACTGTGAAAAATTAATCAATTTATTTGCCTCACAACTCATTTAGTCATGTTGGAAGATGTGCATTGGGGTACTGGGGAGTTATTTCTTCTACATGACATTAGAGTTGCCCTGAAGCAGCAGACAGACATTTTTGTATCTTTCTTGTGGAGCATAGTGTGCTCTTCATGTAGATATTCTGCATGCGGTTTGACCCGTGCTCCAACTGGGACCGCCTGCTCCTGGGCAGACTGCTAGCTACCCTTGGTGACAGCTGAGAGGTCAAGTGGAGCTTAAGCGGGATTTCAGTCTGAAGAAACTCTATTGCCTACCTCCCATCCAATCAGAGACTCACCCGCCTTCGTCGCGAGCCTATCAGCTTTGAACTGGTTCTCCTCGAAGCCAATCAGCATCCTGGGTTCATCTTAAAAGAACTCCACATCCTCGTCTCAGCCTTCTGCTCAGCGGGCAAGCGGTGGCTGCGCCGTGTATGGTTTGGACTCTGATGACTGGATTCAACCCACCTCCATCCCCTTCTCCACCATTGTAGCAAGCTCCATCTGGCTTTCCTACGGTCCTCCTTCAACCTCGTCCCTATCAGAGAGTAATTCCTCCCGGACTCTTACGGATTTCCCAGTCACTCCTAAAATCGGTCCGGCAGAAGACCGCCATGTTGAGCCTGGTTCTGCCAGAGGTTTCTTCCCAAAGGGGAGTTTTTCCTCTCCACAGTCGCTTCATGCTTGCTCATCATGGACAGTTCATGCAAACCTGTGTTTATCAAGTTGGACATCTAGCTCAAACAGATCATCATATGGACTGAACAAAACTTCGTCTATCTTCACTCCACCACCAGTTTCAGGCCTGGGGGAAACATCCCTGTTCTCATACACCTGCTTATGCATATTGAAGTATAATTCAGCGTGAATGTTTCCTGCCGAGGTCTGAGCGCCAAAGTCTTAAAATATTGTATCAATAAAATTCTTCTAATTGCCTTTTCTATCCGTGTGAGTTTTTCAGATTGAAACTTCAATTAGAGTAATTGTATTAGGATTCATCATGAGCTCTACAATGGATGTGTTAATGTTGCTCAGCCACTGTACAAAAGAGAAAGAGTAAAGGGTTTAGGGGCAGTTTCAGGTCAGGTGTTATTTCAGAAACTCATCAAGTAGATTGGTGGTCAGGCAGCTAGAAAGTTGCACAAATGGTGTTTAAAACAATAATTGAGCTACAAGAAGGGAGCAGAAGTATCGCTTGTGGAGAGCTGCTAAAATTATATGTATGAAAATGTCTTTTAAGTGGATAATACCTGAATCACGCCAAGGTGGAAGGTGGGAATAAGGGGTTAGATACTCTCGGACTGTAATGTGAGAAATACCTAAGTTTTACCATTTTTCCTGATCTAAAACAACACCCTGTGGGATTGTTACTGATCACTGGATTGTCTAAATGTTTCTCAAAGATGGAGGAAGAGAAGAACAGAGTAGGGAGATGAAAACATGTCTTGGAGGGAATCGAGTAGTAGGACTTGAAGTCCTGGAAAAAGTTTTTTGTCCCCTTAGAGATTTCTTATTTTTTCACACTTCAATGATGATTGTATTTATTAAGGGAAAAAAGATAATCAAACCAACCAGGTCCTTTGTGAAAAAAGCAATCATTCCTTTAACCCATTAACTGACTGCTAAGTGATTTCTTGATTCTACAGTACAGACAATAATAAAGCTTGAATGTGGCCACTGAAATCAAACCAAAAAAACTCCAGTCAATTACAATTAACTTGTGATTTTACATAGGGGACAATTTTACTATCACACATAGCCAGGCTGGTTTGGATAGCTTTTTTCCCTTAATAAAAGAAATCATCATTCAAAACTATCTTTGTCTGATATTGATATTTTGTTATTGATTTGATACATTTAGGTGTGACAAAAAGGCAAAAACAGAAGAAACCTGTAAATAAGGAACAGCAGGCTTTTCCCAGTACTGTCTAGCCTGTCTAGATTCTGACCAGTCGTTTCAGGAACATTAACTGCCCACTAACAAAATGAAAAGTTAGGGAATGCCAGTTCACTTTTCTTTTATGAATTCTGTGACTGTATCTTTGACAGACAGGTCTCCTGGCTGTCTATGCATCCATCCATTGTCTAGCTGGTTATCCATGCAGGATCGTGAGGGATGGGGACTGGTGCCTATCTCGAGTGGTCATTGGTTGAGAGGCACGGTACCACCTGGACAAATCACCAGTCCATCATCATACGGCTATGTCCAGTCAATAGCATATTTATTTGATTCAGAGTAACTTTATACAGAAATATAACATGTATGTAATATGCAACGGTTAAGAATGACCTGAGGGACCTGGATGGTTCATACCTGACAGGTAAGTCTAAGAGCCTGATATATGGAAGAGTCCTCCATGCTGATAGACCAAGAACAATAAACACAACATCTTCTCTTGAAGACAGGAAACCGGTGCAGTGACTTATTTTTTAATTTTGGATGTGTTTTTAAAGATTGTATTATAATCTCCACCAACTGCTACCAGCTGTACAGTGGCACACTTGGTAGCACTGCTGCCCTGAGTGTGTGTCTCTGTGTTGCCCTGTGATAGAGATAGGCACCAGCGCCCCGTGAAGCTGCATGGATAACTGGGTATAGAAAATGGATGGATGGTACTACACTGATTTTATAATAGACTAGTAGGTTGTTAAACTTTAGTTCTGAGGCCATAACTACATCCAGGCTTACGACTTGCATCGTCATTTTTAGCTAACACATGTAATGTTAAATTCAGTTTGACATGAGCCAGATGTAAAGCTGGAAGTTAAAGCTGTGAGCTTCAGAACGGCAGTGTGTCCTAAGAGCTGATGGTTGAACTGACAATTCCTGCACTGTGCTGATTGTGGACGGTGTTTGTAGATCAGTCATGGAAATGTGAGCTGCAGAGGTTCAAGCTTGCCGTGAAATTTTTCATCTTTCAACATTTTTTTATTATTTTTGTTATTCCAGAGACAACACAAAAAGTGTCCCACCTGGGACACAGTAAACCAAAAAAAAAAGGATTGGACTGTTCATCTGCCTAAAGTCCCTTTTTCAGATGAAAGTTAATTTTATTTGGAAATGAGGCTTCCAGTGTCTGGTACAGTGGAGATGTTTAGAATGTGACCATATAAAATAAACTGTACTTTATTCTAATCCATATTATTTCTGCTCACTGCTTCTTCTTTTGACACATTGCTTTGTCTGTTGGGCATTTTGTCTATTTGTGGCAGATGTGCACTGAAGAAACACATTTTACAACATTGGTAAATATAGTAGAAGTTCTCCAGAACTCTTGTCTCTTACTTCTCCTGATGCGACTCTTCAACCAATGAGCCTGCGGGGTACCCTGAAGCCCCGCCCCCTCGCGCTGTCTATTTATAATACTGCAACAGCGGCTTTTTGACAGTTATTACCGTCACTGAGGGGAAAGTCAGAAACCATAACCGGATCTGAATGAACGCAGCTTCACCCCGACTCAGAACAAGCCGCCGTTCAGACACGTTCATCTCTACCGAGCCCTGCCAGAAACTCCCCCCAACTTATTCCTCCTCTGGGCAGGTTTACGTTAAAAGAGAACAGAGGCGAAAATGACAGCGGAGAACAAAAAGACTGAGGCTGACGACAAGGAAGTGCCCGCCGGAGAGATGCCCTCAGAGCAGGGGGTCCCTGCGGAGGAGGAGAAGCAGGAGAACGGGGAGTGCAAGCTGGACGTGTCGGAGAAAACCTCCCCCCCTGCGGCGAAGGAGGTCGAGTTCGTCCACCCGGAGGGCGGCTGGGGGTGGGTGGTCATGCTGGCATCCATGTGGTGCAACGGCTCCGTGTTCGGCATCCAGAACTCCTTCGGCTTGCTCTTCGTGTCCCTGCTGAAGGAGTTCGGGTCGGAGGACGACCAGGACCTGCGCTTCAAAACCTGTGAGTACAGCCTTACTGCCAGCGTGGGAGTCCCGGCAGAGGCGTCCTGCTCAGAGGGACTAGGGACGGAGTTGAACCAGCAGCATGCTTTGTAGCAGCAGCAGCGTCAACACTCAATACTTCAGCTACTTCTCATTAACGCCCAGTCAGCTCTGTACTCGCTGTAGGCGAGCTGACGACAGCTGGCAAAGAGAGAACTTTATTCTTTCATCATTTCATCTGAACCAGATAATATTATAACTGGACTGTGTCGGCAGGATGGAAACACCTTCTGAGGGGCACACTGGGCTTGTCGGCTTTAGAAACCTACACATTCTCATCTTTTCTTTGGAGCTTTTACGGTTTCTTTTCATTACATCTGGTTTATTTAATAGGAGCCACAGTGGCAATAATTCATGCAGCGGCGCTCATACAAGGGAGTCCAGAGTGCTTCACAGGGGTCTGAAGATGCAGAAGTACAGAAAATTAAATGATTGGCTAGAAATGCAATTAAAGAAAAACGAAAAGTAAAATGTTTTATAAAAATGGAGGTTAATTCCACAATTAAAACTGCTAGATTACTCAGAGTTGATAAATTCAACCCATAGAGCATGACGTTCATGGGAAAACTGCATTAATCAGTACATTTTCAGTCCTTTTTTAAAAGAAAGCTGACTCCAAAACTGACAAGCAGCATAGAAGCTAATTACTACCTCTGCTTGTTTAATTCTGAGTCGTGAGAGCATATAATGAACAGAGTCTGAAGGTCTTACGGGCCTTGGTAGATAATACCCGGAAAGCATGATAAATATACAAATATTGGAACAGACCGCCAATAAGAATTTGAACTGTGGGTTTTACAAACAGGGGCCAGTGGAGTGACTTAAGGACTGGTGGCATATGATTCATTTTTCTGGCCCTAATCAGGGCTTTTTGATGAGCTGCCGTTGCCTGATCCCGTTTCTTTATTTAAGAGACCAGTAAAGATATCATTACAATAATGAAACCTACTGAAGATTCTCAGTCATCCAGATCATGATCAATCCAAAAAAGGTTAAAAAACAAAACAACTGGACTTCTTTTCTGAAGCTGAAGACGTTTCACTTCCCATTCAGGAAGCTTTCTCAATGCCAAATGTCTGGAGTAGTGTGGCGTTCCAGGCTTTATAGACCCGCTGCGAAGGCCTTTTTAGAGTTTAGATTCACATGTAGATTGACCTGGAACTGATCACCCCTCACAATGGAGCGTTATCAGGCTCATCGTTTCCCTGGCTCACAGGACGAATGTTGTAGTCACATTGTGACCACAACTTTGGAGTTATTGTGGATTTTACACAAGCACGTTTTGCTCCTTTTGTGCGTTTGTGTGGATCACCTATTCGCCGGTCCACACAAACACCTCTTTTCTCCCTCCTTTGTTGTTTTCTGCTCTTCACCTTTCTTTACCTGTGTGGCAGTGTTGCCACACAACTCACCGGCGTGGCGTATGTATTAGCACACCTATTACGGCTCCTTTCGGCTTGTTTTTTTTTTTCATGTTTAGCTCAAACTTTTCTGTGCGGATACAGCATTTAGCTCCGTGCTGATGTAGCCTCAGTGACCAATGGAGAGTGGTGATGCAGAAATATACAGTTGCATGTCATTAGCAAAGGGTAAAAGGTGTTGTAAATTGTGTAGGAAGTGGGCCAAGCATACAGCTTTGTGGCGCCCCATATGTGATCTTTATTGACTTCCATCAGTGGTCTTCAATTCCAGCCCTGGAGGTCCGGCGTCCTGCAACCTTTATATGTGTGTCTGCTTTAACACATCCGAGTCAAATGATCAGGTCATCAGCAGGACTCTGGAGAACTGCCATTTGACTCAGGTGTGTTGGACCAGAGACACATCAAAAAGTTCCAAGACACCGGACCTCGAAGACTGGAGTTGAAGACCCCTGAGTATGAGTTATATTAACCAAATGAAACAGAGTACTGTCTGATTTCCCAAATAAGATGTCATACTCTTAACATCTACTCGCTTTTGGAGTGAATGGCTTATCAGTTTTAGGCTTTTAATGATTTTTAACAAACACTTTTGGTATTCCATGCTGAAATGATTATATATTTTTGGATTTTCCCTAATCCCCACTGGGTGGAAATGTAGGCTCAAATACTTTCACCTACATCTTTCAACAAATGATCTTTAACCCTTGTGCGGTGTTCATACTGTTGTTACTCAGCCAATGTTTGTGGGTCTGGTGGACCAGTTGCATTTTGTGCTTTTTAATGCCTCACAATCAAAAACGTTTATGTAAAAATACTCAACAGATGTTCACTTCATCCTAATTTCAAGTGGTATGAACAAAATATTTGGTTAATATTTGCCCTTCAGCTTTGTTAGACTACATTTGTAACCTTTTATTTAAAACGTAATAAAGCAAATTAATTAAGATTCTACAATGTTTGTTTTTTTACTTGTCAAGGTAACAGACCTAACAGCCTCTTGTTGGTGATCAATATTGACTGAAGCTGGAGTTACTTTTGGTAATGTTTTTTTTTTGTAAGGTAAAAAAAGTTTTTGGTCAAATAAGACAAAGATTAAACTTTTTAGCCAGATGAAGGGATTACTGAAAGATTCAAGCAGAGACGTACTAGTACATTATACCAAGTGAACGGAATAATGAAAAAAAAAAAAACTAAATTCACCTCAAATCAAATGCTAGACAAATGAAAGCTCGGACCGATTTGGCCATTCTAACTGGATAGTGAGCTGTAACATAATTCAAAATTCATTTGGGAATAATTGAATCAGGCAAACATAACGTTTTTGGAATCACCCTAAAATCTTAGTAATTCACTTAATGCCTGTTTGGATGGAGGAGGGACCAACCATCCCCAAGATTCGATAAATGCAGAGGACAAATTTAATTGAAATATATGTTGTAATGACAAATAAAGATTATTATTAAATTATTAATGAGACACTTGAATCTTAGAAGTCCCAGATCTTGCTGAAACCCCCGTATGAGGTTGTAAAAACGTGCGGAATAACATATGACTGGAGGCACGATCATTTGTGGAAAGGGCAATGACACCAGGGATCAAAGTTCTGTTATCTTGTCAAACCCAGAATCGTTTAGGGAGATGTAATCTATAACCGACAGTTATGCTTTTTAGATTTTTTTTAAAATCCTGCTCCCTGGTCATGTTATCTGAACTGATTGTCTATAAAAGTATCAGGAAAGGGAAAAAAACACTAAAGGTATTAAAATGCAACAGGTCCTATTTTTATTTCATTTGGAGTAACTTTATACAGAAATATAACATATTGAGCCTTCAGACCTGGTTCTATTTCAGAATGTAATATGCAACGGTTAAGAATGACCTGAGGGACCTGGATGGTTCATACCTGACAGGTAAGTCTAAGAGCCTGATTTATGGAAGAGTCCTCCATGCTGATAGACCAAGAAGAATAAACACAACATCTTCTCTTGAAGACAGGAAACCGGTGCAGTGACTTATTTTTTAATTTCGGATGTTTTTTTAAAGATTGTATTATAATCTCCACCAACTGCTACCAGCTGTACAGTGGCACACTTGGTAGCACTGCTGCCCTGAGTGTGTGTCTCTGTGTTGTTGCCCTGTGATAGAGATAGGTACCAGCGCCCCGTGAAGCTGCATGGATAACTGGGTATAGAAAATGGATGGATGGTACTACACTGATTTTATAATAGACTAGTAGGTTGTTAAACTTTAGTTCTGAGGCCATAACTACACCCAGGCTTACGACTTGCATCGTCATTTTTAGCTAACACATGTTGAATTCAGTTTGACATGAGCCAGATGTAAAGCAGGAAGTTAAAGCTGTGAGCTTCAGAACGGCAGTGTGTCCTAAGTGCGGATGGTTGAACTGACAATTCCTGCACTGTGCTGATTGTGGACGGTGTTTGTAGATCAGTCATGGAAATGTGAGCTGCAGAGGTTCAAGCTTTTTGGGACTCCTAAAGAAACGTTTGAAATAGTCGATAGCTGTTGTGTACTTTGGTGTATATCCCTGTGCACTAGTGAAATGTTACCTATTAATTGTTTCAGTTGTTTAGTAGGTTTTGTTTTCAGCAACATTTATTTTTCCATTGTTGCTGCAAAGAACAAAGGATGAGCTTTGGACATAAGGAATATCATCACAACGTATATTTTTGCAGGGTTCTACATATTTATTGTCTTTAACGTGTTATTTTATTACATTGACATTATTTCAGTCTTTATTATATATTATGTATTTTTTACATTGCAGACACCTTTTTCATAAAGTGATTCAGGCTTCGTCTCGCTTCGATACACCGAAAGCCTAAACAAGACATACCGTAGTACAATATTAACCTCTTGGTATGAACCTGTGGCGTTCCTTTGAGAACAGTGGCTGCTGACGCAACAGTGAGGCTGACACTGTTAGGAAGTCCTGATTTATGAGTGACTGTTACGAGGAAAGACAACAGCGCATGTCTGATTGAACATCTTTATCCTGTTCTGGTGTGCTCACTGGCGTAAGCACTCGTTTATTGGCTATATTGTTCCTAAATGTGTGTTTCCTCTGTGAAGTACTTCTTGAACGTCCATGTTGAACAGCACGCCTTCCTGTCGTGAGAGGAAAAAGCTGAACGGAAATAATAGGCCACTTGACTGGACTAAAAGTGGACACCACAGTAAAGGAAGTGCAGCGAATGTTAAGAGGCATGATATAATGAACACAGTGAGTCAACATGACGGAACTGGGGGTATGCATTAGTGATGGAAAGAACGATTTTTAACTAAAAGAGTGAAAGAGAAATTCTTTTACAGATAAACTTTATTGGATGGACAAGGCAGGACAATGAAATTCTGTTGGCAGCAGTATGTCAGACAGCAACACTCAGTGCAGAGTAATTCACTCATTACTCTCATTACACTCAAGTAATTCACTCTTTCACGTGCTCACAGGGGTAAGCTACATTGTAGCCACAGCTGCCCTGGGCAGACTGACAGAAGCGGGGGGGCATACAATCAGTGCCACCAGACCTCCTGACCACAAACAACAAGTTGTCTTGGGACACGACTGAAGCGGTCAGAGCAGGGGCTCGAACCGGCATCCCGCCGGTTACAGAATAAACTCCTAGCCCCTGTCACCCCTGTTTGTAAAGCAGTCGGTATGGGCCCAGTGTAACATCATTCTTCCCGATGGAAGGGTGTGGAAGTGGCAGCGTCTTGGGTGAACAGGGTGTTTTAGGATGCTCTTTGCCCACTGGAGCAGGCGGGTTGAGTAGATGTCTTCAATCCTCGTTAAAAGGGATCTGATGATTTGTCTTGGTAAACCTCTGGAAGCTTCTCTTCTTCTCTGCTTCTGTGCAGTTGGAGTACCACACTGGGCAGCATCAAGAATTGTTTTGCTAATTCCTCTTAAATCCTTCAACTTTGGGCAGATCAAGTGGGGAGTGTCTGAGACTGTAATTGTTCATGTCCTGCCACAGATTCTCGAATGGATTTAGCTTTGCTGTCTGAGTGGGACATTCTCCATGTCTGATGGCCTGATCCGTTGGGTCGTAGCTCCGGCGTCATCCTCAGGGTTGTTTTACTGCTGGAAGATCAGCCTCCAAACCCCCGTCTCAAGTCTTTTGCAGTCCGTTAAAAGGTTGTACTGTTTAGCTTCATCAGTGACCAGCTTTTCTGCCTCCGCTGAGAAAAAACGTCCCCACAGTATGATGCTGCCACCACCATGTTTCACCGCTGGGATGTGGTGTTTAGGGTGATGTACAGCATTAGTTGTGTGCTACCTGTAGTCCAGGAAACAAAAGTTCACTTGTGGTCTCATCTGAAAAGAGCTCCTTCTCCCACATTTGCTGTTCAACCCTGCATTACCTGTGGAAAAAAATGAAACAGGACTCCTTATGACTTTCTTTCAACAATACTAGTTCTTGCTTTATTACAGTGCAAAAAAGCAATAACTTATTGAAGCTTGGCATATTTTTTTTAACGTAACCCAGCGTTTTAACGTCTTTGCATCTTTCTCTTTGACCTTCCTGGTTTGCTCCTCGGTCTTTGTGTTGCTGTTTGTTCTCTAGTGTTCTCCAACAAACATGTGAGGCCTTCACAGAACACATTATTTATTAATTAGGATAACTCTAAAGCCAGTGAGTTGCACTGGATTATATTTACGGATATCAGAGTAAAGTAGGCGTTACACATTTGTATGGGTAAAAAAATAAGTTGTTTTTTTTGGTCATGGAGGGGAGGGGGTCTAGCACGTAAAATCTCACTATAGTACGTGGTAGTTTTGCAAAGCAATATTCAATTTTTATGTTTACAATTTTTTCAGGGACACTGCTTTCCGACCAACCACGGTGTCTACGAAATTTCCGGCTGCCACGCATAGTGTTCACCGCTAGACATTTCGCATGCCCAGCGGTGAACACCAGCTTCACCGCGTTATCAAATACTCCGTTATGTTTTTGGAGTTAAGGATGAGATCATTCTCCCTGTACCATGCTGACAGCTTTCAAACTTCTTCCCCATGCGCTCCCTCTTCTTTGTTGCTGATGAGTCCAAAAACAGTTGTATCAGCTACTTATTTGAACAAGGCGTGTTTTAAATGCTGAGCTGAAAGTCCATAAGCAGCCTCCTGACATGGGAAGTATGCTTCTCCAAAATGAAGAGCCAGTGCAATCACATCCTCAGTGGATCAGTAGGCCAATGCCTTTAAGGCAAACTGACTCATGACTCATGACTGGGGGGGGACACAGGCTTTGATGTGTTCCAGATGCAGGCTCTTAAAACATTTCATAATCACTGGTGTCTGGGCAATTGGCCGGTACTCCTCTAAGACTCGTGCTGCTGGGGTCTTAGGCACAGAGACAATAGTTGCTATTTTAAAACAGGAAGGGACCTGGGACGGTCGGAGGCACAGGTTAAAACACATGTGAGTGAACACATGTCCAAGTTGGTAAGCACACTCCCTCAGGACCCTGACTTTGTTAGATACATGCTCAAAAATGAGGACGTCCCATTAAATATTCAGTTGTAAATAAAGTCACCAGTTGATGAATGGAAAACCTGGTAATGTGAATGCCAAAAGAAACCTTTCCTCTTAACACTGTTCATTTTTTTTATACACGGTCAACGCACAAGCTTCCATACTTTTTGGACCTAGTCTGTGCTGTAATTTGAGTGTTATTTCGTTTTCAGTTTCAGTTGTCTCCCCCTTTTCTAAAAAGTCCGAAAGGCAGCTCCACCTCTTCCGGCCACCTTGCATCCAGCGAGCTCAGAGGGGCTGTGGTTGCCCCTCAGTAGCGGAAGACAGGGAGAGAAATAGAAAGAACCTTTGGAGTATTTTACTGTTGTACACAAAAAAACGTTGTAAAGGATCATCTCACATGCAGGTGTTCACAACTGCAGCAACAGTGAACTGTGACAAATGAAAAACATTAAAAATTGCAAAAGCAGCAAAGACATGAGAAATGATCCCATTGTTCAGCCTGTTCAAAAAAGATTTCCTCTGAACAGCAGTGTTAAAGTCTGTTAATTTAAGAGTATTTGTAGAGGTTCTGCAGAGGTTTTGTTTTCAATAAACTCCTAATGAATCTTCCTCAATTAAGCGAAACCTGTCATAATCATATGGGTCAGTTTTCTCTGTAAAGTCAGACATTTTTTTTAAGGGTCAAACAAATACAACATGTGAAAACAGCACAAACATAAGTCTTATTCTTCACACTAAATGTCTGAGAATTAAACAGGACAAACCTCCTTGAGATGCTAACTATGCTTTGTCATGTGCACCCGTGTGTGAATTTGGCTATTTGAAGTGGCAGTAAATGTGTGGAACGTTTAGGCCCAATAAGCTTTATTGCTCAACAGAAATTACATTCTTTATTACATTTTACAATATTGTTTCTTTGGTTATTATTATTGCTTGACAGAATTACCCAACATAATCTCTTCCTCAATTCTATCAGTTTTTGGCTGACAGGATGAAACTCTGGTCATGTGTCTTATAGACGCTGATCTCAGTAGAACTAGTCAGTCAGTCCTTAACTGTTCAGCATTTTCTTACATGTGTCTGCCTGCTTCATGCAGACAGGTGTCATGTGCAGATTGGAAATAGGAACATCTTTCCATGACATGAGTTAAAACTTACTCGGTTTCTCTTTAAGACAGCAGTTTTCCTTCCAAGGATAGCAGCCACACTTCCTTCTGCTTCTCTATTTATTCCTTTCTGTTATTCTGCTTCACTTTCTGTGATGTGTAAATGTTCAATTTTCTTTTCTCTTCACTCCTTCGCCGCAAATCTATGACATATTTAGGGTGATCTTTTGGTATACGAGGTTAAATTTGTAAGCAGTTGTCTTTAAAATGTAAACGATAGATACATTATTTGAATTTTACTGTAATTACTATATGTCAAGCTACTTAAAATAACTTTAACAACCATAAATCAATCACTCTCAGAATCTATCAAAAATTAATCTGAAGGATAAATTACTGAGAGATCAAGTCATTTCTAATACACATTCAAATAAGGATATGGAGATTTCTGTATTTTTCTTGGGATTAGGACTGATATGAAAACAATCATGAATAAATTACCTTTTAACTGATGATTATGAGAAGAATCAGTGAGAACTAATTACTAATAGAATGAAGCTTAAATTGGAGGAAATATTCAACCTAAAAATACTCACCCTAACCCTAATAATTTATTAAGAAAACAAGAAAACCTGCAAACTTACAAATATAAAGGCTAACAAACAAACAAACAAACGGGAACAACACTAACTGTACTCTTCAACTGTAAATTAAAGGGAAAAAAGCTAATAATTTAAATGGATAAAAAAACATTACCAGGGCCTTATGAGCTTCTCCCAGGTTAAAAGGAAAGATCAAATGAGCATTGAGGGAAAACAAATCTCGCAGGAACCTTACATCAAAAATAGACAAATGTAACGTAGCTAATAAAGCACATAAAAAACAATTTATCTCAGTGTGGTCATGAAAGGCTCACACCAGCCCTGTTTAGTCCGCTTTAATTGGACTCTTGTTTGTTTACTCAGAAAGTTCAGTTCGTTTGGGGAGCTGTGAATGTGCTCCAAAAGCAGGAAGTGGACTACAGTCCAGGGCAATCCTAGTAAATACAATTGTAATTGAGCAATAATACTAATGATGTAAATCACATATTGTAAATACCTTGCTTGACATCTGTGTAAGCATGACATCAGTTCAGTGAAGCTGTATTTGCCCCTGCCTCGCGCTGCCACCCCATACGGAGCCGTTTCATCACGTTGTGTAAAATACAACAATCTCCGTGGTTCTCTGCCTCGTCGTCTGCTCAGGCTGAGCTTACAGTTGAGTTGTGCTTGTCTGGCCCACTTGCCAAATACAGCATTTCAATAACACGACTAAAATCTGTTGACATTCCATTTTGTTTACATTTTCCCAGTAAAGCAAGTTGTGCTGTGTTGTTGATCAACCTCTTTCCTTCTGTGTTTCTTGGTGCAGCGCCACCATACTTTGGAAATACCCAGGATGCCATTATTGGGTTCTACAAGCACATTTTAATGGACCTTTTTTTTGGTGAACGTTCAAGTCCAAGGTAGATATTCCTTGGTACGTCGCACCAAAACACCTGAGACCACTTGGAACAGGCAGGGCAGATCTCTTTCACGTGTCCATTGATCAGCGAGCGATACTGCATCAGTAAAAAAGGACTTGTCTCTGTTTCAGTTATTAAGTTATCTTTATCATTGTATTTCTCTCCGGCCATTTGACCTATCTTTGGGGTAAAGTCCTACCTGATATCTAAATACACCCTTCATCAGCGAGCTGCAAGATAAACTTGCCTCATAATATCTCATTATGATGGGTCAGTGGTGGTAGATCCAGTGTACAGATAGAAAGGATGTCATCAGAAGGTACAATCGGCAGAATCCAGATTAAGTTCTCACAATAAATGAGAGGTTTCCTAATCAGTGGTTGCTGATTTGATGTTTGACACCTGTCGCTGTAGGTATTTTTCACTCTTTCTAAAGTGTTTCCAAACAGAACCTGCATAATTCCCAGGCTGGATGACTGCCTCTGGCACCATTAATGTAGGTAGTTACACATTGAAAACCCACCTAAGCGAGCAGAGACTCAAGCACAGCAGCATACCAAAGCACATGTCCCAACATGTGTCTTTTCCCACCTGTTCAAGCACATGTGCTTTTGAAGCAGCCTTGAATACCTTGAACAATAAATGCCTTTAAATCACACCTTGAATAAAAGCCTCTGAGAGAGCTAGAAGCTATAGAAGTGAAACATTGCTGATAAAGTGCTTTGTTGGAGGTTGTTTCTCCTGTGTAGCATTCTGTCTTTCTCTCTCTCTATGGCCTGTGGTTTAGTCCATGACTTACTGACTTGTTTCTGTCTGTTCGTCTGTCTTTGATAAAGAGGAAATCTTGATGTCTTTCTTCTGCTTTTATTCAAAGAGTCATAGCAGCAATTAGGTGGAACATTTACTGTAGTAATTCAGCGGTTTTAGCTATCTGAACACCAAGGAAAGCTCTCGGTAAGGGTTAAGGTTATGTGACTTCAACCAGGATGTAGGGTTAGGGGTTAGCGCCTGAAGTATTTGTCTTCTGTATTTCTTTACCATTGTTGGGGAGGAATTTTGGCCCACTCTTCTTTACAGAATTGCTTTAGTTCATTAAAATTTTAAGAAACGTGTCTCTGCACAGCTGAGGTAGCTCCCACAATAACATTTTCACCATGTTAAAGGTGTGACGTTGACTGGGCAATTGTTACACCCTGATTCTTCTCTTTTAGTGCTTTTTTTGCAGTTCGCTGCTTTACATCACTGTCCTGTTGCCCAGTCCCTTTTTGGGCCAAGCTTCTGGCCATTACATTTTACTCAAGAATAGTTTGGTTTACAGAGGGGTTCATGGTCAGTTCAATGACCTCAAGCTACCTGGGTGCTGTGGATGCAGTATCGCCCATATCACTAGTCCTCCACCACTGTGCTTTACAGTTTGTCTGAGTTGTTTCAGGAGTCAGAAATCACGTTTGTTTGATGCTCTGCACTGTGACCAAATATCTTCACTTCAGCCTTGTGTCTCAGAAGCATTGTGATTTGTCCAGATGCAGCTTTTTAAACATGACCCATACTTATCTGTTAGATAGAAAAAAACGAATCTTTTTTTAAATGTCCTGCCCTGAACTTTAACATTTAACATACAAACTAAAACCCGAAGAGTCTGAGATGGAGCTCTTTTTTTTTTTCTTCAATTTCTCTGAAATTGCATAATCTGGTTTTGCCATGAACTTGCTCCTGGGAAGATTAGCAGCTGCTCTCTTGTACAAAACATTTTCCTTTCTGCCTTGTCTGACCACAGACCTGAATACTCCACAAAACAGCACATTGCCAACATTTCGTCTCAAATAAAGCTGCTCACTGTTGCTGATGGCTAGTTACCCTGCAGGTTTGAGTTACTGCACCTGATTGATGCTTCTCTGCTCCTGAGGGAATTAGGGTGGATGCTTTTGTTAAATAGACAATGATAGTGTGTAATGTTTTGCTCTTTTGTCACTTGGATTTATAGTTAGAGGGTGTACTTACTTAAACCCATGTCCTTGAATGAATCTATCCTAATCAGACATAGTAAAAAAATTAAAAAAGCAGACATTGCTCCAGCATGACAGTTCACTTCTGTTGGCCCGACTTCTGTTGACTCAGACTGGAAACAGTAATTCACGCTCAGCCAGTCACAAAGCGAGATGCAGGGGCGGGAACATCCAGTCTATTGATTGGCCTCAGATCGTCAGCCCTTGTGGTCTTCAACATCTGTTACGGGTTCCAAGTCCCTCCCTCTGGGAGTGCCACACGTGGGGTATTCATTGGCCGTGGGCCATAAAAAGCCACATTTTAGTCCTTTATTCCTGGATGTGCCAAAGGCCTCTGACCTTATTGGAGAGAGTTTACAGACATTAGCTGCACTGCTTTGATGATGCTGACAGACAGTCACGTCGATAAGAAGCCGTCATCTGAGCATGTTTTGGCTGAATATTGTTTTCAGTGAGCACGAAATGAAAGCTTAAAAAAGGAAGTGAGAAATGTGAAGCTGATGTTCTGGCTGAGGATGTGACTGCACAGTTGGATAGAAAATATTGTCTTAGTTTCAGTGCCTGGGAAAGCCGGTTGAGACACTGAAACCTGACTGTGACCCAGTGCGCATACGCAGGAGGGAACAGGCATGTTTCCCCTTTGTGCTGCTGCTTCACTGCTTCACTGTTTCGTAATACTGAAGCACCATGTTGTGAGCCAACTTGATCACCGCTTTACATGAAAATCTATTGGATCAGCTCAAAGTAGAAGGATGCTCCTTGTTAGATGCTCTATGTGTTGTCTTTGTTCATCTACCGTCATTTTAACTTACCATTGAAAAAGTAGAAGAAAAATAACGAGGATGGACAGCTCCAGCAGAGCTTCGCATGTTTGAAGCACACAGAGGTTAATATTTGACAGAGCATTTGATCTCAGGGGAGTGTAAGCCACATGAGTGCAGGTGAAGGTTGTCTACAGATTAAGTCCAGTTGCGGTACAAGTTGAATCTACGGAAAATGTTAGATATCAAGCCTTAATACTACAGCTGCACAATATAGTCATAATCATCATGTCAACAATGTGAGATATTGGGTTCTCGAAGGGCTGCTTGGATGCTATTTGGATGTGTGATGCATTCACTCTATGGATGGCAAGGAGGTGTCTGGTCAGCTGGATGGACTTTAACTGGCCCTGTTGCCCATAGGTTTCTAACGCAGAGCAAGGAATAAGTATTAGCCCCCACACTGATTTCTTCTGTTTTTTTTGTCACACTTAAATGTCTCAAATCATTTGGTATCAAGATAACCTGATTAACTACAAAACGTTTCAAATGAGAAGGGAAAGAAGCTAAAACGTATGCTTGTGCCAAATTCGCTGGTAAAAACTGTCAGTGAGTCTTTTAGCTCACTATGCTCTCCATTTCCAAGTTCATTCAGCCACAGTGGAGGGGTTTTGAGTTTCATATGAGTAATCAGAGGTGGACGTACTGGTGTGCCTCGGATCATTGTCTCGCTTCATAACTCGCGTCACCTTACATTTCAAACTCTTGGCCAGGCATTCTCCTTCAGGATCTTTTCTGCTAAAGAGCAGAATTCATTGTTCCATCAACTGCAGCGCGTCATCCAGGTCCTGACACGCAAAGCAGCCCCAGACATCAAACTACCACCTCCATGTTTGACTAGCGTTGTGTTTGTTTTTCTGAAACGCTGTGTTAGCTTTTCGCGTGGTATGATGGGAAAACGTTCCACTTTTGTCTCTTCAGTCCACAGGATGTTTTAGCAAATGTTTTTGAGACCACCAAGATTTGTTTTGTGGCAAATGTGAGAGGGACCTGTGTGTGTGTCAGCACTGGTTCTGGCCTTGAAAGTCACCCATGGAGGCCACTTTGTACAGTCCTTGCAGTTGAATCATGAATTCTTGACTGAGTGAAGGGAGGCCTGCAGGGCTTTAGATGTTGTTCTAGGTTCTTTTCTGACTCTCTAGATTAGTCGGAGACGGTCTCTGAGTTAATTTGGTAAGCCAGGCACTCCAGGGAAGGTTCCCTGCTGTTCCATGTTTTCTCCTTTTTAATGGCTCTGGAGTCCTGTAGTTTCAGAAATTGCTTTGTATCCCTTTCCTGACTGATATTAATGACTTTTGTTTGCTATATTCTTTAATCTTGTGGTCGGCACATAATGTGTTGGTTATGGCATCTTAAGGCCTACTTCAGTTTGTCACACATGTTCTGTTTAATTGACTTCTGGATTCTGCAGTTTTGGCAGTATTCAGTCCTGACTCCTGGTTATGGCTGGTGGAACTGAACCAAAGATATCTACTCATTGACAAAAAGGCATGCTTTGGATAGCTTTATTCCCATTAATAAATTAAACCATTATTAAATCATAATTGAAAACTGATTTTCTTTCTCTGAAGATTGTTTGACCTTCTGAAACATCCTGCTTATGGTTCTGTAGATTTTAGTGGAAGAGACACTAAACCTCATGCAGAGTAATGACCAAAAAGGGACGTAGGAGAGTGAGGAAAATGTGGGATAATCATTACCAATATTGTCACTGCAATATTCAGCAATGATATCACAGTTGCATGTTTTCCCCATATCATGTTGCCTAGGTCAGTACACACACAAAACATACACATAACTACTGCTGCTTTTCCCTTATGTGGGTAGGTTGTATTGAGGATTCACTAACCAGCACTTTAAATTTGTTCTCTGGTTTTTTACTTAGTAAAAAGAGAAATCTTGGGCACGGCAGTGGCGCAGGGGCAAAAAAATACAACCAATGTATTGAGGCCTAAGTCCTGAACATTGTATGTCACTTCCCTTCTCTCTTCACCCATTTGCTTACTGGCAACTGTCAAATAAAGACCACTAGAGCCACAAAAGAAAATAAAGGGAAACATTTTGAGAAATTACTTAATGGATTTGTGTCCACTTTTGGAAAATCTGTCTGCGTTACCTAATTATGGAACAATATACTTACTTAAAGGAGACTTTAAAGGAAATGACTGTATCATCCAAAAATGATCAAGGGGACCATTCATCATGGACAGCGCCAGGCAGAAGCAAACAGATCCAACATAACAAGATTCAGAATTATATGAGAGGACATTTAGTCTGGACCGTGGATGTCTGCAGACAGCTGCAACATGCAGCATATGAACACATTCATTATATCGACTTTACTGACTTTCCCATGTTTCCTCATTTATCATCATTTTCTTCAGTTTCTTTGAGAATTAGGGTTCTTATTAAGTTTAACTTGCTGTGTTATGTATTATATGACTCCTAATTAGAGATCGACAGATACAGGTTTTTCAAGGCCAATACCGATTATTTTGTCATCAGGCAAACCGATACCCGATATGTGGGGGCGATCTTTATGGGCTGATTCTTAAAGCTGATATTGCTTTTTCTTCTTCCATTTACATGATAAAAATAACACAATTATAACAAGTGTTATCATTACTAACATAACAAGAGTGTCAAATTAAACAAAAAAAGAAACATATATTAAAGGAGCATAGCAGAAGTTGCAGAGTTTTTGCAGAGGTTTCCCCCCCTCTGGCCAGAAGTTGAAATAACACCAGTGTTGTGCATGGGAGAAGAGGAAAAGCATCTGCTACTGCGACTGCACAGCTCTTTTGTTTAGAGGTGTCATATCTTCTGAGGTAAGAAAGCTATAAATATCGAAGTTAGCCGGCGTTCTTTCGCTAATGCATCAATGACAAAGACTCAACAAAGTAACCAGGTGAGCGAAATCTCTCACCGTGTCAGACAACACGACCCTGATCACTATGTCATGAACTGACTAATGGAGCCAATAGAGGCAATTGCAGGAAATAGGGCAAAAGTTATTTTGCATGTAGGTATGTATGAGAAAAACAAGAAAATAAATAAAAATATTTCAAACATGTTCTGCTCCTTTAAAAAGGCCAAAACATGGCAACAATGGATAGCAAACAATGTAGAACATTTAAATATTGTATATAACAATAAAAAAATAAAATAAAACACTTAAATGTTTGTGCACTTCATGTATCAGCATGAGCATTGAGAACACTTGTAAACAGCAATACAACAAACAAACAAAAAAATTAAAGAACTATGAACAATCTAAATCTTAGTGTTTTTTTACATCAATGACCTTCCTGAGAACATGTTTGATTTGTATATTAAACTTGTCAGGATTTGTTTTCATGGACCCAGAGAGCACACACACACAGAGCTGGTCTTGAGAGTTTATTGCAAAGAATGAGTTGTGGAAGGTGAAAACCAGAGTCAGTTACTGGACTGGAGTTGATGAGTGCAGGAGCAGGCTGACTGGAGGAAACTAGAGAATAAGCACTGGGGTAACAGGAGTTCCAACAGCAAGGCAGAGTACTGGACTAGACAGGCGTGGTGTGAGTCGAGACTGAAGACGACCCGGCAGCGAAGAGCAAACTGAGGTAGGCTTAAAAAGGAGAGTAGACAGGTGAGTAAAGTCCGTGGTTGATTGTACCCTGACAGGTGTGACTGATCAGGGTGTAATCATGGCTGCACTGGAGGGAGAAGGAGCCAGGAAATGCTCAGGGTGTGGCGTGCAGAACTGCACCCTGACAAAACTATTTTGTCTACTTAAAAAATGACCATGTTTTACTATCCCATCTATTATGTTCTAACTGGCCTGAAGGAAGAAACTGTTGGAAAAAGAGAGGAAGATGTGCACGAGCAAACACACACACATGCACACAAACGTGCTCGCACAGAAAAAGAGAGAGAGCGCTGTTAACAGTTGTCAAGCAGGTGTGAGTAATCTGAAGAGAAATTAATGTTTTCAGTTTGAGTTTAAATAGCTTAACTCAGCTAGAACAGACAGTGATTGTACATCTAACTAGCTGTTAGCTTCCACCGTGGAGATTTCTTTGCTTTTCAATAAGGTCAGATGGAATGACACATTCTGCTTGGTAAGGAAACTATTGCTGATATAAATCCACTTTATACACTTTTGAATGCAATTATTGTAGGTACCGGTAACATGTATTTGTTCATTTTACCTGTTTTACAAGGGTGATTATTTAGGGTGTCAAAAACACATAAATGGTAGAACAGATGAAATATAGTCAGACTTTGAATATTTACTGATGGGAGTCCAGAACTGCATCTATAATTATTTATTTAGGCTGTAGGTTTTTATACTCATCGATAGTTTTACGCCTTGTTTTTGGTTCATTGGGATAGTAGCTTATGTTTCTGATCTGCAGGATAGGAAACAAGACCTAACACTGGACCTGAGACGTGCCATCATTCTGTTGAAACATCCACTTTATGCCAGGTCATCAGCTAGGGAATCACTTTGCTGGTGCTAAAACTTAGTCTTCATAAAGCACATAAAAGATCATAAAAAGAAGGAGTGAGACAGGCATTTTTCTTTATCCTATAATTTAAAAACCAGACTGGCATGTATGTATATAAAGAGTTAAAACTCTGTGAGGCTTGTGCCTACGCTGTTATATCTTACCATCTGTAAATTCTGCCCTTAAAAAGTGGGTGGACAATAATCTCCCCCAATCACCAACCAGCTTCAGCAGACCACCCCTCCCTTCCCCCCACATGAAACACAACTCCCATTTAACGGTTCTCATATGGTCTTCTTCGAGCCGCAGAAGTCCACAGTAATTCCAAGCATGCATATGAAGTGTTTTCCTCTCTACTATATACTCAGCTATGAATGACTCTGCAGCTTTCCAAGACTTTCATGCTATGCTATGTCATCAAACAGGATTTTCTCTTCTTGCAGTACGAGATCAGAAAACATGTATCATGCAAAAGTTAAAAATGCAGATAATGACACCCATAGCTTCCTGTCTTCCATCCTCTGTCTTATGCGGGGCTAGCTCTTTATAAATGTTTCCAGCTGCTGCTGTCGGAACAAAGTATGCATGTTGGAAGGGACCCAGATGTGTAACAGCAGCACCAAGAGGCCCTGATTGGGGATTTCTCACTAACTGAACAGCAGCTGTATGCTCACCAAGAAAAGGTGACTGCAGCTACAAAAATCTCCAGAATCTTACTGAATGAAAGGAGACAGAACTGTAACAGTAGGGTTGTGCTATATAAAGTCACAACAGTTCGAATGAACGTTTTACCATAATCAGTATTTTAACTGTTGTTGGGATTGTTGAGAACCAAGATAGGATACATCAGCAGCTTGCAGACATAGTCCTGCCCCTTGAAATTTCACATTCTGGAAGATGGAATATTATTTCTCATGTTTGTCGCCTTTCAATGTATTTCAGCTTTATGCAGCCTGCATATGTTGTGGCTCTTCATAAGTCTTCATAAGTCCCTTTAGAGCAGACATAGGGTGCACTTAAAATTGTGAGAAACACAAAACATAAATGTAAATTGTAATTCATTTGATCAGATTTTGACATTTGTAAATTCATTCAGAGACCTGCATGTCCAAAACACAGATTTTATCCCAGGCCCCAACACATAATGTTTTCCGTTTGGACCAGTTGTTGTTTGGACCATGTTTAATGTTTCAGCTACATGGCTTGTATCTTGAATCTTCTATATAGTTATGCATAAAATATAAACGAATGAAATAATAAACTGAAGTTTGTGGTTGTAAAAATGTGAACAACCAAAACAAAAGTACCTTTCCTATATGAGATATAAAACATCCAAGTGATCTATTTGATTTCTTAGTACTTTTATTAATGCTGTAATACTGCTGAAGTGGAGTATTACAAAAATATAATTTGGAGCCATGAAGGATGCCATTAAGCTTTAGAAATCCAAAATATATTCCGTGGACGTGTGTAAGGACGCTAAGCTGAGATGAGGTGAGGAGGTCAGAGGCTCTGCATGTTCTGAGAAATGGCACACGATACAGACCTCTCTATCAAGAAACGATAATCCTCTGAAGAATCTTATCTCCAGTCATTAACATATTAAAGACGCACAACTAGATGGCAATAAATGCCTTGTACACACATAGCTGGGTCTTTGTAAAAATCAATATCTCCCGCATATCGTTTTTAAAGTAATCATTCACACAGGATTTTTTTTAGAAAAACTTCCATCCACACAAACCTGTACTAATTCACCACTGGGCGTTGTTTTAAACACGTACCATAAAGCTAAAGCCTGTGTCAGCCAGCCAGTCCTTCAAAAGAACAGCATTGTGTCTCCGTATTGGGAGAAAGAGTTGGTGTAAAACAGCTGACCTCCAAGCGCTTGTTCGCCTTTGCACCTCAACATAATGGAGCGTTTTGGGCTTGTAAAAACAATGGCGCAGAAAGCGTCTGAACCAACTGTAATGTTTGTAACGCTCCTTGTATGTTTTTACTTTGACGTCTCAAGACTGAGGCGTAGACAGGAAATGCTGTGTGGTGCCACAGCTGGTGGCTACAGCTGGAAATAGAGTCAACCGGTGGTGTCAGCTGGTGGAGTTCAGCTTGTTTGTACCTCAGCATGGATTCTGGCAACATCAGTGGAGCGCTAAGTGAAACATATAACTTAATATGTTTAGCTTGCTATCTGCTTGGTATTATACGTTGATTAATTATTGATTTTAAACGGTTTATTTGTGCAACTATAGCATAAGCTAGCGCTAAGCACGCAACTAGGTCAGCGCTTCTAGGTTAACCTTACTGAAAAACCAAAACAACTATAGATTTTTTTTTCTCATAAAACGTTTATTTTCCAATACTCTGATGATTTTGTAATAGACTACTGAGTTGATCACCTCGCATCTTGCCCTGTGCATGAATAAATCTTCTGGGCGTGTGTGGATTTTGTATATTTATGTTCTAGCTCCATAGTAGACTCCCTCTCTCTCTCTCTCCTCGAGTATTATCAGGTGGAATTAAAGAACCTGAACCTGGGGGGCCTCTGCACAGCAGACAGAGAGTTAACCTCTGACCCTGTGCCTCCTTTCCTCAGCAGCGTCCTGTGCATTTCTTCTGACTCTTGTGTTTCTGCATTGAAAACAGATATGAGATGCTTCTTTTAAATTTCCACATGTTGGAATCCATAACAGTTAGCAATGCTTTAGTCCAGTTTTACACTGATTAGACACATAAGCAATCACAACACCAACGTAGAAATCAGCACCTCTCTGACAGCATTCATTTTTTGACTCCACTGCATGGCCAAGGCCATAACAATCATTTCTTTTTAAAGATGTAAAACTGAGTTTATGTGTGGATGAAGGGCCTAACTACATAAAATGTATTCCTTTTTCCAAATATCCAGCTATGTGTGGACTAGGCTAAAGAGGCCTGGGAGAGCTAGGTACATCTGGACAAGCAGCCCAACCTGCTCACACGCACACTTCCTTCTTACTAGGTTGGATCAGCTATTAGATCCAAAGTACAAACTCCAGAACGGGGTTTAAATGGTGCTGATCCTCAGTGTCTCAATAAGTCACCATTACACTTGTTGGCCATTAGAGTCTAATGACATGACAGGAGTTAGCAAAAAGGCTATTAGCGCCTGGGAGTTACCTTTGCATGTATTCATCCGTTAAATAATTTGCACTGCTGTGAAAAAGTATTCACCAATATTTTTTTTGGTTACATTTAAATGTTTCAGACTATAAAACAAAATTAAAATCTTATGCAATATGATACAGACATAATCATAAATACAACATGAAGCTTACAAATATTGATTTATTTTTTTAAGGGAGAAAAACTATCCAGGCTGGGACAGAGTCAAAAGGGGTCTTGGGTGTTAGATGAAGCCTGTAGCATCTATGGTCAACACACTGCAAGAATGGGCTGTCGGGACCGGCTGTTTATTTAAACCATCGGAAAATTGCCTGCCACCTCACCGCAATATGAGCAGAGTGTTCGTGTCCATTAGCTGTTTCCATTAACTTTGTTTAACAGATGACTCACCAGCCAGTCGCGTTAATGGTATCCCTCTGACTTTATTCACAAAATGAAGTGAGATTATGAGAGACCCATTAAGGCCTTTCATTGGGTGTTTCAGTCCATCTTATTTGATATTTTACACAAGTTACTGCCGAACGTGACACCTGAAGGGGCTTCAAAAACTATTAGTTACTTAGTTAACTAACAGGAAATTAAATTAGTTAAAGCTATTAAAGTAGTTTCAAAGGGAACCCGAATTAGCTGTTAAATAATTAGGTGAAGATATAAGTGGTCTCAAATTTAAGATTTTACAAAGTGAATTAAACAGTCTGGATGTAAAAGTTCAGATAACCCTGATCAAGTCATATACACTACCAGCCAAAGGTTTGGACTCATCTTCGCATTCAACGGTTTGTCTTTATTTTTTATTACTACCTCTGGTAACTCCTTTAGGACAGCTGGAAACCATTTCAGGTGGTCTTCAGAACTGCTGTTATTCTTTGTGACAGAACCAACAAGGTGTCTGAAACGTTCCTCGGAGATTTTGGTCCATAATGACATGACAGCATCACAGTGCTGCAAATTTATTGATCGCACATCCAGGACGGGAATCCCTCTTTCTGCATCCTAAAGGTGATCTGCTGGTTTGAGATCTGTGGCTGTGGAGGCCATCGGAGTGACCATCAGAACACTGTGGCCATAAACAGAGGGACATGGACACAAGCAACATTCAGGGAGGCTCTTGTGTTTGAACAATACTTCATTGGTACTAGTGAGCCCAAAGTGTGCCAAGAAAATGTAGCCTTAGTCTATCTTCCTTAGCTGTGACAGGACTGTCACCCGGCTTCGTCCTCTGCTGCCGTGGCTCACCGGCTTCAAGGTGTCACCAGAGATGGTGTTTCACATGCCTTGGTTGCATCGAGTGGTTATTTCATGTACTGTCACCTTTTTTCCTTTGGAACCAGTCAGTTCTGCTCTCACCTCTGAGATCAAGAAAGCATTTTTTGTCCACCCAACAGCAGCTGGCAGGATATTCATTCAGGTTATTCTACTGCTACTGTACAGGTGTACCAAATAAAGTGGCCGATGAGTGTACTAGATCATGGCACACTTTTTATCTAAAATTAGATAAGAAAATCAAGCAGATGCTGTTTAAATCTGTTTTAACCACAGAAAGTATGCCTCCTGAGTCTTTCAGGCTGACAGGCAGCAGGATGTCAAACAGGGTTTGCTGCTGCTGCCTT
Source organism: Fundulus diaphanus (assembly GCA_037039145.1). NCBI lineage: Eukaryota > Metazoa > Chordata > Actinopteri > Cyprinodontiformes > Fundulidae > Fundulus > Fundulus diaphanus. The sequence continues at coordinate 10,245,354 of CM073142.1, read as the reverse complement.
CATCATTTCAGGGTGACCGGGTTCACATCGCTGTAGTCTCCAGCAAAGCCTTTATCTTAGCAGACAGACCACACTTGGCAACCAGTGGAGAGCCTGTGGCTACTGATAGATGTCACCGGGACAAAAAGAACCCTAATATTACACATTCGAATTTCTTTTTGTCTGAAGCCTAAATGCGTTTAAATTGAGACCACTGGCAGACAACAGCGCAATTTCCTGTTGTCTTTGAGGCATTCTGTGTCCTTTGTGTTCCCAGCTGTTTATTGCATTATGCAGTTTAAAGGAGGCTATCCCCACAAATAAGAGAGCAGAGTCAACTCCATCGAACTCGGGGGAGTTTCCTTACTGTGTGTGTTGTCTGGACCAGTTTTAAAGAGGCTTTGAGAGTTTATTGGATGACTGAGGGAATTTAAGGCACAGAATTATGCAAAGGGATGCAAACTTAACGAGGGCTGTCCCATTTGTAGCTTTTACATGCACTTTAAATCTCCTGGGAGGTTGCACCCTTCTCGTCAATATTTGGCTTGAATGTAACAAATTAGCTCTTCAGAGCCTGCTGACAGTGTCTGGCAAAACTATTCCTATCCCTCATCATACTTTGTTACAATAGAGCCACAAATTTCAATGTATTGTATTTGGATATTAAATCATTGTGAATGGGAAGGAAGAGTTTTAGTGGTTTAAAAATATTTTGCGAATTAGAAATCAGTGACATGTTTTTGTGTTTAAGCCCCCTTTACTCTTATACCCATAAATAAAACCCAGTGCGTTCAGCAGATGATTAATTAGAAAATGAGTGTAATTTAATTTCCCTATCTAGCTGTTCTGCAAAGACTTCAGAGGTCTGTCAGAGAACATTAGAGAACAAGCTACGTGAGCCAGTTGAGCATCGTGTCAACGCCACAGCCTACTTGAGTATTGTTGCTGTCCATCCCTTTATGACCACAGTGTACCCATCTTCTGAGGGCTACTTCCAGCAGGATAACACGCCATGTCATAAAGCACGAATCATCTCAGACTGGTTTCTTGAACTTGACCATGAGTTCACTGTACTCAAATGGCCTCCGCAGTCACCAGATCTCAATCCATCAGAGCACCTTTGGGATGTGGTGGAACGGGAGATTCACATCACAGATGTGCAGCCGGCAAATCTGCAGCATCTGTGTGATGCCATCATGTCAATATGGACCAAACTTTCTGAGGAATGTTTCCAGTACCTTGTTGAATCTCTGCCATGAAGGATTAAGGCAGTTCTGAAGGCAAAATGACCTTTTGCCTTCAGAACTGCAAGTAACACAATTGCAACTATTGTGTTACTTGGATGAACTGACTAGAACCAGACAGTTAGGATTTGTGACCTCTGAGCAAATATTAGGCCTTGACTCAGTTTTATGTGTAACATGACACAAAAAAACTGAAATGATGGCATTTTATGTTGAAATCTTCAAAGACAAAAGACCAAAGCTAAATAGATGCTGCCTGGCTGTTGGCTCTTAGCATGTATCATTTAGTAAGGCTCAAAGCAGAGGTGAGCTGTAGTGCAATTAGTCATGTTAGAGTGTTTCTCTGCAAAGCCTCATACCATCAGTACTGAGTAGGTGTAGCCCTTTGATCCCATGGGGTGAGATGAGTATTCAGGGAGATTAAAGAGACGTCAGTCAGGCAACAACAGCCCTGAAAGCTGAGTTTCTCTCAGTGGTCTCTAGTTACTTATATACGAAGCAGACAAGAAACCCCTCCAGCCTCCAGCTGCTTTTCTTATTCTCACAGGTTTCATTTGACCGAGCCTAGATCTGCTCGGCTATCTGCTGTATGCTGTATTATAAGGGCTGAAGCAGTGGAAACAGGCAAAATGTGCCACTCCTGACTTCCCCATTTTCTTTAAAAATGTTTGTGAATTTTACAGAAACTCGGGGAGGGTTCATTTTAAAACTCTTTAAATCCCTTTTACTGGTAATATTTTACGCTGTTTAGAGTTTGCCCTTCTGCAATGCTCTGTGCTTTTTAGAAGAATCTGCTGCAGTCTGACTGGTATTTAACCTTACACTCACATGGTCCTGCTGACCAAGCACGCAGCAATACTGCAGATGTTTCCTGAGATGGAGACAGTTGCAGTTCTGCTAAAACTACCAGAATGTCAGTTACAGTTTAAAAGGTGCCAGTTTCTAGTTTCCATGGAGCTAAATCAAAAGAAAACAAAACAAAGTTTTTTATTTATGGTTTGGGAGTTGTTGTGTTTCTTGCATTTGCCTTGGAGATCAAGAAAACAAAACAGAATTAAGAGCTCAGAATTATTTCCACTTACCAAAAATGTAATCAATGAGTTCAATTAAAATAAAGCATTATTTGATAAATACAGATTATTACTTTTTGTTTTACAGGATTTATGTGTCAAATACAACTGTATCATAATGACAAGGAAAAGCCCCATATTTAATTTCAAATGCAATTTTTGACATATTGTTTATGTAACGCATGCACCTTTAAAAAATAATGACATAAAAAACAGATTTGTGCAAAAACAACCACTGCGACAACAAAGCATCAAAAGAGGCTGAACGATTGAGAAGTGAAGATGTGGACTGTTTGGTCTCTGAGATCACGCTCTGAGGTGTGTAAACTGTGATCATTAAGGGATGGAGATGGTCAGCAACCACACTCAGCTAGGCTGTGGTGTTAAAAATAATGCTCAGATGGTAAGTGGGCCAAGGTGGGGGAAGATGATGCCCCCCACACCATTACACCACCACAGGCCTGAACTGTTGCTGTGATCCCTCCTTTTATGTTGTTTACGCCAAAGCTGGCTGGATGGCAGCCGGTGTGGTCTTCTGATGCTGATCTGTGTTTGAGGTTTTGTCCATTCAGCGATGGTATTTAGCGTACCTTGGCCTGCTGTTGCCTTTTATCATCCCATCCAGTCTGCACATACCCTCCTGACACCAACAGTACATTCTCATCCACACAGCTGCTGCTCACTGGAAATGGTCTCATTTTCAGACCATTTTCTCTCAACCATAGAGATGTCTCTTGGTGAAAACCTAAGAAGATCAGCAGTTTCTGAAATGCTCAGGCCAGCCTGTCTGGCACCAACACCAACAATCTAATTCACCTTCTCGTCCCCCTTTCTGGTGCTCTCTTTGAACCTCAGCATCACATCTAGAGGTCTGAATGTGTTGAGTTACTGCCATGTGATTGGCTGATTTGCTATTTGTGTTAACAAGCAATTGAACAGCCGTGTCCTTATCCTTGGCATGTCGTGTGCATGACCATGGCAGCCATAAGACGGATGTTTTATTTTCCATTGTGTAACTGTCTTCTGTGAGAGACTTGCCTTTCTCAAAGGAAGGGTGTGTTGACCACTCTTGCAGCTCACTTCAGGTTGTTTGTAAAATCCAGATATTATAGTATTTTATTTTAACATGTTATAAAATAGGGAATGTTGTTTTGTTGAAAATTGAAAACATAAATAGAAACAAACTTGAAGAGTTCTTTGTGGGTTAAAATTTAAGGATGAGATATAGGAATACTTTCTCTGTTAGTAAATGTGTTTGGATACAAAAGCAAGAGCTAAGCAATTATTTCACCATGTTGTTTTTGTTGTAGACCGTTTAAAAAAAGGGGTTATTTATTCAAATGTGTGCTATATGTGTGTGTCTCTTTCAGCATGGGTGGGGTCCCTCTCCATGGGGATGATCTTCTTCTGCTCCCCCATCGTCAGCATCTTCACTGACCTCTTCGGCTGCAGAATTACGGCTGTGGGCGGGGCTGCTGTCGGCCTCGTCGGTCTTATGGCCAGCTCCTTTGTCAAGTAAGGAAGCCATGAAGTCTACCATTGCATTGATACATTGAAGCGATCCGGTCCATGTGGGTTTTATTTAGCGATATGCGGGGCTGATTACAAATGCTTGCCACACTTTTCAGACGGTTATGTCGAAAAAAAGCAAAACTCTGTATCCTTTTCATTCTACTGGACAACTCTACACTGTTTTGTGTTTGTCCCAGTAAAATACATGGAAGGTAGTGTTTGTAACATGGTAAAATGTGCGAATGTTGAGTAAAATAGTAAAGTAAATCATTTCCTAGGAGCTGATGCTCATCTGCAGGTGAGGCAACAAAACAGCTGTGTTATCAATTTTAGGTGTGCTGAATAAGTAATAAAACTGCTGAATTACTGCTTATCAGGTGACTTTTTGAAGGGACTTACACAAGCCCCTGGGTAGGCTAGGCTAGCAGCCAACTTCTGCAGAGGACAGTGCACACGCACAGTGCCAATAACTGCACTGCTGCCAAGTTATTTTCAAAAGCCAGAACAGATCTTTTTACCCCAATCTGGATGATTAAAGTTCAGTTCTTGATATATTCTGACACCTCATTAGCGAAAAATGAATCTTTTTTTATTATCACCGTTTAACATAATGTGCCTTGCTAAATAAACCTTTAGATGAACTCAGCCCTTGTAGTGTAAAGCCTCGTGCACATGGCAAGCATTCATTGAAAACGAGATTGTTATCCCATAATGGAGACAGGGATGTTTTCAAAGCATTACCTTTGAACCTGTTTTCAAATCATGCCATTTTCAGAGAAAATACATGCCGTTGCGGCAGTAGAAACGCAACAGAACTTTTCTGTTTTCATTAAAAAACATTAGGAAAATGCACATGCAATTTAAGAAAAGCATAGTTTGATCCTGTTTTATAGTAGGCCTATATTATTCTTATTATTCTGCTTTTAATATTCATTAAAAGCAGAATAATAAGAAAGCTAATGTCATGGCTCAACTACAACTTTAATCTTATTGTTTCTTTATAGTAAGCTTGGACAGGCAGAAGGGACACCTAATCAAAACCAATAACAATTACAACCTTGGGGCACTGTTTTTAATATCAGTTTGTTTTGATTATTATTTCCATAGTAAGGGACATTTTATCATAAAGTAATGAAGGGGTCATACAAACTAACTAAATGTCATGGTTAATGGATTCTCCCTGCAGATTATTCTTCATTCAGTTATTGTTTATTAATGTCTCTATACCCTATAATGTCTTTGCTTTTCAGGGACATAGGAGGACACACTGCTTAAGGTTAATATAGCTCCTAGATTACCTTACTGTACATGTAGGTCTATAGTATAGGTGAACTGAGCTCAGGTTGACATGTTTGTTGGACATACTGAAAGCCCATGCTGTGAATCAATAAAAACATTATTCAGTCTTATTATTATATGCTGTGCAGATGTTCAGTCTTTGCTGATGAAGAGCACTGGAGCAGTTTGGACTGACACCAGTACCACTCACTTTATGATTAATTCAGCTAATAGGTTTTTCGCATCTTGGGGGCACTCGAAGACAGTCTGGGCAAAAGTAAAATGCCAGTAAAATAGCAGAACTATTTTTTTCATACCAATACACATGCAGTATACAAAACAGGGATACATAAAGAGCGACAAACATGCTTAGACATGACACGACCTGATGTTCCACCCCATATGCCTAATTTCCCCAAAACGTGTTTTTTTTTGTTAAACCACGACAGGATAGGAAACAGTGTGACAGCAGTGAGTCTTTATTGTACCACAAAGCTTTCCTTTGAGCCATCTTTTGTTTTTCTTACCCCGCAGGACCCTGGGTGTGATGTATTTCACATATGGCATTGTCTTCGCCTGTGGCTGCTCCTTTGCCTACCAGCCCAGCCTGGTCATCCTGGGCCACTACTTTAAGAAGCGCCTGGGCCTGGTGAACGGCATCGTGACGGCCGGCAGTGGCATTTTTACCGTCTCCCTGCCCTTCGTTCTGTCGGGCCTGCTGGAAAGCGTGGGCCTGCAAAACACTCTGCGTGTTCTCTGCATCCTTATGGTTGTGCTGATACTAGCCGGCTTCACCTACAAGCCTCTGCTGCCAGCCAGTCCCGTTAATTCCCAAACAGGAGGATTCCGACTAAGCCGGGTCTTCAACAAGAACATCTGGAAGTCTGTGGGATACCGGATTTGGGCCTTTGGCATACCTGCTGCTCTTTATGGGTACTATGTACCCTACGTTCATCTGGTGAGTTGTGCTTTTTACTGACCTGACCTCATCAATTTCATGTCCAGGCTGGAAAAGAAACCGTATTGCAGAAGCCAGTGGCCATAAGTGGGTGTTTTGTGTTGAGAGGTTAGCAGTGGAACAGCAGCTTGAGTCATTTTCATGTAAAAATGAGAAAAAAAGTGAAACCACAGTTTTAATAGTAAAGTATTGTGCAGTGTAAAAGTGTTTTACACCTTAAAGGTTTATTCTGCTTTTGCTCTTCACAGGTAACTATTCCAGATCAAACTCATTTTAATATCAGACAAATATATTTGAAGTAAAAAAAAAACAAAAAAAAACGGGATATTTTCAAATGATAATTTCATTTATTAGGCAACTCTACATCAGAATGGCTTGAAACTAAACCTAAATTGAGATTTTCTAGTGGGCTTGTCAAAGTTGGACTTAAATCCAGTTGAGATCCTGTGGCATGCCTTTAAACCGGCTATTCATGCTCAGAACCCTCCAATGTGGTTGAATGAAAAGTTCTCTGTTTACATGGTCTCCACCAGTAGCAGTGACCAGCGGTCTCATTTTTAAAACAAAGCATAGGATACATACTAAAAGGTTGTGTACGCCCAAAAACCAAAAATGGCAAACGGCAAAAAAAATAAAAATAAAATTCTGATTTATAAAACCATGTGCACGCTGACCAGCAAACAATTTCTCTTTATCAATCCCAATCACACCTGAACGTTTGTGTACCAGGTTCCGCCTCATGTTCTGCCCTCTTCACACACAGCTTCAACCATGAATGGTCAACGCAAAGCACCTCATGAGAGTCAAAGTGCATTTAAAAGAGTCAGCTGATCATTGTCATTTTAGGGCAAAACCAATGGTAGCCACGTACAAAAACAAAGAAACTGAAGTTGATCTATGATTAAAGTCTAATATGGCTATCGCTTATAATAAAGATAATTTATGTCATCAGTCAAGTTATCAATTTTTATTGTTTCCTTTACTCTGATATACATTTAAAAAGCTGTGAGATAAAAACAACAGCAGAGGGGCTGTGCTTGATGTGACCAACAATTTTTTGACATTTGGTTAAAACGGCATCAAATCCACTGTCACCCAGTGACACAGTGATTGCTCACTGTAAAGCGTGTGCAGATGGTTATGTGGAAGTTGTGTAGCTGCTCTCGTGTTTTTTAAGCACTGTCTGTCCCAAGCGTTGTTAATTTTTCTCTAACCTCCTTTGTTGTGCGACAGCCTGGATGTGTTGCGTACATTCCTCCTCAAAGTGGCGCTTGGTAGATCTTCTCATAGTCAATGCAAAGGAGTTCACACATGGCTAAAGTGAAGTTCGATGATCAGATGAGAGAGAGAGAGAGAGAGAGACAGATGCCACTTTCTCTGACAGGCTATGGGTCGTTGCTTTCTGGGGTGTGTATAACTTCTTTATTTTGGACATTACGGCCTGCTTTGCAGATAAATGATAAGCAAAAGTTTTTTTTTTCCATCGCTAGCTTGACTGAGCTTAACGGAAGTTTGTACGGCAATGGAAAGGGGCTTTTTTTTTCAAATTAATCACTGCATTAATTTATTTGATCTCGCCAAAGTAATAAAAATGGACACAAATAGTTAACGTGATAACTTTAACAGCCCTACTATTAACACAAACATTTACAACATAAATTACTAAAGCTTACCCCAATTCATCTCATGGCAGTAGAAGTTTAAAACAGTGATATATATATGCAAATGTTGCTTCTGGTCTTATGAGCCTGAATCAGAAAACAAACGTTACCCATTAACCCATTACATGTTTACACAAAACCCTGCGGTCTGGAGTCCTTTCAGAGCATTTACATTTTCTGTGAGACTATTTTCTAAATGGAAAGAAGCACGTTTCTTGCTAACCTCAGTCCTGTGAACGGCAGTGATTATTTTTTATCTCTGCTTGAAGAAGAAACATGCTGACTTTGAAGTAAACATGGTCTGAGGGAAGCAGAGAAGCAGAAGGGCCTGGGTGTTCTGGAGAGCTTCAGGGGTGACTGTTTATTTGGACACCAAGACTTTGTTATTCCAAGGAGATCAGCTGTGTTTTCCCAACACTTCTCCAGTGTCAGCTACTCAGACTGGGACACCACAGGGGCTAAGCTTCAGCCTCAGCACCAACGCTGGCCTTGTAGCCTAAGCAGCCATCCATCCCCTGTACATAAAATTAGGCCCGCTGTTTGTCACCCACACTATGGGAAGAAGAGGAAGGAAATCCACCAGTTTAATGGCACATTGTTAGATTTACAGCAATGAGAGTACTATCAGGTATTATGAGTAAAGTCCTTATTTGGACAACCACCCATTACAATACGGATTGGAGAGAAGACACTGACCTTCAGATTGTGTCTCTGTTCTGCTGACGTTGACTCCAAAGGTGTGCTAGTTTATTTCTAAAAACTGGGCCAGAAGGGACTTTGCATGCGTCCTTATGCTAAATCAGCGGTTAGGAGCAGTTTCTTGGGTGACTCACAGATTTCTGTTAACAACTCAGGGGACGGTATTGTGTTATGTTGCAACGAAGCGCAGGAAGATGTCTGGATGTTTAACAGCCTTTAAACAACATGGAGGACTGAACAGGAAGGAGTTGGACTGGTGCTGTTTTTAAATGGCAGCAGTGAGTTAGAATAAACAGTTTCTCTGGAGTAGGACGACTCAAGCAGTCAAATCCACAGCCTCCAGTTCAGGAATGTCAGCTGGCTTTAAGTTGCGTCTGCCTAACAAGACGTATCTGTGATGAGAAGATGGCGTGTGAAAAGACTGCAATCAGCTGGCACAAGGTCTTCTAATATACAGTGGGTGTCAAAGTATTTACATCTGATCCCTTGTATAGTTTGTGATGCCCTCAATGCATCATGCTTCTGGCAGATTTCCCTTTCAGGTTACCTTGTGTTTAGCTCCACCCATCTTCTTATGGACTCTGACACTGTCTCTGCTCAGGAAAGGTATCCCCACAGCAAGATGCGGCCACCACGGACAGGATGTGTGTTCTGAATCATGAGCAGTGTTATTTTTCTGCCACAGAAAGCATTTTTGATGTATACCAAAAAGTTACATTTTGATGTCATAGTTGTTGCTTTCAACATTGGCCTTCTTCTTGTTTCACTTCCATAAGACTAGACCTGTTTAGTGCATGGCTCATAGTTATTATAGTTAACAGATTCATCATTTGACTACCTGGTCCCCATTCAAGCTGATGTTCAAAGCCACCACCCTATTGACAGATACATGGCTAGATTAGGGTTTATATTTCTTCACTTCAGTCTGAGGCTTTGCCGTTTGTCTTTTCTCTCAGTCTCACCATCAAACAAACTAGATGGAGAGAGTTTGCTTTGCAGGTTAGTAGCATGAAACTGGAGAAGAGTTGGAATGTGGACAAAAGGCTTGATGTAGATTTGTAGAAACCCAGCTTGTTTGTGTTTATGGGGCAGGATTGTGGTGTTCTTGCCCACAAGGCCAACTGTCAGGTCAACAGTTGCATCATGTGAGGTTATCTTCATGGAAACGTGATGAAAGACACATAGACTGTAGAAAGCGAACACCCCACAGTCATAAATTCTAATCTTTTAAAAAAGCCTGATAAGCACGAGTGCTTTTTAGCTCAATTGTTTTAATATATTTAAAATTAGGGAGTGTACTTGCACTAAATCTCTTCATGTAAAGGTGCAGTGTCTTGCAAAAGTATCCATACCACTTACACTTTTCACATTTTGTCATAAGACAACCACCAACACATATTAAGTGGAAGCACTTTTCTGAAGTTTTTTTCAGCCAGTGGGGGTAAAAACAGGTGTGTCAAACTCAATGACAGAAGGGCGCAAAGCTTGAAACACAGACTACATCACAGGCATAAACAGGATAGATGTGAATGTAATTTACGTCTGTTTTATTTATATAGTGCTAATTCACAACAACTGTCATTTCAAGACCCCTTAGAAAATATAGTAAATTAAAAAATTATTCAGTTCAGTCCAATCCTACAGATGGAGTAAAAGTTGATTACATATGTTCCAATTAGGTCCTCGTTATAAAATAACGCTGTCTAGTTCAATTTATTATTCCAATTAGTAAAATGTTTGCTGTCTAAGGAAACCCAGCTAACTGCATCAATATACTGACGTTGCAGCAATCCCTCTTACTAAATGAGCATGCAACAGCAGTGGAAAGACAATTTCACCAACTTGTTATCTTTGAAGCAATTCCTCATACTGAGCGTGCGTGTGGTGACAGGAAGGATAAACCTTCTGCTCGAGTTCATCACAGAGACTAGTTGCTTGCACAGGTATGTAAAGTATCTAACAAAACTGAGTAAACCTCTTACATTTGATGTGTTTTGCCGTCTTTTCATGGGACAACACTAAAGATGTGACCCTTGGATACAGCGTAGTCAGTGTGCAGCTTGTATAAATTTGCTGTGCCACTAGAATAACTCTACACTCAGCCAGACTTCCAGTAATCAATAAGAGAGATTGTGAGAGTGATCACAGCATATTTAACACATCCGCTCCGCATTTACACCCAAGATTTTGTCACACTAACGAGTGACATGGTTTAGACATTACTGGCAGTGTGTTGAGTTATTTTAATTGTACATTTTACCTCGTATCGAAACGTCCTATCTTCAGGGCTTTGCAATGAAAAGACAAATGAAGATATTTAGAAAAACGTGAGAGGCGTACTCACTGTTGTGAGACACTACTACCAAACATTCATTTGAGCAGCATGGGGCTGGAGGAGCGGCACTGTCTAATACTTTGTGTGGCCCTTTCACATAAAATCTCAAAACTTGCACCTAAGTTTGTGGTTGTAATAAAAAAAAGATTTAAATTCAAAGTTAGAAAAGAGGTTCAATCAAATTAGAAAGTGGAAGAAATACAGATAAACTGAGACAAACTGAGAGACACAAGTACTAACACAAGTCAAATGCAAAATATGCATTATACTGTACCTAATATCAGAGGGAAACAAACCATTATGTGGACCTAAAGTAAAACCTGGTGGAACATATAAGTCAAAGAGACCTTTCAGAATACAACAGCAAAGGTTAAAACCCAGAAACTATCAAGCTGGAATTTCATTCACATCTGCTTTCTTTGTTTGATTCTTCCCTCTAGGGTTTAGCCTCAGAATAGTTTATGTATCATGAGTTACTCTCCTGATGCATGCAAAGTATGCATACACACACTCACACCCATTTAGTACCCAGTAAGGCCTGCAGCCTTGGCTTTTGGAGTTGAGATCTCTCTGAACAGGAAAGCCTTGAATACAGAGCATCTTGTTGTTGTATGGATGGAGACAATAAGTCCCCCAGAGGTCGAAGCAGATGGATCTGAGACCTGCAGACGGCTGGAGACTGATGAGGGCGGTTGTAGAGGCTGCAGACAGAAATCTCTTTGAGTTGAATTGATGTAGCATGCCTGGAGTTACACATAGCAGGCCGCCCACCAAACAGCAGTCCCCCTCCTGTATCTGAGTCTTAAATAGTTGGAGGGAAATGACTACAGTACATTTTCTGCACCGCAAACATACGCACTCCTCTTTTTCTAATTTCCTACAAATGAAAACCACGTAGGAGCCAAGCCAAACGAGCGATAAGAAAACGTGGGCACATTGCTACTAGCAGATGTTTATAAACCACATTTGTGATCATGTCTATTTTTTCCAATTCAGTTTATTTATATCATGTTGTTTCCTGACAAAACTCCTCTCAAAACACTTTGCAATAAAAGAGGGCCAGTATGTGTAAGGTCCTATAGTCTACTGTGGATCTCAAAAGTCTCCACATGCCTTGTTAAAATACCAGATGAGATTATGAAAGATTTTTTGTGAGACATTTATGTTGTATAATTTAGCGAAAAAAAGCTAATCTGTTTGAAAAAAGATAAAATATACAATAAATGGGTTTCTTTCTACCCTTTCCTGACTAATACTGTTGTACAATGGGATCCTTTTGGTCCTTTGTGACTTCACAGCAAATTATGGCTTTAACTAAAGGACACAACTGAACACATATGTGAAAACCCAGCTGAACTTTATTTATCATTAACAAGATTACTGCAGTGGGGGAGGAACAACTCCACTTCAGCGCTATACATGGAGAGTACATAAAGTTAGAACATAATCAAGAAGTTAGTTTTACAGAAGAAGAGCCTGATGATAAGCAAAAAATCTACCTTCCATTCTAGTTTTAGAAACTTTAGAAACAAACCCGTAAATTTGCAGTCTGAGGGTAAACTGCTCTGTGAGGTATACACAGAACTATGAGTTCTTCTGCTCCAATGATCTTGCTCATTCTGAATTTAACAGGAAACCATTGAGGAGGAGTTGAAGTTGGAGAAACATGATTCCTTTTTTATTATCACCAGAACCCATGCTGCAGCAATAATGCCCTTCAAAGCCAGAATTACAGTCACACTAACAGAAATAATCATAATGTTACTGGCCATTTCAAGAAATCCGGGAAATTCTTGTTTTACTCGAAGCTTAGACTCAAATACTGCAGGTTAAATCCTCATGAGTATATAACAAATCAGATCTGGTACAACACCTAGCATGCTGAGCTTATGGAAAAGTGGGAATTTCCGCTTCTTCCATCCACCCTTGATTTGGTTTATGCGACTTTTCTTTTTAACCATGACAGTGCTATGCTTCTGAAATGTAGGAAAAGCTAAAACACAGGAACAAAATGCAGATGCTTGGACTGCATGGTTCTGAAATGTGTTCTCTTTATGATTAACGTGTAGTTAACAGTGTTGTAGTACTCGAAAACGGTCTTGGTCTCGAGACCGGTCTTAAGACCATTTTTTGATAGTCTCGGTCTTGTCTCGGACTCGACCACATTTGGTCTCGGTCTTGTCTCGGTCTCGGACATTGAGGACTCGGTATTTTATTTCAAGACCGGTCAAGACCACAACTGTGAAAATAACGCTAAATCATCAGTATCAATTTCTTTAAGATCCTTCTTTTTATTGGATGCACTCCTGATTCAAATCCAAGCAATAACCCGTCTCATTGGTAAATGCATGTTGTTGTTTTTTTAACTGCTGTCGCCCCACCCCCTTTCACCTTGAGCGCGGACTGCAGCACTTCGATTGAAAGTTACAAGTGGTTGTCTGAGAAGGGGATAAGATGTCGGCCAAATCATCGGTTATAAAATTTGGCTATTTAAATCACAAACAATACATTTGTAAAGCAACATTGAGAAAAAAGCATACAGCGCAATGTAAGTTCTGCAGTGCTTCACAATCAGAGACGGTGGGGACTACGTCCAACTTTTATCGACACCTTGAAAGAAAGCACAAAGAAAGGTAAGCTGTGTGTAAAAGTGATATTAGGAAAGCTAGCAAGTTAACGTAAGCAATTTCCTCGGTATCAAAATTATTCTACCCGGCCATCACACAGTTCTTATTTCAATATTAGCTACACATATTAAGTTAGCTAAAGTTATATATGTATGCTTTATCTTTTAGGGTGAATGTTCTCCTTTCTTATCCGCTATTTGCCACCTAGCTTGATGCACAAGTTGTCACCTAGTAGTGTTTGTGAAAACATGTCGGACATTACTGATTTAATTTAAAGAAGTGTTGATTCGTGTTGTGCATGGACAACGCTGTTTCAATTACAGCTTTCCTGAACATGTCTCCGTATTTCTGTCGGCTTCATGAGTGGATTGCAGCACATAGGTGGAAGCAGAGCAAAAATAAAAGTCTGAATAGATAATCGTAATATATTTTGGTTCTTGTTCAATACTTCTCATGAAGGAGAAGACTGATGTGGAAGTCTCTACCTATGTTTAATAACCATAATAAGGTGACGTACGTAACCATGACAGAACAATGGTTCGTAATGGTTCTGTCAATAAGTCACCATGACAGAACGTAATGGTTCGTAATGGTTACGTTCTGTAACGTAACCATGACAGAACGTAATGGTTCTGTCAGCATGTGCTGGCTTGTGCTGGTGGGTAACCCCAATGTCTCCAAAGCCATCATATATAATTTATTAATGTGCCAAACCTGATATGCTTAACCTTAAATAAGTTGTATTTTCTTGCATTGGTCCTACAATTAACATTATTAAGGGAAGTAAGCAAATGCAGTTAACCTTGAGAGACTGAGTCGACTGGACATATAATAACATCCTGTTCCTAAGTTAGATTTTTTCTTTCTCATGAAAAACAATTATGAGACAGTGAATGAATTCATTCACTGTCTCATAATTATGAACTAAGGTCAATGTAAGTTACATTGACCTTAGGAGCTGGATATAGCTCCTGACATTGAAGATAAGACGTGGAGGTGATGCTCTGTTGTTTGGCTGTGGGAACTAGTCTATAGATATAAGCAGAGAGTGAAGAGACTAATATGCCTCACCTTATGAAAAATTAATAAATTAGTTGCTTTGTATGGATATAGGCAAATTACTTTTAGAAACCACATTGTTATGTTGCCATTTACAATTTCAGGTCAATAAGTAACTTTTTACCAGTTCACTCTCTATGGTTCATACCATATCAGTCATTTAACTTACTTGTTTATCCATTTCAAAAATGTGATGGCCAAAATACCATTGATTTGCATTTTGTTTATCTACATGCGTTTCTAGTAACATTACATTACACATATTTGACATGTATTTGTAAAGTTCCTACTTATTTTTAAGGTTGTTTTCTTATGTAATTGATGTTCATATGATCAGATAAACTGATTTCTATGTCCTATTTATTAGGTTCCTGGAATACAAGGCAGGGCAACAGAGTGATGTCACACAGCCAACAATATCGTTATTTACACAGAAAGTGCAGCTCTACAGCCCACAATCGCCAAGGCAGCAAGCCATCAGTGAAGCCATTGTTCAAGATTTGATCATTGGATGTTGTCTGCCCCTCTCCCTCGTGGAAAATGGACACTTTAAACACTTTCTTGAAGTCCTGGACAGTAAATACACACCAATCTCTAGAAAAACAGTTTCTGAGAGACGAATTCCAGAATTGGTCAGAAAAGTCAAGGAAACTGTCTTGGAGAAACTGAAGACCCAGTCGTCTGTGTCATTAACAACTGACCTTTGGTCTGATCGCAGGCTACGCTCCTTTCTTGGGGTGACTGCCCATGTGTGCTACAAATCTAAAGATTGCTATGCACTTGAATCCTACCTGCTGGACTGTAGGCGTTTTACAGGGAGGCATACTGGAGAGCACATTGCGTCTGCCTTTGAGGAGATCACTGAGGAATATGGCATTCGTGACAAAATTAGCTATATCATAACAGACAATGCACCCAATATGAAATGTGCTTTCAAAGTACACATGCCCCAGCAGCAATCTGATGACAGTGAGAGTGAAGAGGATAATTTAGATGACGAGCACTTGTGGGAGGACATTAATTCAGAGGAAGACATTGACTTACCATGGTCATCTGGTGAACGTCTTTCCTGCTTTGCACACTCTCTCCAGTTAGTTGTGCATGATGGTATGAAGGAGGTCAAGACCATTTCTCGCACCATAGCAAAAACGTCAAAGTTCGCAACCCTTTTACATAGCAGCTCACAATTTAAAGATAAGTTTGAGGCTGCATTTGGCACCAATAAAAGTGTTCCAGCTGCAAATACAACTCGTTGGAACAGTACATTTAAACAAGTACAGGCCCTTACAACTCTAGAACACAAATCACTCAGTGAAATGTGCAACAAAGACTATGAGGATGTCGTGTTCAGTGCGCGGGAGTGGAACCAGCTAAAGGAGCTATGTATAGTTCTTTCTCCATTTGCTGAAGCAACAGAGCTGACCCAAGGGGAAAGATCAGTGACTATTAGTATGGTGGTTCCAACTGTACTGGACTTGAACACACACCTCCTCAAGATGGAGGAGACCCGAATGCAGTGCCGGCCGTTGGTCAGAGCCCTCCAGCAGTCTCTGGTGAAAAGATTTTCTGGAATCTTTACAAAAACAAACATGGCCAAAGACAGTGGAAGAGAGGAACCTTTTAACCATGATGTGTACTTCTTTGCTGCCATGCTGGATCCACAGTTTGGCTTAAGCTGGGTGGATTTAGATGTTACCAACGGAGGTAATGCAGCATCGGTGAAGAAGTTCAGAGATGAACTTAAGAAGACACTGACAGGTTGGTATGCATTTTTCTTTGCTGAAAAAAAAGTCTTATTTGCAAAATTATAAATCTTAAAATGTCTTAAATTCGTAGCACATAAAGCCTTAAATCATAAAGTGGAATTTATAGTCTTCTTTTCATCAGTTTACTTTTGTCATAAACATTATTTTGTACACTCAAAGTTCTTGAAAACTAACACAGTCATTGTGTTTGTGTTTTTCAGACACATTGATCTTTGGGGTGGAGAACATGGAGAGTACAGATGACAAGTGCTCAGAAGCCATGAATGTGGATCCAACCAGTCATTCGCCACCAGCCAAATGCCCTCGACTTCTGTCACGCTACAAGGCACATAAGAAGCACAGCTCCTCTGTCCAGAATTCAAGTATTGCAACACAATTAAACAGATACTTTAATGATATAAGAGACTGTGACAGTGACAATGCTCTTGCCTTCTGGGGAGAAAACCAGTCCAAATATCCTCAACTGCACAATTTGGCTTTGAAAGTGCTATCCGTCCCTGCCTCCTCTGCACCAGTGGAAAGGGTTTTTAGTCGAGGAGGCATTGTAATGAGACCCCATCGTGCACGTTTAGGTGCAAAAATGCTGCAGTCTCTAATCTTTCTGAAGTGCAATGAAACCTTACTTTAAACTAATTTTATGTATCACCTACTTTATTTCAACCACTGTTCAACTACATGGTTATCCTTGTTCTCGAGTTTTGCCATTGACGTTTTCTAAAGCTTTGGCGTATTATGAAACTGCTTCCAGTTGTATAATTTTATTTTTGAAACGCATGCAGTTGGGCCTCTAAATGTCAGATTTCTTTATTATGTATGTTATGTATAAGTTGCTACATCCATTCAACAGCAGAGTTAAAGATGCAGTATGTAACTTTGTTAAAACAAAAAAATATCTTTGTAAAAGTTATATAGTTTTTTTTATATATTTATGTCACTATGTTGTGTCAGTATGTTATGAGACCGACAAGCTGTGAAAATATTGAGCTCCTCTGCCTTTTCTCCATGTTCCCAGTGCTAACTGGAGAAATACACTGCTTGGTCAAAAACAAACCATCTGATCCAGCAAAAGGGTCTTAGAACTGATAAAAGTCAGTCATGTTTTTGTGCACGTATTTCAATGGGGTTTGTATTTCTGCAGATGGCAGTAGTCGCTCAGGGAGGAAGTGAAGGAGATCAATCTTTTTTTCAACAAATTATCTGTCTCATAACATATTGTCACAACTTAGTGATAGATATAGATTTATTTAAGAAAAGTTATATAATGTAGCTATAATCTGTATACGAGAGAGAAACGAGAGAAATGATTGGCATTTTTTCAGTTTTACATATTTGCACATGGTTTTGAAATAGCACATTTAAAAACAACATAAATGTATGTACTGTTCATGAAAGGCAGAGAAAATACTATTTTGATCGACTTTGATTGTTTGAAATTCTGTGATTACAACATAGAAGTACTAAATAAAGATGTTTATGTTTATTCCAGTTCTCTGTGTAAAATATCTAGGTGTTTTTACGTGAATGTGGGTCTTTTAGATCAATTTTAGTGATTTTGATCATGTTTCACATTTTATTGTCACATACTGGCGCTGGTCTTGGTCTTGACTCGGTCTCGACTTCCCTCGGTCTTGGTCTTGACTTGGTATCGGACCCTAAAAGTCTTGGTCTTGTCTCG
This sequence comes from Fundulus diaphanus, assembly GCA_037039145.1. Lineage (NCBI taxonomy): Eukaryota > Metazoa > Chordata > Actinopteri > Cyprinodontiformes > Fundulidae > Fundulus > Fundulus diaphanus. The sequence goes on along the minus strand of CM073142.1, from coordinate 10,227,491 downwards.
GTCTCGATACACTCTGGTCTTGGTCTTGTCTTGGTCTCGGGTTAGGTGGTCTTGAACACAACACTAACGTGTACTAGAACTATTTAATTGGATATTTCTGCATAGGTATACGATCTGTTTATCTTGTAAAGTGTCTTGAGATGACATTTGCCGTGAAATGGAAGTATATAAATGAAATGAAATGAACTAAAAGAAATAATAAGAATAAAAGAATAACTAGTCTTAATAGCTGACTGAACAGCTTATTGCCAGGCATTATAAAAGCTAAAACAGATTTGTCCTTTATAGGCAAAGTGACATTTCACCTGCAGTGTGAACCTTAAAACCACTGCAAAGCTAATTTACTCCTCAGTGCTACTCAAATAGAAGCCTTGGCTTTTATGTTGGACCCTTAAAAGGTTTTATTTCTGCATTGATTTAATTTTTTTGTTAGTGTTTGAAGATTTGTGACACTGTACTCAAACTACCACACTAAATACCAATAAAGCATCTGCTTTGCTTGTCATTTGCAGATGAACCATGTGCAGGAGCGTTTTGGACCAGAGACAAACAAGGAAATCCTGCTCTTGTGCATCGGCATCACATCCTGCTTGGGCCGATTTATCTTCGGCAGTGTGGCGGATTTCGTCAAGGGAGCCAACAAAGTATTCCTGCAGGTGAGACTGCGTTACTGCAGAGAGAAGGTCTGACCGCGGAAGACATTCCATACGTCGTTTTATTGATCATAGATCCTACAGTATTAAAGCAGCTTAAATATATTCAGGGATGGGTAATGAAGAGACTTTTATTAAATTGGAAGATTCTAAAGGGGAAGATAAGAAGTCCAAAAAGAAATCAAAGCTGCAAGCAGCATAGGACAGCCTTCGCAGCTCAGCGGCGCTTGGCTTGTGTGGCGACAGTGGGAGATCAACTTTGCCGCCTACACACCTCCGCCGAACCACTGTTTCATTCCACATGTCACTACTAGATGGTACAATGAGCAAGCCTCAACATTACCTTCGGCCAGACTTGGTTCCACTCTGGTGAGAAGTGTTGAAAATTTGGCCATAATACGACATTCTTGATGGTGGCCGTGGTCACTTCTTGTTTGGTCGTGAAGGATTAACAAACACTTCCTGTTGTGTTTTGAAAATAACATCTGAAATGATTATCTGGTATTAGACAAAGTGTGAAATTTCTACAGACTGTAAAAAAGCATTAGTCAGCTTTCACATGGTTCTGAGTGGGCGGGGCTACAGTGATGTCATGAACTGATTACACCAACGTCTTGAACAGACATCAACCATTAAGTCCACCAAATTTGTTGTGGATCTGATGATGCATCAGGTAGATGTTTGAAATATTCTAGGAGCGCCGTTGATCCAAATTCCGCCGTAATCCACTTCTTACGTGACTTGTTGTGGGATTTGGACCATCGCTCCAAGAAATTTTTGTTGGTCCTGATTAGCTGCATATGTGTACCGATAAACATATGTGTATCTTAATCCTAGGCCAAAACATGTAGCATGTCTAGGGGGCGCTGTGAAGGAATTATGCCACTCCTGCACATTTCACTGCATATTTCTTGGGCCTGGACCAAGATTGATCACATTGAATGAGGTGCAAATCATAAGAAATGTGAAAATTAGGGCCAAAAGTATGGTTCATGCAACATCAAACTCTTGTGACGTGTAAATCTGCCTAAAATTCTACATAGAAAACCTGAATAATTTCTTGTGTTGCAGGTCATTTCATTCCTCGTCATCGGCGTCATGTCCATGATGATCCCCCTGTGCCATATCTTTGGAGGGCTGATTGCCGTGTGCCTGTTGATGGGGCTGTTTGACGGCTGCTTCATCTGCATCATGGCCCCCATCGCCTTTGAGCTGGTCGGAGCCAAAGATGTCTCGCAGGCTATTGGCTTTCTGCTGGGTCTGATGTCCGTTCCAATGGTTGCTGGTCCCCCGATTGCAGGTAAAACAGAAAGACGAGAGAAGCTGTGATCATGCTGTGTTGGCTGTTTGATATTAGACAAACTTTGTGTTTAAAGCAGGAATAAAATACTTTATGCTAAACCTTTTTGGTTATCTCTAAAGTAAAAGTCTTCCTGCTGATGGGCATGTACTTTGAACATCTTTGGCGGTCTGTTTAGACGTCCGTCCCTCCTCTGTAAATAGATTGCTTCTCGCGGTCAGCCAGAGAGAATTTGCGCAGCAATCTAATCCAGCTCGGTTACCATGCTGCTTATAGAGAGCAGCGATCCTTTTCACACATTTACTTTTAGGCTTGTTGCTCCATCTAGTGTCTTTACCTCAGTTGTTCTAATTTTGAAAGCTTGTACCTTTAAATGTAGGTTCTGTTTTTGTCTCATTTAAATGTGTCAGATCAAAAAATGAATGAATCCCCTGCGCTGCCATGTTTATTTTAGTTCAGCTGTGGGATCGGCAGCTATTGCTTTCGTCGCACTTAGTATGTCCTGTATTAAACCTCAATACTGCAACGTGATTGGCCCGAACCGTTTTTGGTTCAGACACAAACGGTTGAAGCCGCAGCGGTAAAAGATGGATTCTCGTGTGTTTGTGAACGCACAAATACTGCGAGAATTCAGCTTGCAGGCACGGTTATTCTTGTTGTGCAGAATATGACCTTTTTCATGTTCTGCTCCTAATAGCTGGTTACTTTATGAATACAAAGAGCTCAGTAATGCTTTATAATGTTTCCATAACCTGACAAGATTAAGATCAGTTATTTCAAGATGGTAGAAATCTGCTTTAGTCTTGAAATCCCTTTGACTAGCTGTTAGTGTCCAGGAAAACATAAACTACATTTAAACAAAGCCATGTTACACAGAGAGTTAGCGATTGCTGGTAAGGTGTTTAATGCTAGTAACCTCCCAGTATAACACTATTTTTAAAATAAATATGAACTTTCCTTTAAGTTCTCCATTTAAATTGGGATATTTGTTTTTACTACAAACTAATAGGATGTCTTAAAGTTGTTGGATGACAGCATGTTTCCTTTCTTTCAATTTGTATTTTTCCATACCAGGCTAAATGTGCTATTCTCTACGTATCATCTGTGTATATGTTTTGACCCTCTGGTGTCCTTTTGCAGGGTTCCTGAGGGACAAACTGGGGAGCTACGACATGGCCTTCTACCTGGCGGGCATCCCTCCGATCATTGGGGGGATCCTGCTGTGTCTTATACCCTGGGTGGAGGCCAGGAACAAGAGGAAGCAAAAGCAGGAGAGTCTGAGCAAGGAGCAAGACGTCAGCCAGAAGATGCTAGAGCATGAGAAGGCTCAGGAAGATGCAAAGAACAAAATAGGAGATTCTGTCCTCTAAGGGTTTCTCTGTGTCCCCCCCAAACAAACTGAAAGAGACAATCATTGGGTCAGTCTGGGGTCAGTGCTGACCAGCGGTGTTAAAGTGCTGTTTCTTTGTGTTTTTAGCCAAAATTGTAACGACTTCCTTCAGTATGATGAAAAACCAAATGCAATGAAACATATCAGAGTCAAAGTGTTTGAACTAAAGCTAAGATAAATGTGATCCTGACCTGTATCCTGACGTTGGACCTCACCATAGAGCTGCTCATTCAGTCTGCAAGTCTTGCCTTGCAGCTTCAGCGGGAAAGACACTTCTTGACACTACCATGTTTTTGTAGCTGTAGACATACGGCATAAAACCAGCATTTACAGGATTAACCAAAGGGTAAAGAGTTTAAGTTGCGTTTGGCTTCGTTTTATGTCAGTACGATTGAATCGGCTTAAAAGATTCCTTCCTAACTAGTCCATCTATGTTTCTTTGTCTTAAAGCATGCAAGAACTGCACACCCAGGGCTCATTAATATCTGAAAGGAATACATGCTAACTAGACACTTGAAAGATCTTGAAGTTTTATCTTAATTTGTGTTCTCGCTCAGACACTTCAAGGTAAGCAGCTGATGAATTTCCATCGTTTTCCTGGTTCTGTTGCTGCTTCGGCCAACACACACAGGTTATGTTGGACGTCTGTGAGCACGGCTAAAACACAGCACTAACTAAAATAGCACAGGCGAGTATCATCAACCATCCCTTTTAATTTGCTTTTACAAGTTTTTAAATTAAGTAATATTTTTGTATATATAACAAAGCAGGAAACGGCAGGAAGCTGTTTGCTTTGCCCTGTCCAAACCCTACATAACCAGAATTGAATTGGCAGCGAAGCTCAGGAATTTTCAGTGTTATATGGGAAAAATGAGAAATTTCTTGTTTTGTAAAATGATGAACTATTCCTTTAACAGTGCTGCAGCTTGTTTCACTATTACGAATTGAATATCAATTCAGGATGACAGTATTACCTATGCCTCTACATGACCTTATGTGCCTTTTTTTTATAGCTGTTCTTTTTTTTGGTTTAAGCCAAGGTTTTAAACTCAGTTCCTAGCTAAAATATTCATACCCTTTGAACTTTTCCCGGTGTCGTTGCATTGCAACCTTCAGTAAATTTACTTGGAATTTTATGCTGAAGACCAAAACAAAAGCATCCCCACATCATTAAGCTGCCACCACCAACTTTCACAGAGGGATGGTGCATTCAGGGTGAGGTGCACTGCTAGCTTTCCACCATATGTAGCTTTTTAGGGGAGAAGTTTCATTTCGGTCTCATCTGACCGGAGCCATTTCCTCCACATGTCCGCTGTGACCGCTACATGGCTTGAGGCGAATTGCAAATGAGATAAGATGAGAACTGCATTTTACAGATTTTTATCTCTTGTAAAATGTTAAAAGCCCCTTATCATTTTCTCTCCATTTCACAATTATACACTACCTTGTGTTGGTCTGTCGTAAAAAACAAAACAAAATGCAAATATTAGAATAAATAGCAACAAAGTCCAGGTCATAAAGCTGCTGTCAAACCAACCCCAGGTTACCTGCTTGGCTGGAAGACCTTTTAGGAAGATCAAATCATTTTACATCCCATAAAAGTCTGAATGTGATGAGTTGGTAGAAATGCTATTACTCATTCACTCTTACTATCTTATCATTTCCGAGTCTCCCCCTTTTGAATGGATGCGTGACTTAATCATTAACTATATGACCATCAGGAGATTTAAGCCCAGTTAACCAATAACTTTGTGCCTGGTCCAATAACATATGAGGAAAAATATGTCTATGTATTTATTTTTTGTTTTGTTTTTGTAGGAATTTAATGCCATAATCAACCAGCATTCACCTCCAGCCTTTATTTTATTCGCTAAACACCAAAGTGTGATGAAACGAGTGTACTTGTCCTGTTTGTCTGCTGTTACCTCTCTGTGAGGCCTACCTGCTGGCAGTGGAACCACCTGAACATGCCACTCGTCGCTCTGCTGGCGCCATCAGCGATAAGACCGTTTCCCGACTACCTTTATGCAAAACGGAGCAACATCGCCGTCCTACAGCAGCGACAGACCACAGAGCAACAAGTATGGCTGAAGTAGCTATGCCGCTACGAAGCACTGTCTGCACAGAACCAGAGAAGCCTTTATTTCAATGCAAGGAGAGAATTTTATTGTTTACTATCTGTCTCCCTCTAAATAGATATTTTAAATATAACTGACTCTTTAGCATACAGCTAGCTTATTGTACCATTATCTCAATGCTTACGAATGGCACTTTTAAAGCCTTAAATATTTTGACTTCTTGTCACTATACAAACATTTAGAACTTTTATGATGCTGTTTATTCCTGTGTTGCTGGTTTTACAGAGAGGCCTCATTATGCAATCTGTGTCATTCAAAGAGACATGTTGCTATAAAGAAGACTGGTCTTTGTGTGTTTTCTATCTCTTACCAAGTATCTCTCTTGTTGGGCTCTTCTCAGCCCTGAAGCTTTAAGCATTTTATTGTTTACTAATCCAGAATCTTTTGGCAGCCAATCCGAGCACCGGCCCTATGCAGCATATCTGTGCATAGAAACGTAATTGGCTATTTTTTGCCACTTTGTCTTAGTTTTATATATTTTTGTCTTAAATTCTGTTATTTTAATGTCGTGTGACTAAAAATTCTAGATGTAGCCCGACATGAGTCCCCCGAACCGACAGTGCTCTACATGGGTTTGGCTTGGTTTTAAAAATGTGTTAAACTACAGAGTATTTGATTTATGTAAACAGTCACATTTCTGTATTTTAAAGAGAGTAAAAAGGGTTTTCAGGATTACATTGACGTTTCGCTTTATTTGGGTCCGTGTCACTTTGTACAATATGAAATTACTGGCCTCTCCTTTTATTTAATCAGATACCATCATATTCCGTTAATCGGAATACTTTTGAAATGTTGATTTAGTTCAATAACTCAGTCCACTAAGTGAAACACAGTATACAGATTAATTACACACAGACTGGTATTTTCAAGCCTCCATTTCTGTTAATTATGATGATTGTTCCGTTGACAGCTAATAAAAACAAAGCATTTAAGATTACAATATTACATCAGACCAATTAGAAAAAAAATTTTGTTTGACATAATTTCACTATGTAAAACACTCATGGGGAGCTGTTTCACATGCAGGTTTTCTCAGGTTTTCTTGAGCTTTTCCCAAGTGTTTAACATTTTACCACATAGGTACCCCATGTATAATACATATGGAAAAATGTCTCACATTTCTACTTTACAAACACTTTTATGTTAACTATTTGTTGATTAGATATGAAGGGATGCATTCTTATCTTTTATATAATGCTGTAAGCCATTCAACCGCCCCTTTTAGCACAAAACACCACCACCAGCAACAAAACTTCAAGATGCTATGAATAACAATTTCTTATAATTTTACATAGATTGGCTGCAGAGCACCCAGATTCTGAACAAGCCCAGATCATCACCCCTCTACTAACGTGCTTCACCACTGGTATGAGATGTTTATGCCATGTTTAGAGCTGGCCAGACATGGTGCTGTGAATAGGGGGTTTTCAGCTGACGTCACGCTCACGTGACTACTCTGCGCGTCCGCCGTATTGGGTGGCAGTCGTTTCGCACCGTTGACCCGCATTGTATTACGCCTTAGGCAGTATTGGAAGTGAACAATGGTGAAAACGTGTTTAATGGTTGGTTGCACGGCCCGTGGAGGTGGAGATCAACGCTCTTTCTTTCGCCTACCAGCCGTGATAGTGAATCAGTGTGAAAAAACAAAACAGCTCTCTGAACAACGCCGTCACCTATGGCTGACACGGATATCCAGGTCCGATTTGGACGGTGTTAAGCTGGAATACGCCAGAGTCTGTGGTGCTCACTTTGTCACAGGTAATTAACTGTTAAGTATTTAAAACATGTAAACCATTGCTGTATTGTGGGCTGTAACAGCGCAACACATGATCGCCATGGGAAAAACATAGAAACGGGTTAATTTTCCACCGCTTTCCTGCCTGGAGGCGCAACCACGGAGAACAAGTGTCAGAGATAACAAAGAGTCGTCGGCTCGCTTGGATCGCGGCTGTAAGACGACGGAACATAACTTTCCACAGTATCTCGATGTCAATGAGAGTGTGTTCTAAACGTTTGAAACACATAGCAGTTAGTTAAAAGTACATTACATGCGTGAGTGGTTGTTAGCACTAACGGTTAGCAGCTACTAACTTAGCATGTGCCAGAGCCCGTCTGAGCGCAGCTTACCTTAGAACGAGTTGCATTGTTCCCACTGTTTGCTGGCTTTATGATCTGCAGCTCCTGAACCCATCCATTCGTAAACTGCACATGAGACTCCAAAGACTTGTAGCTTCAGAACTGTTCTGAAGTATAGGCGCTCACACCACAAACAAGGTATCCGATATGGACAGTGACGTCCGCGCTACTTCCGGGTTACGCCGGTAGGCTTTTGCCGGCGTAAATACGGTAAATACAACTTAATTTTGCACTGGTCATTGTTCTGATTAAATAATTAAAGCCGCGAGCGGCGTCGATCAGCCCTGCAGCCAAGCGCATTCGCGCACCGCCGGCAGTCAGCCACCGCAGAAGCATGCGCCGCATTTGCGTCGGATTGTTTACATTTTTACCATCTTATTAAAAATCACCCGTCCACGTATGATGGCGATTTCCTTGATGTACATAACTTCGACATCTCGTACCCAACCAGATGTGAACTGGTTGTGAGCCTCTAGACCCTTGTAAGCTCTCATTTCCTCAAGAGTGTGCAGAGGGTTTTCACTGAACACCAGGTAATGCACGATGTCGCCGTGCTCTACATTTGGTCAATCATCAGGATTACTGCTAAACAAGGCACCGTGGAAGGCATAGGGGTCCATATGGTCGATCACGGAACATTTCCTCAGATAGACGTCCTTATCTGGTCGCTCTAGCGTGCTGGCGTACTTATCCATTCTCGATACGAAAATACGTGTAGGACAACTAGAGATAAGGAAGTGTACCACCCAATATGGCGGACCGGAAGTTGGCCAGTGACGTCAGTGAAAACCCCCTATTATAAATAAACATCTCCACTTTCTCTTCTTGGTAACCCTCCCAAAAAGACATAATTTTCACATCGTACTGGAAAAACCTCAAACATTTAAAAAGTTGATCTGGGATTGTTTGCAGTGTCTCTGAGCACTGCACGGTTCAATGGTTAAACATGGTGGAAATTTCTTCTTATTATTAGTATTATTACATTTGCTATTGATCATTTGGGTTGCCCAATTTCAAGATCTATTGAAGATATTTTCAAACATGTATATAATGTTACATGTTAAGACGGCTAATCCTTTTGCCAAACACTAGATGTCGCCATCTTGTTGAACTGCAAGCGTAAAAAAGGCAGACCTCCAGGTACTTCCTGCAGCTCTGGATTAACGCGTCAACTGAAACCCAGATGCACAACAAATACAGATGTACTCCTCTGCTCCGAGTTTAGGATACAAATGAAAAAACGCCGAAGACGTGACTATGTTAATAAAAGGCTACATTTTGTGATTGTAAAGATAACGAGTGCACCTTCGTTTCTGAACCAACCGATACTCACTTTCTGAAAAAGAAAAAATAACTGGAAAAGAGCGGAATTTACGATGGATTTTGGATTGAGAAGTAAAGATGCCAGAATATTTTACAGAATGACATTTGAACAGCATCTCTTCAAGCACCTTTGGTAGAAGACATGTTACGACCGTGTAATTTCCACAAACAGGTGGTGATGACGTCCTTTCAAACATTGATTTGAATACAAACTAAATATTCTAAGTAATAAAAAAAAATTCCGGAGAAACTTCTAGACCACTTCATTACATTTAGTTTACGCTGCCTCTGCCGAGAGACGTCTTCACTGAAAGGAAACGATCCATCACCGTCACGGTGACACCGTGTCAAGTATCACGTTCGACTCACAATAAAAAAAGATGTTCCCCTCGCTGGCAATAGACGATCTGTGCAGACCAGCGGCAGCCGCGCGACGGTCTGCTGTCAGGCTGTTGACATTTGGAGGCTCTCCGCGGCGACGTCAGCGGCGCTCAGCTGTCACTCTGCTCTCCACGCCGTTTGTTTGCTGCGACCCCCCTGATGTTGCCGTCGTAGCGTTCGTCAGCACCGACATTTAAGGCTCTGCTACCTAAAGCAGGTCGTTCAGAAAGCGGCTTTTTGCTGTTGACAACCGTCCAGGCATGTCTTCGCCTGCGGTTCACGAGAGCGTCGCCAAAAAGAAGCACGTTCGCTTCGCCAGAATGGAGGAGGAGGACGACGACAACGACGAGCTGGAGGAGGACACGCTGTTTGACAAGAGGAAGGAGGCCGGCCGGGGGCTGGAGAGTGCACTAAAGCTGGCGAAGAGGAGCAGAAAGGCAGGAGCAGACAAGCGGGTGGAATTGGTCGGCGGAGGCAGCGGGACGTGCGGCCGCTGGATGGTCACGCTGGCGCTGTGTTGCTCCTTCCTCGGCTTGGTAACCATCCGCACAGCGTGGAAAGAACCAGGAAGCAACCCGGCAGCTTGGCTGCTCTGTAGTTTCGTGCGTGTGATGGTTTCCTCGGGCCTGTTGGGATTATTCCCATTATTGCACCTGTTTCCACTGAAACACGTCTCGTTACTCCCATTTATTGGACCTAGTGCCTCTTCAGGAAATCCATGATGTAAAAGAGGGCAAAAAGGCTGAGAAAACCTGCCTGTTCATTGGCGCTGCGTGATTGGTTGATATTTCCAAACCCTAAATTGAAATGAATTAACATTAATCTAAAGTCCTTGTGAGAAACCTGGAAGTCTCAACAGCCTGAGCTCAGCAGCCCACATGGCTGCATTAGATTTCAAACTGAACAGTGAAGACCTGTAGCAATAAGTGTTTGTGTTGGAACGTTTATCCAGGCTACATACGGCCTTATTTCTATAAATAGATTACATTCATGTTTTTTCTTAACTGTACTTACATCTCACAACGTTTAGATTGTTGAAAGAGATTAGAAACGAAATGTAAATAAATTCCAACCTCAAATCTTCCTGAATGTGGTCCTACAAGCTCGGCACACCTCTCTTTGGGCCGTTTGGCCATTTCTCTAAACAGAATCTCTCAAGCTCCTTGAGTTTGGGTGGGAAACGCCGATGCACCTCCATTTTCAGATCTCTCCAGAGATGTTCTGACAGGTGCGGGTCTGGGCTCTGGCTGGACCACTCAGAGATCTTCACAGAGTGGCTCAGGGTCGTAGTCCTGCTGAAGCATGAACCGTTGCCCCGGTCTGATGTCAAGGCCCTCTGCAGCAGGTTTTCATTCAGAATGCCTGTGTTGCTGCTCTCATGTTTTCCCCCCATGATCCTGACTAGTCTCCCAGTGTTTGCCCCCTAAAGACACCCCGCAGCATGATGCTCCCAGCACCATGCTGAGCAATACCCTCCCTACAGTGAAGCTGTAGGGAGGGTATTGGCGGTGCCTGGTTTCCTCCTAACTTTACACCTGGAATTCAGGCTGAGGCGTTCAGTCGTCGACTCATCAGACCAGTAGAAGCAGCCCAAGCACCACCAGTGGTTCTTGTCCACAGTCTGAGAACCAGGACTCTAATTTATTTAGAAAGTGTTGCTGGCTTCTAAACAACTTGGGTGCTTTGCCATCTGATCATCTTCGGTTGTTTCTAAAGCTGTTTCATTTGAGCTCTTGCTTCAACCTGCGCTGTTTTCACTGGCTAATAAAAAAAACAAAACCTCGCAGTGTCGAGTCATCAGGCAGCCGTCGGAGAAGACTGGGGGCATGCAGCGACGTCCTGCACACAGGATTTTCATAGTTGCAAAACCTGCCCTTCCACTGCTCGCTCTGCCTCAGGTTACAGAAAAGGCTTAGCGTATAGGGCTAGGTGTCCGCCTGCTGCTGTTTTCCTAACGTCTCCACTTCCACTTGCAGAAGTGAGCTCTTTGTTCCTGCTGCAGCACTGTGGTTCCTTCTCCGCACGGCTACCCTTCACAGGCACTAGCTCAAAGTTCAGCTCACTCTGAATGCAGTTCAATGAATTCATGTTCGTAGATCACGACTTCTAAATTCTTAGCTAAGCCCCAGCACGGCCACTGTCCACACATTCTTCTGCTATCGAGGCTGAAAGCAAAAGGCCAAATGAGACTAATAACACTTTAAAGCCACTGTCTCTTAAAATGTTTAAATAGTTGTGCAGATGTTCTGGGAGTCCGTGTCTGGACTTTGCATACTTGCATAGTCAGTTGTACTCTTTCCAAATTGTCCAGCTGGTTTGCACCAGGTCAAGCACCTTGTTCCACAAAAACTAAGCATGGCAGATTATTTAGGCTTTTATTCCTCTAGAGCAGGGCTGTCAAACTCATTTCTATACTGGGCCACTTTGGCATCACGTAGTCACTAAAAGAGCCGGTTGCACCTGTATAGCTGACATTTGATTTCATCATTTCATTCCAGTTCACAGAAGAAATGTAAAACAAAATCACAGTAACATAAAATTAGCACCATTAGGCCTAGATGGACAGTTTATCTATAAAAAAAAAAGTTGATATTGGGTTGAGTTACACTTTAAACTTATGATTTTGCATCACTTTTTCTCTTTTTGGGCATTTCTGGGTTGTTTTAATGTGTTGTGGAAAAACTGACATGTAGTGCCAGGATGCTGTTACTACAAAAAAAAAGAAAATCCACATTCGCAACAGAAGGCACAGTTTTAGCCATTTTATACACTTTAAAAGGATATGTGCCTCTACTTTATGACATGATATGCCTTTTTTGGCTCTTGAGGGCCAAATAATTTACCTTGACGGGCCAGATTGGTCCCACGACATGTGCTCTAGAGAAAGGCTCGACCACATTCAAAAGTAGAACATGTGGATGAGTGAGAACACCATGCCAGCTAGTGAGCACGGTGGTGGCAGTATCATGCTGTGTGATTTTTACTAGTAATGCTGGTGCATGCAAAAGATACCAAGGAGGACTCCAGCTAGCCACTGCAGAGGATTGTCTGTGAGTAGAAAACCCCTCAAATGAACCGGGCTGGGATTCCATATTGGTATCATAAGGCAAACACACCGGTGGGGAACCTTTGACCTTTGACCTTTGACCCTGACGGTAAGCAGGTCGGGCAGCTCTGTAATGGCTTACTTGGTTTGAATTCAGTTGACCTTAAGATGCAGGGCTGATTGATTTTGGTGGCTTTATGCTGCCTTAAAGCTCCTAGGTGCTAGCAGTAATGTCAAAGCAGAAATACACAGAGTAGGGCATGTGAACCCTGATGCCTTTCAGTCATGCAGAGGTTGTTATCCGGCGCCGACCAGCAGCTCTGAAGTGTTCTGGTGTCTCCCTCCAGGGGATGGGAATCTCCGTCCTCGGCCCCACGTTTGAGGACCTGGCTGCCAATGTGCACAAGAACATCAGCAGCATCTCCTACATCTTCGTCGGCCGCGCTTCCGGCTACATCGGCGGGTCTGTCGTCGGCGGCATTCTGTTCGAGTGCATGAATCCTCACATCCTGCTAGGTAAGTTGTCGCCCTCACGGGTTTTCCCTATGGCTGCTGGTGAAGAAATGTGTCAACGCCCCCAGCTGTACCACACTGTCACCCCAACTTTCTGAGTTTCCTCTGACTGTGTCCTCTTCCAGGGATCTGCATGCTGCTCACAGCGTTTGGGATGTACGTCATCCCTTTCTGTAAGCAGGCCCTCTTCCTCACTGGAATCATGTCTGTGGTTGGCATGTCCATGGGAGTTTTAGATACAGGTAAGACGTGGCAGTGGCTAATCGGTGCTAGCTGAAAGGTGTGTGGAAGATGTAAACGGAAAGAGAACACAACAATGTTCATCATGGTCAGTCCTTTACCAGAGCTCTTCTGCTGCTGTTGAAACTAGGCCTGTCACCATTAGCAAGAAATCAATTAATCGCATGTTAATTAAAGTAAGCAGGATGATTCCCCCTGTTTCCCTCTCCTCTCTCTGTAACTGGATAACAAAAGGTTTCGGTACGGTGCATCGGCGTCTACTCACTCCTCCAATCATCCAGGTTCCAAAAGGGCCCTAGCTGTTAAGCAAGGCAGTGCAGTTCACTTTATTATTCAAATGTATCAATACGTTTTCTATCCAAGGAAACTGGACCGGTTAGTTCAGTTCTTGGTGTCGCTGCCAGTGAAGAACCCGAGGATTTCATTTCAGTCCCTGAACGCCTCTTCCTGTTCCACAACCTGTGGTAATGAAGTGATTGTTACGGACCATTTCACTTCATTATGAACTTAGAATAAAGCTACTCTATACACGGTGACAAAAACCACCCAGATGGAAAGATGCATTGTTTTTTAGCGAGTGTTGTTTATCTGAATAATTTGTTATGTAGAAAATGAGGAATCCAGCGGCCCATCTGCTAACCTGCAGCAATTCGTTTACCGTCATTTTTGGACCATCAGGAGCACCGGATTATAAGGCGCACCGTGAATTTACACGTCTGTGTGTGTCTTTGTCCACATATAAGACGCACCGGATTATAAGGCACATTACATATTCTTCTCAAGTGTGTAATATCACTCCGCCCCTCCGGTAGGTGACCAGATGTCCCCGATTTCCGGGGACAGACCCCGTTTTGGACGACAAAAGCTGTCCCCGGAAATGTCCCTGATTTCAGTGTATCATGATGGAGTGAAAAAGTTTAGCGCAACAAGAGGTATTTACCCGGTCCTGCTGCTGTCCCGAAGTAGTAGAGCTTTGCCAAATGCACCGTCCCTGCCCCCCGTCAGCGTTGCAGTTCAGACAAAACAAACCAACCCCCAGACAGAGATTCTGAGCTTAACAAAATCAGAGACGTTCCCGGTTTTCATTAGAGAAATCAAATCTGGTCATCTTACCCCGCTTTCTACTGAAAGGCAGAGGTATCCGTCTCTGCTGGGAGGACAGAGTAGTAGGACTAAACTGCTTTACATGAATGCACTGCAGTCTTGTAGACAGCTCAGGGGTCCAATCAGGTAGTGACACAGTGTACCGTAATACTCCAAATATTCATTGAGCAGAGCGGCTTCATTGTTAACCAAAGTCGTACTTACACATTTTAAAGGTACACTATGCAACATTTTTCAGTTAATTAATGTGTTCCATACCGTTTTGGATGATTAAATGAGTCATTTCAGGTTGAACAAAGGTTTTCTCGGCCGCCCTGGTGGTCTGTAGGGAAATACCGCACTTGCAATTGCTGGAGCCCTCGGCCCGCACCCACAGGCTCAGAAGTCTCGTGTATCGCGAGAGTCGGTCTTGCTTTACGGCGAGAACTGCTACACGCCTCCAGTGAAAGGCATGCTCGTTGCTAGCGCAGTGGCGATATTTGTGCAGTTATCATGGCGGAACCAGCAAGAAAACAGAGAAAGCTCATGTCGGAGCAGGCAAGAAAGAGGAAAAGGGCTCTGGACAGAGAGACGAGTTGTACACGGGTGAACATCGGGCAAGCTTTTTCCGAATGGCGAGAGCTAAAAGAGAAAGAAGGCTGCAAGGCTGACGCGGACCTCGCGTTTCTGCTGATGCGATTGTAAGTAACATTGTAGGGTTTCCCTCTCTCTGTGTGCATATTCATACTTTCACTGTGTTAGTCATTGTTTGTACTGCTGTTTTTTCAACTTTTCGTTGCGTTCGCCTGTCTGCTGTAAGCCGGGCTTACACTGTTTGAAATTCAGTCGGCCGTCGTGAGGTTTTCGTGAGCGCATCCTGCTGTTCAAGCAGAGCTACGAGGGAGCGCCCTCTCCTCATCTCCGTTTCCGCCAGGGGAGGGAGGGGAGCGGGCGTCCCCGAAGCGACCTCCGTCCGGCCCGCGGGGCCCGGCGTCGGCTCGCGGGTGGGTTGGGGAGGGCGAGCGTTCCGGTCCACGCGACGCGCTGGCGGTCTGTTTCCGTACGCTTCCGCTCGCGGGGGGGGGGGGGGGGGGCGGGCGGTCTGCCGTGCCGCGCGGCCGCCGGGGCGTCTCGTCTTTCCTCTCTCCCCTCCGTTCCCCCCGACGCCCGGTGCCTCCCGTGAGCCTCACCTGAGCCGGGCTCGACCCCCTGCTCTGGGTCCCTGTCACCCACCGGGGCACGACGTACAGTGTGAGAACACAGATCGTGAGCAGTGAACTTTTAAACCCCGCGGTTCTGTCACACAGTTTGAGATGTATATAAGTACCATGACTGAAAAACTCGTACAGTGTACGCCCGGCTTAAGCTCAAAACAACCGTGCCTGGTGTTAAGATGGGGTTTTACCGGCCTGCTGTTACATGTCTATTACAAACCCATCTTTCCCAGTTCCGGATTTGGCTATAAATGGGGAAGCATTAATCAGAGGTAAAAACAGTTTGAATACATATTTAATTCATAGAAATTAAATATGGAGACAGAGTACATACCATTTACAAGATGTTGTTCTCACCGCGGTGGATAAATCTGTCTGTCTGAAGTAAGTTTTGAACAAAGACTCTTTTTATCAACCTTAAACTCCTCCTGCATGGCTCAGTGGGAGGATGACTGACCCCCTCTCCTGCTGACCACTCCCTCAGGGCAATAAAACTCCCTGTTATTCTACCCAGCAACAGAGAAGGGAGACACCCCCACTAAGATATATTTTTTAATTCTCAACACTGGCTTGACGGAAAAACCAGGAGAACAGCTGAGCATCTTTACAACAGTGCACCTTTACTTTCGCCCTCTGGGGGGAGCTTCGCTGGAAAATCAACCCCGGTTGCATAGTGTGCCTTTAACAGATTTTTTTGAGCACATTGTCCATCCATCCATCTATCGTCTTCCGCTTATCTGGGGTCGGGTCGCGGGGGTAGCAGCTTCAGTAGGGAGGCCCAGACGTCCCTCTCTCCAGCCACTTGGGCCAGCTCCTCCGGGGGAATCCCAAGGCGTTCCCAGGCCAGCTGAGAGACGTGGAGGGACTATGTTGTACACATAAAACACATTGTACTACATAAAATCAGTAATCACATGTAAGGCGCACTGCATTATAAGGCACACCATCAATTTATGAGAAAATGTAAGGATTTTAAGCATGCCTTATAGTCTGAAAAATACGGTAGTTCGTTCTGGTAACCACTATGTTAGCAGGTAGGGAACACTGATGTAGTGTTCACGCCTCAGAGTTGACCTTTCACCTACACAAGCTTTGTTTTTCCAGATCAGATTCAGACAAAATCTTCTTACCACAGTTGGCGAGCTGTTGGCCTTCGAGGGATTATTGGAGAGAAATAGATTATCTTTGTAAAATATAAGAAATGGGATTTATCATCTAATCCTGTTTGTAGACCCCAAAACTGACCGTGTGTTTGGGGTTGCAACTTACTATTAAAAAATGTTTTCCACTGTTGGCTCCATGAGAACATCAATGTGGTAATATCTTCTAAAATATGATTGAAAAGTCATTAGACAAAGCATTCACTACTCAATGCAACTCGTTTACTCGGTTAGCCTATCCGATAATTGGTATGTTTTACTTTTAAAAATAATATCAATCATAATTGATCATATTTGTAATGGACTTTAAAATCTCAAAGAGCTACAGGAGGTAAAGTGGGCCAAAAGGAAATAAAACAAGCACCAAAAGCAGCAGCTTGAGGAAAAAAAATAGAGTTGAATATAAAACACTGTAAGTCTCCATTTTCTTCTCCTCAGATAGCCGAGGGGCAGCAGAGTAGAAGGCTCTGGTTGTTTGTTGAAAGGAGGGATGGTGTTGATGACTGGGGAGAGGGGCCGTTCTTAGCATCTATTTAAATAAACCATTTTGGCCCAGGCCCAAAATACTTTAACTTCAATAAGACAGCGACTTGTTTCTAAGTTGTTAAAATGAAGCTGAAGTAGGGCATGTACCAGATCTCTGCCTTGGCTGGGTTTTGATTCAATGTAAAAGTTGTGAATCAAACTAAAAAGGTTTACAATAATTTCACTTGGTTTTAATTTTTGTTAGTAGTTGCAGTGAAGGATGAAGAGACAGATTAAAAACATTTCACTGAAGGAGATAATGACAGCTGTTTTATAATTATAGAAAACCGTCTGACAAGTTGTTCTTAAACTCAGAGAAACCGTTTACTCAGGGTCACATAAGTGATCAAACGATCTGATCAAAGTCATACACTCTTTTATTGCTTTCATTTGTTGCAATCCAAAAATGGAAACTGATATAAAGTTGATTTTCTTAAATGTTAGTCCAATAGTCAGATCCTAAAACACATTTATTTATTCTAATTTAGCAGTTTTCCCAAACATTTGATTAAAATTAAAAACTGTGAGTAAAACAGTATCCTTGTCTAGTTTATATATTACATATTACACTTATCCAGATGAATGAATGTTACACTAGTGATTAACTGCTATTTCTTTTTAATAGCTACTGCACCTTTAAGAAACCCACAGCTGTATGTTTAGAATCAGCACAGAAAGTCTGGAAGAGGGAGGCTTTCCCCTGGACTTACTGTGTCCTACTGGTACCAGTAGATGCGTCATATTTTGCCGGTTTATTGAACAACACTGTTTTCTGTGGAACTGGACCGGCTGCAGGAACGAGCAGCAATGTGGTCATCTGAAGAACCGCCTCATGTTTAGCTACTTGAGGAATAAATGCTTTGACTTTCACTGAACTAAAGACCATATAGCCTATTTTTCCCATCATGATGTAAATTCAGCTCCAAGAAGGGCTTCCTGCTGTTTTCTATCACAGCCAGAGCTTCCATGTTTAACTGTGGATCAGGGGGACGTCCCTCTCTCCTCTCCTCAGGATGATCCTGGTGATGCTTATTAGAGTAAACCTCCACCTCACGTCTTGCTGGGTGGATATAAAAGGATTATGGGAGAAATGGAGGTTGACTGAACCCGATCAGTGGTGCCCGGTGGCTTCTACTTAAGTTTTAAAAAGCAATCTGTCACTTGTAATAATCTCCAGGTATCTTTGATTTTGTTTTTCTGGAGGTCATGAAATGCCAAAAAAAATGTACCTTTATGTACCAGTCTGCCCAAAGAACATTTTCCCTTTGATTTCAATTGTGGATTGTTCCATACTGAGGATGTGCTCTGAATAAAAGGGCTTTCCAGTGTAGATGCTGCGATGTGTTCCTAGTATGAATCAGAACTGGCTTGAACTATATCATTAGGGTGTTGGGCCAGATTGGCGAGAGGTTTAATGGAGCATTTATTTCTCTTTCCAGGTCCAGCCAGCTCTGTTTTCTTTGTTCAATATAAGTGTTGTTTGTGCACCCGTGAAAGTTTCTTGATAGAGCTGGATATTTAGCCCTCTATAATCTGTTTTTTTTTTTTTTTTCTGAGTCATCTTGAGCTTTTTACCCACCAAACGAAGTTTCTTATCAATTTATCAAGTTTTAAAAACAGACTGTGGCTACTTGAGCGGTAACGAATTGGGGAAATAATTAGTTTTTAGAGCGATCACCATCTTTATCGCCTGAATTCTACCCTGTAATATTTGAGATTCGTCTCAGACCCTGAAATGTAGATTTATTTTTGTTTTTTAATGGTTCAAATTTGTCCCTGAGAATTCCTTCATAGCCCTGGTTCAAAGATATACCCAAATATTTCAGGCTTTTCAGTACCATTGAAATGTCCAATTGTGAATAATACTGTTGTAGCAAAACTGTGACAGAGGTTGTATTTCACAGTTGGACTGCTTGATATTATATCCTGACAGGCCGCTAAATACATTAACCCAATCTAGTAAGAAAGGTAGTGATTTATCAGGTTCTGACAGTAAAAGCAGTGCTTCGTCTGCAAAAATTAGCATTTTGTCATCCATTGCTACACCTTTCATTGTGTCGTTCTACCTGATGGCGTTTGGGAACGGTTCCAGCGCCATAACAAAGAGTAGTGGTGATTGGATTTAGTCCCACGTTCTGGTGTGATCTAGTTCTGATGGTTTTTAACCTCCTTTGAACTTGTGTTAATCATTTCAATAATTTCCTTAAAGGGACTTCCAAAGCCGAATCTTTTAAGCATCTTACGACAGGGCTGCTGTAGCATATTTTGATTGCTGGGACTTCCAAATTAAGGGTAAAAGGTGTCGAGACTGTCTGAAGAGGTTCTGCCCTGATGCTGGTCCCACACTCCAGTGGTTCTGTTCCTTTCTCCACTATGTGATTATCTTTGGTCAATCTTGTTTTTCAGCTAGGGAGGAGCGTTGTATCAACAGTCTCCTGACCAGGCTTCAGATCCGTCCCAAACTGAACTTTGTTTGCTATCGAACTAATATTACAGGTACTCACGCTTTCACTTAGTGAATGGGAGGTCAGAAAATAATCTATACTACATTAAACAGTTTCTGGTTGAAAAGAAGGTATAATCACAAGCAGATGGGTTCACATATTGCTTTAATAGCAGCCTGGGTTTTATTCACCTTGGGGACTGATTTCCCTGATCCATCCAAAATTATGTCCAATACCCGATAAGTGTTTTTTGCCAAGATGAAAGGATAGTCACCAAAATCTATCAGTTTTTCTTTAGTTGTAGAAAAAGTCAGGTGCATGCTTATTGCCCATAATAATCATATTTTGTCCAAACAGATTAAGTAGTATAATTACTGTCCTTTTTATCTTTTAACTCTACTTGAGTTCTGGGCTGTTTAGCAGATAGAATAGACGCGGCCCTTTTTTCTGGCTCAGGTTATTATGGTATGTAAGTCCAAGCCGCCCATCTTGGACTTTTTTAGTGTCCTCTTCTAGCAAAGGCGTTTCCTGAAGCATGACCATGTTGTTAACATTAGAGAGGAGTCCACCTTAAACCAACGAAGCAGAAATGATCGCCCAAAATACAACATGATCGGCTAAAAAGAAAAGCTCCTACAACAAAACCAAGAAATGTGGAACTTCTGGTACCATCAACTATGTGGTATTGTTGTGCTGCGCATTTTCAGTAATGGAGTTTTGTTTTTCCCGTCTCATCAGGTGGGAATGTGCTCATCCTGAACACGTGGGCCGAACACTCGGGCCCCCACATGCAGGCTCTTCACTTCAGCTTTGCCGCAGGGGCCTTTGCCTCCCCCATCATAGCCAAGCTGCTGTTTGGCCATGACGGAAACAGCAGCGCGCCGGTTACACCGACTACCCCTCCTAACGGCACCCCAGCCGCTGACGCTCACTCCGTGATCCACTACATCCAATTCAAGAGCAGCTCCCTGAAGTCCATGTGGGCCTACATCGTGATTGGCTCCTTTCTCCTCTCCACCTCCTTCCTCTTCTTCCTCCTCTACACCTGCGGCAGCCCGTCACGAGACAAACAGCAGGCGGCGTCAAGGAAGCCTCAGATGGCCAAACACCACGTGGCTCTCGTTGTCCTGCTTTTCTTCTTCTTCTTCGCCTATGTGGGTGCCGAGGTGGCGTACGGCTCCTTCATCTTTACATTCGCCAAGGACTACGCCAACATGCCTGAGGCCCACGCCGCAGGGCTCAACTCTCTGTTCTGGGGCACCTTTGCTGCCACTCGAGGGGTCGCCATCTTCTTTGCGGCCTGCTTGTACCCTGGCACAATGATCCTGCTCTGCCTGGTGGGCACCATCTTCTCCTCTCTTCTGCTCTGCCTCTTCACCAACCATAAGGCGGCGCTGTGGGTGGGCACCGGCCTCTACGGGGCATCCATGGCCACCACCTTCCCCAGCGGGATCTCGTGGTTGGAGCAGTACACTACAGTGACGGGCCACACAGCAGCAGCCTTCGTGGTGGGGGCTGCACTGGGGGAAATGGTGCTCCCTGCACTCGTTGGCTTCCTGCTTGGCTTTTTCCCCAAGCAGCCCCTGCTCATGTACCTGACCCTCATCACGGCCACCGTCACCTCCATCCTCTTCCCGGTCATGTACAAGCTGGCCTCGGCCCCCGGCGGTCAGAGCAGGAAGCTCCGCGTCGGGGGCCGAGCAGACGACAGCGAGTACCGACAGGCCCTGCTGGATTCGGGAGCCACCGAGGAGGAAGAGGAGGAGGAGCAGCAGAACGAGGCCGACCAGTGGAACGACGCAGACTTCGAGGTCATTGAAATGGACGACGCATCGAGCGTTAATTCGCCCAGCAAGGGGTCGTCTCCGCCTGATGGTGGCGCTGTAACGGGCTCCTCTGCTGCCTCCAGCAGCCCGCTCCCAGGCCCGGTTCTGTTGGGAGACTCTCCCAGAGGTGAGCTGCAGCTCTCACTGGACAGACAGAAAAGAGACTGAAAACTACAGCGCCACCTGCTGATCCTGCACTGGACATTACTGCCATGCTTGTTTCCATTTGTTGTCCAGTGTTTGAGAGATTGAACCCTGCAGCAGCGTCAGCTCAGTCTGAGTTTCTGGTGGCCGTCCTGTTGGGTGCTGCAGGCTCGTCTGTCCTACAGGTGGTTGGGATACAGACTAAGGGAACCCTGCGGATCTGGCTCCGTCTGCACAGCTAACAGTTCAGTGCCTTCCTGAGGACACATCCCTGATCGCTCCAGACGGGCGTTTGAGAATCCGCGTGAAGTTTGTTTTGTTGCACTTATATGAAGGTTGTTTTGAAGTTGCAGTTTGATGCAATGTGTTGAGGTTTACGTCTGTCATCACTGTGAGTCACTTTCTGAAGGTTAAATCTGAATTACTGAACAAGACGGTTTATGAATACAGAGTTTTTTATTATATCAATCTCAAACCTCCACCCACAGCAACGTCAATTAAAAACAATCAAAAACACCTTCAATATCTTCCTTTTTGTACATTTTTACAAACAGAACCTGTGCACGGCTGTACGGGATGTAGTCTGAAACAAGTTGGCACAGGGAACTGGAACCATGTGTGCAAAGAAATGTAATGTTCATGACTAATTATAATACAGTATTGCAACAGTCCCAGATTGAAAAGAAGTGGATTTCCAGTTCTCGTACTCTGAAGTGTGATGCGTCAGATCTGCTTAAAACACCATCATCAGTACAATCAGAAGAAACATGGCACCTTTTAAACAGAATGCATAAAAACAGTTGACTGCATTCATGGCTGAAGCTTCAGTTTTCATGCTAACGCACAGCGAGGCTGCACAAGGACCTGTACAGGAAATATTTACCAGACACCACAAGTCAAGTCAGTTAGTGGTTGAAAGCCAGTTGTCTGGGTAGAGGAGCTTAGAAACTGCAGCGGATCCCACCGCACTCAGTTCACCTGCAGACGTTATGCAGCCCAATCCGACGCCGGCTTCACTCTGCAGCTTATGGAGGGGGCAGTAAACAAGCATGACTGACTAACTCTGTAATAAGTTAGTGTTCAATACAAGAAGGATAAAAACAAATAGTAGCGTTTCATCAAAGCACCGTTTAAACTAAATGAAGCGTCAGCGGTTAGCACCAGATCAGTTAGGGCTCCGGGTGTTCAGGAGCCAATCAGAACTGCTCCAGCAGTTGTCTGAGGTAGGGGGCCCTGGAGAGCTGCCTGTTGACCCGGGACAGCTTGTAGAGGACGGGACAGTCCAGGGACACGCAGGGCACCTGCCGTTCAGCACTGCCGCTGCAGTTCCTGCAGATCTGAACACAAACAGCCATCAGTAGCAGACTGGAACAGCTGAAAGCTAGACGTCCCCATGCGCTGTTCTGAATAACTATTAGAACAGAGACCAGGTCACTGGACGGTAAGAACAGACATTTCTATCCAAAAGAATTTAGTGAGACTGAAAAACAATCATTAGTTAAACTTAAGGTGAGAGCCAGCCACATTTCTTGGCTCCGCTGTAAAGACGTCTGCTCAGCCTTGAAATAAGTTCAGCTTTTATAGCTATAGCACCATCTGACAAAGCACATTCCATTTCTTATGTTTTGTTCAAATCCCCAGTGGAACAACTACCGGTTCCCCTGCTGGCGATCCGTTGTACAACAAGACGGCATTTTCTCTCCAGCGTTCCTACAGGCTCCAAACCTGCATATGTTCTCCAGAGGTTGATGGAAAATTACAAAATGTGTACTTGGCTTAAAAAGTAAACGGCTTTACTTTGTAGATTCTACAATTTGTAAAACAAATTGGATTTATTTTACGGTACAGAACCAAGTCACTTTGACCTCTAGATGAAAACGCCTCATCTCTGTTTCTACATGTGAAACTTGGGTTTATTTAGGCTTGTAAATCAGGAATGGATTAACCTACACTAAATGCAGCTTAAAGCGTGCTTTGTAAACACTGGTACCTTTTTCAGTTTTGTTTAAAAAATGTAATAAAAACATAAGTAGGGAAAAAAAGTAGGAAAATGTTCTGTTTTGGAAAGACAGCATTTGGTTGGTCTGTCATAACCTTAAGTACTGATTTATTAAATTATCAAAGTATGTCAATACAAAGATAATGAAAGTTTAATCTACAATTATTTTTAGTTCCTTGTTATTCAGATGATGGAAGAAGGAAACGTCTGGAAAAATCAGACCACCTGCCACACTTTTTCAATCCTTCTCCTGCCCTGGAAAAGCTACCCCCATCCTTCCCAGACTGCAGGAAGCCGGTTCTGAACAATCAAAATATTTCACCATTCCTCTTTCACAAGAGTGCTGGTTCCCCCTGATCCTCTCTGGCCTTGGGCCCAGCCCACTGAGGTTCTGTAGGTCTGTGGACTGAGATGGAACACCATGATGGAAGAAGGCTGATGGACCATTTCAGTGCTGACTCAGTCACATGTTTTAATGAAACAAACCCAACGATCACCCATTTTCAGTTAATTGGGAGAGTCAAAGATTATTTAAATTTTCTGGTCCTCCAAAGCCACATTGGGCCATTTATTTAGGCTTTTAGGATCCCTCTTTGAGCAACAATGATCTCTGTGCTGATAAGCTTCCAGACACTTTCTCTCCAACCCGTGGTAGAAAATGTAGAACATGCTGCTCCCACACAAAACTGATTTATCCTGTTTGAGTTAGAAGCAGAGAACCTCCAGTGCCGAGTTGCAGCGTGCTGTAAACATAAACCTGTGAATGACCTCCGTTAACAGATGAAGAAACACGAGGTGGAGCTAATGAAATCCAAGAAGAAGCTGAGGAAATACGGCCTTTATTAGGCATCAGTGTTGATGCTTTTTGTGCTGCCCAGCGGTTATTTAGAGGACCTCGGTGCATTTATGGTGGACTCACCTTGAGCAGCTGCTCCTGCTGACTCTCCCACTGCCTCATGTCCTGGTACAGGGTCACAGCCACTCGCTGGGGGTCGGCTCGGCACCGCGAGCACACCCCCAGCTGGGTCAGTTCGTCACACACGGGGCAGTGAAGCGTGGTAAAATACTGGGAAATGGTTCCCTTCCTCCCAGTGGGCTCCTCTCCACCCACCCCGGACGGGCACGAGGCTTTCTGGGTCTGGTGAGGGACGACAGAAACAACTTAGCAACGCTGAACATCCTGTTTTAACTCCCAGAAGCATCCACCACCCCACCTGTCTGAGCTAGACATGTCATACAGGAGCTGAATCCCAATCACATCGGTGGTTTTCAGACACAGGTCAGTAATCTTCTGATACCCAAAAGTCCAAATCCCTAGACTAGAGCGGTACCTCGGGTCAGACAGGCTGTTGAGCAGCAGATCTACCAGCAGATGGCAGTAGAGCTCTGTTAGGCAACAACACTGACTTAAAAAACAGAGACAGTTTGATGAGTCTGGATTGTGAGCAGGGAAGCTTTTTCCTGCTCTGTCTCTGAGGAAGGAAACAGTCTGGGCTTACTCTTGACAACGGAGGCCGGCTTCATATTTGGTAAGGTTCTGTCTTTACTCTGGGTGTTTTCATGTGGGTTGAACTCTAAAATGAGCGGGTTGTGTTGTGATCTGCAGAAGAGAGCTCTTACCCTGGGGAGCTCCTGGTACCAGCTGAAGACATCCACTCCAATCAGCTGGAACAAGCGGCCGAGCGGCGGCAGGATCTGCTTGCTGATGTAGTAGGTGGCGTTGAGGCGCAGGCTGGGGTCTAGCAGCACCTCCATGGGCCGGCGCACCAGCTGAATGAGGGGCACGCCGGGCATCCCGTACACGATCACATAGGGGACTCTCTCACCCACGCGGGGCTCCAGCCGACGGTCGTACGCCATCATGCGCCTGAGAACCCACAGAACACAAGAAGCCGATGGGTCGGTCGGTCTGTCTGCTGTGACCCTGCTCTTAGAACCAGGATGGACTCTTCTAGTCTTTAGAGAGCTGTATATTTCCTCCCATCTGTCACTAAAATCTCCTGTTTCTCACCCAGTAAGAGCTGGGTTGCCTAGCAACAGACTCAGGTACTATAAACCAGGCTGCAGCAGGAAGACAATGAGCAGTGTTGGGAGAAATAGTAATTGAATTTGGGCTGAGTATCTGTAAGAGCCTCGTCACTCCTGTTCCTTCCTATACTGGCAGCTCGGATCATCTGGTTGGGAATTTACTGGAACGGGTCGGGTGAGGCATACATGCAGCTACTAAAACCAATGGAAGTCAAGTGGGTTTTGTTTTTATATGTTTTAAAAACACACCTGGTGAGCTCCAGAGCCGGCACGCAGGCTCCGGGCCGGTACGATCCGCTGCCTCGGTACTCCTTGGCAAAGGTCAGGTCCTGCATGCTAGCCCGGCCATCCAGAACCTTCACACACTGACGCTGCACGAACTGCTTCACCTGACTGATGTCCCGTGTCTCAAACAGCAGCTTAATGGAGCGCTCCAGAATCTGGGACACACGGGAGAGCATAAGTGAAGCTGCCGCTCAGGTTGGAGTCGCTCTGGTCTTCAGGTCCTGAAGAGTGAGCCATGTGAGCAGATCTGAGGAGAGCAGAGCAGGAGCCACCCTGGCACGGCTGTGATCGCTGCAGACCACAGTGACAGCAGGGGGCCAATGGTTTTCCTGTTACCTTGGAAACAGCGGGGCACCCATCACGGCGCACTGTTTCTATGCCTTTGGCATCGAACGTCGGCTCTTTTTGGTCCAGGCTCTCGTACATGTAGCCGACGTAGCGCTTCTTTGTCTGCAGCACGCAGGGCAGATACACCTGGCAAACAGAGACAGAATGAAGCTCCCGCTGAACAACACAGACCAGCTGCTGCTGCTGCTGCTGCTGCTGCTGCTGCGTCTGAACACACTGAGGTCTACCTTCTCAAACTTGAGCTTGACAGGTTTGGGGTTGGTTGCAGTGACGGCCTCTGCGATTTCCAGGCCGATCTTGAAGGCCTGCTCCTTGGTGGCTCCTTTCAGCAGGACAAACATGCTGGCGACACGAGACAGGGACAAGCATCAACAGTCTGAAGGGTGAGAGCCTGCAGTCAGCTCCATTTAACATCTTATATCCATCGTCCTGTTCTGTGTCCTGCAGATCATTCAGTTTTCCTTTCTCCAATCCAAATAAGTTTATCAACCTAAATAGTCTAATTCTGCAGTGCTGGCAGATGGACGACATCGTTTAATGCCGCCTTCAGACTAAATGCCTTTTCAGCGTCAAAAAGGCATTCAACGCTGTCAGAGCATTGAGGCAGTAGACATCGTGTCAGACTTTTATGTGCACAAACGTCCAAGTTGAGGCGTTGGACGCTTCAAAAGGCGTTTGGTCTGGCAGAGTGACTCCCGTTGGGAGGAGCTACCCTGTTCTTTTCCTCTGTCAAACTCTGGAAAATTGCGGATGAAATCGAGAGAGTAGCTTGGCTTTATTTACCGAATAATATGATATAATCTGCGCTGTGTCTGAATTCACAAATAATTCAGAGGCATTTTGAGTTTTATGAGTTTCACCACCTACTGCATGAGCTGCACATAGACGAGGGTCGCTTTCAGCGCTTTTACGTCTCACCCAGCCCAGTTTGACAACCTGCTGACCGGCATCGGTGCCCTCATCTCCCACCAGGATGGACAGACGCTCACCGAAGAGCGTCTGTCCATCTGTCTCAGGTCAGTGGGCATCATCCCGGAGACTTGATATTAACATTTATCAGTGATAAGAAGTAAAAATATTTTTCCTGTCGGAAAATCCCCCAATACGTCACATAGCAGAGTGTCTCTGATTGGTCGACGCCTCGCGTCCAGCTGCAGAAGTTCAGATTTTCCGACTCTTGCATCGGCTGCTCTAGAGACTCTTAACACGCGTCAAGCCAAAAGGGCAGGATGAAACACGCAGAAAGCTTCAAAACACGCAGCGCAAGATGCACGTGAAGCGCTGCGAGACGTCTCAACCCTCCTGAGGCACGTTCACCAGACGTTTCATGTGAAGCCGATGCGCTTGATGTTCAAAGCGCGTTTGGTCTGAACGCAGCATAAGGGTTAGGGTGAATTACCAAAGGACCATACCCATCATCTTTCAACCTGTTCTCCTCCCGATCCATTCAAAAGGTAAGCAGCTTTTATTGAAGTGTCTGTTTTGTCTCACCAACCTTCCTAGTAGTTTTCCAGGACAGATGCCAATCTGTAAAAGTAGACCTAAAAGCATCTAAATCTAAAAATCAGGCAAGCTAAATAAACCAGACAGAGGGGTTCATTTGGTTTCTGCCTCAGCTGTCCAGAGGGATGGGACATGAAGCATAAGACCCATCCCCGTTTCTCTGGATCAAAGCTTATACTAACCTTCTGGGCAGTTTCTTTCTCTCATGTCTCCGAGTGAAGTTAATAAAGAAAAGGGATCTACTGAGAACTGATGGAGCCACAACTCCCTCTGACTCGGACTTACAGAGGAAACACATGGCTGCTCGTACTGAGCCTGGTCCTGCTGCAGGACTCTTCCTGTGGACAGAGTCGTTCCTTTCAACTTTCACCTTGTGTTTGATCATGATGGTGGAGCCATTGTACGCATTAGAACTACACTGGCTGCTTGTCAGGCAGAAAGTAACATCTGTGAGAACATGAGAACCCAGCTCAGTATTACTGACACACAGCATGGCGCCTCGGTGAGTGGTAACCGACCGATGTTAGGAGGCGTTGGTAGATGTTTGACCTGCAGGCGTGGCTACATGAAGTGAGACATAGTGTACCTGTCTGTGTCTCCATACACAACACGTGCTCCCCACTTCTTAGTGTCATTGACCAGCTTGATGGCTCTCTCCAGGGTCTCCCTGGCTTTGTGGACAATGCTGTCTCCCACCTGCAGAGATGGCAGAGATTGGCTGACTTCAGTCTGAACAGGACAGGCTTTCATCACTTTGGTTCTTCTAGATACATTTACAGGACAACACAAAACTTATTGTTTTTCTAATTGCTGTGTTCTAAAGGGATTCTATGTGACCGACCAACACAAAGTAGTGCACAACTGTGAAGTGGAAGAAAACTGATCCCTGCTTTTCAAGCGTGGCGTGTATTCAGCCGTCTGAGGCAGGATTTTGTAGAGCCACCTTCTGCTACAATTCCAGCTTCAAGTCTTTTACAGTATAGCAGCTTTTGCCCATATAGCGACTGAAATCTCAAGCTCAGTCAGAATGCATGGAGGGCTCCCTGTTTTTTTTTTTTTACTTTATTAATTTTTAACAGCACATTCTTTACATCATTCAAGTTTTATACAATCCTGTTTATTTTAATATACAAAACCCCCACATAACAGAAAAAAATCATACACATACAAAAACAAAAACAAGCAAATATACAGCAAAAATATAATGATAAAGGAAAAATACAAAAATCTATTCACTTTACAATACAACAATATAGCGGTGATTTGGTTGTTTATGAGGTACTCATCCTGAATGTTTCCATGTATTGTAAAATTGTGAAAATGGCTGCCATGCCTTGATAAATTTAGCAGTTGAACCTGCTAATGTACATCTCATCTTTTCTAAATGCAAAAACCTCATAAGCTCTGCAAACCATTGTTCCTGTGTAGGAGGGGCCTCCTGTTTCCACCTCAAAAGTATAAGACGTCTCGCAATCATGTAGCAAAAGCCATTGCATTTGAATTATGTTTGGAATGTAAAACATCTGGAGGTGTAACTCCAAAGATTGCAGTTAGAGGAAATTGTTTTGTCATTTCTGAGTGTATTGAATATAGAAGTCCCAACGATCAACTCTTGCCACTGATTGTTATTTGGCTTTAAGCTGGACTTTGACATCTGCATTTATGCTGAGATTAAAGAACACACTGCTGGATGCTATTTACAAATCATGTGACGTGCACAAGTCAGCCCTACTCTGTGTCGGTCTGTCAAATAAAATTCCAACATTATGTTGTTTGTTGTAATGGCACAAAAGGATAATACTGTTCCAAGATTCTGCATATAAAAACAGATCAGGGTTCAGTCCTTGGACCAATTCTCTTTACTATATATATGCTTCCGATCGGCAAAATTATCAGACAGCATGGGATTAATTTCCACTGTTATGCTGATGACACTCAGCTATATTTATCCATAAATCCTGATGAATCCAATCAATTACTTCGACTGCAGTCATGTCTTGATGACATCAAAAGCTGGATGACTTTAAATTTCCTGCATTTAAATTCTGACAAGACCGAAGTTGTAATCTTTGGGCCAGAGTCCTCAAAAAATAAACTTCTTAATCAATCACTTAATCTGGATGACATTAACTTGGCCTCTGGTAATAAAGTAAAAAACCTTGGTTGTTATTTTTGACCAAGACATGTCATTTAAATCCCATATTAAACAGGTTTCCAGAGTTTCCTTTTTTCACCTCAGGAATATCGCCAAAATTAGAAACATTCTGTCCAGGGGTGATGCTGAAAAACTAGTCCATGCATTTGTTACTTCAAGGCTGGACTATTGTAATTCTTTACTATCAGGAAGTCCACAAAATGCAATTCAAAGTCTTCAGCTGATCCAAAATGCTGCAGCAAGAGTTCTGATGAAAATCAACAAGCGGGATCATATTTCTCCAATTTTAGCTTCCCTTCATTAGCTTCCTGTTAAATCAAGAATAGAATTTAAAATTCTTCTTCTAACGTATAAAGCCCTTAATAACCAAGCTCCATCATATATCAGAGCTCTGATTACCCCGTATGTTCCTAACAGAGCACTTCGCTCTCAGACTGCAGGTTTGCTGGTGGTTCCTAGAGTCTCTAAAAGTAGAATGGGAGGCAGATCCTTTAGCTATCAGGCTCCTCTCCTGTGGAACCAACTCCCAGTTTTGGTCCGTGAAGCAGACACCCTGTCTACTTTTAAGACTAATCTTAAAACTTTCCTTTTTGACAAAGTTTATAGTTAGAGTGGCTCATGTTACTCTGAGCTACCTCTATAGTTATGCTGCTATAGGCTTAGGCTGCTGGAGGACATCAGGGCCTATTTTTCTCACTCTACTGAGTTCTACTGTTCTCCAGTTTTGCATTGCATTGAAAAGACTGTTGTCATTTCAGCTTTTAACTTTTTGTTCTCTCTCTTTTTTCTTCATTGTAGGTACGCCTGGTCTGGCGTTCTGTTGACTGTGAAATCATCCAGGGAAGACAGATCACCCGCTATTACCATCTAATGTAGAACAGATTACTGGATCAATGTTTGCTTCTGTGCTTTTTGTCTCTCTTGTTGTGTCTCTGCTGTCTTCTGTAACCCCCAGTCGGTCGAGGCAGATGACCGTTCATACTGAGCCCGGTTCTGCTGGAGGTTTTTCCTTTCCGTTAATGGGGAGTTTTTCTTTCTGCTGTCGCGTCATGCTTGCACAGTATGAGGGATTGCTGCAAAGCCATGTACAATGCAGACAACTCTCCCTGTGGCTCTACGCTTCTCCACGAGTGAATGCTGCTTGTCGGGACTTTGAAGCAATCAACTGGTTCCCTTATATAGGAAATTTTTGACCAATCTGCATAATATGACTGAATTTGACTTTGTAAAGTGCCTTGAGATGACATGTTTCATGAATTGGCGCTATATAAATAAAATTGAATTGAATCAAAGCTGTCCTCCTGTCCTTTCAGAGCGCAGTTAACAGGAAGCAGTGATGACGAGCTTACCTCCACACTGGGCATGCGTCCAGAGTAGTTTGCCGAGGTGTAGCCGAAGGTGACGTTGGCGATGAGCTTGAGTCCGAGCTGCCGGGCATCCAGGAGCCTCATCAGGGCCTTGTCCTGCTTGTAGTTTTTCATGGACTGCTTCACCATGATCCTCGTGTTGAGGATCTCCTCCAGCATGCTGGGCAGGACGCCTTTACGCACCGACGACTGAACACAAACACACATGGGGAGTCTGACTCTAACCTCAGACCGGATAGTGGATCATTTCCAAACAAAATCTCATCGCACATTTTGACTAAGTCACATCTCACATGGACCTTTGAGCATCTGCCCATGAATGGTACTAAGAACAGCTATAGTCACTTATTCTCATGACCGCTTCAGAGGGTGCAGTACCTTGACGAAGGCGATGCCACTTGGGGACACAGTGATGTCGTTACGGAGCTGGTGGAGGAGCTCAGGAGGAACCCGCAGAGAGGTGCAGCCAAACTTAAACTCATCAGGCCTGCAAAAGGAAACGGGCATAAATCATTTCCATGACTCTCGCCTGATGAGCTCTGTGTTCTGGTTGTCCTGGTTTGAAACACAAAGAGGGAGACAGCATTTCACAAGAAGACTGAACGCATCACAGCAAAGCAGCTGTTTATCCTGTTGAACGTCTCGCAGTGCACAGGTATCTTTCTCCAGGGAGTACAGTTAGAGACTGCTGACAGTTCATAATGCCATCTGCACTAATCTCCAATACAAAATCCCAAACACATTTTAAAGTGTGTTTGTCCTAAAATAATAGTACAAAACAGTAGAGATTTACAGAACTGGAGTTTGAAAATCAGCCACAAAATCTGACCGGTGCATCAGTTAGAAATTACATCCCAAAGGATCCACAGCAGCATGTCAGAGAAACAGGGTCTCATCTATACTGCTGTAATCTAACTTTGCTTTATCTTTATAAATACGTTGAAAAGAATCCACAAGCTTACTAGGCTAAAACCATCAAATAAGACCTTTATAAGCTCATGTAACGTAAAGTTGATCCCCATCTGCTGAGAATGTGGAGCATAAAACCGGTCTGTGTCAGCCACTACTTTATCATTATTCCCCAACAGCTGCAGATATGCATGTTAAAAAGAAGTGTTCATGGCTCCTACTGTTGCCATGCAACACCATTTATCCAGCTGGAAAACTAAAACACTGGTAAGAGCACTTGTAAGCCGCTCTGAGCTGTCAACGCCATGCAGAGCTCTCAGTTTGTCTGCTCCATTAAAAATAATTGGAGAAGGAAGGCTGGAGCGAGGCTTTCCCAGCAGACATGCAACCTCAGCAGGTTCTGTGTGGCGGTGTAGGTGTGTGGGCCTATCATGTCCTTACGTTCCCAGGCTGTCCACGTGGCCGAGGCACGTAGAGAAGCAGTAGTTGTATGCGATGATGATGGAGGGATACAGCGACTGGAAGTCCAGCACCACCACGGAGTTGCTGTAAAAGCGGGACTCAGGCTCCATCACCAAGGGGATGCACTGTGGCGCCCTCTGCTGGGCTCGCTGCTGCACGCTGGGCGTCACAGGGATGTAGTTCAGGGGCTTGGCCACACGGAGCATCATGGACTCAACGCGATACTGAGGGAGGAGGCAGAACACTGATGCAGGCAAGTATTTAAAGACTGACGTCAATAATTTTATATAGTTACTGTAAAAGTTAGTTAGTCGTAGGGCAGCCGATCAAGCCTCACTTACTTTCAAAATTTCATAACTACAAATTAGAACAAGTCAAGCCTAGATTGGATTATTTCCACTTGATATATAAATAATAGGGACGTGTCAAAACTGTAGGACAATAACGGTCTAAATTGATCAGTTGAATTTCAGCCCAGATGTAAACGTTGTAACTGTCACTACCCGATCCGTACCATGAGCTCATTTGCGTAAGCGCGAACAGAACAACTTCCGGGTCGCCAAAAAAATAATGTAATTACGGTACTGAAAATACTTATTTCTATACTTAAATCATTAAATAATGCTTAACTATATCGTAAATAAAATATTGAAGACTTTTCTGAAAGAAACTTCTACGTTTTACATTCTCTCCATTGTATTGCTTGACGTCATCATCAGATATGCTCAGAAGTCCGGGAACATATCATTGCGTAACGTTTATCTGTATTGTCTGAATGCACTCTGTTAGTTTTATTGCTTGTTCAAGCAGGACTGGAAAAAAATATTTCATCCTTAATTATACGGTGAATTTCGTTGTACAAATAATCTTGTTCTAAACATTTATTTTATTAGAAAGTTAAAATTATCGATTGAGATTTTAGCGCCCTCTGGTGTATACATCATAAACTAGAGAAGACCTCATCATTATAGTAGCCGCATTTTTCTTTTTTACAAAAACGAACAGGGAATAGAACAAAGAATACACACAAAGCGAAGGCATACCTTCTTAAAATACATTTATTAAGCACAAAATACATACATATGCAAATCAAATAAATGATAAAAAAACTTCAAACTTCAAAAAAATTCGAAATCAAATACGTTTCTGTACTCCTATATGTGTTTATAGCTGGGGGTTTATGTACTTTAAGAAATGGTTTATATATTTTTATTTCCCTAACCACAACTGGGAAACATTTTTGCTATTAAAAAAACAAAAAACAATGTATTTTTTTATGTATTTCTGTTTAATTTTTAGAATATGCAATATTGCCGCAAATACAAAGATATACAAAAAGAAACCCCTGCCTCGAAAAAATACAAAAGAATAAAAAAGTAAGAAAAACGAAATATTTCCTACCGGAAGTTATTCTGTTCGCGCACGTGCAAATGAGCTGATGGTACGGATCGGGTAGTGACAATAACTACACCTGCAGCTGATTGGCAGCTGAGGCTTATTGGGTAAGGTTTATGGCATCACTTCCTGTTTTTGCTGCGCATTCAGTGGATTGCTCGGTCTTTGTTTTGAAAACCTTTGCTCTCTTACTCATGGTGTAACATTACCTCTGCTCACATTCACTGATGCTAAAACAGAAAAGTTCTTAAAGGGTAACTCACCCCCAAAGCAACTTTTTTTTGCTAATAAACTGTTAACATGGTTGTCTTATAGTGCTGTCTACATATCCTGGTCATTATTTTTGACAAATTACTAACCTGGCCAGCCAGACTGATAATGTGTAGCACTCACTGTTCTGCACATTATCAAACTGGGACTGCTCCCATCGAATCTGTTCGGGGAAAGGATGGACATTCAGCAGAACATTGCGAGCTGATTGGGCGAAGCGACACCTAGTGCCCGCCTACTAAAGGTAGGTTTTAGCCAATCACGGTATCGCATTAAAACGTAAGAAGCATGCGTCATGAGAAACCAAAACAAGGTAAGCTAGCCAAGGCACTTCTTCTGTTCTACTGTCAAAGAATAAATGGTAGATTCTGACAAAACAGTCGTGATAGCAGCAGCTATGCGTGCGTCCTCCTGCGCTGCCATGTTTATTTTGGGTCAGCTGTGGGATCAGCAGCTATTGCTTTCGTCGCACCTGTATTGTCCCCCACTTTAAACAACAAAACTGCAATGTGATTGGCCAGAACCGCTTTTGGTTTAGGCCCAAACGATTGAGATGAGAGCGGTACAAGATGGATTCTCATGTTTGTAAATGCACAAATACCACGAGAATTCAGCTTGCAGGGACGGTTAACAAATTAGTGCATATTTGTTGAAATCCTGTCTTTATGTCAAAAACAGTCAGTGTGGCACCCTCCTAAGGTTCAGCAGGTGTCTTGCATTGAATTTCGAATCAGTACCGCCATTGGTTCAATAGTTTTTGTATAGTCACTTGGAGAAACTGACGTGTCAGCAGCTCTGCAGCTGTGGGGTAATGAGTTGAAGTTTGAATAGTGAGGGTTGCGGCCCTTCTATCGGTTCTCAGGTTAGCGATTTATTAGCTTAGCATTTAGTTGGTTTATTTAATTTTTAGACCATGCCCAGGCCCACCTTTCCTGGCCTCCTCTCGGCACATTTGCCAAGTATGAGATTGGGCGGAGTAAGGCTCTGGTACGGGGGTGAGTTACACTTTAAAGAGAAGTCAGTTTTGGCAGGTCAAAGCTTTAAAGAAGCTGGAGATTGGCCATGCAGCTCTGGTAGATGTGTTGCTACTTCAAACTCAGAAAATTTCATCCAACATACAAGAATTTCCTAAATGGTTGAATTGTTCAGAAGGATAGTTTTCAAAGGGCAAGAAAGTAAACATCCTGATTTCTGAGTGCAGTTGTGTTTACAAGAAATAACTTTAAAAATCTAGATAAGCTAAATGTTTAACAGTCTTGTATATACTTGATATTGAGTATTTACCCCTTTCCAACCCATCTGTTAAGCAGGGTGGTGAAGAGCTGTGAGCCTCTGTAACTCACTGAGAATTAAAGCTGCAGCAGAGATACAACCTAGTGTCTGTGAAGGGTTTCAGTACTCAAATTAACTGTGTGTGCGCGCGTGTGTGTGTGTGTACCTGGGATCCTCGAGTCAAAACATGAAGGAACTGAATTCCAAAGAGTCGGGCCAGCTCACTGGTTCTGCCGATTATGTCTTGCTGCTGCAGGAGCTGCATGGTGCCGTGTAAACGGCTCACATAATGATCCACCATTTTCCACCTGTAGTAATATGCAGATCTGTTTTACTAAAATAGGCCGTGTGTAGGTAAATGGTAGGTTAACTTTCACTGCTTCTATCCACTCAGTGATGCATGACTAAATTTGAAATAATGAAAAACAGAAAGAGGGTGTGTTTGATTGTGCCGGACCTATACAGGTCTGTGATGTGGTCAAACCAGTCAGACAGTGATCGGGGGCTGTAGAGAGGGAAGCGCTGATGGAGCACATGGAAGGCCACGTTCTCAAAGCTGTAGTTGTTCAACGTCACCTGGAGGACCAAGAAAATCTGAATGAGAACATTTCTCACACTTATGGAAGGATGATTACTTTACGTAGGCCCTCCCTTTAAATATAGGTTCTTCTCGTTTAATGGCACTGGTAATTTATTTCTTTAAGAAATCCATCAACAAATCTTTTTGTATCTTTACGTTCTGTTTACCACATACAAGTTGAGGATATTTAGACTTTTTCACATTTTATCATTTTATAACCACAAACGTAAAAGCATTTTATTGGGATTTTCCATGATGGACCAAGCAGAAGCAGAAGGATACGTGGTACACATTTTTTAAAAGCTGATTTAAAAAGCTTTGCATGCAGCAAACAAGGAGGGTTATATACTCAAATGAGACCAGCATTGGATGTGTGCCAGAAAACCAACTCTGCACATCCTCCTAAACACACAATCTCCACGGTGAAGACAGTGGTTGAAACATAGTGGTGGCAGCCTCATGTTGTGAGGATGTTGTTTTTAAAGAAGCTGGCCTGAGTTGACGGGAAGATGGATGGAGGTAAACACAGGACAATCCTGTCAGGAAAGCAGACCTAATTCCAATTGGAGCCTGGAGATTTCTCACAGACTCTCTGCTGACATATTTACCCATCCCTCTTTCCCAAATCTCTCGGTCTCACTCAGATTGAACATCTAGATGTTTAAAGCTTGTAGAGACTTATAAGAGCTGCAGCTGTAGAAAAAGGTAATTCTACAGAGCTGTTGTGTAAGGTTGAGCGGTAGCAGCTAAAACTAGTTGGACTCACTTCTACACATAGTTCGGGCTCTGGAACCCAGCTCCTGGAGAGGCTTGACTGTCCTACTATGGAGTTGCGCCGAAAGAGAGGCATTGAGTGTGGGTGGGGATACTTAGAAGCCTCGTTTAGTTACTTCCCTGAATCAGCCTTTGGCTGAATGCGATTTTGGAGAGTTCCCTGCTGAAACAAACAGTCGCCTCTTTGAGACTTCAAGTTGCAAGAGGGAAGTTTCTGACTGTCCTCTGTGTTCATACATCCAAGAGCAGAAACATCTCTGGACAGAGTCCTGGAAGGAGAACCCTCTGGAGACTCGGTTGTTCTCCTGGGGGCAACAATGGTGTTACCTAGAAGGCGGTGTGGCACCAGGTTTGGCTGAGATTTATTCTGAAGGCTCTGGACCAATATAGGGCTGTCATGGTTGTCATGGCCTCTTCAGCTAGTAACCACTGATCAGGCCAGAAATCTGGGTGTGGTGACTCAGATCTGAACCTCCAGAGGCATCTAAAGACAATTACAAAGTCAACCTTCAATCATCTAAAGAACAGTTCCAGGACTAAAGGACTAATCTATATGTTTATCTTTAGTCGGATCAATTGCTGAAACGGTGTTTTCACAGGTCTGCCTAAAAAGTGGATCAGACAGCTGCAGCTGATCCAGAACGCTGCTGCCCGCGTCCTCACTAAGACTAAGAAAGTAGAGCACATAACCCCAGTTCTAAAGTCCTTACACTGGCTCCCTGTATCTCAGGGAATAGACTTTAAAATACTTCTGTTAGTCTATAAATCCCTGAATGGCTTAGCACCTAAATACATCACAGACTTGTTATCAGTGTATCAACCCTCCAGACCACTCAGGTCTTCTGGCTCAAATCTACTCTGCAGAACCAGAACCAGAACCAAACACAGAGAAGTAGTATTTAGTTCCTATGCTCCACTTATCTGGAACAAACGTCCAGAAAACTGTAAAAGTGCTGAAAGCCTGAGTTTTTTTAATCAATGTTCTATTTGGTTAGTTACCTTTGAATGTTAATGTTCAATTTAAACTGTTGCAGTTCACAGAAGCATCATTAGATTAAGCCTGTAGTTCAACCTATCCTAACCTGCCTCTATTGTGCCACTGCAATGTACTTTCCTTTGTATGTTTTCTCTTCTTTATCCTGTTCATGTACAGCACTTGCCTTGCCTTCGATGTTGCATGGAGAACCGGGAAAACACCCCTGCAGTGGCAGACTGGGGCGGTGGTCCCAATTTTAAGAAAGGGGACAGGAGAGTGTGCTCTTCCCAAGGGATTACACTTCTCAGCCTCCCTTGGAAAGCTTACTCTGGGTGTTGGAGAGGAGACTTGCTTACAAGAAGAGCAACGTAGCTTTAGTCCTGGATGTGGTGCTGTGGTACAGTGGAACAGACCATTACCCTCATGGAATTGCTAAGGAGAGTCATGGCAGCATGCTTCTCCGGTCTACACGTGTTATGGCTGCATTCCCGGCACAAAGTCGAGCCTGTTCCCAGAATGCATTGGACTCTGTCATGGCTAGCCCTCGCCGCTGATCCTGTTTATGGTGTTCATGGAAAGAACCTCAAGGCAAAGTCATGGAGTTGTGCACTGGAGCAGCTCAGACTGAGTGTGAAGCAGCTGGAATGAGAGTCAGCTTCTCTCAGTCTAAGGCTGTCGTTCTTGACTGGAATAAGGTGGACTGAACCGTCTGGGTTGGGGGTCAGTCTCTGCCTCAAGTGGAGAAGTTTAAGTATCTTGGAGTCTTGTTCATGAGAGATGGTAGGATGGAAGGGGAGTTGACAGATTGGGATTTCTTTTTCAGTAATGCTGGCGCTGATTCGGTCTGTTGTGGTGAAGAAAGAGTTGAGGCAAAAAGTAACGTTCTCAATTTACTGGTCCATTTACGTTCCAACCTTCACCTACGTACACGTGTAATGGCTGCATTTCTAATCTAAGTATGGATCATGACCAAAAGAACAAGATCCTGCATACAAGCAGACAAAATGAGCTTCTTCCAAAGGGTAGCCGGGCTCAGCCTTAGAGATCGGTGAGGAAAGGAGCCAGCTGGTTTGGGGCATCTGGTCAAGACGTCCCCTGGGCGCCACCCATTAGAGATTTTCCAAACACATCAGACTGGAGGAGACCCAGGGAAAGATCCTGAATTCGGTAAACATTCCTGTCTGGGAATGAGCTGGAGGATGTCGATGGGGAGAGGGATGTCTGGGGGAATGTCTGATTCATGTTCGTCTATCACAAACCCCAACACCGTATTCCAAATGAGGGGGTTGGGGTTATGATTAACATGACATTGAAACTATTTACTTTTAAGAAATTTTCCAAATATCAACCCAGTATAATTTATTTCCACTTTATTATCTAAAGATGCCACACATTTCTTTAATTAAAAATATTTTTCTCGTCATTAGTTTTAAAAGTGAGCAAAAGTTAATCCAAGATGTGTTTTTTTAAATTATGGATAGCAACAATTTGTACTATTTGTACAAATGAATGTTGTATTTAATAAAAAACCTGATGTGAAAGAGCA
The DNA here is from genome assembly GCA_037039145.1 of Fundulus diaphanus. NCBI lineage: Eukaryota > Metazoa > Chordata > Actinopteri > Cyprinodontiformes > Fundulidae > Fundulus > Fundulus diaphanus. The sequence goes on along the minus strand of CM073142.1, from coordinate 10,188,106 downwards.
GAGAGGAGTAGAAATGAAGGGAAGAAAAGCCTAATGAGAGACGGCCGGCAGCTGATGGGAGTGTGTGGAAGCCACACAGAGAAACTTGCCTCGGTCTTCATCACCCTCCACAGGTTAAGTGTGACGCGGCCAATGATATTGATCTCAGTCATGGTGTCGGCCCCGTACTCGTCTCTCTCAGCAGCGAAGCGGTTTTCCTTGGAGTCACCTGAGGACGCGCACGGAGCCAGACAGAAAGCTAATTACAGAGGCTGGCAGCTGCCTGAGGCTCTCCATTCAGCCCGAGCACACAAACAAACCCGGTGTCAGGGAGACGCACGTCCATTCACATGACACCCATGGCACCATCCACACATGTTACGCTCTGTCCCAGGGAAGCCCACGTTAGCCCCCACAGTATGCTCGAACACAGACACACACACACCCAATATTGATTTCTGAATTTCCTCTAAAATGAGAGGTGGCTCACATAACACTAATTCTTTCCAGAACAAAAGAAGTAAACCACACACCCTGACTACAAACTAACACTCGAATCAACTGCATAATGCAGCAATCTCTTCCAGGAACCAGGGCAGTGTTTTTGGGGGCTCCAGATAAATAAGATCCACCAGCGTAGAAATCCCCCCAAGAAAACTTCTCTGTCAGGGAGGTCTGAGCTGCTGAATCTACCCTGAGCCATCTGTCTGGAGCTCTCGATGCTAAACATCTCCTACTAGTGTAATATTCTCAACACATTGTTTCAGTCACCTCCCAGGTAAAACTCCTAAACACTTCATATTTTCTGGTAACTTTAAATTATGCAGTAGATCAACCAAGCAATCAGAAAAGCTCAAAGTATTCAGCTCTTCAGAAACCGGAGCAGCAGGCCAACAAAGCAAAGCATGACCCTCCGCTGTGGTGACTCCTGGAGGTACCTGGGATTCGGGACAGCTGCTGACAAAGGTCCACTCCAAGTGCAGCGGCCCGCTGAAGAAGGTAGCCCCAGGAATGCATCTGAACCTCGTAGCCCACCAGGATGTCCGGGTCAAACCTGGGAGAACATCATGCAAACTGATTTAATACAGAGGTACAGTAACTAAAACTGTCTCAGCCCCAATCAATGAGAGCACACACACACACCTTCTCATGATAGCGATGAGCTCCTGAAACAGCATCTTCTCCTCACTGGCATAGCTAATATGTAGCCCAGAGACGCCAGACCTGACTAGCAGCGGCGCTGTTGCTCGGCGACCTGCAGAGGGGATTCAGATTTGTTAGTCCAGGGTAACATAAACCCAACAATGCTTTCACTTGGTGTAGGAACTAAAGTGTCAACAGGAGGGATTTCAGTACTGCATAACCTGGAGACCCAACACGATTCACAGCCGTCACAGTCTTAGAAAAGACTAGTTCTCACTAACAGGCTGGTTGTTGTTTGGTAGCTGAAGGATCACACACCAACCGACTACGCCTGCTGCTGGATCAAACACTACAGCATTTATCACATTAACTATCGCATCAAATTCTTCTGGAAACTCTCACTAGGTCCACAGTTTGAAGGAACAAACATCCCAGCAGATGATGATATTCTCAGGCCGTATTTCTCTTATACTTCCCCATAAATTTGAATATGTGAATTGTTTGGTTTATTTCAGTAAAGCGCTTCTTTATTTGCTGTGTTTTGGTCTTAAACATTCAAGCGTCTGTTGGTTTTCCTGTTTGTTGTTCACTACATGACTGTAAATTAGTGAGATGCTAGTTTGCATTATGCCCAGTGCTGTTCTCTGTTTTGTTGATAATGTTCATAATGATTTAAAATAAACTGGCCAAAATGTCCTGTGGTGTGCCCCCAACTTCAGTCCGGTATAATAAATACAGACGATCACAGCTGGATAACAGAAACAAGGGAGTCAAAGTGAAATCCATGTCAACATGTAGGTAGGACTTTACCTTGGCCACAACTGAGATGATCTTTGTCTACCATGATGGCACCTGTCAGCTGAGTGCTGTCTACGCCCTGCAGGCGTGCATCGGAGCTGAAGCAGTAGAATAAGGCACATATGGGGTCAAACTCTGGGTCAGGTTCCAGGTCACGCCGGCTTCTTGCATGGAGCTCCATTCCCATTAACGTCAGGTGCTGGACCTGAAATGTAAAGACAAACTGTGCGGTAAACTAAAAGTAACTTTCAAAGAAGACTCTGAACTTTTTAGTCAGACTATAAACCCATTTTAAAGATCACTGTTTTTAATTACACTCTTTATAATCAACACTGTTTCTTTCTAAATCCCTGTGTTTTTCTTTCCCATAGAAAATCCTCCCAGCTCAGTGCTTCTGCGATTTACTGGTCTCTTTCTTGATGGCGATGCCATTAACGCCGCTCCTGCGTTCTTTTGGTTCTATTATAATTATTTGCTTAATTCTTGTGTGTTTTTTTCCGCCTGTCAAAAGGCCACTGATACGGAGCCTGGTTCTGCTGAAAGTGGGGAGTGGTTCCTCTCCACCGGCGCCACATTCTAGCTCAGGATGAGTGGTTGCTGCAACATCAATGACCCCAAGCCATCAGAAAGACAAGTGGTTAATAATTGGCATTAGATGGCCGACTGATATTGAATATAGTGTTTTCTAACTGAGATTAAATAGGAAGGTATGTAGTTGGTACTGAAACTGACCATTTGACTGGATTCATTTGAAATAATTTGGATGCCACAAAATCAATAGGGGTCATTAGTTTAGTAAAGTTCATCAAGAAGACTTTTGTATTGCTTGGTGCCACTTAATAATAATAATTGAACTTTATTGATCTCACAATGGAGATAAATGTAATAAGTTAAATGTAATGTTTTAGGTTGTTTATTATGACACCAAAATGTGGCACATGTGTACTTTTTTCCTCCTGTGCATAGGAAGCTGACCCAGATGGGAAAACAGTAAGGACTCATTGACCCGTCTGGACCTGATCACAATAGCTTTGGGACTGACCATGTCCTGAAGAGCCGCTCACCTCATGCAGAGCTTTTGCATCCTGCAGATTCTGCATGCTGACTTTGAAGCCATATGAGTTGGCGATGCTGGGCCCTTCAATCTGAGACTGTTCTTTCTTTGGCACATTTATAGCAGCAAACTGGTTCTGTGGAGATAAAGAGGAGGCGCTGCAATGACCCAGACAACACTGGCAAATCTCACAAAAAGAAAAGCATCCGCTCCATTAACAATGTAAGGGATGACAACACCGAGTCACACACACAACTGTGAACTGATGTTTTTAGTGTGGAAATCTCAGACAGTTATTTGCGCTCACCTTCATTTGTGTGGTGAGTAAAACTCTTCTTAAAGGATCAGCCTGGCTCCTTCTTCTATGCTGGAGTCTTGGAGAAACAGGATCTTCTGCAGCAGGAAGAGATCAGGACACAACATCAGGTCCAAGGATTAACTACAGAGCAGCTGGGTTAAATACAGGCTAGTGCACAGAACGTTTGTGCTCAAAAGGACAAAAACCTGACCTGCCTGTATAGGACACACCAACAAATGATTCAAAACAACCAGATCAATGCACTGTGGCCACTCGGCTCAGAAAAATGCCTCACTGAGAACGAATCCAATTTTCCAGCATTCCTTTTATGGAATTAAACCAGAAGTGTAACTGCCATCAAGAGCAGTTATGTTGTTTAAGTTAATTTCATAGTTTTAATTTGCAATAAATGTGTTAAAAAACAATGTTGATTTAATAAAATCAACAATTGAAGGTAAAAATGCACATTTGGAATATATGTTAACTTTCCAGGGTGGAACCAATGTTCAGTGTGTTGTTTCTGGTTGGATCGATGGTTTAAATGCACGCTAGATTCAGTAGAGGGCAGCACGCTGGATTTTTCCCTGTCCATGACATTTGCGTGGAAGATTTTTGGTTAGCACATTCCTGAAGAAGATGGTGCTGTAAGATGCATTTTTATTAACCCCTTCAACTTAATAAGGCCAATGAGGTAAACAAAGTTTATTTTGTGTTTCTATAAAGGAATATGTTTGTTTGGGATATCTGTTAAGTTAATTAGTCACATGTCTAAATGTTACACAAGGGTGTCAACCTACTAATTCAGAAAAGTTTATATTGTTACAATTACTCTGTCAATTACTCTGTTTATTCTCCATGAGAATGCCTTATTGTATGTTGATTATTCTATGTTTTTGTACAGTTCTCACGGCATAATTGATGACACCTGTGTCTGATTAAATGCCAGTAAACGCAAAGAACGCCTTGTGTCCATTATTCGAATTGGAGGGAGTTACAGTGAGAACTCACCCTGCTCGACATGAGGTGAGGAGCTGAGGAGCTGACAAGCTGATCCTGACATCCCCTGAACAGCAAAGAAGATCCATCGCACTCCAGCATCATAAAGATAAGACTGACAATACACCAGTAACCTAAGCAGCAAGCAGTTTGAAGTTTTTACATGGATGATCCAACAAGATAAATTTAAAACAAGTTAAATTTAAAGAAGTGGATCAACTTTGCTAATTACTTTAAAGGACACTGCAAGTACTGAAAATACAAAGTAATCTGGTGTGCTGTGTCATTATCAGTTTAAAGTGCTTTCCATTTATGCTTTATGAATGAAGTCATTTTACATATTTGTGTATGTGAATGCTAAGGGTGTTGGAGAACTAAATGTTCAGGCATGTTGTGTTGGTTGTATCTACAGTTTATCATGTGAATGCAATTTAAAGTAGTAATCATTTAGATATTTTCCTAAGGTTGTGGTCCCTTTGACAAAAAGAAACGAACAAAAGAAAGTGTTTTATTGTTGAAAGGTATTACACACTTAAATATTTCAACAAGTTTATCTGAAACAAAGTTAGGTTTATAGCTATTATCTTTCCAGTTGTTTGAGTTGATCCCTTTTTGAATCTGTTAAGGATATCAATTTAATTTATTTGTTTGTTTTGGCACACAAATGAGTAAACACTGCAGAATGGAGCAAATCACTGAAACAAAAAAGGGTGATTTACTGAATGAAGGTAATACTGCAGACCTACAACAGTTAGCAGAAAGAGAAGAGGAGCCACGAAGAGGTCAGAGGAGTCGAAAGCACACCGAAAAGGCACAAGAATTGCATGAAAACAAATTAAAAAAACTACATCATCGTTTTACCATTGTTTACAACAAATGGAAAGTGATTGTTAAGCAAGCTAAGAAAGTGATACAGGGATCTCCCTCTATTGAAGTTGTGCAGGAGTTAAAGAACAAAATAAGTGGTGCTTTAGCAGATGTTAGACACAGTTATGAAGATTTGCGCAAATGTGCTCCTCCAGACAGTGAGACCCGTCGCAGAGTTGACACCTGTGATGCTGTTACCAAAGTAATCTTGGAAAATGCATCCACCTATCTATGCAGTAAAGAAAAAATGGATGTTCAGACAGTGGATTTTGTCTGGCCTAAGTCAAGCTCTGTGTTTTCATCTTCAGCTTCTGAAGGCACAAGTAAAAGCTCTGTAGGAAGTTCAAGCTCTGCAAGCAGTACAAGCATAAAGTCAAGACAGTCAAGTCGTTCCTTCATTAAGAGACAGAAGGCTGCAGCAGAGCTGGCTGCCACACAAGCTGCTTTGAAGGTCCTGCAAGAGATAGAATGTGAACAATTAGAGCTTGAAAACCTTGAGGAAGAAAATAGAAAGAGAACTGCATTACAAGAGGAAGAAAATGTGGCAAGAAAGAAGGCACTGGAAGAGAAGCGCAGGCAAATAGAGCGCCTAAAGACTGTTAAAGAGTTAAGTGCAGCAAAGGCACGGCTGCAAGTTTATGAGCAAGAAGCAAGCTCTGACGAGGAGATAACAGAGTTACTTCATAACCATGCAGCTGAGCAACATAGACCATCAAGTGTTAAGGGAAAATCATGTGACCATCCGGTGACAAATCCAACAGACAATGCCACAGTCCTTGCTGAAGCAATAGCGGAGTCTATTAATGTAAGCCGTCTCCCAGTACCTGAACCTTCTGTGTTTAATGGAGACCCTCTAAGATACAAGGATTGGAAGATGTCATTTCAAGCTCTAATAGGTAGAAAAAACATCCCAGTAAATGAAAAGATCTATTACCTTCGTAAATATGTGGGTGGACCCGCCAGAAAAGCCATTGAGAGTTATTTCCTATTAGGAACGGATGCAGCTTATGATTCAGCATGGTCTCTTTTGGAAGAAAGATTTGGAAGCTCGTTTGTAATAGGCAAAGCTTTCAAGGATAAGCTTGCATCCTGGCCTAAAATGGGACCCAAAGACAGTGTGGAGCTGAGGGATTTTTCAGACTTTCTTAGGGGCTGCCAGGCTGCAATGTCCCAGATCAAAGGCCTTGAAGTATTGAATGACTGCGATGAAAATCAGAAACTCTTCACAAAGCTTCCTGACTGGCTGGTAGCCAGTTGAAACAGAAAGGTGATTGAGATAGAAGAAACCTGTAACATGTTTCCTACATTCAATCAGTTTGTGGACTTCATCGCAAGAGAAGCGAAAATTGCTTGCAATCCTATAACTTCGCTCCATGCACTGAAATCTAGTGATGTTGAAAAGGCCAAGACAACAAAGACACGAAACGTTGGTGCTAAGGTGCTTGTGAGCAACTCTGAAGAAAGAACAGAAGCTAAAGTGTGCGTCTTCTGTGAAAAATACAATCATGACATTCAGTCATGCTGGAGATATAAAGAAACCCCAATACAAGAACGTCTGAAGTTTGTTCAAACAAAAAAATTATGTTTTGGATGTTTACAACCAGGGCATCAGTCAAGGAGCTGCAAAAGAAGAAGTCTTTGTGAAACATGTAAAGGAAAACACCCAACGTGTTTACATGAAGATCGCAAAATGACAAACAGAAAGAAATGCAGTAATGAGCATAAGGAGGATATAACAAACTCTGAACATGCCAAGTCATCTGAAAGAGCAGAGCGCAGACGCACAACTGAACCATCAAATGAAGTTACATCAAACAGAATAGTGCAAGGTATTGACAACATGTACTCCTCTACAGTTGTTCCAGTGTGGTTATCTACATCAAGTAACCCTGAGAATGAAATTCTCGTATATGCACTACTTGATAACCAAAGCGACACTACATTCATCATGCAAGATAAAGCAGAAGCTCTAGAAACAAAAGGGGAACCTGTGCAGTTAAAACTCTCCACACTTTCATCCAGAAACACAATCATCCCAAGTCAGAGGATAGTTGGATTGCAGGTGAGAGGTTTCTACTCATCAAAGAAAATTTATCTCCCTGTAACCTATTCAAGAGAGTTCATTCCTGCCAACCTAAGGCACATCCCCACACCAAAGACAGCTCGAGCATGGCCACACCTAGAGCATCTGGCTGAGGAGATCGCTCCATTGATTGAGTGTGATGTAGGACTGCTCATAGGTTACAACTGTCCGCAGGCTTTGTTACCCCGAGAAGTGGTACCAGGTAAAGACAATGAGCCATTTGCTCAAAAAACGGATCTTGGGTGGAGTATAATCGGCTGTGTTAGCCCATGTGTCGATTATGGTGATGCAATTGGAAGCAGCCATAAGATCATCATGAAGTCCGTGAAGCCTCATCTGCAGACATCTAAACAGCTCACAAATGAAGTAAAATACATTTGCCGAACTCAAGTCAAGGAGTTTATTTCCCCACCAGATGTGCTAAGGATGCTTGAGTCGGACTTCAGTGAGAGAAGAGTTGAAGATGCAAAGTTATCTCAGGAAGATTTGCGCTTCATCACCATAATGGAAGAAGGTATCAACATTAAAGCAGATGGACACTGTGAAATGCCACTTCCTTTCAAGAAAGATCGACCAAAGCTCCCAGATAATAAGGTATGTGCAGTTCACAGGCTCAGATGCTTAAAAAGAAAATTTGAAAGAGATAAGCAATACCAAAGAGACTACACAACCTTTATGAATGAGATCATAACAATTGGGGATGCAGAAAAGGTCCCAGAAGAAGAAATTAACAACTCTCCTGCATGGTACATTCCACATCATGGCGTGTACCACCATCATAAGCCAGGAAAGATCCGGGTTGTATTTGACTGTTCAGCCAAATTTGAAGGTGTGTCATTAAATGACCATCTTCTCACTGGCCCAGAATTAACAAACAGCCTGATAGGTGTTCTCTGTCGCTTTCGCAAGGGACAAGTTGCCATAATGTGCGACATTGAACGTATGTTCCATCAATTCCATGTTAAGGCAGAAGACCAGGATTATTTGAGATTTCTCTGGTGGGATGATGGAAACGTACAGGCTCACCCATCAGTGTATCGCATGCGAGTGCACCTGTTTGGAGCTGCCTCTTCACCGGGTTGCGCAAACTTTGGTTTGAAGCATGTTGCTGCTCAAGGACATGGACATTACAGTGAAACAACCATCCGGTTCATTGAACATAACTTTTACGTTGATGACGGACTGACAAGTGTTGCATCCAAAGATGAAGCTATAAAGCTGGTGAAGGAAGCAAGGCAACTCTGCATGGCTGGCCAACTGCGAATTCACAAATTCATTTCTAACAGCCAGGAAGTACTTGCATCCATTCCACAAGAAGAATGTGCAGATTCAGTAAGAAATCGCAATTTGGTTCTTGGTGAGTCTCACATCGAGAGAGCTTTAGGAATTAAGTGGTGCGTGGGTTTGGACCAGTTCCATTTCAGAGTGACTGTGGATGAGCGTCCACTTTCCAGAAGAGGAGTTCTATCAACTGTGGCATCCATCTATGACCCTCTTGGCTTTGTAGCACCATTTATTCTGGTTGGCAAACAAATTCTCCAGCAGATGTGTCGAGATAGGGTTGGATGGGATGAACCATTGTCAGAGGACCTCAAATCACGGTGGGAGTCTTGGCTTTTAGATTTAAAAAACCTGTCTGAAATCAAAATTCAGCGATGTTATCTCCCTGAAGGCTTTGAGACCGTGGAAAAATATGAGCTGCATCATTTCTCAGATGCGAGTGTTAAAGGGTATGGTGCATGTTCCTACTTGAGAGCCATTAGTATATCGAACCAAGTCCACTGTTCTCTAGTTTTTGGCAAGGCTAGGGTAACTCCAACAAAGGCCTTTACAGTCCCTAGACTTGAGTTATCAGCAGCTGTTATTGCCGTCCGAACAAGTGACCTGTTCAAGAAGGAGTTGGAGGTTCAAGCCCAAGAATTCTTCTGGACAGATTCAAGGGTTGTCCTTGGATATATTAACAACGATGCCAGACGGTTCCACATATTTGTGGCAAATCGGGTTCAGCGTATCCAAGATAGTTCCAGTCCAGATCAATGGAGATATGTGCACTCTGAGGATAATCCTGGTGATCATGCATCACGTGGCCTGACGGCAAAAGGACTAACTACTTCTAACTGGTTCACTGGTCCAGATTTTCTCTGGCATGACAAACTTTCTTCTGCTGATGAGCAGATAAGAGATTTGGGAGACGAAGATCCAGAACTTCGCAAGACCTTTGTTCACAAGGCACAGGCAACAGAGTATTCAATGCTCAATCATTTCTCAAGGTTCTCAGACTGGACAAAACTCGTTAAAGCCATCGCACGACTTATGCGGCGTGTTAAAGAGGCCAAGGGTTTGATATCCAGAACCAATGAAGCCAGCAGTCTTGAAGAGAGAAAGGAGTCTGAACTATTTATCATTTCTACTGTCCAAAGGGAAGTGTTTTCTGAAGAAATAAGACGTTTAAAATCTAAGAAGGAAATGAAACCAAGGGACAGTAAAAATCGTCTCCACAAACTGAATCCTTTCTTGGATGAAAAGGGTGTTCTAAGAGTAGGAGGTCGGCTGGAGTATGCTGATTTACACCCTGATATTAAACATCCGGCAATTCTGCCAAGCAAAACCCATATATCAAAGTTGCTGATTGAACATTTTCATCGAAAGGTTCATCACCAGGGACGTGGAATGACCATGAATGAGCTGAGATCAAATGGCATCTGGATATTAGGATGCAGTCACACTGTGTCCTCCTACATTTACAAGTGTGTGAAATGTAGACAGTTTAGGAGAAATGCTGAAGTACAAAGAATGGTAGATTTACCAGTTGAGAGAGTTGAAACGTCACCTCCCTTCACCTATTGTGGAATGGACTGTTTCGGCCCATTTTATGTTAAAGAAGGAAGAAAGGAACTTAAACGCTATGGTCTGCTATTCACGTGTCTGTGCTCTCGTGCTGTGCACATTGAGCTACTCGATGACATGACAACTGACGCATTTATCAATGCTCTTCGAAGCTTTATTGCCATACGAGGAAATGTTCGCCAGCTTAGGTCAGATCAAGGAACCAACTTCGTTGGAGCAAGGCGAGAGTTCTTGGAATCTTTAAAGAAAATGGACCAAGAATGCGTAAAACAACTAGGTTGTGAATTTGTCATGAACCCAGCATCTGCCAGTCATATGGGTGGGGTCTGGGAAAGGCAGATCAGGACGATGTGTATTGACATCTACTCTGGATCGTGCCTCTAAAGGACTTGACACTTCATCCTTACGCACTTACCTTTATGAAGTTATGGCAATTATAAATAGTCGACCCTTGACAACTCACCAACTCAGTGATCCTACTAGTCCACAGCCTCTTACGCCAAATCACATCCTGACCATGAAGTCTTCAGTGGTTCTACCACCACCTGGTGAGTTTGTGAAGGAAGATCTTTATCTTCGTAAGAGATGGCGCAAAGTGCAATACCTGGCCAATGAATTTTGGACCAGGTGGAAGAGGGAATACTTGTTAAATCTTCAGCAGAGAGAGAAATGGTACAAGATGAAGAGAAATGCCAAGATCAATGACATTGTGATGCTGATGGATACTAGTATACCCAGAAATGAGTGGAAGCTAGCCAAAGTCACAAAGGTGTATCCTAGTGAGGATGGAATCATTAGGAAACTTGAGCTGCTGCTTGGTGATGGAACATTAGATGACCAAGGAAGAAGGGTCAATAAGCCAGTTTATCTTGAGAGACCTATTCACAAAACAGTTACCTTACTTGAAGCTGACTAGATCACAACTTTGGTGTTAAACTTATGTTTGACTTAAGAAGCTACTTTATTTTGTTTGCATTAAGGTTTTCTCCTTTTAAAATCACGAGTGATTTGGTGGGAGTGTAACTGCCATCAAGAGCAGTTATGTTGTTTAAGTTAATTTCATAGTTTTAATTTGCAATAAATATGTTAAAAAACAATGTTGATTTAATAAAATCAACAATTGAAGGTAAAAATGCACCTTTGGAATATATGTTAACTTTCCAGGGTGGAACCAATGTTCAGTGTGTTGTTTCTGGTTGGATCGATGGTTTAAATGCACGCTAGATTCAGTAGAGGGCAGCACGCTGGATTTTTCCCTGTCCATGACATTTGCGTGGAAGATTTTTGGTTAGCACATTCCTGAAGAAGATGGTGCTGTAAGATGCATTTTTATTAACCCCTTCAACTTAATAAGGCCAATGAGGTAAACAAAGTTTATTTTGTGTTTCTATAAAGGAATATGTTTGTTTGGGATATCTGTTAAGTTAATTAGTCACATGTCTAAATGTTACACAAGGGTGTCAACCTACTAATTCAGAAAAGTTTATATTGTTACAATTACTCTGTCAATTACTCTGTTTATTCTCCATGAGAATGCCTTATTGTATGTTGATTATTCTATGTTTTTGTACAGTTCTCACGGCATAATTGATGACACCTGTGTCTGATTAAATGCCAGTAAACGCAAAGAACGCCTTGTGTCCATTATTCGAATTGGAGGGAGTTACAAGAAGATATAATGGTTAGAGCAATTGCAGCTATTTGTTATGCTGATTAGGAATGACTAACAGAGACACTATCACAAACTGATTTCAAACAAGAGCACAATGAAAACATGACATTGTGATATTCTTGTGAAATGAGGAATAATGTTACTGATTTTTTCACTACTCCCTTCCATTGTCACAAAATAATTAGTGAATGATATTATTGACAAGCAGTTATAATGCATGGTATCAGAATAATGAGAATTTTATATATCAGAACCCTTTAAACTAGACATAGCGGTGGTTATTGTGACATTCAATATGTCATTATGTCTATTTTCAAACAAAGCGGACTCTTCAACAAAAGGCTTTAGCTTCTTTTCCCATTAGAAGTTCTACATTTCTGTTGCAATCAGTCAGAAAGGAACTAACAACGCTATATCTGTACTTTGCCTAATCTTTCAATGTCATAGCTGGTTAAAGGTAACTGAATAGGATCACTCCTTTCTGTGAGAAACATCGGAGCCAGACAAAACTTACTGTCACTAGTGGGTGTGCTGCACACGGGATCCAGGTCTTCCGTGCTCCTCTGCCTTTTCCTTAAGAAAGGGGTGCTGTGTAGCAGGTATGGACTGTTGCTCCCACCATCCCTGTCAAAGCTATGGAAAGGAGATGGAGACCTTTCCTCTTCAAGCCTCTCCTGTGAAGTCGTAACCCTGGGTGACAGCAGTCCTGGTGAGTTTTCACATGGCTTCTCGTTGCTGAGACGGTCAGGTGCTGATGGGCTCAGTCGATGAGAGTCCTGCCACGGAGGCAGCTCTGGGGACTCTGGAGAAGTTGTTTTAGAAGAGTCGTTATCGTCTTTTTCCTCAGGCTCAAGACTCACACTGCTCTCATCAGAAACCGGACTGACTTCTGTGGATTTACACTGAGAACCTGCATTCACCAGAGGAGACAGGACTAAAGAGAGGTTGAGTTTCTTTCTCCTTTGAGTTCTCGTGCTGGAAATGTTCCCAAAATATTCAACCATCACTGAGGGGCATCTGGAAACAACTGGCAGCTCAGTTCTCTCCTCTCCTTCAGTCTCGTCCCTCTCCAGCCCCGTCTCTCTCCTCTCTTTCTGTAGGCCTTCGTACTGTTTCCTGGCTTCCAGCCACAGCTGCACGCGTTCACGGCTCGGTGGGTTTCTGCAGGGGAGAAGGATGACCTTCTTGTCTTTGGCTGAGGGTGCGGAAAGCACAGTCTTTTCTTCTTTTGTCTCCAAGGCCTCTGCTCCCTGAGACCAGGCGATGGGGACGGCGGGGTGCGTCATGACGGAGAAGGCGGTCTTCCAGAAATGGAGGCCCTCCAAAGACAAGTCTCCTCCAAACTCTTCGAGCTCCTTCACTAACCTGGTCCCGACTGTGAGTTTACGGCCCCCAACCTCCCTGGGGGAAAATAGCAGGATTATATTTACAATTAATTTGGCAGTCACAAAAAGATTCCAAACAAGAATGTGCAAAATGATTCCAGCTGATGCTGAAATACTGGGAAAGTAATTATTGCATTTATAAAGTTGTTATATTTTAATATTTATGTATCATGTACCATGTTCAGTGATTTACTGAATCTGTGACCCTTACGAACCCCTCGGACAGTTTTGGCAACTTTTTCTCTGATTAGGTGTTTAATTAATCTGTGCAGAGGCTCGTAGCAGGCGTTTTTGAAGGCACTCCTGTTTTAAAGGTATATCTGAAATACAATTTCTTTGACATTTACATGTCTTATAATAGTCATCAAGATTTCAACATTTCTCCTCCTTTTTACATAAATCCCGTAAACAACCCCAGAACTGCTCCAAATCAGATTTTTCAGACTATGTAAGAACCTTCTATCCCTTTAAATGCGGGGGTAATTATTTGACTTATTACTTGTTCATTATCAAAAAATATTATTTTCCAAGACAAAGCATGGTATCAACACTTGGTGGTGACTAAAACTTGTATAAGACAAAAATGAGCAAGAAAACGGAATGCATTAGTATTCTTCTGAGGTACCAGATACTCCCTCCTGTACGGCTGGCAGGCCGCCATGCTTCACTCCCCCCGCCAGGCTAAGCGTCGTTTGTTTATTTTAAATACTTCGATGTTTCAGAGCAACATAAACCGGTCAGAAAAGTTCTTGTCTGGGAGAAAACCTCTGGGTCAAAATAAGCTAGCGCTAGTGACTCCACGCACAAGCTCTTACAAACCACGACATATACCGCCAGGATTACCGGATTTTATGGGGGAACCCTGCTTCCATTAAAGGTACATTTGTTTTAGCTCACTGGCGTTAAAGTATAAAAGCATAAATTCTGCAGTGTCAGCATTTCAATCTGAAATATTGATATCTGACATGTTTACCGTATTCCACCAGGTTGAAATATCTCCTTACAGTAGGCTGCAAAATGCTTGTGCTTTTCCCAGTTGCATTACTAAATGAGCATTTCAAAATACCTGTAACATACATTTCTAAACACAAACTGCTAACTCTAAACTTTAAATTAAAGGCCGTGATTATGGGGGACGGTGCAGCAGGCAAAAAGGCGTTTACTCACATTGGCTTGGCTGGGATGTCAGAGGGATTGCTGCAGAAGGGTTCCTGGAAAGTGGCTTCCGACATCTCCAGGTCCGTCAGAGTGCTGAGGATCTCCTCCCGACTCGGAGGGGACATGAGTGGCTTGAGGATATGAGCTCCACCTGCAGCCCCCCGCTGGAGCTGGCTAGCCCTCACATGTGACAGCGAACTGATGGAGTGAGGGGAGCTGCTGGGGGTGGTGGATGTAAGTCCATCAATGCTCTCTTGAAGTTCGCTTGATGGCGAGCCCTCCTGATCAACGAACGACACCGAGCTTAAAGACAAAGGTATCACAGGGTCGAAGGCTGAAAAGAGAAACTCTTTTCTCTCACAGTGAAAGTCTTGGAAAGGGCTGAGGATGTGGGATCTACAGAAAGAGAGGTCCCACTCTGTTTGTCTTTCATTCTCAGAGTCAAGCGTGGCCAGCTTTGTTGAAGGCTCTCCATTCCCTGACCTGTCAAAGAGTTCGGGGCTGGCAGACCTGGCTTTGCACATGTCAGCGCCCCGCTTGGCTTGGCCCTCAGGAAGATCTTCTAAGCCCTGCGTCTTAGCAGATGAAGCTTCCTGACAGGCGTCACTGAGGAACTTGACAGGTAAGTTTTTATCAGTCAAAACAAACTGATTGCCACTGTACGGACTGGAGAACTCGGCCTGATGGATAGTGTTTATATCGAAGGTGTAGGCCTGCGGGAGCTCTGGTGACAAGCTGTCCTCTATGAAGTTGCAGCTTTCCAGGCTTGGTGCAGAGGAGAAGAGAAGGTAGTCATCGGACACACTGCCGCCCTGCTTCTCTGCTATACTTGGCTGAGTACTGCTCGTCCTGCCTCTCTTGTTTCTGGGCTTTTTCTCCTTTGGAGTGGTAGACTTTGGGGCCCGAGGTTTCCGGGGAGCCGTGGAAGGCGCTCTTATGGATTTTGCATGTTTAGCTGAGGGGCTTAGCAGCGCTGCAGCCTGAGCTATGGCAGCAGCATGTCTGTCTGTCCCAACCACTTGTAGAGGAAGGGACTGACCCTGCTGCCTCTTCTGGAGGAGCTGCTTAAGGACAGCCAGGCCAGAGGTCGTCTCAGAGAGAGGATGCACCTCCCCGTTTTTAGGAGCTGGGGGGGAAGAACCCTTATCTTTCTGGGGGTCTTTAGAGTTTCCCAGCGAGGGCTGAACAGCTGCCAGAGGCTGAGGAGGAGTGCACTCCTCTGGACAGAATTCAGCTTTCACCACAGTGGTCTGACAACCCTGCTGCTTCATCTCAACAGGTGCCAACATGCTTTGGTTCACTTCCATGATTGAGGTCTCACAGTCCTCAGCCTTAGGTTCAACAGACCGGGCTGAGGCAGGCATTGATACAATGCAAGTTGATGTCCTGCTCCGGCTGGTGTCACCGGTGCCTAATGGCTGCTGAAACGAAGGAACTTCTTGAGAGGAACTCTCCGAAGGAGCGGAGCCGCCGTCAGAGAACAACAGCTGGGAGTCTTCTTTGCATAAATCATCTCTTTTAGGTTTGTCGGGTTTCTTTTTGCGGGACCTTCTGGGCTCTGGAGATGTTGCAGGACTTTTAGTAGCATCTTTAGCTTTCTTTCTCTGCCTTGGAGCAGCAGCATTATTTTTTCTTGATTTCTCCTTTTCAGGCTCTTGTGCCTCTGAGAGCTTAGCAGCAGACTTGCTTACTTTTCCTTTAGAGTCTGTGGACGTCTTAGGTTTGGCTGTCCGTCTTTTACTTTGGGCTCTTTTAGTCACTGACTTTGCACGAGGCTTTTGAATAGCAGAACTGAGACAGGGGTCACTGAGTGGATCCATCAGCTGCTCTGAACTGTTGAGAAAAGGGTCACTTGGGGACCAGCACCGTGGGGGTGTTGAATCTGCGGGGCTGGGGGACCTTTCAGAAAGATAACCCAATTCTACCATGACATCAGAATACTCTTTCTCGAGGTCGTCTGCCAGCTCACAGTAAGATGGCTGAGGCGGAGGCAGAGAGGGCAGGACGGGGCGTCTCTGACGGACTGCACTCCTTTTCGTCCTTTCACCTCGTTTGATTTGAGGCCTTTTGGGAGAGCTGCTGATCATTTTCTTACTTGTACTGTTGACCCTAGCTTTTCGTTTGGGCGACTTCTTGGCTTTGGAATCTGTGAGTGGAAACCTGACAGCAGTGGACTCTGGCACCTTAGGCCAGAAATTCTTGAGAGGGGCCAGTTTATTGTAATGCTCCATTTTATCTGGAGTCAACACCACCAGCTGCTCCGCCACATTCACTTTGGACATCTTCACCAACATGTTTTTCTGTCCTTTGAACCTGTTGATTATTATGTACTTGATAATTACAGGAGGTTCTCTTTTGCGTCTTTTCTGGTATTTGGTCTCCTGCCACCTTGAAACCTTGCTAGCATTTTTAGTACGAGTGGAAGTTTGATGGTCTTCATTATCACCATCGAAATTCATTTTCCGTTTGGCCCTCAGTGTGTATTTACTTCCTGGCAGTGCTGATGTTTTAGTACAGCTAACTTTAGCAGATAAATGTGGATCAAGGCTCAGACTATCCTCTGTTGGGGATTTGGTTTCTTCACAAAGAGAGGAAGCAATGGTGGACTTGGAGACAGCAGCCTCTGAGACTGGTTCTATCTGTTCATTGACAGTCTTATCCTCACTATTCAACTCTCGGTTTATGACAGGCTCACCTTCGTTATTTGGCTCGTCTTTATTTAACTCAGACTGTGATTTTGGTTGATCCTTGGAAACGGGCCCCTCTGTGTCTGTCTGGTTAACAGCAGGTATTACTGAAGGAAGGCCAGTGCTGACTGGACTGTCAGAGGTCGGACTTTGAGCTACTGCTGCTTTGTTCCTATGTCCTGCTATTCCTAATCTCTTTTTAGGAGGTTTTAGCTTCAGCTTGCAAGGCGGGGACAGTTCTGGCGTATTGCAGGCCTCAGCCGGCTTTTTATTCCCCGTTTTCTTTCTGTTGAGACAGTTGGAGAGAATAACACTGGGAAAGAACTTGTAATGTGCTTCCTGCTGGGCCACAATAGTCCTCTCAGTTTTATTTTCCTGGTAGTCTTCATATCTGATTTTGAGTTCCCCAACATCTCCTTCCTCACTTTCCTGGGCCATTTCTTCCTCTCTGTGATCGAGAAACTCGCCGTCCTTCATGAGAGATGGGGTTGAGGTGATGCTCGCCAGGGTCGGGCTTTTTCTCTCCTTAGTGCTCAATTCCAGCTCTGTCTTAGCAGAACAGGTTCTGAGGTCTGAGTAACAAAGGGAGATGGTGCTGTGGTTCTGAAAAATGGACAAACGGTTAGCTTCTACAGTCTCTCGGCTGCTGTAACTTTTCCTGTTTTTTGACACCTTTCTACTACCAAAAGAGAAACCTTCGAGATCCGCCTTATCCACAGGTTTGGAGCTTTTCTTGTTATATGTGTACATGGGTCGGATGTCCTCTTTGTCTATGCAAATAGGAGACACCTCAGAGGGATTGGCTATTTTGCAAGAAATTGGGTGTTTTACTGGCAAGATGTACGGGATTTCTTTATTGACCCTGAACCCTGCTGAACATTCACTCGTGGCGTCCTGGCTTCTTTTTAACTGAAAGGGGTTTTCATGTTGTTCCTCCATGTCCAGCACGTGAACTGGCCTGTGCTCAGGATGCTTGCACAGCAGGATCTTAGCCGACGAAGGCGGCTCCAGGTGGACGGTCTCTCCTGTGCAAGGATTTGTTTTCCCCAACAACTTTTCTGTAACTGTAAGCGAAGACTGAGACATGGAGCCCGTGTCTGTTAAGGAAGAATCTAGGAATACAGAAGAAAAAGGTATTTAAGATAATATGGAAGATCTAACATAAACATTACGAGAATAAAAGTAGGTCAGTAAAGGCGAGATGATGAATGAATCTACAGCTACTGTAAAATGGGAATCGGAATGTAATTAAATATTCTAATTTGCACAAAGGCATCTGCCTTCGTACATATGAACCACCTTTCAACTACAACAGCTTCAACTCTTCTGGGAAGGCTTCCCACAGGGTTTAAGAGTGTATTTATGGGAATGTTTGACCATTCATTAAGAAGTTCATTTGTAAGGTCAGACACTTATGTTGGACATGTAGGCCTGGCTTAAAGTGTCCAATCTGATTAATTTCAAAGTTGTTCTATTGTAGACTTTCTCAAACGGTGAGCGCCGAGCCTAAAGAGGGTGACAGGCTTTTGTCTGGGATAAAAATGTAAAGAAAAAATGTAAATATCTATTCACACTCCCTGTAGTAGGTGGCAATAATGTCCCACAATGTGCGTTGAGACCCATAATTTCACTCCACAGAAGACGACGCATATCAGTTAATTCTTCATGTATTATCAAGTAATGTGATATAACACTTTCCATAGAAAAACAGGATGATTATTGAATGACTGCTTGTCATGTTTGGATGACTGCTTGTCATGTTTCACATTCATGTTAACTCCCAGACGAAATGCTTGGAATAAAAGCAAGTTTTTAAAAATAATTTCTTTAATTGCTTTTGTAAAACGAAAAGGAGGAGATTTTATATTTAAGACATGTCAGCCAGTCCTGGTGACTACTAACTGAAATACATGGAGGTAACCTGTCTCAGTTCTGGTGAGCGGGTTTCTTTCCGTTGCAACCCAAGCAGTGAAAACCATTCAGCACCATCTGTTTCTGAGGGGCTTCTGAGGGGGCTAAGAAGTGTTTTGTCCTCTTCTTAGGACAAAACACTAACAGATTGGACATTGAACCTGACACCAGAACTGCATTTTCTCCTGCTAACTTCAGATTGTCACCTTTCATTGGAACCAAGTAGGCCAGCCAAACTCTTGAAGAAAGCCCTACACCATAATCCACTCCACCCAACTTCACACCCAGCACAATGCAGTTAGGCAATGGCGGTTCTTCTGGCAACTGCAAAACCCATACTCAGCAGTGGCTTGCCAGCCACTCGCAAAAAGCCCGTTTCCACAGCCCCAGAGGCCAGAGGTGGCATGCTTTACACCACTGCATCAAACATTTTGTAATCCACCTGCTAATGTTAGGTTCAAATGCAGCTACCACCAATGCAAACAAGTTCAATGAAACCTCTCTATAAGGGGGCTTTTCCACCAAACCGGTTCCAGTGCTGAACTGATGCTAGAGATTATTAAGCACCAGTTCTTTGTGTTTCCACCTCCCAGTTTTAGCCCTAGCACGGTAAAACTGGAGCTATCCAGTGCCAGTTCCCAGCTGGGACAGAGGAAACAACCGCTTTTATCAGCAGATAGGGGTGTGCTGATGGGGAACAGCAGCTATCAAAGAGCCATGGTTGAAATTTATTTAGCTTTGGTTATGAATGGTATAATTTAACAGAAAAAAGTAAAAACACTGTGCCTTAACGAAAATAAAATGTTGGATCAGCATCAGAATAACTCAATCTGTCTCTATCTTCCCGCAATTCTCTTTAAAATTCCCCATCACAGAGTTTAACTACGATAATGCTCAGTTTACAACTGATCATTCTGTACTAAATCTATAAACCTGATTTCCAACTCAGCCCTTTACCACTCTAGTCTTAAAATTTCAAGGTGGTGTTAATAAATCTCGCTCTAAAAGCTGTTTAACTGCTATTACACGTCTGCTAGTGCAGATGGGAGATCAGCTGATCGAGATTATGAAGCATTCAGCAGCACTGCTGGTTGTTTAAGGTGCTTATATTACAGTATGTATTTGCAAAGATACGGGTATAAATCTTATTATTTGAGTGGTTAAACTCTCTCTATGCATTATGATCCTTCACAAAACAGTAACAGAGGGAGGATCAACCACTCGCTGGATGGGACGTTTTATAATGACATAATGATGGGAAACAATGGGCATAAGAACTGCCTCTAGTACCAGGCCTGGTTAATGACTGGAACCTGTTTGGTGGCAAAGCTCTGTTCTTGACCTAATCTGAAGGCCACATGATGTCTGGAGGTCTGTAGCTGTTGACTACAGAAAGTTGCTGTTCTCTGCGCACTCTGTGCCTCAGTATGCGTTTTGCATGGCCCAACACTTTGTGGTCTAGTTGCTTTCATGACCTTTTCCCCTCCACTTTATTATAAAGCCTCTAACAGAAATGTTAGTAATGAAGAAATGTAACAACTAGACATAATGCACCTGTCACAGTGCCGTGTTTTGAATTCCCCACCTGAGAAAGTCCAATTATTTCACAAATGTCTGCAGAAGCAGTCTGCATGCCTAGGTGCCGGATTGTAGATGCCTTTGGACATGGAAGTGATTGGAACACCTAAGTCTGATGATTTGAATAGATGAACAAATACTTCTGGCACTACAGAAAGTCTCTGTGGTGAGGGTATTGAGCTGTAGGTGTCTCACCGCTGCTTTCATCTGCTGCCCCGTCCAGCTGTGGGATGGATAGCTTGGCAAACAGGGAGTGATTCCCAGTCCACTCCATGTCTTCGTCAGAGGACTCCTGCTGCTCATCACTGAAGTCGTCCTCTGCCTCCCTAATTCCAGGCCTGTGGAAGCAGCAATAAAAAACAAAGAGATCCACTTCATACAAATAGAAATGCAGTCAATTCAATTATTTAAACAGATTTCAATATTATTATATTATTTATTCTAAACCATAATTTGGAATAAACACATTTCCATTTCTGCCAAAGAAAACCCAGCCGATTGCATGAATTCACTGAGTTTGTAGCAACCCCTCCTCCTCAATGAGCAGGTATCAAAGGTGGACAGCTGATTGCATCAAGCCCATAACTTTGCAGCAATCCCTCATACTGAGCATGCATGTAGCGACAGTGGAAAAGAAAACTCCAACATAACCAGCCTCAGTGTAAGATGGTATCTGCAGCGACCAACAGGGAGTTTGATTATATCAAACAAACATAAAAAAGCATCACAATATTTCTCTTTGGTCCCTGACATGAATATTTTCTCTCTCAGTTACAGAGAAAAACAACTTGCCTGGATGGGTTTGTTCTCCCATTGTGTTCGCTGTCCCACCTCTGTGACATTATCAGACTGAGCTCCGCCTCTTCCTTCTCTAACTCTGGCCCGGCTTCCTCTTCATCACTGTTGCAGTGGTAGGCTGTTGCACCAGTGAGTGAATAAGATTGAGAGCTCTGCCTTAGTGGAGTCCTGTGGAAACCATCGTCTTCCAGGCCTGCCAGCAAGTCAATGAGGGCGTGATCTTGACTGCTTTCTACAGAGACGAGAAGACAAGTCTTCAGACAGAAAGGTATTGAACAACATTTAATTGGGCAGTGTACTCCCAGACCACATTGAACAAAATTGATGACAATTACGACAAAATCTCCTAATCAGTTAACTCCATGGCTCTTTAAGCATGTTTTGTAGACCAACATGCAGAGAAAGGAAGATGTGCTTAATGTTTAAAAGTGACCTGCATCACAGAGAAGTTCTACATCAATTATCCTTCTTCCTTTTTCTAACACTTACTGATAGCTTAAAATAAACAGTGTAATTAGTGGATTTAATTCTTTTGTGTTTAGCTCCTGAGTTTCAGAAGCATCCAGGGTATGTGTCGCCTGTTTTATACCAGGATTCCCAGCTGAATAAATGATTGAGTATTAATTCACAGAATTGTACGTGGTATGAACATAAAAAAATGTTTATTTTAAAAAAGGCGATATAAAGCAGCCGGAAACAAAACAAACCTTTCATTCTTCTTTTAACAGCGTCTGAAAAGTTCTCTGTTGCTGATTATACATCGACTCAGTGTAATTTTACTTTCATCAAGCATGGGTAAGTACATTGGCCACCAAAAACGTATATGTTTTTGTATTTATATACAAAGCCTATATATATCTATCTATATCTATCTCTCTCTCTCTCTCTCTCTCTCTCTCTCTCTCTCTCTCTCTCTCTCTATATATATATATATATATATATATATATATATATATATATATATATATATATATATATATATATATATAGATATATAGATATATAGATATATAGATATAGATATAGATATATATAGATATATAGATATATATATAGATATATACATACTCCTGATCAAAATCTTAAGACCAGTCAAAAAATTGCAAGAATTTGCATTTTGCACTATTGGATCTTAAGAAGGTTCTAAGTAGAGCTTCACAATGTTAAAAGGACAAATCAGTGCAAGAGACAAGAACATTTGAGCAGGGAATTGTCTGAAAACTGCATTTATACTCAAACATGATTTGTTCAGCTGATCAAAAGTTTAAGACCATAGCTCAAAAAAACCCGAAAACACAAACCTCCTGGAAACACTGGCATGCTCGATGCCAGTGTTTCCAGGAGGCTAGTGGGAACGTTGCTCCAAGTGTTGAAGATGGCTTCACGAAGGGCATCCATTGTCTGGAACTGATGTCCATTTTTGTAAACTTCCCTTGCCATCCATCCCCAAATGTTCTCAATTGGGTTTAGATCCGGGGAACATGCAGGATGGTCCAAAAGAGTGATGTTATTCTCTTGGAAGAACTCCTTTGTCAGGCGGGCATTGTGAACTGCAGCATTGTCCTGTTGAAAAACCCAATCATTACCACACAGACGAGGGCCCTCAGTCATGAGGGATGCCCGCTGCAACATCTCCACATAGCCAGCTGCTGTTTGACGCCCCTGCACAACCTGAAGCTCCATTGTTCCATTGAAGGAAAACGCACCCCAAATCATGATGGCGCCCCCACCACTGTGCCGTGTAGAAAACATCTCAGGTGGGATCTCCCTGTCATGCCAGTAACGTTGGAAGCCATCAGGACCATCAAGGTTACATTTTTTCTCATCAGAGAAGACAACTTTCTTCCACCTTTCAATGTCCCATGTTTGGTGCATCCTTGCAAAGTCCAAACGGGCAATTCTGTGGCGTTGAAGAAGACGTGGCCTTTGAAGACGTTTTTTGTTTCTGAAGCCCTTCTCTCGCAGATGCCGTCTGATGGTTATTGGGCTGCAGTCAGCACCAGTAATGGCCTTAATTTGGGTAGAGGATCGTCCCGTGTCTTGACGGACAGCCAATCGGATCCTGCGGCTCAGAGCTGGTGAAATTTTTTGGGGTCTACCACTTGACTTTTTTGTTCCATAACCCTCAGGATCATTTAAAAAATGCAAAACGACTGTCTTACTGCGTCCAACCTCAGCAGCGATGGCACGTTGTGAGAGGCCTTGCTTATGCAGCTCAACAATCCTACCACGTTCAAAGTCAGTGAGCTTTTTTGCTTTTGCCATCAGGAGGTCTTGACAGTGTAAAGACTTCACAGAAAATGACATGGAATCCAGATGTTTGCACAGCTTTTGGCTTTTAAAGACTATGGTCTTAAACTTTTGATCAGCTGAAAAAATCATGTTTGAGTGTAAATGCAGTTTTCAGACAATTCCCTGCTCAAATGTTCTTGTCTCTTGCACTGATTTGTCCTTTTAACATTGTGAAGCTCTACTTAGAACCTTCTTAAGATCCAATAGTGCAAAATGCAAATTCTTGCAATTTTTTGACTGGTCTTAAGATTTTGATCAGGAGTATATATATATATATATATATATATATATATATATATATTTATTAAATGACAAATCAGCTTCCTTGTTGAGTGAAAAACCAGTAGTTTGCATCCAATATTTAAATAATATGGTCAACTTTATTAACCAACGTTTTACTTTGTAGTTACCGACCTCTCGTTACCCTAATTTACTTTGACAAACCGGATTGTGTTAGCGTTCTTTTTCCTGTTTGAAACGATTGCCATTGTGGAGCTTGACCTGGCTGCAGTCCAACGGACCGGAACGGAGCAGAAAATAGACTTGTTCCATATTTTGACGGTAAACGACGGAGAGCGTGTCCGCTGACGGTAACGTTTGGAGAAGTCTCTGAGAATGTGGAACCGTTCTCATTAATTAAAATAACAACGTAGTTGCTCCGTCGGACGAACGTGCATTTACGTGAACGCAGCGGTCATGGAGGATGTGGAATTTGGGGGTAAGCATCCATATGGATAAAGAGTGTAAGCTGCATAACTCCTGCAGGCTGTTTCGGATAAGAACAGCAGTCTGAGATAAAAAGGCTAGTTCATCATTTTGGACTAGATCCTGGATGCCAGGACAAGATCAGTGCTTGCATTGTGCAGAAAGACAAAACATCAATCTTGTCTTAATTTGTTATTGCCCCATTATATTCAATGAGTATTTTTTCAGCATTTTACAGCCACAATGGTTAATGTTTTTATTGGACAGACCCACACAAAGTAACAACATCAGAAGGGCAGGGAGAACAACACAAGGCCTTAAAATTTGTTTACAAATGAAAATCTGACAAGTGTGCTGAGCTTCAGAGATCAGCCTCCCTACATTAAGACAATGTAGAACCACCTTTCTCTGCAAGCACAGCTCAAGGCTTAAAGGGGTATGTTTTACAATTTTGGCACATTTAGAAACTTTTTTTTCCTCATCCTTTACAAAATGGCTCTGGGTTGGATTTATGTCTGGACTTTGGTTGGGCCATTCCAACACATGAAACAGCTTTGATCTAAACCATCTCATTAAAATGCTGGCTGTATGTTTATGGTCATCTAACACGTTTCCTTCCAGGATTAACCCGGAATCCCATCAACACAGCTTCCCTTTCCATGCTGATAAAAAGCACCCCAGCAAAATTCTGCTGCCACCACCGTGTTTCTCTGTGGTGATGGTGTGTTAAGGTTGACGTCCAGTGTTCGTTTCTCTATACCATATTTTTCTATTTAACGATTATGGATTGAATCAATGTTGATGTGTTAGATATTCAAACCTCGGGATGTTGCTTCTTTTAAAGTGTCATAAGACAGCTGGTGTTGCTAATTGGCGCTTCATAAATTAAATGAATTACATCTAATGAATCGGTCTGCTGTGTTCCTCAGTCTTCATGATGCTTTCTCTGCACTTACACTCTCTAATAAACTGAGAACTTCACAGAACAGCTGGACTACTATCAAAATTTTAGAAAATCCTGTATCAGTTTACTTGCACTTCACAATTATGCGCTGCCTTTTCTTAGTCTGCCACATAAAATCCTAATAAAACACATGACAGTTTTTGGTTATCATGTGATATAATAAAAGTTCACATGGTATAAAAGCCTTTGCAGGGCCTAGCATGTATAATGTTGCAGCTCAAATTGAAAACAGAAATGTGCACCTGAGTTTTCTGTTCTCAGTGATGCTTTTCTGAAAGTTATGGACTGAATGTTGAATAAATTATTTCCAAGATAACGTAGATGCTAGATTTTATAGATATCTTTGAACTCTCTTAAGCAGAATATAAAGTTTCATTTGATTGTGTTTATGAAAGAGAACTCCTAAACACAACAGTGGGATTCTTGTAAGCCTCTTTTTTATCATTTCATCTTTTCACTTCGAGATAAAGATCAAAGAAAAAGATGCCCAGCCATATATTATAATAACAATGCATGGAAGGATATTGGATTCTGCCTTCTTCTAAAAAGGTCCGATATCTAAATCACTATTTAAAAATGCTTAGAGACAGAAAGTAAAAAATGCTTAGACACAGTAAGCTGTGGAGTATTCAGCCTAAACTTCACTCACACATCAAAAGCTGCCTACCATACAAGCAGAATGGAGTTAAAGGGATATTTAACCAAAGTGGTGGTGTGTTAGTCCCTGAGCAATGCCAACAGACAAACGGGTTTCACACTGAAGCACCATGAGCTTGTAACTGCATCACAGCACAAGTCCTAAAGCCCTGCACAGATCATTTAAACAAGAAGGCATCTATAAAGAGCAGTTTGAAGTTCAAATGATAAAAGCAGTAGACGCTGACAAAAACCCAGCTTGCAAGTTTCTAGTAATGGGATAGATACTGTACCGAACAGGGGTGAATGGTTGGAGGTCTGCGAAAGTGGGAGAAAAGTCTGACTGTTTTCCAGAAGGCTTAAGATGGCCTCTTCATCAACAACAGCCTCCTCTGGGACTTTTCCACTGCTCCTCAATGAGCCTGTACAGGAACAGATACAAAAATACTGTAAGCTAGATCAGAATAAATGAACCAACTAAAATGACTTAAGACGGTTAGATGGAGGCGTCATCAGTCAGAGACAAAGTCATTTGTAAAGGGTGGGGCGTGGTCTGGTGTTCATTACAGATGGATGATCTGGAAATGGCGTGATCTATCTTTCCAACAGGAAGCTTCATCTTATGTGAAGCCTAAAGTCTCAAATGCATTTCAGTAATTCATGGCACTGCACTTTGCTCTGTGATGTCTTTTTTCCCCACTCACCAGGTTGTGAGTCCCTGTGCACCTCCACAGCATTAGCAGCAGTGCATGGCAGCTCGTCGGGGGTCAGGTGATCAGAATGCAGCGTGAGTTCAGCCAAAATACTATCCTGTTCATCATCCGCACTCACATCTTGTGTCCTGAACAAAGAAACAAAGAAACAGCACTTTACTCAGATCAGAGCAGTGATCAAGCCTTCTTTCTGTTGCAGACCATGATGGCTGCAGGCAGGAAGGATCTGTCTGACCGTAGATCTGGAGAAGAATCCTGTGTTAAATCATCTCCAGAGGTTCCAGAAGGGTCCCCAGAACAGAGCCGGCCTTTTTATAATTTTATAGAGCTTCTTTAGGTCAGTTGCTCTGATGCTGCTACCCCAACAGATGATGGCAGAGGAGATCACACTCTGCACAACAGACTTCTAGAAGATCTGCAGCATCTTGCTGCAAACCTTGAAGGACCTGAGCTTCCTCAGGAAGTACAGTCTGCTCTGTCCCTTCTTGCAGACAGCTTCACAGTTGTGTCTCCAGTCCAGTTTGTTTAGTCTGTATGACGGAGCTCTGGACTTTAACTCAAAGTTTGAGTCTAGCCACCTGATCAACAAAGCTCATTTTGCACGCTACCTCATGACCATAGATGGAGGTTGGAATGTAGACGGAGCGGTAAATCGGTAAAGTTTGACCATTAAGAGAACACAAATAAAACTCGGAACACACATTTGATCTCTGTTGCATCACAACTCCAAAGTGGACCAATGTTTACATCCTGACAGAAATCTGAAACCTCTGCTTCTGGTCTACCATTGTCATGTTTTATCATCTGTCTTAATCAGGGGAACTGATCTAAGGAGGGCTGCACAGCAAAGAGTTTCTGCTGCTATGTGTGTGTGCATATGAGTGAGCGACGCTACGTTGTTTGAGTAGCCATGTAGAGCAGGGGAATTATGAATGGAAACCAGGCTAGCAGCCAACTGGGCTTTGTATCCGTCCAGATTGCTCTTGGCTACAAGCTGCCTATTGTACTCCTTTACCCACGCTGCTCCTCTGCACTGTCGAAAAACTCACCACTTAGAGACTGAAACATTGAAATGTAGACAAGGCAAGCTGCTGTCACTCACATGTCGAACACACTGTACATGTATAAACTTAGAATGAAAAATACAATTGCTTTTTCATCTGCTATTACTGTTTGGGGGGCAAGTTTTTAAAGCTGCTCACGTCTGATGACTAAAACCTTATGCCCAACCTATAACCTATAGATTTAAATCCCACACTAAGTGGTGAAGGCTCAGTCCACTGTGCCGCTCCCCTGGCTACAGAAATTAATTAAAGGGTTTGAGGGACAAAATCTTAGTTTAAATAATGTCCTGATGAAATCCGTTGAAAACACTTGACGAGTGTTGCGTGGACAGACAGATAAAGCTGCCTGAGCCCACATCTGCACAGAAGAGAGGTTTACATGCCCGTTGATTCAGGCACAAAGGATGCAATAAGATGAATTAAAAGAAATATTTTATACAAGTTACCTGAAAGGAGCTTACTACGACTTGAATGTACAGAACTAGGCACACTGGCTGATGAATGATGGTTCTCATTCATAGCATTCGTTTCGATATCTCACTGAGGGATATGCCTACTTGCGGATTCCGATGGCGATGCTTGCATCACCTACCAATAAGTAGCTGGTACCACGACGCAGTACCATTTCAAAACCTCTTCTCGCTTGGAGCCATATCTCTACAGGTAGACTAGCTTAACTATCCACTGGGGAAAATATTTCAAGCTAACTTTCAGTCAATCGGTGCTTGCTGTTGTCGCTTTGGTCTTCACCATAGTCTGGAGCGCCTATCGCCAATTCACGTATTAGCACACCAGCTAATGCAGTCTTCGTTCGGAGCTTACACACCTTTTAGCTTGGTTTTCTAGCTGTCCTATTCAGCTTCCTGCACATGAGGGGTTTTGAAGTACTGGGTAGCCGTGCACAGACTACACTCTGTGCGTCCTGTCGCACGGAGAGTGATGGTCATGGCAGAGTGCATTATGGCACTGCGCCAGTGGCTCTGCCCAGATTTTCTGCAGGAAGTGCCTTTAGTTGCACACTAACACGCATACTGATCATATGGGTCAACAGGCATCTCCTATTGCTCAAAGCCACCCATGTACCGGGAGCTCTGAACCGCAGAGCTCAGATATGCATGTCCAGGGGCACATGATTATATGGAGATTGGACATCCAACCATAGTGAAATAATTCTGATTCCGCTTTGGTTGGATGACATGTCTCAGGTTGGGCGGACAGTGTTTCACCCACAACCAGTGCAGTTAAGGGATACCTGGCTGCTATCTCAGCATGCCATGTGGGCTTTGAGGAAAAACAGCTAGCCAACAACCTTTCGTAGCCCGTTTCGTGAAGAGGGATGGCAGGCTTCTGCCTGTTTCCAGGTCCCTGGCTCCCCCATGGATCTAGCGGTTGTGTTGAAGGGACTCTCCAGCTCCCCATTTGAGCTTTTTGAGGAAGTCGACCTCAAACATCTGTCCTTCAAGACAGTGCTGTTGTTGGCTTTGGCATCTACCAAATGTGTTAGCGATGTCCATGCTCTCTGAGTGAGCCGCTCCAGCACCAAGTTTGGCCCTGGGGATGTCCGGGTCTCACTGCAACCCAACCCAGCATTTGGGTCTAAGGTGGTGTGCTCATTTTTTCCAATGACTCTCACACACCCTTTCTCCACCACACCTTTTCTCACTAGAAGAACAGTGGCTAACCTTCCTCTGGTGTTAGCTTTCTGCTGCCATCTGTTTTGTTAGCGGGTCATTTTGGACCCGTGTATTAAATCAGCCATAAAATACCCTAAAAACAATCTTTTAACATCCAATGTTTTCTTAACTCTTGTTTAGCTGGTTGGGCTCCCTTATCCATGAAAAGATTGGTATTAATATTTTTTGTGGCCCCCTGGGCCTATGTTTTAACAGCATATCTTCTCCTCATTGTTGCATCCTGTGAATTGGAGATGTGTACTCTGCAAGTCACCACCTCTACACTCAAATGGCTTGACAAGCCTGGACATGTCTCCCTTTGTTTGTTCTTGCAAAAAGGCAAAGAGAAAAGCCCCTAAATGAAGCTCAAGTGGTTGGAGGAAGAGGCTGTTGGTTGACTGTGTGTTCATGATTTAATTTTGGGCATTTTTTATTGTTTTATAATAGAAAATTTTAACCGGGTCACAAATGACCCGAACACCACAAAAGTCATTTTTTTCACCAGAGCACTTTATAATTTAGTAAAAAAAAAAAAAAGATTTTACTTTGTTTAAATGGAAGTCCCTGACAAAGTCAAAAAGTTTCAACTCAAAAAACAAATGTATGAAGTGCTTTTATGCATGTTAAAACTCAAAACGGGTCCGTCGGGACCCTAACACCATAGGAAGGCTAAACAAGCTTTGTCTGGTGCAGGCTTTGCCTGCCTACTTGGACAGGACTAGCAGCTTCTGGAGAAGCGATCATCTCTTTGTGTCCAGGGTGAAACCTGAAAGGGGCAAGCCCATAACAAAGCCGCAACTTTCCCACTGGATTGTGCTGTCCTATATAAACCAGGGTCTTCAGGCACTGGTGGGTCTATAGACCAGTTCATTGTTATTGTTTTGATTCAGATTTTTCGCGCATGCGCCCTTGACTGGTAGGCAAAAGGCGAACACAATGGCGGACGCAAACAAAGAAACTGCAGAGTTCGACATATTTTTGTTCTTTAGATAACGTATCACAAAATCGTTATAAGAGTAAGTTGATGGTATCCGATTGCCAGATCCACACAGCAAAAGCCTGAATGGATGGAGCGAGTCTGTGAAACGCTGGCCAAGTGTTCCGTACGGCGACATATACAGCTACTTATAAACACGGCAGGCCAGTAAACACGAGAGAGCATGAAAGCCATGAAATCACTGGACGGCTACAATTATTTAATATCGGGACATGTTCAGACATGTTTGTTTAACATACGAAAGCGGAGTCGGACACAGACAGCCCCTCAGCAGAGAGGAAGACTCGCCACCGGTAGGTTAAAAAAACATTGTTCACAAAGGATAATTTTGGAGTTTTTGTTTTATTAATCCTTTTCACAGACTCATGCCAGAGGGTTTGCATACATTGTACATGTACGTATATTATTACGAAACGAACGTTTACGTCTTGACTTAAGTATATATCCTAATTTTTTATTTATATAATTATTTAAGTAGAACAATGACTAGTGCAAAATTAAGTTGTATTTACCGGAGATGAAGTGTAGACTGCAAATTCTGTCATAGTATGATGGCTCCCACAGTCCATTGGGAGTGTCTGCCTGCATCCTTTTCATTGAAATCATCCATTTCTTTCTTCATCATTCGGTAAACGAAAGAAACGTGCATCCGACGATTTGGATTGCCTCTGTGTCCAACCGGGAACATAACAAGTCGTAGCCATTGTTTAGATCCCAAAAATAAACTAACAGTACGCTCGAATTCACCCGTTTTGTCACGCTGTTTTTGCCTACCAGCGTGACCCGGATGTAGCGCGGATGTAGCTCGTGACGTCACGCGTGAACTGGTCTATGTGCCCACTCTGCCCTGTTCTGGCTCCATCCTGGGCCTTTTTCAAAGGACATTTGTGTAGCGGTGAGTTGGTCTTCACCACTCGCTTTTGCTCGATTTTATAAGTTGTATGTTTCCGTTCCAAGTGTGCCCGCAGTTGCTTTAAACTCTGGTTCCTTACTGGAACAGGAAAACCACAGCTAAGTGCTGGGGGTCGCTAGCAATTAGCACCACCGAGACAGAAGATGGCAATCAGAATGAGATGGATTTTAGCTAATCTCTTTCCAATAAGTGAACACACCACATATAGGTACTATCAGGTCATAATGATCACTCTTCGGTGTGAAAGTCGTTACTACAGGGACGACTCAAGTTGATTACACTGGGCAACCACATCACTCCCTGTGGGGCTTATGCGTGCATATAGTCTTTAACAGCTAATGGACTTATTTTTAGGTTAAAGAATTGGGCAGCAGACTACAATACTGTGGAATAAATTTAGTTACAGAATTGTGCAATTTGCATGGATGTCTAAACAGAGTGTGCTAATCAACATTTGCAAGTAGGAGGCAGTATAAATGATTTGATTTACATCAGATCAGAAACCTGCGTAACCAGTAGTGTGTTTGTTACATGTAACAGATTATGAACTAGCCTGATGGTTTGTTGATTTTCAGCAGGGGATGATAGCCCTTACAGCTTCATAAAAAAATATTTTAAAAATAAGTATTTAAATTTTTTTTTAACAAAGCCTCTACACAAGAGTGAGAGATTTAGGCTGACAAAGATTTTACTGCCGTCTGATTGTTATTCAGAGACTTTGTTATGAGGAAAAGGCTCCAGAGAATCTGTGCGCATGTACCACAGTCAGTCTGTTAATTAGTCTGTTAGTTAATGACTTTAGCGGCAACCAGGGAGAGAACCTGGCAGGCGTCTAGAGATCACTGCAGTGATTAACACATTTCACCACAAAGCCACACCCCTTTTCCTTCCATCCCAGGTTTGGAGAAAAGTATGTTAAATGACATGCAACAATTGTAAATTATTTTTCTATGTTAGACAATTAAATTCGGAAAATGTCAAATAAGTTAAGGGAAAAAACGGCAATGGCTTCAATGGTCAACTAAAAATACACTATTAACTCACTTTTTTCCTAGTGAAATTCTTCACGACAGGCAGAAGGCAGACATGCATAGTGTTTTTGGAGATGGAAAATATTTACAAAAAGCTCTATTTGTCTTTCTAGAAAGAATGGGAAAATATAGGGCTCTGCCGTCATCCAGCTGACCAACAGTGCACAGCAATGAGTAGAGGAGGAGCTGCACTGCACTAGTCTATTCTTCATAAAGCTTGTGAAGTCCCTCTGGTGCTTTCCTGGATCTATCAACATACTGATAACTGGCCTTTAAAATTAGGGGAGTTTTGACAAACTTGTCAAATTATCAAAATGACTAAAACCTTAAATAAATAAACTATTCAAGCTACCAGTCAGAGGAGAAAACAGAAAGGCAGCAGCAGCAAGACACTCCAGAGAGAGGAAATGTAACAGACTGTGTGAACATTATCAGCATGAGCGACTCAGTAAGCGAGGGCGTCCCTGTTCCACATCCTAACTTAAGCCCATATTCAGATGGAAAGCCCACCCGACAGACTCTCCCTCCCACTTCTGCTCCTATTAGATATCACAGGTCAGTGAATGGAAGCCATCTGGATCTGATAAAGCAGCATGTGCGGATGTTGGGCCAACTGTACTTTAATTTATAACAGGAAATACTTTGAGGCTGTACATTGTAGGGGAAGGAGGAGCTTGTAGGTGACCTCAGCAAGTTCATTTCACCCCCATTTTCTGGAACATCTGCTCTGACTTCACTTTCTCTAGCTTTCTTTTCCAGTTTCAACCAGCCTCTGATCTCCACCCTTCCGTCTCTGCACAGAGAGGAAAGCTGGCACTACCGAAGGGAAGAAAGAGAGGACATGCAACCGCTTTATTATAGTAGAAAAGACACAAGAAAGATTTGTTTTGATGTTTTGAGGGAAGTTGTTCTTTAAGATCAGGACCATCTTGTCCTCATTCCAGTTATAATTAAATCCAACCTCTGTGCCATCCGCTACAGATTTCCTCTGTAAAGTGGAACAAAGATCAAACCATCTATTTAGACAAAAAGACACAGTAAAGGACTAAGTGGAGAAACTTACACATCAAACTTGTTCTCCCTCAGAATCTCCTTCAGTCTCTTCATGAAGGTTTTCTCACTGTCCGTTGAAGTGACTGAGCCACGATCTGGAACAGAGACAGAGGAGTTTTTCGGGGATCCCATTTCTCTGCTGAAATCAAATCTACCACGCTTTTTATTTACGGTTACAGGCCAAGGCTGCTGACACCCAGCTCAGGGAGGAATTAAAAAAAAATCTCCACAGAAGCCTTTCAGGTATGACAGGGACAATAATTTATGTAAGTATATCCCCACAAAACTTTACCTAAAACACATGTAGGTTTATAATTTATTTCTAAAGGACTATGTAAGGTTGCCACAAACTACACAGCCACAAAGTCTTTGGTACATGTGCACCGTGTTTCTGCTGAGGATGTGCAAAATGGCAGGTTTGTTCTAAAGTGGCTGCCAATTGCTAGCTATCTTTCTCTTTCATTGAATGTGCCAAAATCCTTTTAAATCTACTCTTTCTTCCTATATTACATTTATCACGTTTTCTGATTATTTAGGGCTGAAATCTAAACCTGATTCCAAATGCAATTAATTGTGCAGCCTTTAAAAAATTATGTAGAGAAAGAACATCTAAAGCTAAGCCTGCATCATCACCAATTGACCAACTTTAGAAGCACTAACTTGAAATGCTGATTAATGTGAAATCTTAGTGGCTCACATTGTTATTAAGGCCCTAATCTTCTTTAGCACATTGGTTTTTGGTAAGCCCTACTTCTTTCTGCACAGTTCTCCTAAGGTCCCCCCCCCCAGTATTTCAATAAGGCTGGGGTCTGGAGTTTGACTGGGCCATTGCAATAGCTTGACATTTTTCTCTCTCTTTTTAGCAATAATGCTGCTGATTTGATGCTATATTGTGACACGATTCTGTTGTTGGTGACCCAGTTTTGGTCAAACTTCACCTGACAGCCTCACATTGGACTCTTGAACACTTTGTATAGAGGAGTCTGTGGTAGAGTCATGGTGACTGCAGGGCAGAGTCCTGCACCAGGTTAGGTACCCGTATAAAACGTTCAGCTACAGGTAGAAAATAAAATAAAATAAAATAGAAAATATATGATATTATTATTTCACGGGTATGGGCACAGGTATAAACAAAATGCGAGTGGGTAACATAAAAAGTTACAGCATGAATGAAACTTATTATTTATATAATAATATATAGAATTTGCAGCTTGTAAAAAATGTCTAAGACGTTTAGCTTTTGTGGCAGAAAGAAAAGGAATTTGGCTTGTTTACGGATGGTCATCTGTGAGCGCAGTGGCCGCTGCATGTGAGCGTCAGATAATGTTATTTACCGCCTCTGTTATTAAGACAAAATTAAAGCAGGTTGCTGTGACTAAGCACAAAATGAAAATGAACGGCTGTGTGTAAACATTGTGATCACGGATCGGATAGAGCTTTATTAGTCACGGGTCCGGGCAGTCCAAGGTTTTAAATGGGGATAACTGTGGGTAACGGGTCGGATCTTGGTTCTGAGTTCTACGGGTGTGGGTGGATACGGATTTGAAAAATTGGACCGGTGCAGGACTCTGCTGCAGTGTGCCCATGTCCTGTGGCTGCAAAGCGAGCCCACATCATCACTCCTCCAGCCAGACTGACTTACACTGTATCAGTCTGGTAAAGAGCTGACCCGATTTCAAAGGCGGGACTAACGGGGTCAGCCTCAACAGGTTAGAACCAATCGGATAACTACGGATGTGAAGCAAACAAACTCCCAAGCAATGCACTCTGTTTTTTGTTTGTTTTTTTAAAAACATGTTATGCCATCAAGCAAACTCTCCAGTAAACAATTTTTTGCTGCTTTTGTCTTAAAAAAAATAAAAATAAATCAGAGGCTACATGGTGAACTCACATGCACTTTCTTAATTTTCCAAGGCACCAAGCAACAAAAATCTCCGTATGTATCTTGACTGTTATGGTTACAGAAAAGGGCTGTTGCATTATGGGTAATTCTGCCTCTGAGAGTGACGCATCGTAAAGTCCCGCCTCCCGTGCTGTGATTGGTCCGGTGTGTTTTAGGCCGGAGGGAATGGAGCCTTACCAGACTGACTTATGCTCCGTGTAAGTCAGTCTGGCTGGCCAGGCTAATGCTTGACAGCTGTTTGCGCTGATATACCAAACAAGGCTCTATTGATTAGGGCCTGATATATTAAAGAATTATTTTTGTTCTTTAACAATGTATTATGGGAAAACCTGCTCAGTTATATAACTTGTCACTTGTTTTTGAGTTCACATAAACTAAGAGCAACATATATGCTCGTGCTCTGAGTTTTGCCTGTTATTATGTTTAACAACATGTGTTAT
This sequence comes from Fundulus diaphanus, assembly GCA_037039145.1. NCBI lineage: Eukaryota > Metazoa > Chordata > Actinopteri > Cyprinodontiformes > Fundulidae > Fundulus > Fundulus diaphanus. The sequence continues at coordinate 10,152,468 of CM073142.1, read as the reverse complement.
TCTGTTATAACTTGTTTTTAACTTGTGGTGGGAATTTCTGACGATGTATTGTGAGGAGGACTGTTCGCACCTGGGTTCACAGGAAGCTGGGAGCAGCATGTTTCATTTCACACACGGATTCGGGCTCTGTATCCCTTACTCTGTAAATATTCACGTGAAACTAGAATTATATTGTGTTTCACACGCTGATTTATTCTATGTTATTTTATTTGTCACATCGATTGCGCTTCGCACACTGCTGAGATGCTGGGAACGGGTTCTGTTTGGGAACATGTTTTGGGAAGCAGGGCAGCTGTGGAGGGAGAGATGGCCACTCTCGCTCCACATCTGACTCTTTGTTTACAAGTATATAAAGAGGAGACTGCCCTCAGGCCGGAGAGTCTGCCGTGAGTTTGTGTGTGGATACCGGCATCATGAACGCTGATCTTAACCTAGGACTGAGGTCTCCCAGTTCGTGTCAATGGTAAGGGCTGATTCTGAGAATCTGTTGAGCGTCACATTTGTTTGAAAGCTTGTTCCTTTATTGCTTGCTACTTTGTGTGTGTGAAGAGCTAGTTGTTTTGATGTGCTGTATTCTGTGGGAAATAATAATAATAAATGTGTGCCTTATATTCTAACAGAAACAGTGTTTGAGTCCTTATTTGTGTTTGCCGATCTCTCCCGATCCTGAAATAAACATTTCATCAAACAGGGCCAAAAACCTTCCTTTGGTTTTCTGTGACCAAAGAATGTTATACCAGCCGTCTGTTGTTATAGTTTAACTATAGAAACTACAAATATGTTGCCATATTTTTATCAGGGAGACAAGACTTTTTTCCAACAAGTCCACCAGTTGTTCAGGCTTTTTCTAATTCTCATTTAAGGAAATTGAACATGCTAACTGAGGCCTATGGATTGTGAGATGGAGCCGTTGTACTTTGAACATTGCAAAGACAGAGAGGCCAGTTTGCTTGAATGTTCCCTTGATTTTTATATATTTTTAAAAAAAGTAATAATGAGGCAGTGTTGTGTGCTGTTGTTAATCTGATGTTTGAATGTATGTTACTAAAAGCCCAGGAAGAGAATAGATTATATTTTTATAACATGTCCTGACACAAAACCAAAAAAAAGTTTTTTTTAAACCTCAATTGCATCTGCAACCAGGCCTCCAAACTAAGTCATGGAGTAAACAAATAGTAAAAGGTAAAGTAGAAGAACACAGGAAAAACTATGTCTCAAGCAGAGATGATACTAATAGTTCCCACTGGAGCATTCCTCACCTTGTGAGTCAGGGGTTTCAATCTGGGAGGTCTGGTTGTTCTCTCTCCTCCTCTGCTTCTCATCCTCCCATATAGCCTGGATTCCGGGGTTCCTGCCAATCTGATCTACAGGAAACAGAAAAAAGCCAGCACACAAGGTTAGCAAACAAAATCCTTTCAGTTCTCATTTGTAAACATATTCCATTCCCCACAGCTATGCCAACCCTAAGTCAATTTTGTCCAAATGAAATTAAAATTATCACTTGAAGACACTTTACCGACAGAATGCAGTAAATATCCTGATTGCTGTTGACTCTTGTATTGTGCATTACTTAGTGAATTATGTTTTGTATAAATGAGTGTTTGATATTCACCCTGTCAATTTCCCTTTCAGTGAATTCACTTGGTACAACACAGTATGGGATATATAGAGTGGGATATCCTGCCATGTCCTGACTGAAGACACCCCCAATCACGTCTTTAGGCAGATGAAGGTGGCAAGTGAGGCTCCGCCTGCTCTTAAATACACTCCCGTCATCCTCCAGTTCTTCATTTCGGTTAGAAAATCTCCCTATTCATCCAGGCTAGCTAGGTGCTGCTATTTAGCTTTGTATTTGAAAAATGTTGGAGTTGGCTTATTTGTTCTTGGTGGAGTTAGCCACTGAGCGCAACTATGTTCGTGCAGTTTTTTTTGGGAATGGTTCGGAAGACCGCCTTTTCCATAACAAACCAGAATGTTCCCCTCCTCTGATCAGTTATGTTTTGCCAACCCAGCTAGAGGAAAGACTTTAAGCAGAGACTCATTGGACTGTAGAGGTCATCTCTTGACTTACAGCATTAGAGGTTGGTTTGAAGGCCCCATTCAACCAGATGCATTGCAGCATCCTGGTCTCTCTTTAGAGGGGCTTCCTTCAGTGAGCATAATCTGTGCTACAGCTAGCTAGTCATCACTGCACACTTTTATTCGCTTCCATCATATGGACGTGACGGCCCCTTTGGTGGCCCACTTCATTTTATCTACTGGGTCTGTGCGGCACTAGTGTGTCAAGTGAGACCCGGGTGCGGTAGCTGCTCTGTGGGGTGTGTATATTTGTCCCATACTATATGTGCTGTACCGAGTGAATCGATTGAAAGGGAACAACATTCTATGTCTATACTTTTTGTTCCCTGCAGGAGAGGAACAAGGTACACCACTTGTATGGCCCCTTGCAGCGGGGCTCAGTGAAGAGCAGTTTTATCTGATTAAAGGCGTGATTACATGCGTCTTTATTCAGGATACGCAAGGTCATGACATCCCAAACTATATGCATTCTTCCTCATTCCTCTTCACGGAACAAAGGTTAAATATATTTTGTGTTTCACTGTATGAAACAACAACATATTCTAGAGCTTCGACAGTGACCCGACCAAGTGGCGTGTGTGTATACTATGTACATACTATACAGTACACAGACCTATTCGTTAGTAAGCCCACATTCTGGGTTAAAATCCTTTTTTTGGACCCATACAGTATTTTCAGAGAAGCCAAGTTTTGGATGTCACTAGCTTCAAGCTAACCTGGTCAGCCAGGTTGATAATGTGCAGCACACTCAATTCTGCACAGTATGAATCTGGGTCTGCTCCCATCAAATCAGTTTGGGGAAAGGATGGACATTCAGCAGAACTTTCTGGGCTGATTGGACAAAGCGACACCTAGTGCCCACCTACCAAAGGTTGGTTTTAGCCAATCATGGTATCCATGAAAATGTGAGCAGCAGGCATTATGACTAGTTTAACTTGTTGTGAGAAAGCAGAACAAGTTGGTCAAAGCGAGCTTGTTTGCATAGTGGCACTTGTCAAATCGTGGATTCTGACAAAACAGATGTGATAGCAGCAGCTACATGTGCGTCCTCCAGCGCTGTCATGTTTATGTTGGTTCGGCTGTGGGCTCAGCAGCTCTTGCTTATGTCATATCATTATGTCCCGCCTTAAGCCATAATACTGCATCTTGATTGGCTGACCTGTTTTGGTTGAGGCGGGAGCGGGACAAGATGAATTCTCGTGTTCATGAAGGCACAAATAGAATTCGGCTTGCAGGCAAGGTTATGTTTAAGCCATATCCATCAAAATTAAAAACAAAGGTGCAATATATCATTCTGTGCGTAATGAATCACTATAACTTAAGAGTTTCACTTTTTCAATTGCATTAATGAAATAAAAATATTTCCAATTTATTGAGAAGCACCTGTATGGTTTGGAGGTCCTGTCAGATCTAAATGATTTTAGTTTATGGTACATTTATAACAAAAAGGTTCCTTTAAAGCTTGAACAACCATTGTTGACATTAACACTACCAAACCTTACACACCCGTGACTGAATATCAGTGAAATCGTCCAGTGAACAGATGTAACTTTAATGCCAGGGTAATTTATTCTTGCGTCTGTAGTAGAATTACACCGAAAATTGGCTGGTGAACAAATTCTTGAAGTTTTGAATATTAATTATTAACTTTAAATCTTAATAAGAACAAAATGTGTTTTAGAAAGCTTCTAAAAAGGATCAACTTTACCGTTGTGCAAGGCAGAATCTTAATGAACAGCTGACTGGATATTAAAGTAGCTACTTGCAATTGATTGAACCTTTTATTTGACTGAAATGAAAACAGAGATCACATTACTGACTCCAGCAGAGTTATCCTTCTTGGTTGATCAGTGTGACAATGTGCCTTAGCAATCATGCAGTAAAAAAGTAAATCTTTGGCATCTTGATGACAAAGAAGGTGGCCGAAAAGACAGCTTTCCCTTTTCTTTCATACCAAAGCAAGATGTAGGGCATTTAGAGAGATCAAAGACAGTTACATCCCCTCTGGAAGGAGATGATTTTGTCATTGTCATTTTCTTTGCCCAGTTCATCTTCTGACCAAAAACTCCCTCATCTTTACTAATCTCTTTGTCTCTGTTCCCCTGGGACTGAAGAGTAAAGTCTGCTCAACAATGCTCATGTTCAGATCTGCTAATGGATTTGATGTGTGGAGGGATAATCAGTGATCTGAGCTCAATATGCTGCAACCTCTTTTCACCTTTTGTTTTCCATCAAGCCAGCTAGTGGTGCACAGACGAAAACACATCTGACTCCACTTACTTTCAATATCAAGGCGGTTAAGGATGTCTACAGCCACAGCATCCACCTCCAGCTCACAGGTGCTCTGCCTCTCAACATCATCCAGAACTAAAGAGCTGTGAACAGAGCAGTATTAATATTTTAACAACTAATAATCTAGTGCACACTAATGTTTGTGCAGGTAGTTCTTACCAGGGTAGAGCGTTCTCCTCCCAGCGGACAAAGGTGCCTGCAAGGTTGCTGTCGTTCAGCTTCGTGGTACAGGGGCTCTTCCAGGGACTAATGCTAGGATGAGAGCTAGATGTTCGATCTGGGTCTGCAGACGCTCCTTCTGGAAAAGACACATACATGGACACGGATTATTAGGAGATGCTGCTGGAATGTTGGTATGAGGTGATTTATCAGTTAAGCCTCAAAATCCTTCCTCTCCCATTTCCTGTTTATTAGTCCATAGTAGAGTTGATTAAAAAATGGGACAGCATATATTTCCTTTAAAATATAAATAGATACAGGAGATTTAAAATATATGGCATGTCTGAATCTTTGGAAAATCCTCACATTATTAAAAAATGCATAACATTGCTGACCAAGTAGCCAATACTAAGCTGTGTCTATCAAGTAACATGTGGTGTAAAAGTAATTAAACTCATTTAAAATACTATTTAAAAGTGTTTTAGTAACTCAAACTAGGTTTCTCTAAAGTCAGTGTAGGAAGAACTTCCTGTAGTGGGCTGTATTACAGCAGCTCTGAAAATGCCTCTGATTGAGGACACTGCTGTCGTGTTACAGGCTCTAAAAAGAGGGCGTTCTGGGTTGAACATTATTTTCTTGATTTTATGGAACATTCTTTTTCACACACTCATCTCCAAGAGTGCCACAAGTGCAGCAAGAAGGTCCCGGTGTTTGTCTCACTGGCTGCTCTATAACAGATGATGGCAGAAAAGATCACAGGCTCCACAGCAGATTTATAGAAGCTCTGCAGCATCTTGCTGTGGGTGCAAAGCATTAGTGATGCTGTAGTGGGTTTAGTTTTGCATTAAGCTCCATCTCCCCTCTGGTCCCAGAGCGACGGGGACATTCTTTCTGGTATTCTGGTAGTTAAGTGTTTCTCTAGCTGTACATTAGCCTCTCCTTTAACCTTAAGAAGCTGTCCTAGGCCTGTAGAATCTGAGATGTAAAGTGATACAATATCTCCTTTGAGGATGTTCATCTAATGTAGTACTGATGAAAAAAGAACTGGTTAGGGTTATAACTATTATTATGATTTATTAAGTACATTCAAAGATGTGCGTGAACGACTTTTGACAAATCTGTATGATTTGATTGAATTAGACTTTGTAAAGTGACCTGAGATGCCATGTGTTGTGAATTGGTGCTATATAAATAAAATTGAATTTAATTGAATATCCCACCTTTCCTTTTCATTTTGATGGATATGGCTTAAAGATACATTTTTTCATTTACTGATTCATTCAAAAGGCACCAACCCCGCCCCGTTCCACCAAGGACCAGCGAGCATAGACAATGCATGGATGAGCCATTCATTCATGGTGTGTTGAGCCAAACACTCAGATTACAGCAGGAAGACAAGTCTCAGTTTAAAGATGGCATCAGAATTGAACATCACCCCTGATCTTTCTTCAGTCATGCTCTCTCCTGGTTGGTGACCTTTAAATCCCTTCAGTGGAGGGCTGGAAGCAGTTTCAGTCATTTTTCTGTTTGCTTTAAAATAATTAGATGAGCAGCAAAAATCAATTTATCACCAAAGGTGGAAAATCTCCGCGTTTATTTTTCTCAAGATTTTTTGAGAATTCTGATTTATAGATTGATTTAAAGAAATAGTTTTCTTTCTATTTTTACACTGATGAAAGCCAAGCCTTTTAGTTTAGTTAAACTCCTGCTACTGTGTGACTACTACAGGCTACAGAGGCAGTGTGATGCTTTTCAGGCTTTTTTCAACCAGAGACTTCCCATTTTTAAGCAGTGTTGTGGAGTTCAGAACACATTAAAGTTTTCATTCATCTTAAACTGACCTTTTGCAGCCCAGCCTTTAATCCCCTTGATCCCAGATTAAGAACTTGCTTTAAAATTCGAGTTGAGGGGGGTGAGCAGGTGAACCCAATATGAGGGTTTCCTGCTCTCTTTGTTGCACGGGGCATTAGAGTCATAGAAGAGGATCAATCATTGGAAGCCTCCTTTTATTAGAAGGCTGTCAAATGGGATCTTCTTTTAATAAAAGAACTTTATGAAATTCTGCTAAAGGACATAACTTTTCTGTAGTCTGAATGTGGGTTGATTTTTCCTGAGGTCTGGTGAGAAGATTTGGATGGGGGTGAAGTTGATCAAACAACTGGGGATCAGGGGTTTAACCTGCTTGCAAAGGATGTGAAGTTGGCTTTGACCATTAAAGGATCTAAAAAGCGCTGCAGTGCAAGAACCGTCACAGGAAACAAGGTAGTTTTCTCCTCCTGCATTTCCACTGCAAGAACCAAGGCCAGATCAGGCAAAAGTGGGAGGACTCTAAACACGTCTCATTGGTTGAATGTGCCTTGCATTTTATTTCAGTCATCTCCCAGCTTATTCTCCCCTGCAGGTCACATGTTCTGTTACTGTGTTTGCAATCAACATTTAGCAGCGACCCATGCTGAATATTAAGTGTTGTATAGCGTTTGTATTCCGTTACAGTGATCAAATCTGTCAACCTCAGAGGAAATATTTCATTAAAGGAAGCACAGACTTCCTCCTTCAGCCTCTCCATGGAGACGCAGACAGAGAAACACTCTCATCTAGAGCTTTTTAAGAGATTTTACCCGGTAGTGAAGTTAAAATATTTTGCATCGTTTATGCTCCGAGTACAGATTAAAGTGATCTGAACTCCCCAGTATTTTGTCGATTAGCTGATTTTAAGATTGAATGGAGCAGACAAAGTTTGGGTAAATGGCTAATAAAATTAGTTGAGCCAAAGCATTGTAAATATAAATTTGGGGCAGAAACCCCAGCTGAACACAGCACTGATTCTGGGAAAAGCGGCAGATCTTACCTTTGTTATGGTTCCTGCGGAACTTGACGGCTCCCATGTTAATCAGGTTCATGCCATACAGGTTATAATCCATGAAGAGCTGCAGCAGGTAGGGGATGTGGCCCTCATGAGGCTGATAACTCTTGTTCATCACCGCTCCACTTTGTAACAGCTCACACACTCTGGATAAAAACAAGAGTTATTTAGTAAAAAGGATGTTCTACTACATGGTGTAAAAAAGGAGCACACTTTGTTGATTCCAGATTCTTCTAATAACCGTAAAAGCAAACAGGATGCTTTTGTGTGGAAACAGCTTTATTAAAATATTCCCGTAAATCTTAGATTTTTTTTTTACCTTGACACTGACAAGATGCGCAAATAGTCTGGATAGATAAAGCTATTTACTCTTGCCTTAGGTTTTTTTCTCCTATAGGGATTAGAAAGCAAGCGAAATGCGTTAAAAATCACAGATCTGATCAGAATATCTGGTGACATGAAATTAGATGGGAATCTAAACCGGAGCGATCCGCACGTTTCTGCAACAACAACTGGCTGCTTGTGTTTCGTAGCACATTTGTGATGCTGGTCTAATAAACACCATATTTGTCACCACTTCAGCTCCAAAGAGCTCCCTGGTAGAAGCCGGAGTAGGCGTTTAACAAGAGTTAATTGTGATAATGATGAACAGCCAAAACAGGTTCACGTGTGCCCAATTAAATGAACGAATGACTGTAATCTAACCTAAAAATAAAGGAAGGATTTTATTTATGTTTGCGGAATCAAATAAGGTAGGTAGGTGGGAGCAGCTCTCTGAGTGAATGAACCAGCCACGGATCAGAATCAACCAATCCGCTCCCATCTATGACTGGGAGGAATCTCTGAAAATGCTCGTATTAGAATAAGAGTTTTTCTAAATGGAAATAGTACGAGGCCACTCTGACTATAAAGTTTCCTCCAAAAGCAAAAGCCTAGGTTGTCGTTAGTAAGCGCATGGTCTAGAGCGCGATCCAGCCCAAGGCACGGTGCTCGCAACCCGGGCTTTGTTGTTCCCCTATATGGCTGATCCAGCTTCATCTTCCTCCTGTGTTGATTTCCTGCTTCTCCTTAGCCTGGCGCACAAAGCAGCAGACTGTAGAGGTGCTCACTCCCAGCGCCTCCAATGAGGCATGTGCGAGGTTTAGAAACAAAGAAGTCCCACGCAGCATACCTCCGTACAATATGCTATGGACCGTTCCCTAACATTATGAAGCACAGGAAGAAGCAAGTGTCAATAAACAGTTTTTATTAACTCCAAGAGCGGTGCTGATTAAAAAGTCCTCATAAGACCACCGCGTTGCTGCATTTGTATACATTTGTCGTACACCAGAAGAAGAAAAGCAGTTCTGCCCAGATAGTGTGTCTAGAATAAGCTGCAAGAACAGAATGTCATAATACTCTTGCAGCTCTGGGAGAGAAACCTAAATATTTGGTTCTAACCCTCGAGTCATAACCAAAAGGTTTCTGCCCTTCAATTAACAAAATAATAAATAACAGTTCTTAAATGAATCTGTCCATTTAACCATCTCTGTCGCGTGTCCCAGAGAGTGTTTGTCATGTTTTCATCATTACGTCACCATACAATGCCTCTAGCAATGTTATAACAAAAATAGTGACTATTATTCTGAAAATGGCTGACTTGGCCTAAAAATGGAAGGGCTGGCAATGATCCAGTCAAGGCTATATGTTTATTTTTGGTCAAAAGATGGATGTTTTAAATTACCTTGACATGTATGAAAAGGTGATTGAATGAGATCAGGGTTTATACAGGAATGAGTAACTCTAACTTAATGCTTTTTAATGCTCTTAGAAATAATTTTAATGCCATCAAAAAGTACCCATGACTCTATCTATATATATCTATATCTATATCTATATCTATATATATTTATTTATTTTCAAAGAAGGACCTCAGTTAAGTAATTTTTATCATTTAAGGAAGAAAGCAAAGGTAAAACCTATTCTTTCAAGGCAAAAATATGGAAACACTACTCCAAGCCTTCATTCATCATGGCTGGATTTGTGTAATTCTCTTTATCTCTGAATCGGTCAGTCTTCACTCAAATGTCTGCAGCTGGTTCAAATGCTGCTGCACACCTTTTAATGGAAAAACAGAATAAAGCACATTAGCCCATCCTGGCCTCCCTTCACTGGTTGCCTGTTTATCTTAGAGTTCAGTTTACTCGTATTTCTGCTGTGCTGGCTGGTTCTATTATGTTTGATATCAAGTTTATATTTTTATTAATATTATTTGTATTATTATTATTATTATTATTATTATTATTATTATTATTATTATTATTATTATTATTATTATTATTATTAATATTATTATTAATGTTGTTGTTGAAACTGTTTTTATGAATGTATTTTTGCAGAAAAAAATAATGCCACTGATAATCACATTTAATGACTTTTAATGCCAATCAAGGCCTTAATTTAAAAAACATAATTTAATGACATTTAATTCTTTTTAATGACCCGCGTAAACCCTGGAGATTAGCTCAAACTAAGAACCTTATAATTCTGAACAAAATGCCTTCACCACATGCCCAAATAAATGTGATTTCCATACAAGGAAGTCGCCAGAGTTTACGCCTTTTTTCAACGTGTTCCTAACCTGCCTTCAACACATTGTGTTACTTTGTGACTTCTCCGTGTTATGATGGGGGCCCCTCAGTGAGTTACAGGCACAGAGCTGGTGCCACAGTCTGAATGTGTGGTGGTTAGAAAACCACAATTCACGTTGAACACCGGACATTTTGCTTTTGTGAAAACAAACTCAACTTCCTCCCTGGTGCTATCCAGAAGTGTTTTGTTGTCTGTGCACAGCCTGTACAGCTCCAACAATAAAAAAAATACTCATTGCTAATGCAGTTCAAATACATAAGGATGTTTTCAAAGTCACTGGTATTCTCTCAACTTTTAGCCCTCAAACAAAACAAAAAAACAATGCAATTATTTCCACGCATTAATTTTATGGCTACAATATTACAACTGAAAACAGGATAAAAGGACTTCATTAACACTGAATCAAATGAGGCTGCCATTAAGCTTCAGTTTGGGCTCTGTTTTTGTACTGTTGACAAGTTTTGGTGCTTAGGAAATCTCCATCGATTGTCGTGGACAAATAATTGAAATGCATGAAGCCAAATCTTCTAAATGTAGTCCAAACACAGAAAAAATCTAGAGGTCTAAATCAGAGTGATGCACAAATCAGGCCACCATTAGTCATATTCCTGGCAAATTTAGATTAAAAATGTTCTTCATTCAACCCAAGAAGTTTGTTTTGGAAAGAAATGACAGGTGTAAGATATTAAAACAATGTAACCAGTATCAAATTTAAAAATGGTTTCTGTTTTCATTTATATTTTATTTGAAAAAGAAAATATATGTAGAAAATAAAGTATACCTTTGTGAATAATCAGTGGAAAATCGTTATTGCTTTAGCAAGGCAATCAGAGATTTCTTTTAATTGCTGAGATGCATTTTGCAGATTTATCTTTGGTGATGAGCTCCAGGTCTCTGAGGTTGAAAGGACTCACACTAATCTTTACCTCCTTGCACAGATTCATGTTGGAACTCTGGCTGGGTCATTTTCAGTAAGAAGAAACAAGTTGGTAAAATTAAAAGATTACTTTATACCACAACTTTCTGGACTCGTCACAACCTCATCTCTGAACTATGTTTACGTGTAGCCTCAATGATGAAACGAAGTTCGTCTCAGCTCCCTTCCGCATTTCTCTTGGTAAATCGCCCTTCTAAGCAATTTCAAAAGCTTTGTTCACATTTCTGATCCTGATCACTCTGGCAAAAGATCCTTTAGAATAGCCCATCTGCACACAGACACACTTAACCAATCAATTCTTACAACCTGAAACTCAGCAATTGATTTCAGTTTAGGGAGCTGATAGAGACCTGCGCGAGCGATGCGGTAACACTAAACAACAGCCACCTCTGATGAGTCCCGTTTCATTAAACTGCATCGATCCGTATATGCCTCACCTTTTCACTATCTGAGGATTGTACAAGTAGATCTTCATAAAGTGCTTCTCCTTGGCATGATAACCATAGAAAGGCCTAGAAGATGAGAAAAGAATAAAGAGAAAGGTGCAGTGAATATGAGTGTGTGTCAATATTAAACTGTGTTTATGGTCACTGGTGAGACCTGCAGTCAAGAGACACTTACGTGCCAGAGACCAGCACCACCTTGAAGACGTGTTGGGTGCTGGCAGCAGGGTTTCCCATGGCAACATTGAGGGCTCTGTCGATGCTGAAGGCCACCTGCCGCATGTAGCGCTCTGGCTGCTGTCCGCACCCATCGTATGGCACATAGATGTATGGGAACACACCGTGGAGGTGGAGGCATGTCTTCTGACCTGGAAACACAACAGAAACATGACATCATGCTTGTCTTGTGTTATCTTTGCTCCATGTGCCAGCGACTGTACAGGCAACAAAATCAAGACAAAGAGGACTTGACCTGTGTCAGTCCATCTTCAGCAGTTTCATGACCAGTGCAGCGAGAGTTTTTGTTGTCTATTTTGCTAAATGTCCCGAGAAATCTGAGCGGCTCAGGGTGCTGCAAACTCTTTCCTTCTGACTGATGATCACTAAAAAGCTTCATGAGTGAGTGCAGCAAAAGGTTTGTAATGCCAAAACTGTAAATGAATGCTACTTATTGGCTAAAAGTGAAACAGATTAAGAATGATAGTCAAAGATGACCCAAAGCGTTAGCAAACTAAGCCATTTTTAGGCCCTCCAGGCCAACAGGACACCTTCAAGAGCTACTTTTTTACCAATTTTAATAGATGATGAACATTTTTAATTTAGAGCCCTGCGATAAATGGA